>OU383793.1:1581818-2181818 GCA_910950805.1 Acrocephalus scirpaceus scirpaceus
CTTTTTGCCTGAACTTTCACAGAAGGAGCCGAGCGCTCTTGAAAAGGCAGAACTTGGGGAAGTCATTTTGGGTTTTGTTCCCTCCTCCCAGGCGCTTTGCCCTCCTCGGTGGCTGCGCACACAAAGGGGAAGGGGCGGCTGCGATGCTGACAAACCTCAGCAGGCAGCAGAGGATCTGAGGCTGCAGAGGGACGGGGCAGAGCAGCCTGACCCTGCCTCCCTCTGCCCTGAGGCCCAGCACAACCTCGGTGCTGAGGGAACAGCGGAGGAGGAGATCCTGATCCCTCCCTGCAGGGCAGGAGGTGTGCGGGGCACAGATCCCACCCAGCCAGCACCCACAGCCCTTGGTGGGCTTGGTTTTCATTGGGTTTCTTTTTTAAAATTTTTTAAAATTTTTTTTATTTGCTCACTGTAAATTATTTCAACTGTTATTTGAATTTTTTTCAATTTTTGGCTGCACAGAATTGAGGTTTGATGGAGGTTCCAGCCTCACATCAGCTCCTGGAGGTTCTGATGGTCTTGGCAGCTTTGCTTGGGAGCAGGGCTGGCCCGGGGGGTGCTGGAGGCTGAGAGGGACGTAAAGAGGTTTATCCTCTTGTGCTGGGGCAGGTAAAGGGATTTTTCCTCTTGTTCAGGGGCAGGTGAAGGTTTTTTTCCTCCTGTGCTGGGGGCAGGGCTGTTCTGGGGCAGGTAAAGGGATTTTTCTTCCTGTTCAGGGGCAGGTAAAGGGGATTTTCCTCCTGTGCTGGGGCAGAGCAGCTCTGGGCCAGGGAAAGGGGTTTTTCCTCCTGTTCAGGGGCAGGGAAAGGGGATTTTCCTCCTGTGCTGGGGGCAGGGCTGTTCTGGGGCAGGTAAAGGGATTTTTCTTCCTGTTCAGGGGCAGGTAAAGGGGATTTTCCTCCTGTGCTGGGCCAGAGCAGTTCTGGGGCAGATAAAGAGGTTTTTCCTCCTGTTCAGGGGCAGGGAAAGGGGATTTTCCTCCTGTGCTGGGGGCAGGGCTGTTCTGGGGCAGGTAAAGGGGTTTTTCTTCCTGTTCAGGGGCAGAGCAGTTCTGGGGCAGGGAAAGGGAATTTTCCTCTTGTTCAGGGGCAGGTAAAGGAGTTTTTCCTCCTGTGCTGGAGCAGATAAAACGGTTTTTCCTCTTTTTCCTCCTCTGCTGGGGCAGCTAAAGGAGTTTTTTTCTTCCTATGCTTGGAGCAGGGCTGTTCAGGGGCAGGTAAAGAGGTTTTTCCTCTTGTTCAGGGGCAGGTAAAGGGGATTTTCCTGCTGTGCTAGGGCAGAGCAGTTCAGGGGCAGATAAAGGGATTTTTCCCCTTGTTCAGGGGCAGGGAAAGGGGTTTCCCTCCTGTGCTGGGGCAGAGCAGTTTTGGGGCAGGTAAAGGGGATTTTCCTCCTGTGCTGGGACAGATAAAAGGGGTTTCCCTCTTTTTCCTCCTGTGCTGGGGCAAAGTTCCAGGGCAAGTAAAGGGGTTTTTCCTCTTGTTCAGGGGCAGGTAAAGGGGATTTCCCTCCTGTGCTGGGGCAGAGCAGTTCTGGGGCACATAAATGAGTTTTTCCTCTTGTTCAGGGGCAGGTGAAGGGGATTTTCCTCCTGTGCTGGGGCAAAGAAGTTTTGGGGAGGAGAAAAGGGTTTTCCCTCTTTTTCCTCCTGTGCTGGGCCAGAGCAGTTCTGGGGAAGATAAAGAGGTTTTTCCTCTTGTTCAGGGGCAGGAAAAGTGGTTTTTCCTCCTGTTCTGAGGCAGGTCAGTTCTGGGGCAGGTAAAGGTGTTTTTCTTCCTGTTCAGGGGCAGGTGAAGGGGATTTTCCCCCTGTTCAGGGGCAGGTAAAGGGGATTTCCCTCCTGTGGTGGGGCAGAGCAGTTCTGGGGCACATAAATGAGTTTTTCCTCCTGTTCAGGGGCAGGTAAAGGGGATTTTCCTCTTGTTCAGGGGCAGGGAAAGGGGATTTTCCCCCTGTGCTGAGGCAGAGCAGTTTTGGGGCAGGTAAAGGGGATTTCCCTCCTGTGGTGGGGCAGAGCAGTTTTGGGGCACATAAATGAGTTTTTCCTCCTGTTCAGGGGCAGGTAAAGGGGATTTTCCCCCTGTGCTGGGGCAGTTCTGGGTCAGACACTCTCTGTGCAGGCAGCTATCACCACGCGTGTCACGCAGGGTGACCCTGTGTGAGCAAACCCCGATGGCTCGGGGTCCCTGCAGCACAAAAATCTCACATTTCCCACCCTGCTGTGTTGCAGTGACGATAAAGGACGCCAGGAACAGCAGCAGCCCGGGGCAGTACCTGCTGCAGGCCCTGTCCCCCCAGAACACCTCGGTGGGGCAGTGGAAGGAGGCACCCACGAGGAACTGCAGCTCCGTGGACACGGCGATGTTAAACATCTCACAGAGCACAGCCAACTGGACATCCCCCACCAGCAACCTGTCCTCTGTGCAAATGAGGTGAGGATTCACCCCCTGACCCCCACCGCCAGCCCCTCCTGCAGGGCAGGGGCTGAGATAAAACCTCCGGAGCCCCCCGGGATTTCTCTCTCCCTTCAGCAAGGAAAATTGTGCTGCCAAAATCACGGGTGCTCCGGGAGTTTGAGGATGCTCCCCTAGGCAGAAATGCAGATTAATTCCGTGGAAATGGCCCGGCTGATGGGAAATGTTTGTCGTGATGGGAAATGTTTGTCGTGATGGGAAATGTTTGTCGTGATGGGAAATGTTTGTCCCGATGGGAAATGTTTGTCCGAGGGCAGCAGAGCCCTCAGCCTGCTCAGCCTCAGCTACAGGAGTGAGGACATCCCAGCTCCTGCAGGAGCAATGGGTTAATTAACTAGTTCCCAGTTAATTGCCACCCTGCCACCAGGCATCCCCATGCCAGCCCAGAAATGTGATGGAGAAACTATTTCAGATGTTAAAAATACCCCCCCAAAAAAGCTCAGTGTGGCTGGAGGGGAACATAAGGCGAGCTGAGGATGGCTCCAAAATTCACAGAATTTCTGGGTTGGAAGAGAAATTCAAGATTGAGTCCAACCCAGCCCTAACAAACACATCAACCCTGGCACTGTGTGACTTAACCAGTCTTGTTCAAACACACCCAGGGGTGGTGACAATTCCTGTCCCTTCACCTGCTTTCCATGCCCCCTTTCCATCCCCACATGAGACACTCAGGTTCTCTCCTCTGAGCTTGTTTTCCTCCCTCTCTCACAGGGTCTATCTCAGCCTCTCTAATAACAGCACCGAGCTCAAGACTTTCATGCTGAACAGAGGTAAATAATCTTCATTTCCAACGTTTAGGGCAGGGCACACCGAGCAGGGGCTTCACTCGAGCTCTGGGCTTTGGGGAGAGGGGATTGAGCTGAAGGATGTCCCATATCTCCAGCAGGCAAACACAGAGGGGTTTCAGCTTATAATTCCAATTTAAAACCTTGGAAAGGTTTGAAATTGAAATTATAAAAAATATAATTATAAAAATAATAATTATAAAATAAGATGTAATATATAATATATAATATATAATATGTAATACATAATATATAATATGTAATACATAATATATTATATATTATATATTAATATATATTATATAATACATTAATACATTAATATATTAATATATTAATATATTTATATATTATATATTATATATTATATATTATATATTATATATTATATATTATATGTAATATATAATAATTATAAGTAATAATTATATAATTATTAAAAAACCCTCTTTTTTGCTTTAAGGGATGTGAAACAGCCACAAACCAGAGGCCAGGGTTATTTTTTCTGCAGGGCCTGGCACAGGAATGGATGGGGAGCTGTGGCTGTGCTCTCAGGGAGGGGTTCTGGGGCTCCACAGAACCCCAGGCAGGAGGACGAGGATGAGGATGAGGATGAGGATGAGGATGAGGATGAGGATGAGGATGAGGATGAGGGTGAGGATGAGGATGAGGATGAGGATGAGGATGAGGATGAGGGTGAGGATGAGGGTGAGGGTGAGGGTGAGGGTGAGGGTGAGGATGAGGATGAGGATGAGGATGAGGATGAGGATGAGGATGAGGATGAGGATGAGGATGAGGATGAGGATGAGGATGAGGATGAGGGTGAGGATGAGGGTGAGGGTGAGGGTGAGGATGAGGATGAGGATGAGGATGAGGATGAGGATGAGGATGAGGATGAGGATGAGGATGAGGATGAGGATGAGGATGAGGATGAGGATGTGTTCAGACCTCCCACTCCTTCCCAGAGGGTTTGAGCCCCCACATTTCTGTGAGATCAGTTAAACACAACCTCCTGGATGTGGGAAACACTAAAAGTAAAAAGGATTTTTAGGAGCTGAAAAAGCAGGCCCCAAACAGAAAAAGCTGAGAACTCGGAATCTGCTGCAACTGGAAAAAGTTTGGAACTAGAAAAGATCCAGTAGTACAGAGAAATACAGAAGAAGGACATGGGAAACAAAGTGTGAATTTCTGGGTTTGGCTTGAATAAACAGAAAATATAGGCCTGACAAGATGGTAGAAGGTCTTAAGCTTAATAAGAGTTTTGTGTATTGTTTATAGAAAATATAATAGATATATTATATTATATATATATATTATAATATCTATATAATATATATTATTATAATATATATAATATTATAATATATATTATATAATATATATTATAATATATAATATTAATATATAATATAATATAATATATACTATTATATATTATATATACTAATATTATATATTATATATAATAACTATATATTATATATACTAATATATATATTATAATATATAATAATTATATATATTATATATATAACATATATAATATATATAATAATTATATATATAATAAAAATATTATATAATATATAATATATAATTATAATATATAATATATCATATATCATATATCATATATATTATGTAATATGTTATATGTTATATATTATATATTATATATTATATATTATATATTATATATTATATATTATATATTATATATTATACATAATTATAATGAATTATGTATTATGTATTATGTATTATGTATTATGTATTATATAATAATTATAAATAATAATTATATAATTTATATATAATTTTATACCATTACATACAATTATATAATTAAATATATAATTATATGTAATTATTCTCAGCCGGTCCTTTGGATCTGTAATGGAATTTTTTTTTCCCATTGCAGGGGCAGCGAGCACCACGTCCCCCATGGCCCCTCCGAACTCGGTGTGCGGGGCTCGGGGCGGTTCCCTCCTCCCGGCCGCGCTGCTGCTGCTCACGGGAGCGCTGCTGTCCTAGGGCCGGGCCGGGCTCCGGCTCCTCGGGGCTGCGCTGGTCACTCAGGGAAACTCTTCTCTGCTGGGCTTTGGGGTGATAAACGCACTTCCACAGGGAATGAAGGACAAAGTTTTGTGTGAGCGCCCAGCTGATCCTCCCGCTGCTCCCCTCAGCAAAGGAAATATTTTACAGCTGGGTTTTTTCAGTTAAATATTTCATAGCTGGGTTTTTCAGTTAAATATTTCACAGCTGGGTTTTTTTCAGTTAAATATTTCACAGCTGGGTTTTTCAGTTAAATACTTCATAGCTGGGTTTTTTCAGTTAAATATTTCACAGCAGGATTTTTTTTCAGGTTTTCAGTTGGGTCTCAAAACCCTCTGGGCTGATTTTTCGGACATGAAAATGGGTGAGCAGACCACTCGTGAATCCACGATCTCCTCAGCTCCTGGGATTCTGTGAAGCAATAAAAAATTCTGAGAATTCCTGCTCTCCTCGAGGCCCTGAAGCTGCTGAGGAGCTCCAGGAGGGGTCTGGGTTTGCCTCTCCATCCCCTCCCCGCTGTTATTTGGTCCAAAAATCCCCTAAATTTTGTAGATGACAAAGTTTCGCTTTGTTTTCCCCCTTTTTTTTTTTTTTAATTTTATTTTTATTTTTCTGGAAAGTCAAAGTGGGCATTTTTTCTTCCTTTTTTTTTTAAATTTTTTGAATCAACAGCTGATTTTTGTGCGGGCCAATGGATGTCTTGATTTCATTGTTGTTTGTATTTTTTTACGGGCAAAACGTTTATTTAGAAATTTTCCAACTTGTGGGAAGCAATATTTTTTTTTCTTAAACTAATCTAAATAAAAGAAGGAATTAAAAATTGAGATTCTTGCACTCCCATTATTTCCTGGCTTGGTTGTGATGTTGGGGGGGGTTTGAAATGATTCTGAAATATTTGGCTTTGATCCCAGAGATGAGCACATAAAGGCACAAGAAGAAATTTTCCCTGCCCATTTCTATTTCTCAGGAATTCAGGAAAAAATTTTGTTTGCCCATTTATATTTGTCAGGCACTCAGACATCAGGTCTAGGAAGGAAATTTTTTTTTTAATTTGAAAGAAAATTGTCCCTGCTCATTTCTATATTCAGTAATTCAGAAAAAAATTGTCCCTGCCCATTTATATTTCTCAGGAATTCAGGAAAAAAAATTGTGCCCGTCCATTTATATTTCTCAAAGATTCAGGAAAAAAATTGTCCCTGCCCATTTCTATTTCTCAGAAATTCAGAAGAAAATTTTCCCTGCCCATTTCTATTTCTTAGGAATTTAGGAAAAAATTGTCCCTGCCCATTTGTATTTCTCAGGAATTCAGGAAAAAAATTGTCCCTGCCCATTTCTATTTTTCAGGAATTCAGGAAAAAATTTTCCCTGCCCATTTCTATTTCTCAGGCACTCAGACATCAGGTCTAAGAGGGAATTTCTTTTGAATTCCCACAGAATTGTCTGAAATATTATCAGTAAAAGCTGACAGTTGTGGTTGAGCACCTGCTAAGGCTGGTTTGGCTTTCAGGTTGAGATATCACTCAACTCCTGCTTGTTCAAATGGTACAAAAGCCATGGTTTGCCTCAAAAAATAAAGATAATTCTCCCTCTCAAGGCCTCAGTGTAAATTCCATTTGTTTCATCCCAATTTTCAACTTCTTTCCCTGTTTCCTGATGGGTTGTGGAGGGATTGGGTTGTAGAGCCGGAATTCCCCAGCACAATTTCACCGATGAAATCCAAGCCTGCAGCTCTGTGTTCATGGAATATTCCCGCAGAATTTCACAGAAATGAATTTTTTAGTGCCCAGCCATTAAATTCGGCGTCTGTTCAGCAGGCAGGGTAATTAGCAGAGATAGGGACACGCTTTATCTCCTGCACAGCACACAATAAAATCCTAATTAGCGCTGGAAATTACCGCTCCATTCCAATCTCTTTGTTGATCCATCCACCTCCTGAGGTTGCAGCCTCGGATGATAAATATGAGATTGCAGCCTCGGATGATAAATATGAGATTGCATTTGAACATCCCTGTGGCACCTCCCACGGCCCAGATCATCCCGAGCTGGCTCCTGCTGCCTTGTCCCACCCAGGAGTCTCAGCAGTGCCATTTTCACTCATTTTCACTCATTGAGCAGCAAAAATGAACATTTCCTTTTACACCTCTCTCCTTTTTCCCTGCCAAAAATTTAATTCCCAAACATAACCAGGCAGAATTCTGGCTCTGAGGATCTCCCAGGTGAGCTCTGAGGCCAAAATCTTCAGGCCACAGCTATGAAATCCTGAGTTACCCGTGAGCAGAAAGTGTTGGCAGTACTGAGCTCTTAAAACATTGAATAATCATAAACAGAGTTTATCGTAACAGAGTTTATTGTAAACAGAACCCGACAGAGCCCCATTAAAAATCTTCCCTCCCTCCCTGTGATCCCTGAAGTTTTAATTGTTGTGCCAATTGTTGTGACCTTTCAGGGCTGTCCTGTCACCTGAACAATTCTCCTTCAAAGCATTTCATCACTCAGTAACCCAGTCAGAGCTTAATGTTTAATTCAGGGCCTTCATTCCCTCCCATAAACCCTCCCTCCTCCGCTGGGAATTTGGAATTCCAGAGAATTCCCTGCAGAGCTCCGGAGCGCTCTGAGCAGGATGAGGGACAGCCCCCAGTGTGACCCCAACGCCAGCTCCAGCCCTGGTGTTTCCAGCCCCGTTCACCCAAACCCCTGCCCAGACACCCGAATTATTCCCAAATTATTCCCAAATTATTCCCGAATTATTTCCAATTTATTCCTGATTTATTCCCGATTTATTCCTGATTTATTCCTGATTTATTCCCAATTTATTCCTGATTTATTCCTGAATTATTCCCAAATTATTCCCGATTTATTCCTGAATTATTCCCAAATTATTCCTGAATTATTCCCAAATTATTCCTGAATTATTCCCGAATTATTCCTGATTTATTCTCGAATTATTCCCAAATTATTCTCGATTTATTCCCGATTTATTCCCGATTTATTCTCGAATTATTCCCAAATTATTCCCGATTTATTCCCGATTTATTCCCGATTTATTCCCGATTTATTCCCGAATTATTCCCGATTTATCCCCATTTCCCGGAGCTGCAGACATTTCAATCCCAGAGATCAGGACGGATCCCCGAGGTGCACAGAGCAGCGAGCACAAACTCCCAGGCTGTCCTGGGCCTTTGCCAGGGCTGCTGAGCTGCACAAATTCCCAGGAGTTGGGGCTGCTTTTCCTGCCTCGGTGCCAATAAAAGCCCCGGGCTGTGCTGTGTCCATGCACCGTTTGTTTGCTGGGGTTTTGCCGGCAGCTGAACGGATTCCTGCTCTGATAAAGGCACCACATGATGCCTTTGAGTGTCCTGACTCACTGAAGGGCGCTCTGTGAATCAGCAGCACCCGCTGCATTTTACATCATTTCAGCAGTGACGAAGCCACGGAGCAGCAGGGGGGCCCAGAGCAGCTGCAAAACCTCCCTGGACGGAGCCCACGCTGAACAAAAATGACCAAACCCACATTTGGGGGGAGAAAAAAGCAGGGAAAGGGGCAAAGGTGGCAGCAGAGCGTTCATTTTGTCCCAGGCACTGAGCACTCTCTGCTTGGCTGGCACTGCGAGGAACCTGCAGCCAAATATTCCACCTTTAGGAAGGAAAAAATGCCCAAAACACCTCATTTAGGAAGGAAAAAACCCCAAAAGCTCATCTTTAGGAAGGAAAAAATCCCCAAAGCATCACCTTTAGGAAGGAAAAAATCCCAAAAGCATCACCTTTAGGAAGGGAAAAATGCCCAAAACACCTCCTTTAGGAAGGAAAAAATCCCAAAGCATCACCTTTAGGAAGGAAAAAATCCCCAAAGCATCACCTTTAGGAAGGAAAAAATCCCAAAAGCACATCTTTAGGAAGGAAAAAATGCCCAAACCACAACATTTAGGAAGGAAAAAATGCCCAAAATACCTCCTTTAGGAAGGAAAAAATCCTCAAAGCTGGAGCTCCCGGGATAGAGATTTTTTCCAACTATTCAGGTTGGAATATCCCTCCCTTTTCTCACTCTTCCCTTTTTTGAAGCTCTCCCGAGGAGTTCGAGCGAAGCTGAACCAGGCCAGGGGACAGCACAGAACTGTCCTGGGTAAAGCAGGTAAATTTTACATTCCAAAGCAGTTTTAGGGCCAGCCCAGGTGATTTTTGGCAGTGCAAACCCCAGTTTAGCTCAGCCTGGAGCAGAGCGTGGCCAAGGTGAGCAGTTAGGGAAGCTCCATTAAACCTCCCCAAAGGGGCTCTTTGCTCCCATTATTCAAATACCCCTTCAAATTTCCCTCTAAATTGCTGCCCTGCTAATCAGGGTTTTGGGTTTTTAATTATATGCATTAGGTTATTCTTGGTGGTTGTTCCCAATTACTGCTCGTGTGACACAGGGAATCACACACAGCACTGCCACTGTCACTGTCACTGTCACTGTCACTGTCACTGTCACTGCCACTGTCACTGTCATTGTCACTGTCACTGCCACTGTCACTGTCACTGTCACTGCCACTGTCACTGCCACTGTCACTGTCACTGTCACTGCCACTGTCGCTGTCACTTCTGCCTCTGGCCAGGCCCTCAATTGATGGCCTTGAACCACAGGAATGTGCAATAACCATTCCCTCAGCTTCCCTCAGCTTTCCCAGCGTGCCTCCAGCCCCAGGAATATCCAGGATAACTGGGGGAGTGTCCATTTAAACTCTCACAGCCTCACCCTGCTGCAACAGCCCCCACTGGATTTGGGGTTGATTTAAGGGTTGATTTAAGGGTTTACTCTTAAAAATTCTCTGCACTCCCTCCCCAGGGCTCTGCCACCACTGGGGCTGTGACATTCCCACTGCAGCTTCCTCAGTTTTCCCTTTGGCTCTCCAGTTTGGGTCAGAAGTGATTTTTTTCATTGCCCACTACACCAGTTGTACACACAGAGAAAGATCTGCTGGCCACAGGAAGAAATGTGCCTGCAGCACAGGAAATCAACTGATAAGAAGCAAAAAAAAAAAAAAAGATAACATAGTTCCACTCAAAAATGCTTCTCTGCTTGATCAAAAGCAAAGCAACAGCAAAACTCACATTATTAAATATCATAAATTAATATTTAATTAGAGGGAAATGAAAGATTTTTGTGATTTTGCCAGCCCACCTCCTCTCTCCAAAGCCGCTTTATTTACCACGACACAAACTCTAAATTTCACATCAGCTGCGTGGCTCAGCATGGCAAAACAGGCAGGTCTTGAGGAAAAGCAGAGAAACCAACCCATTCTGAGAACCCAAGCTGTGCTCAGGAGGCACAAACACAAAACACAGTTGTGAAACATCTGCACTCGTCCTGCTGTAACACAGGAGACACCGAGCAGGGCTGCAGGAATTCTGGAGTTTTTCTCCTGGGCAGCAGAGTTGAGGCTGATTTCACTTCACAATTGTTTCCTCTCCCTTGTAAACCACCACGTTCTGCTCTGTCTCGTGCACCTCCACCTTGTAGAGGATCCCCTGGGGCAGCAGCTTCTGGAGGCTGTCCCAGATGAACACGGCCACGTTCTCCGTGGTGCTGGCGGGAACAGCAGCAGGGTCAGCAGGAAGGGCAGGATGGATTCGAGGCAGCTGCAGCCAGGATGGGCTGGGGGGATGCTGAGGTGACCCCTGGATGAAGTGGGGTTTGTGCCAGTGCCAGCAAAGGTGGCTGGAATGGGGTGGGATGGACAGACCCTGCCTGGGCAGGCTGATGTGACAAGGGCCAGCAGGGCTGGGCACAGACGTGCTCAGCACACAGGGAAAGGCTGCTCTGCCCTGGCAGGATTCCCTGGAGACTGCCCCAACCCTCCAGGAGCCCCCATCACCCACCTCACCACCTCAGAGAAGTAGGGCACGTCCTTGTCCAGGTTTTTGTGGTCGAGCGGCTCCATGATCGCTTCCTGCAGGGAGGGGAGGTGACAGCCCTGTCCCTGCCTGCCCTGGGGCTCAGATAAACCAGGCAGCAGGATGGGAAAAATGGGAAAGAGCCCCAAACCCAGCTGTGAAATTCCCAGCTGGAGACGTGGCCCTGCCTCACATAACAGAGCAAAGGCATTTAAGTCTTCAGTTATTCCTTAATTTCTTTTTTAGGTCCTCATCTCACCACGTCTCCATGCTGGTGCCAGACAAAGTGCTGAGCTCCAATCAACTCTCCCAAGGGATTGGAAGGCAAACTGGGCTATTTTTACCTGCATGTATTCCTTCAGGTCTGTCAGGTTCATCACCATCCCCGAGACCGGGTCAATCTGCAGGGGAAGCACACGGGACATTGGGAGCCTGGAAACACCAACCAGACAGGAATATCTGTGCTCAGGTTTGACCTGAGCCACCAGGAAAACATCCTCCCACTGCCACAGGCTCCAGCTCCACTCCTGTGCTGTTCCCAAGGGCTTGAAACAGCCTGGGAACAATTCCAGAGGTTCCACTCCCTCCTAGAAGCTGACAGCAAGGAGAAACAACTCCCTGGAAGGGTCTTTATGCATGATGATAAAAGCATGAAAAGAGCATTAAACTGCAAATCCTTGCTGTGAACAGGGCAATGGCCATGGAAAACCTTCTCTAGTGATGAGCACAGAGTTTCTGGAATACTCTGGGGAATCCAGGTGTGGAGCCAGAGCTGTGGGGTTCTGCCACACGGAGGAACAGGAAAAAGATGCTGGGTGCACTCACCTCTCCTCGCACAGTGACCACAACTGGAAAAAAGAAAAGATCAGATCACTGCAATGTCCATGGACCCAAACCCAAACCTGCTGCTGCTGGGGACACACAGCCCATTCCCTGTGCACTCAGAAGTGGAAATGAGGGGATGCTCCATAAAAACAATGGCTCAGAGGCACAAAAATCCTTCCCCAAGGTCCCCTGTCCCAGGCAGGTGGAGATAAGCCTGCCTCTCCTGATAAAGCAGCTCCTCAGCAGAGGTTTGGGGGTGCCAACAACACCGGGAGCCACTCCAGGAACTGGAGAGATCTAATTCTGTGTGCTTGGGGTGTGGAAAGGGAAGAACTTGTGGAAAAAAACATTCAAATCATGTTTACAGCCCGGTTAATTTGCATGGCTTTTGCTTAGAGAAATCTCCATTCCAGTCACAACGACTCTGCAGAGTGTTAACGAGCACATTTGATGAAAGAATTGGCATTTGAAGATAAATATTTATCATCTATTCAGCTGAAAAGATGGCAAACTCGTGCTGTGGTTCAACCCCCGCTGCTGAAATTTCCTTTTAATTCTTAACAAAAACACAAGCCCTAAAAAAACCACTAAAAAAACCCACTAAAAGCTGTCTCAGGCTGCTGAGGATGAGTGGCCCAGCCCTCCTGGGGGTTAT
Organism: Acrocephalus scirpaceus scirpaceus; assembly: GCA_910950805.1. NCBI lineage: Eukaryota > Metazoa > Chordata > Aves > Passeriformes > Sylviidae > Acrocephalus > Acrocephalus scirpaceus. Next base: position 1,594,480 of record OU383793.1, read on the forward strand.
CCTCACCCTGAGAGCAGCATCACTCCCTGGGCACGGATGGAAATCAGCTCCCTACCTTTGTAGTTGTGTCCGTGGCCGTTTGGGTTGTTGCACTTCCCAAAGAGCTTCAGGTTCTCCTCATCGCTCAGGGATTTGCTGTGGGAAAGGCAGGCAGGGCACATCAGGATCTGTTCCAGGTGTTCATGGATTCACCCAGCTCTGTCACCCTGATTTTTCTGATGTTTTCATAGGTTCTGAATTCTTTCTCATGCGAGTGTTATAAACAGAAGTGATGTTTTTGTTTAAATATTAGTTGTGTTTTTCATTCTTCTCCTGAGGAGGGAACAATTGTCTCTGAACAATTGTCAATTTGTCTTTGAACAATTGTCAATTTGTCTTGACTTTTGGTTTGACCAATGTGATCGGAAAGGTGGCAACCTTAATCTCCAATAAATGGTCTGGGGTCAAACACGATATATGTCAGAGTCAGAGAAATAAATATGCCCTGACAACTGGAACAGAGCCTCTGTCTTCTTTTCATGTCCTGTTGTGACACAATTCTCCTTTCCAGCTCCCCATTTATTCCCTTTCCCACATTTACCCACCAGCTCAGGAGGCACAAACACACAGGAGTTTGGTCCATGCAAAGATGTTGTTGATACCAGTGAATCCTTTTTTTTTTTGCTGTGGTTTTGTGTCTGTTTCACAGCAGCTGCCTGACAGCACTGCTGGATAAGTGTTCAACATCTGGGGCCAAAATCACTCCGGCCTGGAGCGAGCTGCACGTTTGGGTTTATTATTAATTAACCAAGCTTAGGGAGCCTCTCCAAGAAGTCAAAGGAATTCCCTCTGAATTTTCCCTTTGAAGCAACCCAGGGCAGCGCTGCCCCCTGTTTCAGGTCAAGGCACATTTTGGGAACATCACAGAATCCCAGGATCACTGAGGCTGGAAAAGAACTGTGAGATCCTGGAGTCCAACTGGCACTGAATGCCAGCCCAGGGGTTCCTCGGGCACCTCCAGGGATGGGCACTCCCTGGGCAGCCCCTGCCAAGGCCTGGCCACCTTTTCCATGGAGAAATTCCAGCCTGAACCCCTCTGGCACAGCTCCAGGCTGTCTGCCCGCGTCCTACCGCTCCCAGCCTGAGAGAAGAGGCCGAGCCTAAAACCTCCTTTGAGGCACTTCCAGGTCAAGGCTCTCTTTAGGAATAAATCAGTTTTGGGGAAAAAACAGCAGATCCGGGGGGCACAGGGCGATGTTTCCAAACCGAAAGCGCCGCTGGCTCTGTTCAAACACGGAACTGCAGCCGGGCACTGACGGATCCTGCGGGAAGGGGCTGAGCCAGGGAGGGAACCGGGAAGCGCAGGGCGGGCTCGGAGCCTCCTCCCGGCGGGGCTCCCCGGTGCGGGGCCGCTCCCCGGTGCGGGGCCGCTCCCCGGTGCGGGGCCGCTCCCCGGTGCGGGGCCGCTCACCTGTGCAGGCGGTGGCAGGCGCTGAAGGTGACGGAGCGCGACAGCCGCGCCAGGCGGGCGGAGCGCGGCGACATCGCGGGGACGCAGCGGGGACGGAGCGGGGACGGAGCGGGGCGGCTCCAGCCCGGCCCCGGAGGCGGCTCCAGCCCGCGGGATCCGCCCGCCGAGCCCCGGGGATGCTCCGGTCCCTCCGTGCCGGTGATGGATGCGGGGATGCTCCAATCCCTCGGTGCCGATGTCGGATCCAGGGATGCCGCGGTCTCTCCGTGTCGGTGTCGGACCTGAGGATGCTCCAATTCCTCTCCTCGTGTTCAGCTCCGGGGATGCTCCAATCCCCCCGTGTTTGGCTCCGGGATGCTCCAATTCCTCCCCGTGTTCGGCCCCGGGACGCTCCTGTCCCCCCGTGTCGGTGTTGGGCCCCGGGATGGTCACGGACATACCTGAAGGATGCACCCCGGCGATAACATCTGTGGAGTTCAAGCAGAGGAATCCTCAAAGTGAGGTGATTTTCAGAAAGCTTTGGGAGAACGGGATTGGATTTCTCAGCGTAGCAAGGGTTTGAATGCGCATTCCCTCAATTCCTGGGAATTCCTGGGGATAACTGAGTGAATCTGTCCGTTTGTCAGGCTGGGAAAACTGCAAGGGCAGGAATTCTGTGACAGGAGCAGGATCTGTGTGACAGGAGCAGGATCCGTGTGAGAGGAGCAGGATCTGTGTGAGAGGAGCAGGATCTCAGTGACAGGAGCAGGATCTGTGTGACAGGAGCAGGATTTGTGTGACAGGAGCAGGATCTCAGTGACAGGAGCAGGATCTCAGTGACAGGAGCAGGATCTGTGTGAGAGGAGCAGGATCTGTGACAGGAGCAGGATCTGTGTGACAGGAGCAGGATCTCAGTGAGAGGAACAGGATCTGTGACAGGAGCAGGATCTGTGTGACAGGAGCAGGATCTGTGTGACAGGAGCAGGATCTGTGACAGGAGCAGGATCTGTGACAGGAGCAGGATCTGTGTGAGAGGAGCAGGATCTGTGAGAGGAGCAGGATCTGTGTGAGAGGAGCAGGATCTGTGTGAGAGGAGCAGGATCTGTGTGAGAGGAGCAGGATCTGTGTGAGAGGAGCAGGATCTGTGTGAGAGGAGCAGGATCTGTGTGAGAGGAGCAGGATCTGTGAGAGGAGCAGGATCTGTGTGAGAGGAGCAGGATCTGTGAGAGGAGCAGGATCCCTGTGAGAGGAGCAGGATCTGTGTGACAGGAGCAGGATCTGTGTGAGAGGAGCAGGATCTGTGTGAGAGGAGCAGGATCTGTGAGAGGAGCAGGAGCCTCACCCAGTGTTCCCCAACACCTCCCCTGAGTTGGTGTTGGCATCAGCAGCCCGGGGGGCTGGCAGGGGCATTGCCAGTGCCCAGCACAGCCCTCATGGTTACAGGGGAGAGGAATGACAGATTTGTCTTTACAAACCAGCCGTGGGGCTGCTGGTAGGTAAAACCAGCACTGAGGAGTAAGAGAAACAATGGGAAGGATTCCACTGATGGATGGATGGAAAAGAAGAGATTTGCCTTTACAAACAAACCATAGGTTTGCTGATAGATTAACTTGGATATTGAAAGGTGAAAGAAACAATGGAGAAACCCCATCAATCCCATCAGAATTAAAAATTAGGGGGGTTGTACATTAAAAGAGGAATTTAGGGTCTTAGGAACTCTGGGAAGTCTACACCTCTCAGGTACCTCAGCCAATGAGGAAAGAGAGAGGGAAATGGGGCTGGGAAATTGGGATAAAAAGGAGGCTGCGCCCTCTGAAAATTGGAGAGACCCCAGGGGAAATGTCCCATGGCCTCTCCCTTTGTTGGAATAAAGTAAAAGGACTCCTCTGTCTCCTTTTTGGACATAAACCTCTTTCCTGACACCAGGAAGGCTTTAAATGCACATTCCAAGGTCACATGCTGGGAAACAAAGATTCCCCAGCCACAGCTACTTCGGGTACTTTATGGAGATCCGAGGATTTCCAGCCCGGTTTGGGCGGGGGTTGTGCCCTGCAGAGAATCCTTCCTCCCCTGAACTTCTGCTGCCCTGGGTTCCTGGCAGCCTGGAATTCACACCAGGCTGCACCAGAGCCTCTGACCCCTTTTCGTTCCCCACCTCAACGAGAAAAAAAAATAAAATAAAATAAAAAAGGGAACCAGTGGTGCCTGAGCTCCGTTAAACACTTCTCAGCATCCCTCTGCCGCCGGTCCTGGGGGTGCGGCCTCGCTGCTCCCCGCGGGGTTCAGGCTCCAGGAGGGCGGGATGTGACAGTGACCCAGAGGCAGCCGGGCAGGGCTGGGGCCGCAGGACGGGAGCTGTTTGCCATCTAGTGGCTCCCAGCAGCCCCGGCTGAGCCTCCTCTGCCTCTCCCTGAGGGAAAATCCTTTTCCTCTTAGGGAGGTGAAGGAAGCTCAGAGGAGGCAAAGCCCCAAGGGCGGAAGGGCTCGTTTATTACTGAAGGAAATTATTCAAATAATTCTTCAGGCTTCTCAAAATGAAAAAACACAACGGGAACTCTTCACTTTTCACCCACCCACCTCCAGCCCAGAGTTCAGGGGCTGGAGAAGCCTGGATGGCGCAGGGGGCTGAGTTTGTTCTGCTCTGCTTAACCCTAAAGGGAAATCAAGGAGCTCTCCGTGTTTCTCACTGGTGTTTCTGACTGGTGTTTCTGACTGGTGTTTCTCACTGGTGTTTCCTACTGGCTGAACTGGAGGAAGGCAGGACCTGTGAGCCAGCAGAGCTGTGCCCTGCTCTGGAGATGTGTCCCCCACATTTACAAGACCGTGTGAGGGCAGGGAAAGAAAGGAAAAACTTCCCGAGGTTTTATTTGAGGGCATTGCTACAGTACAGAAAAAAAAGCACAAGCACAGCTTCTGTGAGTGTCTGCATCTACCCCTGGAGCCCACTGTGGTGCAAGGGGGGATTGGCTCCCCCTCACTGGGCCCACCTGTCACCTCTTGGGTTTTCCTCCTCTCTCCTGCTTTATGTATTTCAGCCAAAGTCACAGCCCCGAGCGCTGATGTTCTTTTCCCCTGCCAGAGGAAGGGGTTGATTACCTCAGTTTCCATTTTCTCCCTTGCAAGCCTCAGTCTGGCATCTTTGGGAACTGCTGCTACAGCTGCTCTAGCGAGATAGTAAAAAAGATGTAGATGAAGCAGTGGGCTGTGGGAGCGAAGGGGCTTCTGCCTTCCTTGGCTGTGTTTTGTTAGGAATGGTGGAGAAAAAGCAGCTCCTTCATCCCAGACGTGATGGAAAGGTGGGAGGTGAAAGCAGCCGAGGTTTTTTCAGAGCCTGGCTCGGCCCCAAGTCCCAGGAGGTGCCCAGGGGTCCCTCAGTGGGCAGTGAAGATGCCGTGGAACCCGTAAGGCATTGGCACCCCAACTTCTGCCCGCCCCAGTTCCTGGAAGGTCTCTGCGTCCAGCACGAGCAGAAAAGCACTTTGGTTCTGCAGGAGGAGGAAAAAGGCAGAGTGAGTGTCCAGGCTGAACTCCTTCCCTCTGTGTTTGCACACCAAGCAAACCTGGGGAGCACTGAGACCCACAGGAAATTCTGAGCAGAACTCCTGCTTGCACTGCTGTGCTTGGCCATGACAGAGCCAGGCACCCTGGGGAGCAAGGAACTGCCTGCCAGGGAGCCTCAAACTCGGAGTTGAGGTTTAAAAAGGGAATTGATGCTGTGTGACTTTGACAAAATACTGCCAGCCATTTACCTCAGTGGGGGAGATCACCACAGACAGGATGACTCCGCTGTCCTCTGCTGTGGCGTTAGGCACTGGCACAAACACAGGCTCTGATGGGTAGCAGCCCTCCTCCTGCCAAATCTGGCAAGCACAGGAACATATGGATGAGTTTCAGGGACACAGGGATGAGTTTCATTTCATTAATTCTTGTCTACTATAGGGAGCAGAGTTACAAATGCTCCCCACAAAAACACCTGGAAATACTCTGCTGTAAGAAACTTAGAGTTCAACCTTTTAATTAATATTCTTTTCATTCCAGGAGTGTGATGGTGCCATCCTCTCCTGTTTGGTGGCTGTGCCATGTTCATAAAGTGCCGGGTGAGGGATGAAATTGGGAATCTCATCCCAGACCCATTTGGGTCACGCCCTGAAGCCCCCAGTAAATGACACAGCTTCAAACCCAGCTCAGTGGAAGGACTCAGTGAGCTGACTTCACCTCACCTTGAAATTCTTGGTGTCCACATCAACCTTGATCAAGGAATTTCCAACCAAGTGCCCGAATCCACACCCGTAGAAGTAGCGGTACCGCCTGCCGTTGTAGCGGCCGTAATTGATCTGGGGGAACTCCAGGCCCCCAACCTTCTCAAAGCCCTCGGGGTGGAGATTTTCGTGTGTGCACCAAACCTGGGAGAAATGTGCAGAAATTACAGCAGGGTTGGTTCAGCCTGGACAGGGCAGGAGAGCTGGCTGGTCCCACCCAGCACTGCACAAACAGAAGTGGTTAAAGCTTTGTGGAGGATTAATTCCTCCAGAGATGGGGGCATGTGAGCAATCCAGCCTATGTGAAAGGATGGGCCTGGAACCATTTCAAGGAGAAAGCAGTCACACACCAGGGATAAGAAGATGTGGAGAGTCACAAATAAAGAAGAACAAAGGATGGTAAACAACTTCAGAAATATGGGAATCAGAAGAAAGCCAGAAAAACGATATCCATAATTTTGCTGTGTATGTAAGAAGAATTAACCAATAGGGACTAAAAGGCTTATGTGTGCTTTTAGGGATAACCAATTGTAAAGTAGCATGAAATGTGTGATTAAGGCTAAGAATTGTATAAAATAAGCTGGAAAAACTATTAAAATGGCCTACTTCCATCATATTGACCATGGAGTAGTGTCCCGTTTTTCTTTTAGCACCAAACCTGTGAGAAATGTGCAGAAATTACAGCAGGGTCTGTTCAGCCTGGACAGGGCAGGAGAGCTGGCTGGTCCCACCCAGCACTGCACAAACAAAAGTGGTTAAAGCCCTGAGGCACAGTTCAGCAGCTGATTTATATTCATAAATGAATTTATGGTTTGATACACACCTTGCCATCTGTACCTTTCACAGCCCTTGCCTGGGTGTAAGGCAGCGGGTTCAGGTTTTTCCCCACGGGTGTGTCTGAATCCACGTCCAGAGGGAGAACAAAGCGGCGAGGGAAAGCTCTGGGAATGGAGGCATAAACCTGTCACAGAGACAGAAAGTGATGGGATGGAGACAGGACAGACACTTCAGCCTAAATGCACTTTTGGGGAACAATTCTGAAGTTTTAGACCCCCCTGAATTCTTCTTCCTCTTCTTTTCCTTGTGTGTTTGACCAAGTTCTGGTAAGGTAAAGCGCACAATGGAAAGAAGAAGTTCCCTGCACGTTCCAGTAATTTACAGCAGAAACCAAAGCCACAAGAATTAAAAGGGCCAGCATTGCTCTCCCAGTAATTAATGCTGAGTTAGGTATGCAAATCAGCCCATTATCTCCAAATCCAGCAGTGGCACAGACATTGTGCAATGTTTTATTTTGTTAGGACAGGCTCATGTTGCTTCCCATCCCTCTGTGGAGAAGCAGGAGAGCACTGTGCCTTCAGTGCCTAAGTTACCCTGCAGGATTCCCTCTTCCATTCCCAGGGACACGTGGATTCATGGCTGGAAGTGCAGGGGAATGATGATGGATTGACTTGGGGAGCAACGTGCAGCCCCCAGTGTGGCAGCACATTGGGAGGGATAATTCCAGCACTGCCACAAAAGCTCTGCTCAATCCAAGTTTATAACCCATCACATCCCCACACAAGTAAAATAGATAAGGACTCTATTTTGCTGCCTTTCAATTACTTCAGTCTGCAACTCGCCAGTTCAGTTGTGAAACTTCACTTTAATCTCTTGTGTTAATCCTGAAACTCTGCTTTCAAAACTTCTCTGCTTCATGTAACCCGGCTGAGGAACCCCGCCAGACAAAACACCCTGCCAGGGTCAGTGAGCCAGCAAATTTGGGGAAAGGACACGAGCCATGCCCAGACATTTGGAAGGCTTTTGATGCAGTGAGGTTTGAGATTCTGTTCTGAAATGACTCCTCAGTGTGTGTGTGGGTGGGTGAAGTGTGGTGATGATGCCACTTGTCACTGGAGGAATGTGGGTGATGGAAACACAGGCCCAGTGTCGACACCAGGACACCTTCAGCCACATCAAATTCCACCTGAGTTGTGCTCAGAGAAGGACAAAAAAAATCTGGGATTAACACTCTGCCTGACCTTGAATACACTCAAAAAAGGCTTGAAAAAAAACCCCGAAATAAATGGGTTTATTTCTTCTGCCAGGAGAAAGCAGAACCCGATGGGACACAGCTGTGCTCCTCTCAGGTCAGAGCTGAGTTGGTTCTAGACAGCTCAGGACACAGACAGAGGAAGTTCAGCCCTGTCTGGACATGCAGCAGCCTCCCCAGCACGCCGGGTTTCCAACAAACACATCTGCAGGGTGAGAAACTGAAAGCACCCCCACTTTTCCCAAGTGTGACCTATGCAAAATGATGCCTGTCACTGAAATGGGGCTGTTCACAGAGCTGGACACAATAAATAAATTATTGGAACGTGCTGTTGTGAGGTGACTGTGGGGGACAGTGGAGGGGTTTTTGTGGTATTTGTGTTTCTGTGATTTTCATAAAAACTGCTCCATTTCTGAAGCAATGCCATAAAGAACATCCTTTTTCTTTTTTCCATTTAGAAGTAATGCCACAACTTATTTTGCATAATTTCTTGGGGGAAAACTGTATTACGCAAGGAAAAGGAAAATGCATGTCATTAAAACCAAGGTTTTGAAATGGAAATAAATTCTGCCAGGCTATGGAGAGCTCTGTGTCACACACAGGGCTTGAGGGGTTTCAAGGGCATGATCCATGGAGAGAGATTTAAAAGGAGAGAAGAAAAATCAAGCGATGATCATCTCAGTTTTTAGGGAGCTGTGGTTGTGTTGTCCCCACGATGTTCTCCATTCCCCAAACCCGAGCTTTGCTGCAGAACAGCAGCTCCTGCAGGAGAAGCAGAGGCAGGGATCTCACCTGGTCCAGCCCTTCCCCGCTCCTCCTCAGGTTCTGCAGCGTGTACAGCGCCAGGCTGGTGCCCTCGTCCTGGCAGCACAGGTCCAGCACCACGCAGCCCCGCTCCTCGAAGGCGTTGATTTGGTGGAAGGTCACGAAGGGCTTGGAGCACCACTGCCCCCGCAGCACCTGCAGGGAGCACGGGGCAGCTGCAGCTCCTCCTCTGCAGAGCTCCCAGCCTCACCTGGCACAGCTTTTTCCTCTCTGCCCCTCATTCCAGCCCCTCTCATTGCCTGGGGTTTGCCTTCTGTCCTGCTGTCACCACAAAACCCAGTAAGGGGCAAAACCCGAAGAAGAAAACCCAAAATATCAAGCAGCTCCTTGCTGTGCTGAACATCTTTGCCAGGTTCTGACCTTTTTACACCCTCTAGTACCTGGGAGCTGCATTTCAGTCCCTGAAAGTCTCGTGAACTCCGAACTGCTTAATTCTGCCTGTCCTTTTAGGGCTGGCAAAGCAATGAATGAACAGAGAGGGAAATGCATGAAGAAATCCAATTTTTTAACAAACCTACACCCCTGCTTTAAAGCCTTTACTGCAGTAACTCCTGGATTGATTCTTAAACTCCCCACGGCTGCTTTAGGGATCTAAAGTTCCAGATTAGCTGCTGCAGGGACCAAAAATCCCCTCACCTCCCCGGTGTGCTTGTTCACCACATGGAAGTGGGTGTTGTGCTGGGGCTCCCAGCTTATCCCATCACTGATGGCTTTCCCACACAGCTTGGAGCTGAGGATCTTCAGCAGGTTCAGCTTGAGGGGTTGCTCGATGAAAATGATGTAGTTTTCAGTCATTCCTGAGAAGAGAAGGAGGGAATATCACCCAAAAATGAGGCAAGGAAACATCTCAAGGGCAGGGAGAGCTGGGCAGCCCTTTCTGCACGCCCAAATTCCCAGAATTTGGGGTGGAATCTCACCAAAGCTGTGGTAGTAGGATGGCTTTGCCCTGTCCATGGGGGGGATGGAGCACAGCACCTTGGCTCCCTCCAACAGGTCCCCGTGGCCTGGCTCCTGTGGGGGGACCCTGATGATGTTGTAGCTGGATCCTGGAAAAGGGGAAAAGGTGTTCAAAGCAAACTCAGGCTCTGCTCCTTCCTGTTCCCCTGGAATACTTGGAATAATCTCTCCTAAACTGAGCAGAAACCCAACAGTAAAATATTCTACAGAGGATTTATCCACCAGAAGAAAAACAAAAAAGGAAGCTTGAGAGGAAGTACAGGGATCTTCTCAGTCTGGGAGAATGCCAGCTCTGCCTGCAGTGCTCTCCTGTAATAACAGGGGCAGGATGAAAACAAAACTCACAGGAAATGAAAACTCTGAGCCTTGGTGATGCTCATTTAATAAACCTGAGCATATGAACAGGCAAGGATGGCACTTTTGGATAAGGATAATCTAGAGTTTGGTGTGCCCAGCTGGAAAAAGCACGTGGTGCAGAGCTGGACTTTGCTGAGCCAAAAGGAAATGAAAGCAGCAAGAATGAAAAGAGGTCAGAAACTGGGAAAATGTGGAGCTGGCCCGAGGGATCACAATAAAGGGCAGTGCTGTTTTCAGAGGCCTCTGGAAAGGAAGGATTTCACACAGCTCACAGGGACTGAGAGCTCTGAGCAGCCATGTGGATGGGACAGGATCCTAAAAGGTGCTCAGAGTTCTGAGGAGAAGAAAAATATCCCATGAAATTCAGCTTTGCTGTAAGACAGCCAGGTGACCAGAACAAATCCCATCTTCTCTCCATAAAAACCCTTCAGGTGCTCATGAAAAGCCAATTACATTAAGTGAAAAATGTGTGACTAATTGTTCAATTTCTTCAGATGAGGCGTCAACCTCGTCTGGGACCATGGGACTTTAAAAATCACATCTGGAAGTGGATGGGACTTTAAAAAAATAATTCTCCTGTTTTCCAGCAAAGCTTGGGAGAGGAAGAGGAGAAGTCAGAATCATCTAACACTAAATCCTGAGAGGAGCCAGCTTTATGGGACACACTGGCACTGACATTTTGACTCAGAAACAGCATTTTCCAGATCTCTTTGGGTGTTTTCTTCAACAGCTGCTGCTCGAAGCAGCACCAGGAGTTCTCCTGCACACCCAAACCCCAGCCTGGCCATGCCCAGCTCACCGTGCTTGCCATAGGAATTGCCCATGTTGTAGGTTGTCCCATCAGGCTCATAGTGGGGGTGAGCTGTGGCTCCATTCACTGCAATGAACTTGCTCCAGTCCACCTGCAAATGCCAAAGGTTTTCAGTCAGTGCAGAACTTTCTGGAGGTTTTGTGGGAATCTGAGGAAGAGGAGCAGATTTTATTTGTTATTAATGATGTGGCATCTGGACTCCAGCTTTCATTCTGCATGTAAATTTCCTGAAACCCTTGAAAATAAGGATATTTCTCTATCAGGAAAGCAGGATTAATAGCAGTGGATATTCCTTGGAAGACATAGATGTTCCTTATGGTACCAGTGCTGACACAGTGGGAATGTTGCCCATAATAAGGACAGGCAGATGTGTGAAGGGACAGTCACTGCCCCAAAAAATCACCACCAGTTTTGTCACTGGAAGCTCAGAAAATCAGGTCCTATTAAGACACCTCAAACTGGAGAATTTAAATGTGAAATCATTCCTTCCATTTCTTCACTTAGCAAAAAAAAAAACCAAAACAAAACCAGTCTGCATCTAAAAAAAAACAGCTTGAGGGGATTTTTTTTTTTCGTTTTATGACAAGCTGGTTCAACAGAGCTGAACCTAAAAATCCCCACGTGTCTTTTCATGGCTGCATTCTGGTTTACAAACAGATCAGCTGGCAAATCACCCAGGACACCTCAGTGGCTGTGCTTTGCACACAGTTTACTCATGGCTCTCTGCTGATCCTGCAGGGAAGGACTCCTGGAGCAGCTCCCTCGAGGCCTGAGGGATGCTCTGAGCTGGCAGTTTTTGGTGGCAAACAGGCCCAGCAGTAAATACAGATTTAGGAAGGGCAGAATCCTCCCTCAGCCCTTCTCACTGTCCAGCCCAAATCCCCTCTAAGGGTGCAGGTGGGAGGACATGCAGCTCATGCTGTCCTGTCACCTTCTGTCACATGAGGGGATGCACAGGACACAGGGAAAAACTTCTCTGATGGTTTGGTCATTTCCTAGCAGCGAGGAGAAAATCAAGTGGCAGCTGAACCACCCCTTTGCAGCAGAGGGTTTGATCAGGGGCAGCTTGGACTGTGCAAAGCTCGAGGTGTAAAAAGCAGATAAAGGAAACTGATATGAAAGCAAAGCATCAGGGAAAAGGCAGATGAGATGTCAGCAGTGATCACTTTTTATCGTACACAGGAAAAAGTTGTTTCCTGTTCTGCTGAGAGGTGCAGACAAGCCTGGGCAAGCAGGGAGAGCAGAGGAGAAATGTCAGCTGTGCCCAGCCGGGCAGTGACAGCACCTCCACCCCTGAGAGCTGCCCTGCTGCTGCACAGGTTGTTCAGGGACTCAGAAGAGGGATGCTGCAGCTCCAGAAAAATTCCTTTAGAACTGGAACTCCCCTTGATCCAGCAAGGTGTGGTCCTGCACCATCTGTCCCCCAGCTCCCTTATCCCACCTGCTCACACCTTTTCTTTTGTTTCCAGCGTCTCTGGGTCCACCTTGTGCATGAAGATGTTCTCGTTGCTGACGTAGTAATCCCCTTTGTACAGCACATAGTTCACATTGCAGTTGTCACTGGGCTCTGAAACGGAGATCCCGGAGTTGTGCACAGCTCTGTGCAGCTCATGTCACATTATGGCAAGTTAGACGTGTTTAAACAAATAAACCCATTTGCAGTGACATTAATCCCTGCGATTGATTGGAAATATCTCGCTAATCTACAACGGGAAACTGTCTGTGCAGGTGAAGCTGGTTTACAGGGACAAGGACAGGGATGGAAATCACTGCTGGAGCTGGGCAAAGGCAGATGGGGGATGTGGATGGGTCTGGAATGTCTTGAGGGAGCCGGGGTGGGGATTTGGAGGGTGTCACCCTGAGTGAAGGTGGGAGCACCTCGGGAAAGGACAGCAGACGTGGCAGGAGGGGAGAGGAGAATCAGGATGGTCACAGCATGAGCAGCAAGCTGTGAACTTCAGGCCTGGGCTGCTTTTAGTGGGGAACACTCTGCTTGCATTTAAGCCTCTTTCTTCCCTGACGTACACAGAATCCTGAAGGTCCTGGAACTTCCATTCCTGTGCAGCGCCATCCCTCACCCTACTCAATAATCTCCTGCCCCTGAGTCCAGGAAGGGAGGGATTAGCCCACTTACCCTACAAGCTTAGCAAGGCAAGGTGTTCTAAGGGCAAAGCTGTGTCTCAGGTAGAACACCAGGGTGTAATGCTCATTATCAGCACTGCACAGGATGTTCCCTCGGGGAGAGCTTTCTTTGGGAAATTTGCAAAAAGATCCAGGATTGAGCGAGCTGAAGTGACATTGAAACATCAAACTCTGCCACCAATTTGCATAATTTCGGTGTTTGGGTCATAATCTAAGAAAAAAAACACGGGCTCACAGCGAGTCTGTCAGACTTCCTCACCCCTCCCTTTCCACCTAACCACAAGTTCCTCCAGGGAAATCTCAGGAGGTTTCTCATTTTTTACAGAGCTCTCTTACGCAGCGGCTCGAAGCGGGACAGGAAGCGCCCAAAGATGCTCTTGCACGGGTCTGGCATGGCCAAGGTGCCAAACTCAGAGGCCACGATGCGGCTGTGCTGGCTGTTCCTCAGGTAGGAGCTGCTCTGCAGGAACCTGCTCCTGTAGGTCACCGTGCCATGGGCCAGCTGGAACTGGTGCAGCAGGGCCATGCCATCAAACCAGTGGTTAAACCTTCCAGGAGAGAGAAAAAAAAGAGATGAAGAAGAGTTGGGCACTGTGTCATACTCTGTAGCAGCCTCTTTTAGGTTTAGTGATGTTTGTAAAATCTGACTCCCAGATCCTCTGAACTATTAACCAGCACAGTTTTGTTTGGGAAAACCCCTTAACAAAATAAAACAAAACAAAACAAAATAAAACAAAACAAAAACCAAACCAAAACCAAACCCAACTGTATTTGCAGAACTGTGGGTGTGGTGTCTGAAAACCTTGTGTGTAAGGTTTTTTGGGAAATAATCTATACAGGTAAACCACCCACTCCTGCACAGGGAATAGAATTTGTGCTGTGCTGTACAATAATACAAATTATTACTGCAAACCCAGAGGCCTCCAGCTCTCAGCTTCTTGCAGGTTGTTATGGTCTCCAAACCAAGGAATTTGTGAGATTCCCAGAACACCTGCTGGTCTGACTCTGGGAATATGAGAAGAAGAACAGCTTTGGAGATGATGCCATCAGCTGAGCTGTCAGTTACTGGAGTGGCACATTCCCAGCCACAGGGAGGAAATGCCTTCTAGGAATATTTGAATATAATATTTTTAAAACTGGGTGGATTTGCTTCTAAAGCAGCTCACACCATTTGGTGCAACCAACTCTCCAAATTCCTGCCCTGGGTTTCAGAGTGCTCCAGGATGGATTTTTGTTCAGGACAGAGGACCCAAGCTGGGGATGTTTTATTCCCCATCCCACCCTGGTGAGTGGGTGAGAGCCCCTCTGTGACTCAGCCTTTCCAACCTGCCTGACTTCACCTTTCAGCCCCTCTTTGCAGGCAATGGGAGCTCCCAAATGAGGGAACAAATGCTCTCAAAGAGAGACATTGATATTTCTTCCTTCCCTTACGTAAAAAGAAACTAAAAAATGCTCTAAATAGTGATGAGGGGCGTTCCCTTAAGGTTTAGGCAGAGTTCTGGCCAGAACCATTTAAAAACTCATTTCAAGGAGACTTACTTGTCATTGCCAAACTCGAACTTGCCAGGGCCATTCCTCAGCAGATTTCCATTAATCCACTTGGGAATTTGTCCTTTGATCTTGGCTGGGATGGGCTCGGGGGTCTCCTCCACGCTCTGCACTAAGGGGGAGATGCACTGCAGCCCCCGGGGTCTGTGGTGGAGGATTTGCTCCTTGGGTGGGCTGGGCAGGTAATTCTTGAAACCTGCAAAGAGAGCAGGGAGAACAAAAAGCAGAGAATTGAGATTTCCACTGGAATAAAGTGACAAATGCTAGATCTTGAGATTGGATGTCAGGGAGAAGAGCATGCAGCATCTGCAAGCAGCCACGTTGTGGTGGATACTCAAGGTGAAGCCCAATGTACCCACAAGAGCTGAAAATCCTGTGGATTTTACTCTACTCTAGTTAATCCACAAGAGACACTGGTCCTGCAGCCCAAAGGAGGTAACAGAATATGGGTTGATAGAAAAGATAACTTTTAATCAAAGAATTGTATATTTGGATTGAATTTCATAAATAACTGAAAGAGAGAGAAGAAAAAAGAGTAAGTGTGATCTTAAAAAAAAATGGAAGAACACAAACGAAACTGAGCCAAAATCCACTTACAGGACAAAACAGATTTACAAGTTTTATTTGGCAGGGAAATAAGCAGAGAAGGATAATTTCAATGGAGCCTCCAGTCTGACTGCAATTTCCCCTTCTTAGTCCCAGCTGGAGAACAAAAGCCCCAGGAGAGCATGAAGTGATTGGAATGCTGTGAGCTAGCACTGATGTCAGTGATTGGCTCCCATAGCCTGGTTTGCAAAGCCTCATCAACACAAGGATTGTTTCAGCAATCCAGTTAGCTGCAGAGGTGGATTTACCCAGTGGTGCCTCCCTGCCCGGGCTGGCACCTGCCCATCCTGCCCTCAGTGCGGCCGCTCCCTGAGACCACGGGGAGCAGAACCAGCCTGGACTGCTGAGCTCTGAGGTGGCAGTGAAATCCTGCCCAAAGGGCACGTGGCAGGCAGAGCTCCATCACCCGGGGCTGGTGCAGACACCACACACTCAATGGATTCGGTGGAGTCCAGGCTGTTCCTGAATTCACTCCGGATTTTTGCTCTTTCACCATCGCTGCTTCTGGCCTGCATCCTTTAATCCAGGTGACCAAGTGTAGCTGCTGCTCAATTTCCCTCCTCCCTTTGCTCAACATCTCCAGAGGAAATCTGCTGTTTCAGCCAGAGTTCTTCTGAGCTGGTTTAGCTACACAAAAACACCCACAGGTTGGGTGTCAGGATTGCAGGCAGGTAAAATGCAAGACTCCAAGGCAGCTCTCCAATCTGCCAATCACCAAATCCTCCTTTAGATCTCTGAAGTGTTTGCAGAAATGCAGATTTGGTTTGCAAAGGTGCAAAATGTTCATTAAAGAATGAGAGGAACACATCCATAAGGAGATATTTTCAAGTTTTGGTTTGCAAAGGTGTAAAATTTGCATTAAAGAGTGAGAGGAACCCATTGGTAAGGAGATATTTTGCACCCAAGCAGAAGCAAAGCTGGCATGACTCAGGACAGCACTACATCAAAACTTCCTGGAGAGCACTGTAAATGGAAATTTTGGAATGATACATTCCACAAAAGAGCCTGACCAGGGCTGGAAAAGAACTCCTGATCCCATCCCTCCCAGCTGCTGTCCTAGAAATTCTTGTATAAGAACTCTGTCTTAAAAATTATGATGTCTACAGGCACTTATTCCCTCTTTGGATAACTGCTCCTTGCCCAGATGATCAGGGAAATGCTTTGAATTTAGCACAGGACATTAATCTTGTTTTTCTGGCAGCTCTGGTGTGTGGTTTGGGTATCTTTCCCTTCCTTGCGTTGTACTTAGGGTGAAGAATCATATCACTTCCTAAGCTAAGTAAGCCATGTTCTTTTTGTTTTCCTTGTCCTGTGATAACCATTCACGTGATCATCTCAGTAATCCTTCTTGAAATGTGATCTAGTTAGAACTCAGCTCCTTAGAATTCATTCCCAAGCACCCCCTACAAAGTGGACTTTCAATGGAACGGACTATAAACAACAAGAATATTTAAGGGAATGCCCCACACCCAGGCCAGAGAGGGAGAAAGAAGCACAGCAAGAGAATTGATTATTTTTTTCCTTCTGGGCATCACTCTAATGAGCTGAAGATCCTGCCAGAATGGGAGCAAATGCCAAAAACCAGACAAGTCATTGCAGACAATTCTGAATAGCTCGGAGGAGGGAAGGCACGCAAGAAGAAAAAAAAATAATCCTACTTATCTTCCCCATTAAACCAAACCAGATTTGATTAATGATTGTTATCTTTAACATGTCTTTGAATTTATCCTTGAATGCACTGAGGACATGGAACACAGAAAGCTCCCCTCAACACAATGTTTCTGGGTAATTCTGAAAAATTGTTTCACCTTCAGGGCAAAGCTCATAAAGGTGTAAATTAAACTTTTGGTAACATCCAGTTCCCCAAGAAGGGACCAATCTCTCTCTGAAGAAAGCAGAACACAGACTGGATTTTAATATTAAATGATATGTAAATAAAATGACTCCTTCTGTTCTGGCCACACTCCGAGATGGAAGAACTTGAATCCACAATTAAAGAGAGTCCCAGTGGGGCTCTCTGTGTGTGCTTCAACACCTGAAAATCAGCACAAGATCACAACCTGCCCTCTCAGGACCCTCAGCTCTCCACTGCAGTTTCCATCCTACCTCAGACTTTTAAAAATTATTTTAAAAAGCATCTCAGACTTTTAAAATAAAATATCTGAGCAGCGACAGTGCCAAACAGGGAGCTGTGACTTGCCTCCAATCTTTTCTAATCACTGCACAGTGATCCCTTTGCTCAGCTCCTGTTTCCTGCACGGTGTGCCATGATTTCACCGCCCAGTACAAACTGGCAGCCCAGCATTGATTATTTATTGATTATTTATTGATTGTTTACATCCAGAAATGAGATAGAAGGACCAGGCTTTTAAAGAGAAAGCGGCTGTGGGTGGAGGCACCATCAATCAGGCGTTAAATCGCACTTCAACACCAGTGGGTGGAACGTGAAATCTGGAGTGGTGGATGGTGAAACCATGGGAGACGTTTGCTAACACTGGGATCAGATGGGAGAGGGCAAAGTTTTGATTTTAACCTGCAGGTTCAAACCCAAGGCTCAGGAACCACCTCTCCACGCCCAGTCTAACTGTTTAACTCAAAATGACACCCAGAATTAAGGGCAAAATTTGGCAAATATTATGCTTATTATATTCTTTAAGT
Source organism: Acrocephalus scirpaceus scirpaceus (assembly GCA_910950805.1). Lineage (NCBI taxonomy): Eukaryota > Metazoa > Chordata > Aves > Passeriformes > Sylviidae > Acrocephalus > Acrocephalus scirpaceus. The sequence goes on from OU383793.1 coordinate 1,612,101, forward strand.
AGGGTGAGTGAGGCAAGAATTCTCTTTTCCCTGGGGACCATTCAAACTGGGAATAATCCTCTGGCAGAAGTTGCATTTTGTTCCCTATAAAACACAGATTAACATGGAAGCAAAGCCGTTTTCCCCAACCCCTGCCTGAAGCGGAGCTGTGGATTTGTGTCCCCCCCAAATTCCAGCCTTCCCCAGGGCTGGAGCTCTGAGCTCCCGCTGGGATTCCCAAAGGGAAGGTGCAGCACTTGCCTTGGGAGTGCCTGCCCATGCTGGGCTCCTTGTTCCATGCAGCTGCTTGGTTCCCCATGGCCAGGGGCTCAGGCCACTTCCTCGCTAACAGCCGGAGGAGCAAAGGAAAACAGAGAAGAAACGATAGAAAACACAGGGGAAAAAAGAAAATAAAATGGAGAAAACACGCAGGGGAAAACTCAGAGGGAGGAAAGGAGAAAGAAAACACTGAACTCCGGCAGGTGAAATAGCTGTTGATTTCCCAGCAGAAATAGAGTCTACTATGCTCTGGGGTTTTCTGGTGCCACAACAAGGCAGAGCTGAGATTTTTTTTTTTTCATCTCTTTGGATACCTCAGAAGCAATGCTTTGAATTTAAAAGGCACAAAAACACAGCTACCATCAAAAAGGGGAAATTCCCATGAGGTCAGCCATGATTTTTATTGGCTCTTAATTTCTGAGAACAGGCAAACAAATAAACAAAACAAAACAAAACAAAGGGACAAAAAACAAACAAAGAGCGGCTCAAGCTGTGCAATGATGACACAAAGCGCAGAGTCGGGCTGCGATATAAATTCCTTTGGGGCAGTTCAATATTTGCACGTTCAGGTTAAAGCCTCGGCAGTGATGCGGCTCCAGAGAACCTTTTCCCTGCTGGCTCCCTCGCACAGAGAATCTGCTGTGCGCCGCTTCCCCAGCTCCGCACCATCTGCGCTGCTGTAATCCTCGCCCCTGCCGCTCCTCGACTCAACAAATATCAGACATTTTCTGCCATCTAAGCCTTGAAACGCTTCAAATCGCTCAGCTGAGAATTTCTGACTGAATTGCTCTCCCGCCCCGTGTCAGCAGCCGCAGCCCCTTGCCGAGGGGATGGGGTGAAAGGGATCGTTTTTAACGCGTTTTACCTGGAATGAATTGCATCAAAGAGCAGAGGAAATGCAGCAGGTGAGCGAGCAGGAGGCTGGCGACGGACAAAAGGATTTTGGCGAGCATATTGCGGCCGGGCAGAAGGCATCGGCCGGGAGCGGCCGGGCGGAGGTAGCGGTGCCAGGGCAGCGAGCAGGAGGCAGTGATGGTTGGCAGAGGTGAGCGCTGCCTCTCATCATCCTTTCACAATAAGAGCCGCGCCCGCAGCAGCGCCGTGCCCGGGCTGCGCTCCGAGGCGGCTCCTGCCGCCCAAAACCCTCCGTGCACCTGGGCCAGGTGAGCTGACACTGCCAGGGCACTGCTGCGCCTGGAAAAAAACCGCTCCGGCGCTCTGTGCAGGCAAGAATAGGATGTGGATCTGTGGATCTCTGGATCAGAGCAGCCAGGCTCCCAGAAATTCCCCTCACCTCGCCTTCGTGTTCACCTCCCCAAAAATACTCGGAATACAAAATACTTCTGTTTCAAAAGCTGAGCAGCTATTTTGCACCTTGATGAATCTCAGCGTTTCTGGAGTATTGGTTGCCACGCCAGATTCCCCCACCCAATCCAGCAGGATGGGCCGTGCTCTGCTGCTCCCAGCTGAGCTGGAGCTGGGACAGACCCTTCCCTTCGGGATGCCGGCGCTTTGGAATTGAGATGAAACATCCATTCTGTGTCATTAAGCAGCTGCGCTGTGCCTGGAAAGGGAGCAGGCAGCAGGCACAGCCCTCCAGGGACCCCGCTCCACAGACAGATTAGATCTCATCCGAAACCTGCTGTGAATTAAGCTGATTTCTTCCTGTCCTTCCTGCATTTCTAGAACTCCTCTCTTATTGCGCCCTCCCTTGAGTTGTGCTTTCTCTCAACAAACCCAATTGCTTCAACCTTTTCACACAGATCATCTTTTCTCAGCTTTTTATCATTTCTGGTTTCTGTAAAATCTTGATTTCCACTCAACCCTTCATCTTCTTGAGATTACAATGAAACTTTAATTAATATTATTGGTGCATTTGGGACTTCTAGTTTGTTGTTCTTTATTAAATAGATTATAAGCTCTAAAGTCCCTATTCTAAATCATTTGGAATAATGTGGAATAAGCAAAGCTGGAAGCAGATCACTATACAATACCACACAGGCTGATCTATGAGGAAAAAAAAGATGATTCCTTGACTTTTTGACTCATTTCTTTGCCCCCACTTACTGATAGTTCTTTTATATCATCATACACGATGGTGTCAATGACCTCACACCAAGCTGTACCCACTGATAATTTTTCCATATTAAGCCAGCTATTCTCTTAAAGGATTTTTTTTTAAAAAAATTATTGTTATCCATGTCATAGAAACTTCCTCCAGGCTCTCTCCAGGATGGATTTAGGCTGACTGAGCTATGGATCTTTGCCCTCTTTTTTTTCTGCCTGTTCCCCTGATGATGCAAAATGCCCACTCTGTTCTTTTCCAGTGCCACCTTCAAAGACAATTCAAAGGTCAAACACTCTACCTTTAGCAAAATGGAATTTTGATTAGTTCTGGACAGAATGTCCTGAGCCTAAAACACTTCTATTCCCTACTAGATTTGGTCTTTTTCTATTCTGACCCACATTTATGCTAAAAGGCACTTTCATTTTCAGTAATCAGTCAAAAAATCAGGAAAGAATTCTCATCACGGATAATCTAAACACTCTGCATTATCTGTTATTTCCCATTTTTAGCTTTTAGATAATAGAAGAGCAATGAGAGGAACTGAGTTTTTCATCACTTACACTTTCCAGCCTGTGAAGAAATTCACAGCAAGCTCAGAAATGCAAAGGCTCAGTGTCAAGATCCCCTTGACTCCAAGAACGTCTGAACTTCGTCTAAGATGCTTCCAGATTTTAAGAAAAATCCATTTATATTCTGTTACTGATCTGTCATCTTAGACGTTCTTGTTAATTTATAGGCTGGAGCTTAAACGAGGAGGGGAGAAGCTTAAAAGAAAACGTAGTTACCGGCAGAGCTTTGCTGATCAGATTTAGCAGCTTTAAAGCCAATTAATTTTCTGTCCAAACCTCCTGCAGTAAAACTGGCAAGCGGATCGGGACGGGATGGGAGCCAGGTGGGATTCATGAGGAGTTCACTCCGCAGGGAGAGCATGAAGGAGCCTTTAGGGTCAGATCAGAAGAGAAAACTTTTGTTTCTCTCAATAAACACTGAAATCTGTAAGGGGGCAAATCAGCAGCACCATTCACAGTGTGGATGAGTTGTAGTCAAATAGCAAAGTGATAATTTTTTATTTTTTAATGATTAGAAGGAAAACAATGTGTAATGAGTGTGTCCCTGTATTAAGATACTGAGTGGAACACTGAAGAGCAGACAGCAGAAAAGTGCTCTGTATTTCTGGCCAGCACCACAATTATGGAAAGCTCCCTTTAAACAGGGAGAGATAAAGATATGATTAATATATTTCCATTGCTGAAATATTATTTAGCTGCACAAGAGGAGAGGCTGACTTGTTTTCAATGGATGTTTTAAACTTTCTGAACTCACCATTTCAAGCCTAAACTCTATAAAATAGGTACTTAATTCATTTTACTTGGTTTGTTTATTTATTTATTTATACATACATATACATATATATACATCCACACCTATATTCATGCAGAAATACCAGAAGCTGTGTGGCCTTAAAATTATAATTATTAAATTTAAATTATTATTAAAGATAAATACAAATATTTAAATATTAATATTTAAAATAGATATTTAATTTAGTTTAGTTTTATATATATATGAGTTATATATATATATATATATGAGTTTTTTATATATATATGCTCACTTATATTTGTGTAGCAAACCCAGAAGCTGTGTTGCTCTTAGTAATTTTAAAAATTTAATAATTATATCCACACTGTTCATAAGCTCACCTAGGTTACTGTGGCCATACTCACTGACTTTACTTCCAGTATCTCCTCAAATTCTAAATTCCTCTTATTATCCCAGAGATCCCACTCTATTAAATGCTATTAATTGGAATGACAACCAACTGTATAAGAAATCACTGTAAAAACCCAAGAGTTATCATTCTGAAAATATATCTTGGACTGACTGCACTTAGCAGTCCTTCATTGTTTTAAAAAGTGGAGTTTTACTCATTTTTGTTGGATTTTATGAAGTTTTTGAATGGAGCAAACTGCTGCAACAGGAACACTTGATCCCCTAAGGGAAAAAATGTATGAAATTATTGTATCTCAAAATGTAAGTTCTGACACTCAATAATAGTTGGATATATTGGCCACATGAACTAAATTGAGATAATCCAAATCCAGATGATCTAAAAAGGCTGCACAATTTCCGCAAGCACAAACAGCTAAAATGCAGTAACAGGCAGATGTTCCTCAGCAATTAAAGTTGTGCAACTTTCCTTTATTACTCATAGATAACTGTGGGTAAATGTCTGAGTTCAGGCCCCGGGCAGACGTCATTCTGAAACTCTGGCTTGTGTCATCACTACAGATGAGCGTGGATTTTAGAAGCACTCAGCACAATGTTTTAGAGAATGTCACTTCCTAAATCTTCTCTTTTCCCCCCACATGTCTCTGTTTAAACAGAGAAGCATGAGAATGTCAGAGAAAAAATAGGAGACTGCTAAATATGATGGCAGAGCAGTGGTGAGACTTTGGAAAGCCTTTAGATGCTAAAGATGCAGATAGGCACCTTATGGGATTTTCCAAAATTCCTAAGCGTGTAAGGCGCTTACACCATGCTTAGGCACTTTGAAAATCCTGCTAAGGACATATCTGCATCTTTAGGGATCTAAATCTCACCCTACATGTCCAGTTCCTCTCATTCTTTGCTTTAAATCATGTCGCTGTGACACGTAGCACATTCGGCTTTGAGCTCAGGGAAGGGGGAAAGGAGGGTGGATTAGGTCTGAGAGGATTTGAAGAGGAAATCACTGCACACTACTGGGGTAAAGATGGAAATGTATCTTGTTCCAGAAGTTCTCTTTATTACATAAGCCCCACACTTTGTACAAGTGATCCTTTGTGCAGTCCGTGCTTCATCTTTTTTTTTAAACAGAGTCGAATGACAAGAAAGAAAAAGGGCTCAGTGTTCTCAGAAAAACGAAATATCAGTAAACAACACTCATGTAGCCAATTAACAAAATAACACTGTAATTCTAGATTATGTTAACATTATCTATTTATTTATTGACATCAACAGCAAAGCTTTGATTGTTTTATATCAACATGGGCCTGAAATGTAACACATGTACCAGTATTACAATGCACTTGAAATTAAGGTTTTATACTTTCTCAAAGTTCTTTATAGAACTCTCTTATTTCTAAGCTGATCTTTTCAACCTATTTACATTCTGAGGCAAAATGAAAATAACATTGCAAGTATATTCTACTAATATTTTAGCACCAAAACATTTTTTGAAGTACAAAGAAAAAAAAAAACCAAAAAAACCCAAAAAACCACATAACCAGAAAATGGTTAACATGAAATATTCTGAGGTCATTTTCCACTTACATCGTAAGTTTCTATGTTTCACAGAAATTTTTTTTTTGCTATGTTTAATGAGTTACCATAGCTTAATGTCTTAATCCCTTGAGTCACAGGATTTAAAACAGATATTCAAAATTATTTTTACTAACTACCATGTATTTATGTATTTGAACACTAAGTAGCTGCTTAACTTGTCAGAAGTTTCTTGAACCAACAGAAATATTTATACAAGAAACAGACATCACAACACTCATCACAGTTTGTTTTCATACACAGACACAACTTTGGCTCTGCATTTCTATTACAAACTCCATTTAGCTTTGCAGACTACTGGCAATGACAGCAAATCTCTGTTTCAGCTTCTCCCTTTTCTGCTTTAAGTGGTTTTTCATGGTCCTGGCTTCTTTTAAGATCCCATCAAGTTCTTGGATATGAGAAAAATCCAACGCTGCTCTTGCACTTAAGTGAAGAAATCTGCAGTTAAAATCAATGCTAATGCCATTAACTTTCTCACTACTTTTGTATTTTTCTTAAAAATGGGTCGTCTATCAATGCCCAGTTTCTGACCAAATTAATCCTATTATAATAAAAAACAGAATTTTTTTTCAAGATCTGTGTTTGACAGTTTTCAGTGTTAATTTCCCTAAACTGCAGCCACCCATCCATCTTATCTAGAGAATTTCAAAATTGCTATGCAAATAATAAAGTTAACTTGCCTTATAATGTCAGCATAATTTGATAACAAGTTATTAACTTCTTTGTTTGTCTCTGTTAAGAGAGAAAAAAATAATTTTATTTAAACAATTGGATGAATCTCAACATGAAACTAGGTCCATACTTACTTCCAGTATATTTAATACATCACCATTTAAAACCTTTGCCAGTGGTTCACTGATGGAACGGGACTGCAAGTCCTCAGAAGGAGCCAAATCTGTTTTGTCAGAGAACTGAGGATTTTCTGAAGCTTCATTCTAACAACAGAGCACATTAGGAAAAATACAGGTTCTAGGATTTAAAACAAGCTTTGCACAGAGTTTAGCTGAGATAAACAAGAGGCTTAAAAAGATCTTGAGTGTGTTTTTGGAGAAAATGCAAGTGGGTTGACAGTATCGTGAGCATCTTGGGGAGTGGGTGGGAAGTACCAGATTGAGATCTCTGTATATATACACACTGCTTTATTTATATATATGCACCTATTTTTATATCTATACTGATATATCTAGTATATATATCTCAGTAAAAGCTGGTGTACATCAAAAGCTCGCTCTCAAGGAGTTCTACATAAACATGTCCCAGTGTTTACCTAATTTTGTTGGGCTTCAAGCCCCCAGAGGAACTGCAGTTTTAATTCAGAAATTACATGAAAAAGTCATTTCTGTGCTCCCAAACCTCCCTAAAGTGCCGTGGATTTCTGTGCCTTCAATCCAGAGGAGGACATGGGATGGGGGGGAGTCCTCCCTCACACAGCACCGCTCACCTCCATCTTTTTGCTTTTATTTCTATTCTTATCTGCTTTTTGCGAGTTGCTCGCCAGGGCTGCCTCACGAAAAGCACGCGGTGTTTGCCGAGCGGCCACGCTGGGGGGAGAATGTTTAAATAAAAACATGTAAAACCTGCGGCTGGTTCCTCTGCAAGGGCGCTCCCTTCACGGGGGAGGCAGCTCCTCAGAGGGGCTGGAGACGGCGGGGGAATGGCGGGGCCAGCCTCAATTCGAGATCCCAGGAGATTTATTCCTTTCTCATCCCTCCAGAGCCTGAGGGCACCGAGGCGTCCATGAGGGACCCCCCGGCCGCCCCTTCAGGCGGGCGGGCCCGGGGCGGGCAATGGCGGTGAGAGGCCGCGGCTGTGGGGGCAAGGGAAGAGGGACGAGAAACAAGGGACAAGGGAGAAGGGACAACGGAAAACAGACGAGAACAAGGGACAAGGGACGAGAAACAAGGGCCAGCAGCTGCCCTCAGGGCTGGCAGCACCCCCGGAGCCCTGCCCGGGCTCGGTGGCAGCGCCAGGAGCGGCCCGAGGGGCCCCTGAGAGCCGAGGGAGCGGCCCCGGCCCGGGTTCGTTCCAGTAATTAAAGCTTTAAAATAGTTCCTCAAACCTTTCCAGTCAAATATCACTTTCTAAGCGAAATCCTTGGATTGCGTCTCATGTTCGATGGATCTGCCTCAAAACACGAGCCAGAAATGAGAGCAATCTGGGAGACCAGGCGCCAAAATGAGTAACAGCACTGAGTAAGAACACTAAAATGAGTAAAAACATTGAAATGCATAAAAACACTAAAATGAGTAACACTAAAATGAGTAAGACCACCACAACACATGGCTACCAAGACTATTTTTTTAAAGAACGGCGAATAAATCTGTATTTTCCCGAGGTTGTGTTTCACTTCTGTAGGTGACAATGATATTTGGCTTCACCAAGACGTGACTGAGTCACCCCGCGGCTCCTGTGCAGGAGGAACGAACAGGACACAACAATTCAGGAGAGAACTTTGAACATTCAAAGAGATTCAACACCACAGAAAGTCACTGCTTTCCCAAATCGTGTCCTTGTCCGCTACAGTGAAATAAATAATTGCAAGATCTGAATTAATGTTGTGCTATATTATGTGATTTACGTCATTATATGTTATTTTATGATATGTGATTTAACTTATAGTATGTGATGTTATGTAAAGTTTGCCTCCGATTTTTTTTTCTTTTTTTTCCCCTTTTCTTTTTCTCTCTATCTTCTGTTTTGAAGAGAGGGAAGGACCTGAATCTCACATAAATCACTCAAATAGGAATTAAAATACCAGCATGAGAAATCAAACTGCTGAAAGAACAAGGACTACATACTTCCTCAAAGTAGAAACAACTTTTAATAAGCTGCCATGGTCCACTTCATTTATTTATCAAATATTTCATAGATCATTTTGTTATTGGCATTATTATCTAAACATTAAGAAACACATATGACAGAATATGTTAGGAAAATGCTTTTGAGGTGTTTACTTAATTATGTCATGGTAATAGGTTTTATTAACAGACCACCTGAAGTAAAATAAATTAAACATCTGAATTTTCATTTCCATTATCTTATGGATATGATAGTCTATGAATAAAACTCAGACTAAAAGTAACATTAAAAGAAGATTATCTAAGGGGAAAGAGTTCACTCTTACTGGAGTTCCAGTTCCTTTAAAATTGGAGTAAAATTATCTAAGCCATTACTCTAAAAGTAGTTGCAGTTCCTCTAAGATTGGAGATATTAAATTCCAGGAGAAAAACAAGTTTAAACAGTGCCACAAAAGCTATTGTAGGAGTTAGATCTGGACCTGAAAACTGCAAATATATACACAAAAGAGAAGAAAATGCCTTTTATTCAATGTGTTCAATTGAATTCCAACACATTGAAAATTCAACTAGTTGAATTTTAAGGCTCTCAAAGGCTGACATGGAAGACCAAGTCCTCCTTCCTGATAGCTTCGTATGGAATATCAATAGGCAAAAAAATATTAGTGCCAACAGCTAATACAAAATAAATAATTATCTGAATGTCTATTTAAATGATAAATTATTAGTACTGCACTAATTTTTGAAATATATTTTTGGCTAAACCAGCCAAAATCCAGGGTTATTGGTAAAAGAGGCAGTGTTTTTATTTTTACCATTTCAAATAAAGTTGAAAGATGTGCCTTTAACCTCAAAATCACCTCCTCAAGTTTATCATACAGATATTAAAGCATTCCCTATGAACTTTGGGTTTGGTTTTTTTTACCTCCAAGGGTAATAAAAGGCATGTGAACAGCTGAGAGAATGTTTTAGGGACTTGGGTTTGAGTTTGATGTGGGGATTTGGGGTGTTTTTATCATCCTCACAACTTGGGGCTCCTCAATTTACCCACCAAGCTGCAGGGCTGAGTGCCCCAACTTCTGACCGGGGTTAGAAACAGCAAATCCAGGCATGGAGATGTAACAAATTGGGAAATTACTCATTCCCAAGCTCGCTGCCCTGGATTTTAGGGCCCGTCCTAAAAAAACAAAATGCAATTCCAGTGTTTGTTTGCTGCTTTCAGCACTGCCCAAAGGCAGCGTGGGATGCAGGGACGGGGCGTTATCACTGCACTCCTCCCAAGCCGCCGCTCCCGCACCGAGGGCTGCCGCAGGTCTCCCAGCCCGTGCCAGCATTCCTGGGCACTGCTGCCACCAGCGCGGTGATTTCCATCCCAAAGCGGCTTCCAGCCAGGGGAAGCAGGACGGGTACGGGCAGCACCTGCCTCGAAAGCGCCGCGAAGGTTTCTCGGACGAGCCCGCTGCCATCAGCGTGACACCGAGCGGCACAAAGCCACCCCGGGACCCCCGGATTTGCATAGGCGCTGGCTCCTGCAGCGAGGAGAGGAAACGCCGCCCGACAAAAGCGGACGTGGGCAGAGACCTTGGGAAAGCGTCCCGATTTCGACGGCCGCTATAAAGCCCCTCCCCGCCGCGCAGGGCAGCGCTCGCTTCCCTCCGGCTGGGGCATCCCCGGCGGCGGCGGGGCACCGACCCGCGGTGGCCTTGGTACAGCACGGATCCTGACCCGCAGCTCCGCCTCTCCCGGCTCCCATCGGAGACAGAAAGGAGCACCGAGAGCCGTCTGGGCTCCTATCCGTGCACCCTGCGCTTCTCCCGGCTCCCATCTCTCGCCTGCAGCTCCCGAGGAGCCAGAAAAGAGCACCGAGAGCCGCCTCTGCTCCCACCCCTGCACCCTGCGCTTCTCCCGGCTCCCGAGGAGCCAGAAAGGAGCACCGAGAGCCGCCTCTGCTCCCACCCGCGCATCCTGCGCTTCTGGCTCTCAGTGCTCTGCTGCACTTCCCGAAGAGCCAGAGAACACTCCCGAAGAGCCAGAGAACACTCCCGAAGAGCCAGGAAGGAGCACCGAGAGCCGCCTCTGCTCCCACCCGCGCACCCTGCGCTTCTCCCGGCTCCCATCACCCGCCTGCAGCGCCCTCGGAGCCGCCGCCCGCCGCCTCTGCTCGCAACCCCGCATCCCTGCGGCTTCTCCGGGTGAGTCATTCCAACCCGACAGGCAGAAACTCCTTTGAGCCTCTGCCGTTCCTTATAAACGTCCTTGGGAAAAGGTCTAAATAACCATCTTTTACTACTCATCTTTTGCTACTGATGATCTTGGAGGCGTTTTCCAATCTTTTTGATTCTACGATCACGGGGAGAAGCAGAGTGATTTTGTTTTACCCGTTAAACCAAGAGCCACTTTTTCTTTTATTCCTCTGTCAAAACTCCTGCCTGTGCTTATCCCTGGGCTTTAGAAAAACAGAGGACTTTGTGGTTAATGTGCTAAGAATGAGGCTTGCACGGTTGGGTGTGTGGTATCTCGTTTCCAGGGCCTGGATGTTTGCACATAAAGATGCTGCTGGGAGCCTGCCGCCTACAGGCTACCTAGTTTTTTACCTAGTTTTTAACCTAGTTTTTTTACCTAGTTTTTTACCTAGTTGTAGCTAGGTTTTTTATCAAGCTACAACTAGGTAAAAAACATAGAAAATACAAAGAGAAAAAAAAATCACTCTCAAATGCACTCCTCAAAGTGCTTTGCTAGAAGGACAAAGAAAACCACAGTGATTCCCCACCCTAATCCTTCTGGGTGTGCGTGTTTACTTACACTGACCTTGCTCACTTTTTATACCAAGTCACTTTCAACTGGTGGAAAAGCTTTGGAGTGAGCTGGGTGTTTTGATTGCACAATCAAATCCCAGCACAAGAAGCAGATCTCTCCATTGTTCACCTGGTTTTAAGACATATATTATCTTTAGTGCAAAGGATGACCTTTCTGGGGCAGTCAGAATGGGTTCTAACTTTTGGGGTATTTTGGAAGCTCACGCTTTTCTAATGGGAACATGGTAAGGTTGTGCAGACTGAACTTTTAGCCCTTTATGGGGTGAGAAGCATCGAGCTTCCCTCTGATTTCTCTCCCTGTGCTGTGGGCAGGGTGAAGATGAGTGCTGAAGAGATTCTGGTGTGTGCAGTAGAACTTGGAAAAAATTTCTGCCTCTATTTTGACGGTAATTACAGCATTTAATCACCTTTTCTGTTTGAATGCTGATTTAACACCATTCCTTTGTCAGTCTGATTTAATCTAACTTTCCCATATGCTTCAGTTTTAAGTGTTATTAGCCAAGTATCTGAGTCACAGGAATATTTGTTGCTTACGTGAAAAATTCTGGGAAAGGACACTCGGAAGCATTGGAATACTGGGGGGTGGACTCGTAGTGAGTGAGTAATTTCCGATTTTGGGGAAAAAAGTCCGTGAGAAAACAGTTTCTTCTTTAAAAGCAATTTGTAATGACCTTTTTTTGTCCTTTTATTCACTTAAAGGCACCGATAAAACCCCAAATTTGCATGCAATTATTCATCAGTTTTAGACTTAGAGTAACCTCAACGTGAAATAACCCTAAAAAAGCACTTTGCACACCTCTGGTTTGGTGGTGACTCCACTTCTCAAATGACTGGGTTTTCATTTGTTTTGCTGATAACTAAACCCTGTCTGTAGTGACACCAGCTCAGCCTTGGTGGCACTGGGCTGTGGGAACACGTGGGTGGCTGCCTGGGCTCAAAGCGGCTTCTTTTATGGGGGCAGAGCTTAATGTTGTTTTTCTTTCCTTTTTTTCACTGCTCACTTGGAACCAAGACGATGATGGTAAGCTGAGAACTCATCTTTTATGATTTTGTTACTCATTTCACACTTACTAACCCAAAGAGGACAAGTTTCAAACAGAGAGTGGCTCTAAATAAACCAGAACTACAGCTCAGCTCTCCTTCTGATGCTGCTGCTGCTTTAATTCCTCACAAGACACTGGGTACTGCCTTCCCTGGCAGCACCTTTCAATGCACTTTAATTGCTGAGCAAAAGAGAACTGATACTTCTGAGTTCACACCGACAAACACAGCAGCTTTTCTTGTTTATCTAAATAAATTCCTGTATTCTGGGAAATCTGCTTCAAGCAGAGGTGTAAAAGATGATGTTTGATGCCATTCTAAGAACTCCTTTCACGTGACATCCGTAAGGCCAGGACGAGGCTGGCAGCAATCTGGCAATGCTGAGGAGACCACAGCTAAAATGTGAAGACTTTTGGTTCATTATTCCTGCAGATCTGGAGTGTGATGCCCTGTGCAAGGAAAAGATTCTGCACCGAGTGCTGAGGAATGTGAACAGCCAACTGCTCGTGGTGCGCCCAGACCTGAACGTGGCAGCCTTTGAGAATGTGACAGACCACGAGGTGCAATCTGGTAATTCCCAAACACAAACCATCACCACTGCTCTGCTGCTGCTGTATCCTGGAGGTGGTTTTGTTCTTTGTAATCATCCACTCAATGATGGGACTGAGAATAACGACTTAAAACTTCATTTGCTAGAATAAAACACGGCTGAGAGTGAAATTTTGTGCCTTGGGCATTGGTGATGAATGAGATTTCTGGGTTAGACCAAAGCCTGCAGGATGTCACATGCAGAAAAAGGGCTGTTCAGATTTTCGCTTGGCTCTGATCACAAAATTCTCAGTTCCCCCTCTTTTTTTATGCTGGATTGCAAAAAATCATTTTAAAATTCAAACAATGTATTTGCACTAAAAGGTCTTACTTTCTTCTAATAATATTAACTATAAACTTAATTTTGGCTTTGATTTTTTGGGGTGCTTCAGCAATTTATTTACAACTCGATTTATTTATTTCTGGATTACCTATATCCAGCTCTGTTTTACTGACAGCCACTTCCACTGCCAATCTCACTTTCTGCACACTCACAAAAGGATCTGACCCCCTCCCCTATTTAAATAAATAAATCCATTTATTTATTTATTTATTTGTTTAAATAAATCCATTTATTTCCTCCCCACACTGCCTGCTGAGCTCAGCTGCTTTGGTGCACCCTGGTCATTGCCTGATTGCACAAAGCACAACCAGAAGAAAAATAAAATAAAAATAAAAATTCAAGTCCTGGCTCTTCTGTCAGGAAAAACATCCTGGCAAGGCAGCCCGAGTTGCCAGGGGAGCAGTAAAACATCTCTGAATTCAGTTGTTGCAGCTGCCTTTGAGCAGGTTATCAATAATAACCCATTTATTTCAGGCGATGGGATGCATTTCAGCATTCACTGCTACAAAACCACCACGCCCTTAGCAGGGATGCCCGTGGCCTTCAGCGTCCAAGTGGAAAACAAAAGTTATTACATGTGCTGCGAGAGGGAACGTGGAGAAATGATCGTTAGATTCAAGGTAAGATCTGCTTCCCTCTCCTCATCTAAGCAGAATTAACAATTCAGAGCTGGAATAAAACTGGTCAGGGCTTGTGCTGGGATTAACCTGTTCCCTTCTTCCTTCCTCAGGAAGGAGAAGTTCCCAAAGAAATTCCTGGTGAAAGCAACATCATCTTTTTCAAAAAGACATTTGCATCTTGCTGCTCCGAAGCATTTAAGTTTGAATACTCGATGGAACGAGGAATGTTCTTGGCCTTTCAGGAAGATGGCTGCTTGAGAAAATTAATCCTGAAGAAACTGTTGAAAGATGAAGTGGATGAAACCATGAAGATGAGTTTATCAAAGTTCTGTCAGAATAAAAATCACAACTTATGATGGGACACTTCAACAGTTTTAAAATACAGTTTGGGTTTTTTTATAAAATAAACTTTAGTTTCAAAATAAGTCAGTTTTGTGTTTTAACTACTCTCAGTACTTATTAAAAACATAAATGCAAGTTCTTGGCAAGAAGCAGAAGAATATTTTCCAGTCAGACAGAAGAGAATCACACACTGAAGAAGCAAGAATGTGCATGTCTATATTGTCCTGTAGAATTTGGTCCCTAAAATCTTTAATGCCCCTTGACCGACTTTTACATTCCCAAAACTCTCAGATAATGAACTTCTCACCCAAGTAGGTTAAACTGCACGTCCAGCTGCATATCCTGTGTGAGGAAATCTCACTTTCCATGAGAAACGCTCAGCTCGCCCAGAGGGATTTACCCATGACTCACCATCCACCTCCTGCTCCCCGGGCCAAAACAACAAATACTGGCATTTAAACCAGAACACAGCTCCGTTCTGACCACAACACTAACAAAAAATTGGCCAGCTACCCGGTTTTGATAATGATTTCCAATCCATAATTTAAAAAAATTTGTAATCAGAAAGTGGTGTAGAATCCCAACAGCGCCTTGGTGGTTCTGTCCATTGCATAATCACTGATGGTAACACAAATTCTCTTCCTCTCACTATTAATAGGGCCACAGAAGTACCATGAGAATGTGGAAAGAGCTTTCCATCCCTTAGCACTGTGAAAGTCAGACAGGATGAAGCAGAAAGTTAAAACCCAGAATCTCAGTTCCCTTCTAAAAAATCCCTAACCTCAGCCTACTCCTCATTGTCTTTTCAGTCATACAGGACAACACAGACCAGAGTATTTAGAAAATAAACCTCCAAAAAGTGTTGCAGATGAACATAAAAACCTTGAAAGTCGAATGTTCCTAATTTCAATCTGCAAAAGTATTTTTATTCTATGTCAATCCCTGTAGTATTTTCTAAGGGATGTTAATTATTCTTCTACTAAGTCAAGTCTAAGTCACCTCATACAAATATTGTTTTATGGTCTAAGGCAGAGCAGACCTATTTGCAGAGAAAACACTTTAGGCAACCCAAAAGCAGTAAAAATGGTTCAGAAGCACACACAAAATTTCTGTAAATTCTTTATTGAATGGATTAAGAAAAAAAGTATTCCCTTTTCTACATCAACTCCCAGGGTCCAGAGAGTCACAGGGTCTGCCTTACACACTGATGTCAGAAGTTCAGTTCTCCACAAGCCAAGCTCGTTTTACAGAACAGGAAACCAACCAACAGTTAGAAAAACCCTCATTAAAGCTGGTATTACAAGGAGAGTTCCCTTTAGCTATGCAAGTCTGCCACTGATGTAATTAATCCACCCCAATTTACAGCGCAGCTTGAATCCACTCACTCTCACTGGACACTTTCCAGTTAAATCTGGTTTTAAATCTGTTTTTTCTCTCTACATTCTAAACTAGCTCTGAGCCCCCTGCAGGCTCACCCTGGGCACCCTTGGCTGTTCCTTTGCTGTGCAGGATGTTGCTCAGAAGCTGATGAAGCAGAGGACAGAGCTGTGTCAGGGCTGGGCTCCTCAGAGGCTCCAGAGCATGGCCACAGCCTTGCAGATGCCCACGTCGTGGTAGTTGAAGTGGCAGAGGCCGGCGAAGGTCAGGGCAGACAGGACGTACAGCCCCACGTTGGCCACTTTAATGGGGACATCTCCATGCACATAATCAGTAATGACCTGGCCCAGACCCCTAAACAAGAGAGAAAAGCTCAGATCAGCAAAGTTCACTCACTGGAATCCATCCACTTCATGTCCTCATTCTACAATTGGTTTTTTTTTTCCTCCTGCTGCCATCAGCCTTTCCTGAAGAATGCTCAGTTCCCACTCAGAAGGAGGATGAATCTACTTCAAAAATACAACAAAATATTCCACAGATTCTACTGAAAATACACAGACTGGCACAGAGTTTTCCTGAGGAAATCAAGTGCTGACCACAGCTCTCCAAAGAACAGAACCCTTGGAATCTGCCTTCTTATCTGACTTCCAAGGACTGCAAAAGAGGAAAAGCAAGGAAATGTCTGGGACCAGCCTTTGTCACAAAGACACAGAAGACTCCTGGGCATGAATTGAGATTAGAAGAGTGGCAACCAAAGAGATTAACATATTTCCAGGTTTTTCTACATCTGGAAGTGAACTCCTGTCCAGATTTGAACTATCCAGCAACACGAGACACAGGATGCTTGTTTTGGGAAAACAGCAGAGGAAAGTGCAAGAATCCCTGGCACAAATTCCAACAAAGGGCAAAACTGAGGTTTAAGAAAACCTGCACCACTAAAGTATCAGGAAAATCTACTTTATCCTTGTGGCAAGGAACTCCCAAACCAAGAGCACCTCAGGAAGGTGGATGCTGCCAACCACATAGCTGGATCCACTCCTAATTAACCCTGTTCTCATTAAGGTTCACAGCAGAACTACACTGAGCAAACATTCATCCAGGAATAAAGGAAATAATCATCCAGGCCTCCTTAGTGGAATATTTGCTGTGAGCTCTTTGCTATGCAGAACCTCATCACCACTGAGATGCACAAAGCCAGTGCACAGAGTTTTAAAGGCAGAATATTTTTATATTCTTTTTATACAGATCTGTCCTCTTTCTGTTCCCTCTCTTCACACAACACAGTTAAAAACCTCCAGGATTCTACGCTTCCAGAGGCAAGGAAGTGCTCCTAAGGTTAAGATACCAGAACAATTTTATGGATTCCTTTTCTGACTGAGAGAACAGTGTGAGAAAGGAAGACCAAAGTACGACCACTCCTGCCAGAGATCACGACTGTCACAGAACTTGGGAGTCCAAGGACTTTTTCCAGACATTTTACACTGGACCAGGACGAGGTTTGGAGCCACCAAACCCCTTTTTTCCTGTGAACTGAGCCCTGCTGTGCTTACCAGTGGCCGTGCAGGGTGAGGGCTGCAGCCAGGGAATAGTCCACGGCCGGTCCGGGGTACAGGTAGGCTGCAGGGAGCAGCCCCAGCAGCAGCACACTGACCGCTCGCTCCCCCGTCCAGTGCAAAGATGCAGCCCTGGAACCGCCTGCAAGGAGAAACATTCTCAGGGAAAAACCCCTCTGCCAAGGGCTGGAGGGATGGCTGTGAAATCTGGAGTGTCTGCAAACCAAAACCCAGCAGAAGCAATACTTGGAAACACAACGGGAGCATCAGCCAAAGCTGAAACCATCAAGAATTGACTCTGTGAAATTACCAAAGCAACACCCCCAAAGTGCTCAACTGACACACCTAAACCAAAATGCAAATGTTTTCCTTGTTTGTTTCTCCTCTGGCACGGGGAAAAGAAACTTAGAAAGTGATAAGATAAGGAAAGCAAAGGGTCTGAAGTTTGGACTTGGGCAAAGTGCAAACTGAAGAGTTATTCACTGGTAACAGTGCTGAAGGTGAGGGTACACACACTCCTCACAGCCTGAGCCACACAACAGCAGGGTTATTTATCACAAACAACATCTCTGCACAGTTACTGCCCTATCTAACAACGCTCAGCATTTCACAACTTTTCCCTTAAATCAGTGAGCATTTAGGATGATTTTTTCCTTTGCTGGTCACACCCGTAACCCTACATCAGCCAACAGAGACACCACAAAAACCACTGTATCATGTGTAAATCTTTTCTGTTCTCTGTTACAGCTGTCACTTAAAATATTCTAAGTGACCCAAAAAATATATAAACTCAGCCTGGTTTGGAATGGGAGAGACCTTTAAGCTCCCCTTGTTTTTAAGTCCCTGTATGGCCATCAGGTACCCCCTCCATCACCTCTGTCCTTTATCCCTGCCCTGCTGTTGGTCCCTTGGAGGACCCGAACCAAAATCTGGTTCTTTACAACTCATTTTTGACAGAATCACAGAATATTCAGAAGCTGGAATAGACCTTAAGGATCATTAACCCCAACGCCTGCCTTGGGCAGGATGCCTTGTGCTAATCCCGGGTGCTGGGAGCTCCATCCAGCAGCTCCAGGGATGGGAAAAGGGATCCTGATCCCGGGTAAACGAGACCCCCGCACACAAACACAGACAGACGGACAGACACAGACAGGGCCGTACCGTGTCCCTGGCGGGCCGGGCCGTGGCTGTCGCGGGTCTGAGCGCAGCGGGCGGCGGCGGCACCGAGCGCGGCGGGGCGGCGGAGCAGGGCCGAGCCGAGCAGAGCTGCGGGGACAACGGGGGAGGGCGTGAGCGGGGGGAGCCCGCAGCTAACGGGGATCCCGCACCCTCCGGGGGTCCCGCACCCTCCGGGGATCCCGCAGCTAACGGGGATCCCGCAGCCACCGGGGATCCCGCACCCTCCGGGGGTCCCGCACCCGCCGGGGGTCCCGCCACCAGGGTCCCGCACCCTCCGGGGGTCCCGCACCCTCCGCGATCCCGCAGCCACCAGGGATCCCGCAGCCACCGGGGTCCAGCACTATCCAAGGGTCCCGCAGCCACCCAGGGGTCCCGAACCACCCAGGGGTCCCGAACCATCCGCGGGTCCCCCACCACCCGGGAGTCCCGAACCATCCGGGGGTCCCGCACCCTCCGCGATCCCGCACCCTCCGGGGTCCAGCACTATCCAAGGGTCCCGCAGCCACCGGGGATCCCGAACCACCCGGGAGTCCCGAACCATCCGGGGGTCCCGCACCCTCCGGGGATCCCGCACCCTCCGGGGTCCCGGTCCGCGCCCACCCCGCGCCCCCGGCCGCACTCACCCAGGGCGGCCCCGCGGGGCCGCGGCCGCAGCAGCGCCAGCGCCATGTCCGCTCCAAGGGCACCGCGCCCGGACACGGAAACGCCGCCCGAGCTTCCGCTTCCCCCCGGGCACCGCGGAGCGCCCCGGGGAGCTGGGAACGGCCAGGGAGCGGCGTTAGACGGGGTCTGGGGAAGGAATCCTCCCCTGGGAGGGCGGGCAGGCCCTGGCACGGCTGCCCAGAGAAGCTGTGGCTGCCCCAGCCCTGGAAGTGCCCAAGGCCTGGTTGGAGCAACCTGTTGGGAGGTGTTGTGCTCATGGAACTGGAATATCTCTGAATTCCCTTCCAGCCCAAACCATTCTGTAATTCTCTAATTCTGTATTTAACCTCTCAACACCTGCAGCAGACCCAGGTGCTCCTCACCTGTGTGTTCACTACTGAAACACCTTTGTGCACACCATGAACACCTCTCTGAACATCCCGCTTTTCTTTCCATTTGAAGGGGAAAAGTAACAGCAATCAGGGCTTGGAGTGAGGATTTAGGGCTGCTGACACTGTTTTGTGTTTGTCCAGGCCACAACAATCACCCCACACATTTCCCCAGTGCCCTGATTTCATCTCCTGCAAGTGTGGTCAAGCAGAAACAAACAGCACAGGGAGAACACAGGCACCACCCAGACTCCCAGGGCTGTGCTGTGTCCCCGGGCTTGGCTCCAGAACAATGACAAAAGCATCAAACACATCTGGACTTATTTATTTTATTAAAAGGCTTGGCTGTTCGCCGCAGGGAGAACGGCCTGGTACCAGTTTCTCCAGTAACACACTGGGCAGAGCAGAGACAGGACACAACACCCACCAAGGCCTCTCTGTCAGCACAAATGGTTTCAGCATCCCCATGGAGAAGGAAGGAAGGTAGACACGGTGGCCAGCCCACAGCAGGCTCTGGACAGGAATCTAAACCAAGCAGATGAACTGGTGGCTTTTTCACCATTACAGAAGAAGTCACTGCACCTTCAGCTGGAATGGGAATATTCCTTCAGCTCCCCTCTGTGCCCAGCTGACCCTGTGCATGCCCCCACAGCTCTGCTTTTGGTGGAGGATGGGAAGACAAAGCTACTGTGGGAGTTACAGTGACACTTCCTCCATCACCAGCTTGATTTATCAGCCTGCCCTCTCTCCTACTGGCCATTGTTTTGGTGAGCCAAAAGAGCAATCTGTTCAAACATAATTTAACAAAAAACCCAACATTCTTCACAAAGAATGTGAAGCTGGCAGACGAGCCCAGCTGTGGGCCAGGTGGGTGCAGTCCTGCTCTGCTGCCTGGCGAGTCCCAGGGCAGCCAGCAGGCTGGCAGGCTGTGTGTAAACCACAGTGCTGAGTGACAAAGCCCTGCCTCTGTCCTCCCCTCCTGCTCTGAGCTGATCCCAGACCCCTCAGTCCTCATCAGAGCTGTCCTCAGATTTCTCATCCCCCGCCACCTTCCAGTTCTTCCTCTTGCTCCTCTTCTCGGGCACCTCGCTCGGCCTCTCCGGCACAGAGCTGTGCCGCTTCTTCCTCTTCCTCGGGGGCCGTTTCTCCTTTTTGCCCTCGGATTCAGTGTCCTCAGAGCTGCTGGTGCTGGAGCTGCTTGCATGGGAAAAGTCACTCTCCTGCCCAGAAGAAGAGGTAGGTTCCTTGGCAGGCACTTTCCTGGGCTTTTTCTTGCGCTTGTGTTTTCCTTTCCGGGCGCTTGGAGTCTCCTCTGCTGAGCCCTCGCTGTCCCCCCGGGAGGAATCTGTGGAAGTTCTTCCCTGCTCCTTTTTCTTTTTCTTCCTCTTTTTGTGTGAACGCTTTTTTTGTTTCTTCTTGTGGGATTTCTTGGTTTTTTTCCTTTTGTGGGACTCACGGGTTGTTTGCTTCCCCAGGTGGGATCTCTTCTTCCCATTGACAGCATTTTGCTCATCTCCTTCCTGCTGATCACTGCAAAAAAAACCAGGAGGAGATGAACTGAAAGCCACTGAGTGATGAAACTCATTTATATCCAATCTGTAAGCCTGAAAAATATTGATGATTCTGCTGGGTGTAGGTTAAAAATAATTAATTCTCTCTTAAAATCTTGGTTTTCCACTCTCCAGGATACTGCAAGAATTTATTTACCTCCCAGACTCATAGATTTTGGCAACACCAGCTAAACCTTCTAAATCTTAATTATTACAAAAGATTCTCCTAAGATTTACTCCACATTAATGGATTTGAGGTTTTTAACAGTAAGGCTTTGCATTCAAGGCAGAGCTCCATTCAAAATTTAAAACTCAGTTTGTGAAATTCCCTGCAGAACCTGTCAGAAGGCAGATTCTGCATCCATCAATAAGGGTGTCAGCCTTACCTGTCTGTGTCAAATTCTTCAGGGTACAACTCTTTATATCCACTGTGCCCCCACCTGTAAGAAAGCAGAACCATCCATTAAAAACAGACAACGTGTTTGAGGACAACAATGCAATTCTGAAAAGGCAGAGCCACAGAATGAATCTGAGTTTAGACAGGGAGGAAGGAAACAGGACTGATTTGGTGGTGCTATTTAAATACACCTTATGTTCTCAAACCACAACTCAGATTTCTTTAAAACAATCCTGGACTTGGTTTTCTTGGGGTTTTTTTTTAAGCTTATTGGGCAGAGTAATAAATATTAAGCTTTTGCAGCTGAGTGTGGCTTAGAAACTCCAAGATGAGCTCAAATTGGTTATTCTGTGATACAGCAGAAGTTTGTACATGTTATTCATTCTCAAAATGAGCTCCAGCTCTACTTCATCACAGCACACACCAAACAGAAATGTGTCATTTCTTGATACAGGGCTCCAAAAAGACGTTTTAATTACAACCACACAACATGGAATTCCCCCACAGACCTGTCTGGCATGTTGGCTTCGCACTCATACAGCTTTTTATTCCAGGATCTGGCCCTGAGGAGATCATCTTCCACCAGGTCAAGGAGCTGTGGGTTCCTGGATTTCCAGTCTGCCCTGTGCCCCTCCTCGTCGAAGCCATCGCTGCGCATGCGGCTGCTGGGGACAGGGAAGAGCTCCTTCAGGTGGGGAACACCTCCCAGCCACCCCCAGAGTCCCCTCATTCACCTGGGACTCAAACATGTCACATCTAAATGAACATTGAGGTTTGACCTCTTTCCAGGGGGTCATTAAGGAGAAAATAAATATTTCGCTGGTGTATCTCACCTGGAGGTGTCTGACAGCATTCTGCTCTGCCTTTTCCAGTAAGTCTCTTCTGTCTGCTTCTCCCACTCCCTTATTTTCCACATTTCTGTCTCTTCCTGGAGCTGGAAGTCACAGAAAGGGAAATGATTTTAACATCAGGGAAAACTTGCAGTCGTGTGAGCTCCAACCTCAACACTCCTGCTAAGAAAACTCAAAGCCACCTTTCCTACCATCCCCAAACAAGGGATTATTTACACGCATCTGTATCCAAATGAGAACTTCCTGATGATGGTTAGACCTGCTGAATTATGATTCATGAAACAGTTTGCAAAACTTTAAATAGAGTTGCTTAATCTTGCACTAAAATCCTGCCTGTGCACACAAAGTTCAAACTGTTTCATGCAATTAAAAGCACATACACGCTGCAGTGAATAAAACCTATTAAAGATTTGCTACTTTTTAAGTAAGTACAGACATATTCCCTCAACCGGGGTGAGTACTTAAGAGAAACGGAGTGAAACTGAAACTCAGAGAAAAGCGGAACGAAGTTAAACCTAAAGCGACCCTGAGGATGTGGCCGATTTCCCAAACTACTTTCATTTCTGCCAAACACTCCCGCTCTCCCCTGCAGGATCAGCAGCGGGGCACGAAGGCTGCCCCGCACCTCAGGGATGTTCTCTTATCACCGGGTGGCACCAGCGAGATGTCCCCGCAGCCCGGGATGTACCGGGACCACCACCGGCCTGTCCCCGCACCTCACGATGTCCCCGCACCCCGGGATGTCCCCGCACCCTCACGATGTCCCCGCATACCCTCATGTCGCCGCAGCCCGGGATGTCCCCGCACTCCAGGGCTGTCCCCTCACCCTCACGATGTCCCCGCAGCCCGCTCGGCCCCGCAGGCCCCGCAGGGCGCGGGCGGCCCGGGCCTCACCTTGTTGTGCGCTCCGGTGTGGCGGATGACGTTGCGCAGCAGCACCTTCCCCACGGGCACGCGGGACATGCTGCGGGCGCTGCCGGGGGCCCGTGGCGGGCGCGGTGGCGGTGCCGGTGGCTGTGTTTGTTTGTTCGGCGCTGCCGGTGGCGGTGCCGGCCGTGTTTGTGCTGGCGGCGGCGGGGCCGGGCCGGGCGGGGGACGCGGAAACGCGCGGGGCCGCGCGCGCGCCGCTTCCGGCGCCGTCTCCAGGGCAACGGCGCCGCCATGGCCGCCAGGGCCGTGAGGGCCGCGGGGTGCGGGCGGCAGAAACGGAGCCGAACCGCCCCTAAATGCACCCAAACGGACCCGAAACGGACCCGAACCGCCCCTAAATGCACCCGAACCGCCCCTAAATGCACCCGAACCGCCGCGAAACGGACCCGAACCGCCCCTAAATGCACCCGAACCGCCCCGAAACGGACCCGAACCACCCCTAAATGCACCCGAACGGACCCGAACCGCCCCTAAATGCACCCAAACGGACCCGAACCAGCCCTAAATGCATCCGAACGGACCCGAACCACCCCTAAATGCACCCAAATGGACCCGAACCATCCCCAAATGGACCCGAACCACCCCGAAAAGGACCCGAACCGCCCCTAAACGCACCCAAAAGAACCAGAACCGCCCCGGTACCGCCGGCACCGGATCCAGCCCCGCGCTGCCCCCTCCGTGGGACACCGCGATGGGCCGGGGACAGCAGGTGGCAGCTCTAAAGAAATTCTCTTTTGGGGAAAAAATACCCCAAAGCAACGGTAAAAATTCCCAGGAACACTGTGGCTGGGTGATGCTGAAAACGATGTAACTCCTTAATTGTTAAATCAGTTACTTCGCTAATAAAATTTTACATAATGGGTTAGATTCAATTTTAAGTACTGGTTTTAATAAAACTTAAAATAAGAATAAATGTTAAGTCTTTTGTTTGTTTGTTTAATTACCTTTTAATTAATTGTTTTCCTTAATCGTGGATATTCTTAGCCAGCATTTAGCAAAGCTGTTGTAAGATAGTTCTTAGAGCTTGGGAAAATGACTGAAATTTCTTGAAGTTTTGGCAGAAAACACAAAAGCCCAGACTGAAAATCTTCAGTGGTGGTGGGCTTTAGGGCGTTTTTAATTCACTTTTTACTCATGAGGGGTGAATATCTCAAATATCTTCAGAAATGCAGGTAAAAAAGGCAGGTTGGAGGAATAGCAGCATCACCAAACTTATAAAAAAAAAAAGACTGTAAATATTCAAAGAATAGTTGAATATTTAGTTACAGCAGTTGTTTTTAGCTGTAGTAAAGAAGCACACAGTAAATATGATTTACTGCACCATCCAAGGGACAGCAGTAACAGTGGTGGTGTGTTTTTGTTAAATAAATGGACAGGATTCCCATGGTTAGAGCAGCTCTCTTCAAGTATTTAATGCTGGAACAACGTGTCACACACAGCCCCACAGGTGAACAGTGCAGAGGGGAAGCTGCAGACAGCAAAAAGCAAATATTGGGAAGATTTGTGATTAAATTTCAGGTTAATAGGGTGAGTTTCACTGTGAGACTGAAAGGCTGCAGAACAGGAAAGCCACACACAACTGAAGAGAAAAGCACTGGGACATGGTTTAGTAGTTGTCAATTCCAAACATTTAATGGAACATGGGTTCACTAGAGCCAGTCTGGAATCAGGGTATTTCAGGTCATTCAGGAAAATCCAAAATCTTAAAGCACTTTTTTTTTTTTCTTAAGCAAGGCATCACAGCAACCAGACACTAAATAGTTCCCACAAAAATATTTAATTTCCACAGTATTTTCTTTCAATATCTTTAGTGAACTATGCAGAATTTTACAGGAGACAGTACTTAATGCAATATACAGAATAACAGGATCAGCCTGAACAATTTCCTCCTTTTTTCCCAACTCTGCCCCCCTATTTAATTCTCCTGGTCACTCTGTCATTACTGCACGGTTGTCCTTTTTTTTTTTTTTTTTACATGAACATTTCCATGTGGAAACTGGAATTTCAGAATGTTCAGCACTGCAGCCCTTGCAGGATACAATGCCTGGGATAACGGGACACGAGTCCAACAGACTGGAGAAGCACCTTACATACAATATGTACATGGAGAGCACATTCTGCAGCTTTACTGAGGCTGGACAACACAGACAATCCAGGGAAGGTCTGCAATTCCAGTGGCTTATAACTCAGAGCTTCCTATGTTAGAATGCCTGAAATGAAAAATCCCAAACATCCCAGTCCTCACATGATTAACATCCCCTAGCGGGATCCTCAGCATGTGTGATTTGTCTGTACTGGCTTCCAACACACACTGAACATTCTGCAAAACAGTTCCTTGGTTTTGTTTCGGAGCCTGGGGTTAACTCAGCCACAGGAACAGCAGCTACAGGTTCCAGAGGAGAAGCAGATGCCAGGGAGAGTCCAGGAGCAGCCAGCACATTCCTGGGGTGCCCCAGAGCTGGGACCCCACACACAGCAGAGCTCTTTCACCTCCAAGTGCTCATGAGGGATCAATCACACAGCTCAGAAGGTCCCAGCCAGTGCCAAATTCCAAAAAGGTTTTGGAACAGCAGCGCTTGGCCTTTGGGACACTGCTACCCCCAGGCACTTCAGTCCCTCAGTGCTGGGCATCCCCCCACCCCAGAACTCCATGTGGGAGCTCCCCTGCTCCTTGAACCTTTCTGTGGCCATCTCACCTCCACTCCTGTGAAGAGATGTTTGAAATTCCAATCTCTGACAACACTGAGGTCATGGAACTGTTGGTATGCACCCCCTGGGCACCCGAGTTTAGAAGCAGCTGGCATAATGCCAGGATAATTTTATTATTTTTTTTCAATCTGGGATGCTTAACTCTGTTTTGGAAGAGTTTGCAAGTTAACTAACTGTATAAAAATACAGTGTAGCTGTAATATTGCTCTGAAAAGCACTTTTGCAAACTTTTTTTGTTTTTCTGTACAGACTGGTAAATAACATTACCAGATAATATAATACATATTTTAAATTAAAAAAAAGGAACTCTCTTAAAGTCTGAACACTAAAGTCTAAATAGCTTGTTTTAAAACACAACAGTGTGACCCAGGAAAATTCTGCTTTGCATGGTTAAATTATAGCAGCATGGTTACTGGCTTTTCAAGGAAATTCTTGAACTCAGCAAGCCACTGTGCTCCAACTGCTCCATCCACAACACGGTGGTCACAGCTCAGGGTGACAGACATTATGCTGGCCACGTCAAAGCTGGGAGAAAAACAACAAAACAAAGGTTAACACACTCCTCTGCAAGGCAGTGCCACTGGCACAGCAGCAAAGCTACTCTTGGAGAGCCAGGAATAGCAGCTGGTGCTTGGTGACAGATGTTTCCCCCAATTGCACTGGGGAGCAGATCATGTTCATTCCTTCTCTGAGGAAAACCAAGGAAGGAACTTCCCACAGGCACTAAAAACACCTCGGTGTGTGCCCTGATTGAGCTCAGCTTTCCTTGCAGCACAAGGACAGCCCCACACAAAGAAAAAGAACCATTTTAGTTCCAAGCAAGGGGATATTATATCCTTTAGGTTTTCCTTAAATGCAAATTTAGGAAGTACTCAAAGAACTCAAAGCACTGTCTCAACAATACATTTTAGGGTTTTTGAAATTATTATCTAATGTAGGTATTAGAAAGCTAGGCATGATTTCAGAGTTTGAGTTCAGGATCAGATGAAAACTCACCCTTTCTCATTATCAGCTGGCACTAGTCTTTCTTCTGAGGAACCCACTGCCAGGATGCAGGCTTGAGGTGGATTGATTATGGCAGAGAAATTCTTAATTCCATACATTCCTAAATTGGAAATTGTGAAAGTACCACCCTAGAAAAAACCAAACATTTTCATGGTGAAACTCACAAAAACTGTTTTACGTGGGAATATGAGGAGAGGGGGGATCCCATCCCAGTCTGCAGTGTCCTGATGAGGGGAGGCTCTTTGGTGAGCAGGGACAGGATCTAGGGAGTGCTGGAGCTGTGCCAGGGGAATTTGGGACAGAGATCAGGGCAAGGTTCTTCCCCCTGAGGGGGCTGGGCACTGCCCAGGCTCTCCAGGGAATGGGCACAGCCCCAGGGCTGCCAGAGCTCCAGCAGTGTTGGGACAGAACTCCAGGGGTGCCCAGGGTGGGATTTGGGGGTGTCAGTGCAGGGCCAGGAGCTGGATTGGTGATCCCTGTGGGTCCCTCCCAGCTCAGGATATTCTGTGATTCCTGAACAAGGCTCAAACATCCCAAAACACCCTTTGCTCCTTTTAGACAAGTCAAGAGCAGCAGAGTTTAACACCACTGTGGGTGTCTCACCTGGAATTCGTGAGGCTGGAGCTTCCCTTCCCGGGCTCTGGCTGCCAGGGAAGCCACGTCCTTGCTGATGGCAGCCAGGCCCTTGATGTGGGCGTTGAAGACAATGGGGGTGATGAGCCCTGCGGGGGTGCTGACAGCCACACTCACGTCCACCACGTGATTCCTGCAACACACACAGCAGCTGAAACCACTCCAGCAAGAGAGCTAACAAAAAAACCCTCAAAACAGCCCAGACAACCCCAAATTAACATTAATTTGCTACAATTATTTCACCTTGCACACCAGCCTCAGAGTCACGGATTTTATCACTTTAACAAAACCTCTCACTGTCACATCATATTTTTCCCCTCCCTCAAATCTCAGCAGAAGTTCTGTTTTGCCATGAACAAAGGAAGTTTCTGGCTCTGACCATGCCATAAACTTACTGCCTAATAACTGTGTCCATCCATGAAGAATTTGCCTCTGGCACCTTCAAGCACGCCAAAGCAGAAGCTTTAATGATGAAATCATTGACAGAAAGCTTCATCTTATCTGCGACCTCCTGCAAATGAAGAGATTCCAGGGGTCAGTTTGTCCCCTGCACAACACCCCAATTAATGAGGGCAGTCACTGCAGTCCACAGGAAACAATTGCTGCAAAACAAGCAGCACTTGCAAGCATGAAAATCCACAGATAATTTAGAAGGTGAAAGCATTTCCTTCGTAATTTAAAAATGTAGGTTTTTTAATGTTTAGTTTTCCTAAAACTTGGCTTAGAATTATTATTCTGCCTAAATTTTTTAATTTAGGCAGCAGCTATTTCCACCTCTCCAGTACCCACCAGGCTCCTTCTAACCTTTCTTACTATTAAAAAGCTTTCTATCCTTTTATTTTCCACCTGAAATAATGAAGAGCTCAGAACAGCCCCTTAGGGAAGTCAGGAATCAGCAGACATGAGGAAAATCTCATTCTGTCACCAACAGTCCAGAACTGTCCTACAAGAGGCACTGAAAACATTGTTTTTTTCCAAGCCAAGATGCCAGAACTGACCTGATTGAGCTCTTTCCTTAGCACCAGCACTTTTCCCATGTTTACATCGATGGACAGGTAGTAGTGAGGTATCGTTTGTTTGGACTGCATCAGCCTCTGAGCGATGACCTGGGGGGTGTGCAGAGCAAGGAACACAAATCAGCCTGGAAAACTCAGGGCTAAAAACAACAACAATGATGGGAAAGGCTCAACTCTTACCCTGCGAATGTTGCTGATGGGGATGTCTGTGAAGGTCCCCTCGGGTGCCACTGCAGGAGCTGCAGGAACTGCCCCCGGAGCTGCAGCCTGCAGGGAACACCAGTGTCACTCCCAGAACACCCAGACAGCAACTGCAGCTCAGTGCCCAAACTGCCTCCAAGAGATTGCTTGATTATCCTATTATAGCCTTTGTTATTATATTTTATATAGTATATATATTCATACATATTCTATTTATATATATATATTCATATATACAATATATAAAATATAAATTATATATTATATTATATTATATATATGATATTTATTATATATAATATATCTTATTATAATATAAGATATATATAATTTACATATAATGTATATATTAATAATATATATTATTAAATATAAAAATTATATATAAAATATATAATATATTTTAATATATATTAATATTATATATTCATATATATTTTAAAATATAATCTAATACAATATAATACAATATAATATAATATATCATATATATTATAGATGATAATAAGAGCATGTTTTATATAATATCGTATAGAAGCCCTGTCCTGTCCTGCAGGAGAATCCTTTCCAGCAGGGAACATCTCCATGCACTTGCTAAGAAGGATTGATGAGCAAATAGAAGTGTTTTTAGGAGCTGCAGTGTTTGGCTCTCCAGTGGAATGAGATGTTAACAAAACTCATCCCACAGCAAACATAATAAGATATATTAAACATAATAAGACATAATAAGAGCAGCAGCTATTTCCATGTCTCCAGAACCCACCAGGCTCCTTCTAGCCCTTATAATTTGATTATTAAATCCAGTATGGAGTGATTTAGCAGTACAGCACTGAGATGTGTTGCTGTGAAGCTCCCAGCCCTGCTCTGGTTGTTGTACAGCACACAGGGAAACACCTCCATCAGCTCTGGGACAACACAAACCACAGATCAGGACATTTCTGGGGCAGCAGTGACAGGCTGGGGTTTCCTTCTGATCCCCTCCCTTCAGCAATGCTGGACCAGCTGGGACTGGGTGACCTCAGCCCATGAAGATTTAACAACCAAAGGAAGGGTTGGGAGCACACTATTATTTTTCTTTCTCAGTGGAATATCAAAGGGCCAAACAAAGGGAGAAGGCTTCACCAGTGTTTCTGGCAGGTTAAATTTTACAGTCAGCACCACCCACACAATCCAGCAATGCCAGTTCCTGCAGGAACTGCCCTTGCACAGAGCCTGTCCATTCCTGTAACCCATTCCCACAGATTTCCAGCCTACTCACTGGAGCAGCCTTTGATGGCACAAATGACTCCACATCTTTTTTGGTGATTCTGCCATCTGGTCCAGTACCTGAAAGAGGCAAAGGGAAATGGGAGAGGATTTTGATTATTTCCAATATGGCTTTATTTCTGAAGGTACCAATTTTGTTCAACACAGAGAAATCACTGAACACAACTCCTGGTTCACAGCTGCACAGTCAGGGAGAACAGGAAAATATGGATCTACAGGGACAGCAAACTGACAGTGAGAGCCAAGAAGTGGAAAGGAAAGTTACCTTTCACTTGGGTAAGGTCGATTCCTTTCTCTGCTGCCAATTTCTTTGCCAGGGGACTGACCACCACCCTTCCTCCCTTGCGGGGTGGCCCCGCCGTGGGGGCTGCTGGAGCAGGAGCAGCAGCAGCAGGCTGGGGAGGAGGAGGAGCAGCTGCAGGAGTTGCTGTCACCTTAACAAAGAATCAAAGCCATCAGTGGAACAAACAGCAAGAGAGCTGGCCCATCTAATTATCAATCAAGAGAAAATCACTCATCTGCACAAAGGCTCACAGAAATTAAATCAGAAACTCGCTGGGAGGGAGGTCAGCTGAGCTATACACCAAATAAAATAAAGAACTTATGCTCCCCATTTTCAAGGGTGAGGAATCAGAACTGGCACAAGCAACAAGGTGGGAAAAACATGAGAATGAATGAGACCTGCTGTAGGTCTTGGAAGGCAAATTAGTGATGACTTCTCAACACATGATCAGCCTTGCACTCACAAATCACAACACTCCTGTTGAAGCCAGGGCTTCAACAGCAACAACAGCTCAGATCAGCCCTGTCAGTGGTGCCCATGAACTTCTCCTTACCGGTGGAGGAGGAGGAGGAGGAGGAGCTGGTGCCTTCATGTCAGTGACTGCAGCAGCCTGGTAGTCAGCAAAGGCTGGGATATCAGCCTCCTTCTCCACAATGATGCACAGAGGAGCTCCTAAGGGCACATCTCTGGTTCCTTCAGGCACCAAGATCTTGGCCAGGTAACCTTCCTCCTGCACTTCAAAGCCTGCAGGGGAGAGAAACAACACTGAGGAGCTGAAGAGCTGCTCTGGAGACTCTGGCAGCTGCAGGAGAATCCCTTCCAGCAGGGAATCTCTCCATGCACTTGCTAAGAAGGATTGATGAGGAAATCAAAGTGTTTTTAGGAGCTCTAATGTTTGGCTCTCCAGGGAATGAGATGTTAATGAAACTTGTCCCACAGCATCGCCCCCTGAGCAGCCAGAGGAGCTGCAGAGGCTGCTCAGGGCCCTTCCAGGGGCACCTCACCCCCCGTGGCTGTGGACTCACCTATCGTGGCTTTATCTGTCTCAATTTCAGCCAGTAAATCTCCCTCGTTCAGCTTCTCCCCAACCTTCTTCTCCCACCTCTGCACCGTGCCCATGGTCATGGTGGGTGACAGAGCAGGGAGAGTGACCTGGGAAGGCACAGAACACAACACAGTCACACCCTGGTCATGCACAAGGCTCAGGAACACAGTCTGAACTCCTGAGAAATGATGCCAACCTAAAGAAGCAGCTTTAATGCACTCCTAGGTCTGGCTCCATGACAGCCAAGCAGAGCTGTC
This sequence comes from Acrocephalus scirpaceus scirpaceus, assembly GCA_910950805.1. NCBI lineage: Eukaryota > Metazoa > Chordata > Aves > Passeriformes > Sylviidae > Acrocephalus > Acrocephalus scirpaceus. The sequence goes on from OU383793.1 coordinate 1,643,582, forward strand.
CCTCTGTGCTGCTTTGGATTCTTTTAGCCTGGGCTGAGCAGGAGAGCAAGCAAGAGCAGAGGGCAAGAAATGGATAAATCAAAATAATCATCACTGCCATCACCCTGCAAGGCTAAGGAAGGCTTAAGGAGCAAGTCACTCTGTCACTGTGACACACACACGGAGCAAAACTGGGCAGAGGGGGCAAGCAGAGGGAAGAAAGCAACTTTAGTAGCCAAAACACAAATTGAGAAGCCATTCATTAATTCTTTTATTAGTGACTTTGACAGACAAATCAGTGCCCACAGGCTTTATCTGTGGGATGGGGTTCAATATTCCAGATTTTCAAAGGGATGTCAAAGCAACCTCCTGTACAAAGTGCTCAAATCCATCAGTGGGCACACTTCAAAAGCCAAGCCAAAAGTGTTATATCCACACACACAATTCATTATTGGTCACCCACAGACACATCTGGTGTGTTCACCAGAGCAACAGACTGGAGTTCTGCTCTGAGATATGAGCAGAGCTTATTCACACTAAGCACAAGGTCTTTTTATACCAGAACTGCCCAAATAATGCAAATTTAGGACATTTTTCAAGATAATAACCCTGGAGGGACAAGCCTCTCCTCCACCAGCAGCTGGGATGCTGAAATAAATTTATTTAAAAAGCTTTCTGGGCTGTCCCCCAACACCTGCTCCAAGCACACAACAACTGAAGCGGCACAGTTAATAAATTCCCATTCCAGACCAGTTTTTATGACAAAATTCCCCACAGGCAGCAATTCCAGGGGCAGAAAAAAGAGTGCAAGAAGCCTAAAAGCAGGAGCAGCGCTCTCTTACCTGCATGTGAGGAGGGTAAGAGCTGCCAGGGGCCTGAGGAGAAGGCTGAGGTGGTGGGGAGGGGGCTGCAGCTGGAGGGGGAGGCACTGAGGCTGCGGGGGCAGCAGCTGCTGCAGAATCCAGGGTGTAATTTTTGAAGGCATCAATATGTTCAGGCCTAGAAGAACACACAGAGCCCCAAAACCCGTCAGGTGATGGCCTCAGTCTCTCACCCAAGGCACCCCAGAAGCCCCAAGAGGGGAAATTCACCTCAAGGGTTAGGAAAATACATAAAATACATAAAATACGTACTTTTCTACTGTGATACATATTATGGCCCCAATAGGAACATCCCTTGTTCCTTCTGGCACCAGGATCTTGGCCAGGTAACATTCCTCCAGGCTCTCAAAGCCAACTGTAGCTTTGTCTGTCTCCACCTTCGAGAGAGAACAAAAATGGTGAGCCCAGAGCCTCCCAGTCTGTTGTAGGGTCACAGTCCTGGAAAAATCACCCAGAGGCAGCAGCTCTGGGGAAGTTTTCCCTCAAACCAGCTCTGAGAGGCTGGCAGCCACTCCTTCCCACCAGCATCCCTTGGGATCTGTGATCCAAAATCTGCCTTCAGCCAGGGACATCCCCAGGCCACACGTGCAGCTCACGAGAACCAGCCCAGCCTCGTCCCCAGGGTACCTCTGCTATGAGATCCCCTTCGTTGATCTTGTCCCCCTCCTTCTTCTCCCAGCGCGCGATGGTGCCCATCTGCATGGTGGGGGACAGCGCTGGCAGGGCCACCTGTGAGGGACAGGGCAGGGTCACAAGGCAGGCAGATCCAGCAGCAGGAAGCACACACAGGGCAGAGACAAATCCTCAGCTCAGCCTGGGATGTGAGGCACAGATCTGCTGCAAATCCCCAGCACTGCCCCAGGCTGCTGGGGAAGAGCCCTGGGCAAACCCACAGCGGGTGCTGAGGGCAGAGGCTGTGGTTGCCCCATCCCTGAAGTGTTCAAGGTCAGGCTGGATGGGGCTTGGAGCAACCTGGGACAGGGGAAGGTGTCCCCACACACGGCTTTAAGGTCCATTCCAACCCCTTAACACTCTAGCATTCTACCAAAATGGGTTTTACAGAGCCAGGTCCTGGCCTGGGTCTGCCGAGGGACCCAGAGCGGGGCTGGGATAAAGGACAGAGGTGATGGAGGTAGCACCCGACAGCCACCCAGGGGCTTGAGGCTGCGTGGTGCCAAAGGCACAAAAAAAGCCGATTTGTTCCCATTTGGGCAGCCAGGCATTGGAATGGGTTTACCCAGGGAGGCGGTGGGATCCCCATCCCCGGAGGCGCCGTGGGGGCGATGTGGCTCGGGGGCTCCGGCGGCACTGCGGGGTTGCTTATCCTAAAGATCTTTTCCAGCCTTGACGATCCCATAACTCCGTCCCCGGGGCAAACTGAGCCGCACGGGGAGGGGACGGGAAAGCCAAGGGGCACGAAGGGGCACGGGGGACAGACGGGGAAGGTTCGGGGGTGTCTCTCACCTTCTGGTGCGCCGGGAGGCTGCAGCAGCGCCGCGGGACGAGCCGGGGCCAGGCGGGCGGCGGCAGCAGCGGCCGAGGCACGGAGCTCCCCCAGGCCGGGCCGCGCCGGGCAGGGCCAGCCCCGGCTCCGGCTCCGACCCCGAGCGCTCGGCGGGGCCGCACCAGGCCGGGCGCCCCGGCCGCGCCCCGGGACACGCGTCGCGCCAACACCCGCCACATGCTGGGGCTGGGCTGGAGCCGGGCTGTGCCGGGCTGTGCCGGGCGCACCGGGGCCGGCCGCGCTCGGTGACCTCCGTGCGGGCGGCGCGGCGCGACACTGGCGCGGCCGTAAAGCGGCGGCGGGCGGGACCGAGCCCGCCTCAGGCACCGCCTCAGCACCGCCCCGCCAGCCCAGCCAGGCTCGGGGAGCTGGAACGGGGCTCGGCCGGCTGGAAAGGGGCTCAGCCTGGAGAAAAGGAGGCTCAGCGGGGACCTTGTGGCTCTGCACAGCTCCCTGACAGGAGGGGACAGCCGGGGGTCGGGCTCTGCTCGGCCGGGCCAGGGTGGATGGGGTAGCACACATAAAATATCTCCCAGGGGTGTCGGGGGATAGTGCCAGGCTCCGTGCAGTGAGGCAGGAGTGAAGCCCATAAACTGAAACATGCCAAGTTCCACCTCAGCCTAACCAAGAACTTCTTTCGGTGGAGTGTGGCTTTGTTTGAGATGTGCTCTTACTGCCGCATCCCAGGCTTGTCTATCTCACTGCTTACAATTCGTTTATTTCTGCCCAACTTTTCTCAGCGCTACTTTCCTGTTCCTATACTTACTAACTTATTTTGTAACAAAATCTCCGGAGTCAGTGAAAACTCATTTATAAGTGACACCTTTTGCTTTTATGAGGGAGAAACCTCCCAAACCAAGCTGCTCCTCTGAAGAGCAGAGAAGGACACGAAGCTGGGCAACAACTTGAAAAGTTTCGTAATTTGCTCCATGAAACTCCAGCTCGGGTGCGTGGCTGTTGCTGAAATAAAACTGATGAGTAAAACCCCAAGAATGAAACACTTGTGAGAAGTTTGCAATTCAAATACAATTGATCTCGGTATCACAAACCCATGCCCTCTTCACTAGAGACCATGCAACAGAGTAACTATGTCCAGGGGAGAAAGAAAATCTTTGTTTCTTTTCCAAAAGGGATGTACTTCCCCCATTAATTAACTTGTGCATTGATGAACTTTTCTCCCGTTGTCTGTAAGCAGAAAGTCACACAAATTGTCCGGAACAGGAGGCAGCTTGTGCTGTGCCAATGTGGCACAAAACCACGTAAGAGCCTTGCTATAAAACCCAGAATCAACCAGTTGGATTTCCATAGTCAAATAAAATTACAAGGCCAGTGTTGTGTCAACAGAAGACGATACAAAACATCTCAGCATCCAGCAGGAAAGGAGTAAAACACAGTATAATGCGTGCAGAAATATACAGAGAGCACTTGCACTAGTATAAAAATATCCACAGTCCTCAGACAAATGTGAATCGGTACAAAATAATTTCAAGAACATGTTTACAAAACGACATGTTAATATAAAACAGTAAAACCAGGTTGCCCCCTCTCCCAGCCTCATGCACAGCACACACAGACAGTCCAGGGAAGGCCCACAGGAGCTGGGAAGGAGCAGAGCCCGTTTGACCTCCCAAGCCCACAGGCGATGTAGAGAAACAAAACCATAAAACCAAAGGGAAAAATCCACCCTTGGGGGATTTTAGGGCTTGTTCTTTCCCCAGCAGTTCTTTCCTGATCCTTCAGGCCTCAGCATGGCAAGGGAAGTGGTGGGTAAGTGCTTGGTGGCCCTGGCAGTGTGGGGACAGCAGCAGAGGGATGGCTGGGCACAGGAGGTGACAGCAGAGAGGGCAGGAGTGCAGGGACAGAGGCTCAGCACGGACAGGGGATGTAAAGACCTCAGGAAGCAGCTGGTTCCAGCTCTCCCACCCATGAAATCCCTCAGCAAACAAACAAGCACCAAGATCCCACAGTCCCCACGGCTGCAGAGCAAACCCAGAGGGCCTCAGAGGTGGGAACAGCTTTGTGGGGAAAGCAGGGCTGGGAAATGGGAGCTTGAGCTGGGGAGAAAGGGAGCTTGGCCAGTTTGGTGAGCTTTGCTTCAGGCCATGCATGAACCCTCCAGAGGACTCTTCCCCCACCCAGAACAATCTGCAATGTCCACAGAGTCACTCTGCTCCTGCAGGACAGCAGCTGGTCCAGCCTTCAGCTCTCACAACCCAGCAACTTCTTCTCCATGAAGGCAAAGCTTCACATTTTCACCATCAGTGCAGTTTTCTGTGACACCAGCACAGCAGATGCCCAGCTGAGCCTGCAGCACACAGTGCAGGGCAGGAGGAGAAGGGGGCAAAGCATCCTTAAGGCCTCCAGGGTTTCGCTGGCAGGGCCAAGCCGGGTGTTTCTGTCCCACAGACCCGTCCCTGCAGCCTCAGGACAGCAGCTGCCCTCGGGCACGGGCAGTCAGGTGCCAGCTGTCCATGCACACAGCCTGCACCACCCGTGCCTTGCACAGAGGCTCTTTTTTGGCAGCTTGAATTGGCCTCCTCGCAGCACTTGGGCTCCTTGGTCACTCTCTGAGCTCGGCAGACAGTCACAGGTTTCCATAGAAACAGGGCTTGAAAGCTCCATTAATTCTCCCCGTGGTCTTCTTCCACCCAGGCCACGATTTTCCCCTCCCAGCCGGGAATGATGTCATCATCATGGAATACCTACCAAAAAAAAATAATAAAATAAAGGATTTCAGTCATGCCTGGAGTCTGGACACACGGTCCTGCAGTGTGAGGGGCATCAGGGGCATGAAGTCAAACCCTAGCTCAGATTTCCCAAAACAATCCAGGGAAAACACGGGAATGATGGGCTGATGTATGAGTCACATTTTCACAATTTAGGTAAATAACAGACCAGGCCTTGTTAACCAATGAATGTCAGGATTATTATTGGCTTTTTTGCTTTGACATTAAAGGTAAACTAAAGACTGGAAACACGCCTTTTCTGAGCCAGACCATGACCTCCAGCTGCTGCTGCTTGTCCCCAGAAAGGATGACCCTTTGTCCTTGTCCTGATCAATTTGTGAAGCAAGAACTGTCCCAATAATCTGTAGTGAATCCTGTAATTCTGTAATGAATCCAATCCACACCCACACCAGCCTGAGCACGAACAGGGCTGCACCGCAGCGTGCAAAGGGAACAATGCCATGTACACACAGTTCTCTCTGAAAAACCTTCAGAAGAAACTAAGAAATTGTGTTTTTAATACAGGCTCTTCCATTGCAACAGGTTTTATAAATCCTGCAGCCCAGATTTTTGCTGTGTCCCCTGAGCCGTGTCACAGGCTGGCTTTGCCCCAGGGGCTCTGCAACTCCCAGGCAGTCACAACCACCTCCATTTTTTTTTTTTTCATTGCTTTTGCTGAGGATGAAAATATTTTAGCACAAGAGGAGCTTAACCCGCAGCTGGGAAATCCAACAGTTCTGTTTGGGGGAAACATCCACTACTTGATTAGTTTAAAAGTGAGGTGACCGTGGTCCCCAGGGCTGTGTGGTGACACTGATCCCAAAGCTCAGTCCCACATTTACCTCCTCCTTCACTGTGCCAAACTCTGGATCCAGGGCTTTGAAGTGGTACCGATGGGTTCCTTCCCGATCGATGGCTGCCTTGAAATCCTTCAGAGTCACTTCCCCTAACCTGCAAGGGAAATAAATAAAAACCCCAAAAAGTTCAGGGGCTACTGCAGATCATTTTCCCCAGCCAACAGCATGAAATCCAGTTAAGGCACAGCAAACCTGTGCTGGCTGGGAGCATTCCCAGAAATTCAGAGTGCTGGTTTTAGGGGCTCAGGAGGGTTGGGAAGGCCCAGCCTCACCTCTTTGGTATGCTGACCATGAAGGGGGTGAGGGAGCGGTCGGTGAAGTACAACACTTTGGTGCAGGCACTGGTGCTCATCACGGGTGTGCTCTGAGAGTGAGGCAGCTCTGCAAGGCAACAACTCATTGATTATCATCCCTTACCATCATAACCCTCCCCATCTTCCCATTCCAGCTGGCCAGGATGGATGGTGGTGCGTGGATTTTAATTTGTGTTTCTCTCCCCAACTCCTGCCTTGTTTCCTGCATCCCCCCAAGAGCTGAAACAGAGGGACTGAACTCCACAGTTTTAAGGGTCCTTTTATGCAGAAAATACTCTGGACACATGGAAATGTGGTGTTTAAAAGGGCTGCACCGTTCTGTGGATATGAAAGGCAGCAGACACTGAGCAGGGAACACTTCTCTGTCCCCACTAGATGGTGCAAAGCAGCAGGGAAGCTGGATGACATCCCTTTCCCCATAATTGCCATGTTATTTGTGCTGCAGCGTTGCCCAAGAGGCCCAGACTCTACAAAAAAACAGCCACGAATGTGTGTCTCTTCCCTTCGCAGGGAATGCTGATCCGGGCAGGATCCTGTGCAGGGGCAGATCCCCAAGGGGATGCTACACCCGGGACCCTGAGCAGTGAATTTGACAGTGGAAGGGCAGGACCTGCAGGGCACTTACTGGATTTGGGAGGCCAGGAGTCCCTGCACTCGTTGGTTGCTCTGCTCGCTGGGGATTTCCCCCGGACCTGGAGCACAAAGCCAAAACAAGGACACAGCGTCACCTCCCAGTCAGGGCCCTCTGGGTGCTGTGTGAGGGGCAGGAGCTGAGTTCCCTCAGGAGCCTTTACCCTCCTCTCCTGCCTCTTCTGCGTCTCCATGCGGTGCAGGCGCTCCATGAGGCTGGAGATGCCCTGCTCCAGGCTGTCGATGGTGTGGTGCTGCGGGTCGTGGCCGCTGAAGCTGTTCCTGAGGCTGCGCAGGGCGTCCCGCACCAGCTGCAGGTCATTGGTCTGCCCAAAACACCACAGCTGAGACCAGCCCAGGCTGACCGGCCCCATCTTCCTTCCCCCTTTTCCCTCTCTTAACAAAATACAAGAGTTCCAGGGTGTCTGGCTGGGAATGCAGCCCTCAGGTGTGCTTACCCCTCGGTGGGCTGTGGGAGCAGCTCCTTTTCCTGCTGGCTGGAGAAAGCCATTGCTCTGGGCACTGTGGCTGGTGTAAGCCATCACCTGGGCAGGGGAAAACGTGAGTGTCAGTGTCAGGAGCTCCCCCAAAATCCCCATTTATGGACTTCAAAATGAGAGGGAATGAGAGCTTTCCACATCAGTGGTAAAACTCTCATCTTCTCCCAGATAAAGATGTGTGCAGGGAGTTCCTGGTCACAGCACAGACCTGATTCCTCACACAAAGATGGAAAGACTCAACACCACGATCAACAGGAAAAGGAGGAGGTAAATTGAGCTGTGATCATTGCCAGGGCCAGAGGTGAAGCTGGAAGCTGAGAAACCTTCTGGCTTCCCTCCTTGAGGGTTCTGAGCCAGGAGGATGAGCCAGAGCGCTCAGTGCTGGGAGCTTTGGGGGCTTTGCCTGCCTTGGTCAGGGCCCTGACAGTGAGAGGGCAGAGCCAGACCTCCCTGGGATGAAGGGGAGGGTTTCTGGAGACAGAGTGCTGGGCAAACACCACCCACCTCCTCAGCTTCTCTCTTCATGCACTGAGCCAGCAGGGCCTCCCTGTGCTCCAGCTCCCGCTCCAAATCCACCTGTGGAGGGGCAGCAGAGGAGTCAGCACCAGCTGGGCCAGCCAGGCCAGCTCCCAGTGCAGCCCAGCTCTCCCTACCTGCTGGTAGCTGGCCTCGGAAAGCTGCCTGAGCATCTCATCCAGCTTGGCCTGGTGCTGCTGCAAGTGCCGATCCTTCTGGCACAGCTCCTTCTGCAACACAGGGACCCGGGGGATCAGCAGGGCAGGGAGGGAGCTCAGATCCATGGCAGGGAAGTTCGTGTCATCTGCCAGGATCAGGTGATTTGCACAGGGTGTGCTTTGCCAGATGTTAGAGCTGGGTGTCAGAGCTTTTTTTAGACAAGATCAATCAGGTTTTTATTGCCCAAAGTCCCCTTGGCCAAAGATCCACTGCTGAGGTCACACAGCTGTCCCAGAGAACACAGATTCCCGAGGGATCAGAGGACAAACACGTCACCCAACCTCATCTACACAAGTGTTGGACTCAGCAGCCACTACCACAAACCACAAAAATAAAAGATCTGCAAGAAGCTGTGGGGGGAATGCAAAGAACTTCTGATCCCTCCACCTCACTACAAACACCCCTGGCTCCTGCAGCTCCTTCCCAGGGCTGTCCAAGTGCCAGGGGAAGAGCAATCCCATTCCCAGAACTGAAAAACCTCCCAAACCCCCATGGGAGAGGTTCCATTACTTTGTATTCCGCCAGGAGCCGGTTTCTCTCTTCAACCTTCCTCTGGAGGTCAACCTGCAGGAACAACACCCGGGTGTGAGGCAGATATTCCCAGAGGGTAAAAACCTCTGCCCCTTGTGCTAAAGGGTGACCAGAAACCCACAGAGGTCCAGAGAGCTGCTGTTTAGGGTGGCAACCTTTGGACAGAGACCTGCACAGGGCAGGTGCCACCTGCTAAACCAGGGAGTGAGGAGGGACAAACACAACAGCACTGAAAACATCAGGGAAAGCCCCTCCCTGTCCCAGCTGGAGGTTCTGGAGGACAGGAAGCCGGAGTGAAGGTCAGGAATGTCCAGCCTCACAGCTGGCCAGCAGCCTGTGCTGTGCACAGACCTTGGGCTGCTCGTTCACTATCCCACGACCCCGAAATCTCTGCTGCAGCCACCCCTGGGGCCACCCATCCCCTGCCAAAATAACCACAGCAGCAGCAGCAGCAGCAGCAGCAGCAGGGACTCACGTTCTGGTTGTGCAGCTCCTCCTTGTCCATGCTGGCTCTCAGCAGCTCCTGCTTGAGCTGCAGGACTGAAGCGTCCTGCTGGATCAGCCTCTGCTGCAGAGCGTCCTGGGGAGAGGGCAGGGACCTCTGCAGGGCGGGCAGGGAGGGCAGGGACCCTTCCCTGAGGCTGAGGTGCTGCCAGGAGCCCCAGAGATGGACTCTCAGCCCTCCTGCCTCTCCCTTTCCCAAAACTCATTTCCCTGCCAGCATTTTGGCCACCAGCACAGAGGGATTTCTCTGCTTCAGTGTAAATTTCCCTCTCAGAAGTGACGGGCATTGGCTCTGACAGACAGGAACGGCTCTGGAGGGCACTCAGGGCCCTGCAGCTCCTGCTCCAGCCACGCATCCAGAGGGCACAGAGAGGCCAAGATCAGCCCAGGACACAAGCAGCCTTAAGCCCTGAGTGTGACCCAGTTGTGCAGCGAAATCCTCTCTGGAGAGGCCAAAGTCAGCACTAATTCTGCACCTTTCACTCACCCAGAGCTCCACCTTGGACAGCTACTGCTGTTTGCTCCCTCCTGACAGGCAGCTCTAAAAATACCTCTGTCAGGAGGAGATGAGCAGTGTTCACCACTGCACAGGCACAGACTGAGCTGGTTCTGGGCAGGACAGGGACACCCCAGGCTCTTTTTCCTGTGCTGGCAGGAATGAGTTCACTGGGCCAATGCTACTGGGTGTGTACTCAGAGAGAGGAGGGAATAAAAACCAGGAGAACCAACTTATGCCTCTTTTTCTTTAGGCAAAACAGGGGAAAAAAAGAAGAAAAAGAGGAATATTTGACCACAGTTTTACAGACAGAACAGAAGCCAGGAAATCCAGCTCCTTTTAGCTGCCTAAAAATTCAGGATAAACCACAGGATTCCCCCACCTCCAAGCCCCCAGTCTTCCTTCCACAATCTGAGATCCCTCAAAGGTGTGTGGTTGCTGCTGGCCCTACTCACCTAAAGCACTGCTGTTTATTTTTGATGAAATTCCCCTTTCCTCACCTTTATTCCCTGGAGGTTCCGAGCTTCTTGTTTGTATTTCAGCAGCTCCTTCTGCAAATGCAACACAATTTGTTTAAACCTCACCTTGTCACCCCTCAGAACCAGGCAGAGCTGGTGTTTTCTGCTGCAGGAGGGAGCACATCCCACCTTTCCCCACAGATCCAGTCAGGCACTGAGGAATTTTAATGGTTACAAACATGACAAAAGCTGCTATTAAAGTCCTGAGGAAATTAATGATGTCCTCCAAATCTGTCCTTCAGGCCAACATCAAACACTTCTGCCTGCATCAGAACTGGTCCCAAGCCTCCAGAGCTGGAGCCCTTACAGAATATTTCCCATTCCATCCATCATGTTGCCCGCCCTGCCTCATTCCCACTCCATTTTCCCCCCAAAAATCAAGTAGAACAATCTGCAAAACCTCTCTTCCCCCTCCATCTGTCACTCTCTAACCTTCAGATCTTGATTTTCTTCCACACTCTGGTCCAGACGGCTCCGGATGATGATCTGAATGCAAAATATCAGCGTTGTTGTTGTGCAGCAGGGGCAGGGCAGGGCAAAAGGCAGCTGGGGCAGGGGAATTTGGTTCTCACCAGCTGCTCCTCAGGGCAGGCTCCACGCTCAGAAAGTTCAAAGGACCCTTCCTGCTCATCCTCAGGTAAAGACCCATTGAGCAACAAAGCCTGGGGAGATAAAGGAGGGGGGAAAAAAAAAAATCTTTTCAGAGATTTCAAAGGGAAATAGATGAGCTGCAGCTCTGGCCAGCAGTCACTCCTATCCACAGTCCCTAACCAGCCTCATTTCCCATTTCTGCTGATTTATTCCCCTCAAAAATGAGGTTTTTTTTCAGGACTGAACAAGAAGATTTATCCCCTGACAAAGCTCTCCCAGGGGTCTGTCAGCCCCACAGAAAAAACCAAACAAGGACAACTCAGATTTCCAGGGAGTGAAGTCTCAGCCCCTTATAGGGTGTGAGTGCATCAGATCCCCAACACTTCAACCCAACTCCCACGAACTGGAGCCTCTCAGTTATTGAGTAAGAGGAGGAAAATCGATGAATCAAATCCAATTTCCTGGCTGCCCACATCAGCTGCCTCTCCCCATTCCCGAGGGATGAGGGGGCAGCAGTGCCAGTCCCTCCTGTCCCTGCTCCCAGTGGGCACAAAATGCAGCCGATTTTACCAGTGAACCAAGGAATTTTTTATTTATTTTTTTTTCTGGTGACTCTTTTGTGTCCTGCCCATTGTCCCTGGGGAAAGTGCCCGCCCAGCTGCCTGTGCTCCTCACACAATCTCTGCTTTGTTTACTGCCACATAAATATTTACAATTCCAAGCCACCGTGGTTCCCAGCACCGACAGAAAGGGATGTTCCTGAGAGAGTTCAGTGCCTTCACCATATGGATCAAGGGGCTCTGTTCCCCAGGCCACAGGGAGGGGAAGTCAGGGAGAGGCCCCACGAATAAAGAATTGTGGGGAGAATGTGCCAAAGGTTCAGCCAAGCTCGTGGAATGTCTGGGTGACCCTGGAAGGGAGCTCCCTCTGAGAAGAGAAATCTCTCACCTGCAAACCTGAAATCATCTTTTTCGCCTCCTCCATCTCCTTTTCCAGGTGGTCCTGCTGTTCCAAGAGCTGCTCCTCCCATGAGTTCTCCACGTAGGACCCAGAGCTCCCCGCCTGCCACTGGGGCTGGAAGTGAGGATCGGCCTCTCCTGCAAGGGAGAGGAGCTGGGTGTGCTGGGGCAGCCCAGCAAGGACCTGCAGCACCCAGCAGAGCCAAGCTGGGACAGCTCAGTGACCCCAAAGATTTATGGCTCCTTCCTGAGGCAAACAAAGCTTTCCTACACATTTTATCCCAGATAATTTGCACCAGATTCAGGGAGATCTCCAAGCACAGCACTGGGGACAGTGTGGGTGACACAGGGGGAAAAGCACCTGTGGGCTTTGCAGAGCATCCCTCAGTGCCCCTGGGGGCAGCATCAAACAATTCCAGTCCTGGGCAGCTTTTCAGCTTTTATCACACACACACAAAAAAAAAGTCCCAATGTTTTACCTGGTTTAGTCTCTGTCTCTTCAGTCTGGAGGATCACAAGTCTCTCCTTCTCCTCCGAGGGGGCGACAGTGGATTCACTCTTTGAGCTGTGGACAGGGCTGGGTGAAGTCAGGCTGCAGAGCAAGGCAGGAACAGCTCTTTTAGATGATGTTGATTTTGTTCATTTTGTTAATTTAATTTGTTAATTGAATTTGTTAATTTTCAACAAGCATGTCTCAATATTCACTTTTATCTAAGAATTATCTATATCCCAGAGAAACCTTCAACAACCCAACCTGGATATGTAATTTTTTATCACACAGGAGTAGGAACACACTCAGGAGTAATTTACTGCCAGCCTTGTGCTGGACAAAAAGCCACCCTGGTTCATTTCTTGCTCCAGAGCTTTCAGATTGATCATTTCAACTTTAAATCCCAATATATTTGAGAGTCACACTCCACTCACTCGTGTTCTTTGATTAAAACTCCTTGGAAGTGCCCACATATTTTCACAGGAGCCATCTCAGCTGACTGGGAGGTTCAAGCAATCTTTTTCTCAGGAATTCCTCCTAAGTGCATCTCCCAGACAACATCAAAAGGTGGCTGAAGCTCACTGACCCATTCAATGTACCCCGAAAGTCGCAGGAATTAATCCTTGCAAGTGCGAGCAGGAGTTAATTTTTCATTCTCCCCCAACGCAGAAACAAAGGGCGGGGAACAAAAAGAAAAAAACAGTGTGGAAATAATATAATAGGTTTAGAAAAATAAGAGGCTTCAGCAGCTCCCTCCCTGCATCTTCCCAGCGCTGCTGCTCCGTCCCCCACAGCTCCCACAGAATGGGAAAAGCCCAGCAATAGAGATGGAAATGACTTGCTGCTCCTGCCTGCCCCACTCCCACGGCCAGGACCAGCCTCTCCTCATTCAAATGACAGACCTGAGTCCAGATTTTTTTTGTGGTCCAGACTTCCCCCGTGTTAAAGTGAAAGAATGACCATTGTCCAGTAGAAATCTCCAACAGGGATGGTACCTGTCCTTTTGGGAGTTTGCATGGTGCTTAAAGGGCTCCTGGCCACCTGGCTTTGCTCCAGGATTTACCTCCAGGAATTCCAAATCCATCACAGCCATCCCTCATTAAACATATTTTTAATATCAAATTTGTAGCAAACCCCTGCTCCTGCTCATTGCTGAATGGGGGCATGGCATAAAATTGTAATTTGGGGTTTTTTTAATGCTGTTTTTCCTTTGATTTGGCGGCTCTGCTGGGGTTGCATTATGTAACAAGGGCCAGAGGAAAGGATGAAACTTTCACACCACCACAGATGCCAGCAGGAAGCCCAGCTGGTCTGACATGGCCAGCAGCTCCGGGAGGGATTTCACTTCCTTCTAGGAACAGACCTCAGAATTCCCTCCCTCCTGCTCTCAGCTGTTTCTCTGAACCTGCCCTCACCCCGAGGCACTGCTGGCTCTCATCCGTGCAAAAGCTGTCCCAGAAAAACACCACCAGCCACAGATGGGAGAGAGGGTGGTGAAACAAGAACCCAAAAGGATGAGCAGGATGAAAAACAAGGGGATGAGCCTGGAAATAACATTCCAAATCCGCTTCTCCCAGCACTGGATCCACAGCCCAAAGACCACAGGTGGGGATAGGTCCCACAGCACAGACAGCTTCACATTTCCTTGGGCATTCCCACATCCCCAGACCCTTTCCGGGCAGTTTTCCTATTTCCAAAGGCCACGGGGTTCACGCAGCATCCATAACCTCCTCCCCAACATTCCCAGCAGTGGCAGGGCCAGAGGCAGCAGAAGCAGCAGCACAGGTCAGGTTGCTTTTTGCTTTCTGCATCACCCAATTACTGCTGGGAACACTTGCCCGGGTTCTGTATCAGTCCAAGCCATCGGAGTATGAAATACCCGCTGATGCAATGCCTTTAAAAGTGCACAGCAATTCCCTATGAAAGCATGCAGGAACCAGGGCTGGGAAATGAAAGCTTTCCAAGAGAGATTTATGATGCAAACTGCTCCACTTTATTCCTCGCTTGGTTCCTTAACCCACATCCAGCCTCCCCCGAGCCCCGGATCCACTGAGGCTTCAGGGCAAGGAGCCCCAGCGCCGCCTGAACCCCCGAATTTAATCAGCACCCCATCCCTGCTGCTCCCGAGGACAATGGACACAATCGCTCACCATTTGACCTGCTTCCCTCCCATGATCCCTGTGAACCTGTGGCCTCACAGAATCCGCAGGATCCCGGCTCCGCTCATGCCTCCTTCCCTTCTCATGCCCTGCGCTCAGCGCGGAGGTCGCCGGCTCCTGTCAAACTCCCGGAGCGAGCCAGAGCGCCGAGGAGATTCCCGAAACAACAAACACACACGGAATAACCGGCTCAGGGTCTCCGCCGGCTCGCAGGCGAATCCGCAGCCCCCGCGAACGGGTTTGATTCCGGGGAATTCTGCAGCCTGCCTCTGCCTCCCGCTGCTTCCCCTCGCAGGTTATTTGTCTCCTGCTGCTGCATTTTGGTCAGCTGCACAGCCGCTTGTTTTCATCGCAAGCCTCCGGGGTGTTTCTCATCCCATCCCGCCCTCCTTGTGCCGCCGAGCATCCGAGAGCCGCCGGGGGAAGGAGCTGCGGGCTCTGCCCAGGCTCTCCTCGGCTTCCAGAGGGATGCGGGCTCTGCCCAGGCAGCTTCCAGAGGGATTCACGCTCTGCCCAGGCTCTCCTCAGCTTCCAGAGGGATTTGGGCTGTTCCCAGGCAGCTTCCAAAGGGATGCGGGCTGTTCCCAGGCAGCTTCCAGAAGGATTTGAGGTCTTCCCAGGCTGCTCTCCCCGGCTTCCAGAGGGATGCTGGCTGTTCCCAGGCAGCTTCCAGAGGGATTCAGGCTCTTCCCAAGCTGCTCTCCCCGGTTTCCAGAGGGATTCGGGCTCTTCCCAGGCTGCTCTCCCCGGTTTCCAGAGGGATGCGGGCTGTTCCCAGGCTCTGCCCAGCCCCAGGCACGGCTCCCTCTCCTCCCGCTGTCACACGGGCTGTGCAGGCACAGCCTTTCTCCGAGATGCCTGGCTCAGGGGTGGGGGAGGGAATGCTGCTGGAAGGGGAGGGGAAAGGGAGAGGGATGGGTGAGGGGCTTGGCGGCCTGGGAATCATCTGATTTTTTTTTTTTTGGCAATTTTTTTTTTTTTTCCGTGAATCATTTCAGCGCTCCTTGGTGCTGCCGTCCCTGGGAATTGCTGGGAGCGGGGAGGAGCCGCGGCAGGGTCGGGGATGCTGCCCTGGGACAGCACAGCAGCACGCACGGCTGGAGGGGGGTGGCTGCACTCAACAACGTCTCTCACTAATAAAAAACCCATCTCGATTCTCCCAGCCAGTTCTAACTGAGCTCAGCCCGTTTCTCCCCGCCAGGAAAGGGAAGGAACCTCGTTTCCATCGTGCAGAGCTGTGCCAGCACAGAACCCCCAGCAGCTGGAGCGCTCCCAGGGTTTGATCATTTATGGGAAAATTCTGCCTAATCAGGAATAATATCAGCGTTGTGTTGTGGGCAGAGAATTCCTGACATTGGGGGAAAATAAAATAAAAACGCGGGGTGCGTGGAAGGATTTTTGTTTACCACCAAAATACCAAAATACCAAATACCAAAATACCAAAATATGAAAAACAGCAGCCAGCTGATAGGGTAGAATACATCAAATATTGCATTAAACCGAGGGATGAGAGCAGGGAGCAGAGCTCACGGTTCAGGAGCCAGTGCCAAGGTCCTGTGGCATTATCCATGAAATGCTGCTGCCAAGGGCAGGATTTTTACATCCCCCCGGCCTCAAAAGCACACTGCTGACATCATGTGGAGGCACGGCTCCAGCACTGCCTCCCTGGGAGCCCCACGCTCCTCCAAAAGTCTATTTATAAACATTCTCTCAATGACACGCAGCAGAATTGGGGGAGAAACACAAACTCGTGTGTTTTTCTCCTCCGTTGGGCAAAGCAACAGAAAATCCCGTAATTTTCAGGTACACGGAGAATTATTGGTGCTGTGGAGCATAAAAATTGGCCTGGGAAAGGCTGGGGAGACATCCTGCCTGCTGAGAGGCTGTCAGTGGCAATCTGTCCTTGGCAAATGAGCTCCTCACTCCCACACAGACGGGAGGGAGGCACTCGGGGAACAGCCCAGGCAGGGGAAGGACGAGGGAAAACAGAGCTGGGGCTGTCGGTGGGAACGGGAGGCTCAGAACCAAAGGGATGGAGCTCCCCACGTGCAGCCCTGCCCTCGGATGTGCTCCAGATGGGATGAGCTGGAGCGCAGCACCATTTCCACAGGGAGCTCCAGTGTGCTCACTAACACAGTTCTTGCTCTTCCGAGCACTTTCTGCTTCTCTGGGGGAAAAGGGAGCGGCTTCCCTTTGCTACGGAGCTCTCCATGCTGGATCAGCTCCCTCACTGGAGGAATTTTTCTTCAAAAAAAATTTTTTGGCAGCAATTTCTCTCCTACATCCACGAAAAAACAACAGCAAACTGCTTCATGTTCATTGCTGAGGTTTCACCCTCCAGACCAGCCAGGATTGAGCAGATTTTTTCCTTTCCCCTCAGAACTGAGCAGATTTTGGTGAGGAGAACAGGCACTTTAGGGAATGTCAGACAAAGGGACACGTGCTGGCAATAAAATTCCTTACCTGGAGGGGTGGGACTCCGGTGGCACGTTCTGCTGCCCCTCGTACTGCTGCACCAGGGCCCGCACGCTCCAGTAGGGATTCTCAATCTCCTCGTCCACGCTGCTGCTCCTGGGGCTGATAATCACAAAATGAGGGGAGCCTCACCTGAGTGCAGCTGCCTCCAAAATTCTTCTGCCTCCAAAAAAGGAGCAGGGCAGAGGGGAAAGCTGAGGGAAAGGAGGTAAGGAAGAGGAGACAGCCAGAAAAATGCCAATTTTCCTATCAGGAATCCTCATCTTCCTGGTGTTAAAGGAAAAAAGGCAAACAGGCCTTGTTGTTTTAAACTCCTCCCAAATTCTGTGACTAGAGAATTCCAAAAGCTCTGGGAATGCAAGGAATCATCACAAGGACTGGCTTTCCTGAAGAACTCCAAGGCCTTTGCAAGGGAAACCTTTAACATTTCATTTCTCAACAAAATTCACCATTTCAGCCTCATTTCCAGACTGTTTCATGGGTGCTCCCTGGAGCCAATATCAAACGGGCAAATGACCTTCAGCTGAGTAAATGAAACCCTGCACAGCCCCAGCACCTGGCTCCCAGTTAAATGTCACTGCTGTCATTATTGTCACCCACACTGCACCTCTGGCAAGGGGCAAATGGGATTTTGAGAATTACAGAATCCCAGAATTCACAGAATCACCAGGTTGGAAGATCATCCAGTCTAACCCAGCCCAAACCTCAACCAAACCCTGGCACCCAGTGCCACATCCAGGCTTTCCTTAAACACATCCAGGGATGGTGACTCCACCACCTCCCCGGGCAGACCATTCCAGTCCTTTATCACCCTTGCTGTAAAAAACTTTTCCCTGATATCCAGCCTGGATTTCCCTTGGTACGAATTATTCCCTGTGTTTTCAGCATCCCCAGGACTCAGCAGCCGCCCGGATGAGCAATGGAGGGGCCAGAAAGGACTTGTAGAACATCCTCAGCTCTGGAAATAAAGCTCCCAGACTTCTGAGGAGAAAACCTGACTTGGCATGAGGACATCTCCAAGGAGACAGCACCGAGGGCAGCGTGGGGAGAGCGAGGCAGCACAGCTCCCTGTGCCCGGGCCAGAACTCCCTGTTCTGTTCCAGGGAGATAAAAACAGACCCAGCTGCTGTTGTGCTGTAAAACCTGAGCACAACCTGGCCTGGGGCAGTGCCCCCTCTGCCAGGGCACTTTTAGGAGGTTTTGCACAACGGGAGCTTCCTCCCAACAGGAATAAACCAGAAAAAGACACATTTATTTTCATTTCTGTTTGAATTTGAGTCAAACCCAGCCTCACCTAAGCAGGGAAGAGCCCCTCACCTCTGTCTGTGCCTGAACACGTCCCTGCCGGAGTGCTGGACATCCTGCCGGACATCAGCCAGTGCAGCCACTGCCCCCTGGGCCACGGCGGCGGCCGAGCGCGGCCGGAGGCTGCCCGGGGTGGCTGCCCAGCCCCTGCCCCCCGAGCCGGGGCTGCCACCTCTGCCTGAGCCCGGCTTGAAGTGAGCAGCCAAGGCCAGGATCAGCCTCATGGTGGATTTCAGGTTCCCATCGACGATATCTGCAAAATTCAAATGTTTGGGGGGGTTAGGGTGAGGTGCCAGCAGCGCTGCCCAAGGAGTGGAGATGTTCCAGCTCAGCACAGGTTCAGAGCTCTGAGCAGCCCTGAGCTTCCCTTTATGGCCATTTCCAGCAGCTAATTACTGAACACATAATTACTGAGTGCTCACTCGGAAGCAGAGCAGTTATTGAGGAATGATCACTGACTTTATTAGCAGAGAATTCCCTTTTTTCCAACACAAAGAGCAGCAATGCATTTCTCCAGTGGTGGCATCCTGTGCCCACAAAGTGTTTGCAGCACCCTGCAAATGCTCATTAATCCTATTCAGTGATATCACACGAGTATTTTCCAGCACAATGATGTCATGGCAAAGATCAGCCACTCTTCCAGACCAAGATTTCCCAAAACAATTTAGTCAGAGCTGCTCAAAGTCCTGACTAAACCCCACCACAGACATGTGATTGTGCGCTGTGTCTCCTCTCTGTTTCCAGCCCGTGGATTCCAGTGAACCACAAATATTTTTTCCGTGTCTCCTTTCACTCTGGCAGGTTTTTGTGTCCTTTTGGTGAAGGATTCCAAGCCTGTATTTCTCATTACACCACTACCTGAGTGTGCAGCAGCAGGACAAAAAAAATCACTTTTTTTTCTCTGTATTATCCATCTTTCAACCCAAAACCTTCACTAAACCAGAGAGGGGAAAAACCCCCAAGTCCTTCACAAACTGATGAATTAATTGATTCATAAATTACCTGATTGACAGAAAACAAAGCCAGAAACAGAATTTCAACACCTAAAATCACCCCTGGGGCCACAAACCTTTAGCTGACGTCTGGTGCATGCGGATCTTTTTCGATGCCACGAACTGTAAGACTTTCTCCACATTTTCCCTCATCTCCTGCTGGCTGCTGGGGTTGACCTCGATGCCACTCAGCTTCTCACCAGCTGAAGGGAGAGAAGAAGTTTTCTCAGAGGAGAGCTGGCTGTCAGAGGGATTGCTGGGACTGCTCTGTGTGAGAGCCCAGGGAAACTCAAATTCAGGCTCCTGGGCAGTCTCAGAGCCCAGGGAAACTCAAACTCGGGTTCCTGGTCACTCTGAGAGCCCAGGGAAACTCAAACCCAGGTCTGGCTGCTACATGGGGCTTCTTGTCCTGCTGAACAAGAGCCCAGCACCAGGAATAACTGGCTCTGGGGCTGTATTGGGATCATGTCAGGGTTTGGGGGCTGCAGCAGGATTCTGGCAGGATTTGTGACCCCCCTGAGTGACCGAGGCTGGAGCTGCCTCTTCCCAAAGGACTGAGCTCTATGGAAAGGGAGCTGGTGAGGAGCTGAAGGAGGTGGGACAGACCCACGTGGGAGAAGTTTGGAGACCTGTCCCCCCTGGGCAGGGGATGAGTGTGGGGAGGAAGGAGCAGCCAGGACAATGAACTCGCTGTCCCCCTGCCCAGGGAGAAGGGATGGCAGCAGCAAACAGGGCAGTGTTCCCAAAAACTCCCCCTGAGTGCACATGGCAGCTCCCCCAGCTGCTGGAACTGCCTGGGAACCATAAGGGCTTTAATGGAATTGATTTATCATCTGATTTGTGATTGTTTTCCCTCCCCGCCAGCTCTGCCACCCCCAGCAACATCTGCCTGACAGCTGCCAGGGCCAAGGCAGCCCCTCCACACAGCGCCAGAGCTGAGGGGGAAAAACAGAGCCAGATGGCAGCACTGACCTACAATCTCGATGAGCAGGGCAAGGGTGACCCCATCGCGCAGGTCCTGCCTCAGGTCCTGCACCGGCCTCACCGCCGGCCTCTTCTTCAGCTGGGAGTTCACCCAGGCCACGTAGGCCTGCAGCTGTTGCTGGAACAGAAAGCAAAATGTTTGCATTGCAGGGATCTCACTTTTGTCTCTGATCTGCACGGATCTCCTGCCCTGGGAAACGGAGAGCAGAGATCTCATCCCAGAGCCTGCCTGGCATCCCTGCCTGGGATCCCTGCCTGGCATCCCTGCCTGGGATCCCTGCCTGCCATCCCTGCCTGGGATCCCTGCCTGCCATCCCTGCCTGCCATCCCTGCCTGCCATCCCTGCCTGGGATCCCTACCTGGGATCCCTGCTGCCATCCCTGCCTGGGATCCCTGCCTGCCATCCCTGCTGCCATCCCTGCCTGGGATCCCTGCCTGGGATCCCTGCTGCCATCCCTGCCTGCCATCCCTGCCTGGGATCCCTGCTGCCATCCCTGCTGCCATCCCTGCTGCCATCCCTGCCTGGGATCCCTGCCTGCCATCCCTGCTGCCATCCCTGCCTGGGATCCCTGCCTGCCATCCCTGCCTGGGATCCCTGCCTGCCATCCCTGCCTGCCATCCCTGCCTGGGATCCCTGCCTGGGATCCCTGCTGCCATCCCTGCTGCCATCCCTGCCTGCTGTGGGCCAGGCTGGCAGGAGGGGGCAGGATGGGACTCCTGAGCTGAGCACAGCTGACCAAAGAGCTTTTCATTTCATTTCATTTCATTTCATTTCATTTCATTATTTCATTTCATTTCATTTCATTTCATTTCAATCTACATTTGAGCCAAACCACCGCTGTCACCTCCTCACTTTGGGGGTCACAGTTTGCTCCCTCCGTGTCTCAGGACCCCCCCAATGCAGGAGCAGGGAACCCTGAGTTATTGCCCATTAAACAATTCCAGAATGACCAGGGAAGGGTTCCTGGAAGAGACACGAGCCTCCCTCTGTCACACTCCTGGCGTGGCTCCTTTGGAACACTTGCACAGCCCCTCCACGTCCTGGAGCTGCCTCAGCACTTCCAGTGGCCCAGTTTCTATTCCTGAACACAGGGAAGCTGCCTCGGGCCCTGGGAGCCAGGAACAGCAGCTCAGGAGGGATGCTGTGTGTGGGAGAGAGCAGGGAAACTCAAACTCAGGCTCCTGGGCAGTGTGAGGAACCAGGGCGACTCAAACTGGGGTTCCTGAGCAGTCTCAGAGACCACAGAAACTCAAATTCAGGCTCCTGATCAGTCTCAGAGCCCAAGAAAACTCAAACTGGGGTTCCTGAGCAGTCTCAGAGACCAGGGAAACTCAAACTCCAGGTTCCTGAGCAGTGTGAGGGCCTAGGGAAACTCAAACTCAGGCTCCTGGGCAGTCTCAGAGACCCAGAAAACTCAAATTCAAGCTCCTGGTCACTCTGAGAGCCCAGAGAAACTCAAACCCAGGCCCCTGGTCACTGTGAGGACCAGCCTGGCACAAATTCCCCCAAGGCAAAGAGCAGAGCCCAGCTCCCTTTCCCTTTCCCCTCTCTGTAACCCCTCCAGGGCTGCGGGGAGGCTGCAATGCCCTGGGGCAGGGCTGCAGTGGGACAGGAGGGTAAACAAACTGATCCCCTGATGGGATTAGCTCCATTTTCACTAAGCTTCCCATGGTTGTGCCCTCGGTGCAGGATTTAAGCCCCCGTTCCCCAGGATCTCAGCAGTGTCAGGCAGAGTTTACGCTTTTCCAGCCCATCCAAGTCCCAGCCTGCTCACAGCCGGGCTCTGCATTATCCCGACAGAGGAAATCCAACTTTAATCACACACGGCTGCCTGGGCTGGCTCCCGAGGGGGCAGCTCTGCTCACTCAGCAGAGGTGGGGACAGAAAGGGACAGAGGGGCTGCCCTGATGGCTCTGGGGCACAAAGGAGTGGCAGAGCTGATCCATCTGTTGCTGGCCTGCCCTGGGGAGCTTCTGCTGCTGCCCTGGCAGCAATGCCCAGCCCCACAAGTTTTTATTTTAGGAATTTATTTTATTTTATAGTTTTTATTTTAGATCCTTTTAGGAACTGGCGCTGATTCCCCAAGGAATTTCCTTGGGAAAGGGAGAAGGGATGGCAGCAGCAAACAGGGCAGTGTTCCCAAAAACTCCCCCTGAGTGCACATGGCAGCTCCCCCAGCTGCTGGAACTGCCTGGGAACCATAAGGGCTTTAATGGAATTGATTTATCATCTGATTTATGATTGTTTTCCCTCCCCGCCACCTCTGCCACCCCCAGAAACATCTGCCTGACAGCTGCCAGGGCAGAATTTCCTTGGGGAAACACAAAAATTCTGCAGTTTTCTGTCCCATTGAAAGGAAAAACCCCTTGCACCAAGCAGTTTATTTTGTGTTCCTCCTCGCAGAACATTCCTCGTGCATTCACAAAAAAAGAATTTTTGGCAAGCTTTTAGTCTCTGTCTCTTAAAAATCAGAGGAGGTTGATAATGTTATTATTAGTTTAAAATAAAAATAAAAAAGGCATTCCTAAATCCCAGAGCAGTTACATTTTAAACAATGACATTAAAAGGAGGATTCTGAGGTGATGGAATTGGGATGTCAAAGTTGTTCCATTCCCGTGGCTGCTGTAGCTCTGCAGGCTGACACTTCATTTGCTTGGTTCCTTTTGGGTTTTTTCCATTAAACATCAGATTTTCCTGCAGACGTTCAGACAGTTGGACTGCAGAGCATTTCCTAACTTTGTACCCAAAAATCCTGGCAGGCTGAGTGACTTCAGCCAGAGCCTGGGATTGCTGCAGAGCTCAAAAATCCAGGGGAGGGAGCTGTCACTGCTGCCAGCTGAGGGGAGAGTGTGAGTGAAGTGAGCGAGGAAATTTAGCAGAAATCAAAGTTTTGTGACCTAAAAATGGCAAAATTCCGTGAAAGGCTCACAGGGACAAACAGGGACAAACAGGGACAAACAAGGACAAACAGGGACAAACAAGGACAAAGCCCCCGAGGGGCTCAGCAGAACCCCCAGGGCAATTTGTGAAGGTAGAGAATCCAAAATGTTTCACCTCCCCATCAGCTGGGGATGACAGGGACATCGTGGGCAGCACCTTCAGCCCCTCAACACAACCACAGCCTGCTCAATTCACACCCCTAAATCCACACATTCAAACCTCTTAAAAAAGTGGAAGATTTTTTGTTTCACCCCCTCAGGATTCTGTTCGTTTCAAGCCCCAAAGCAGCTACTTCAACACAGCCCTAAAAATATTTAAAATAAATTTTTATGTTAAAAAATCAAACCACAGCAGAGTGATTTGCTGTTTGGATGGACATAATTCCTGCAATCCACCCTGGAAAATATTCCAGGTATCAAAATCCAGCACAGGGAGGGCAAAGATTTTTTGGGATGTGTCCTGCCCTGGGGAGAGCAGCTCCTCCCAGCCCATCCCACCACCCCAAACCCCTCCTGAGCCTGCATTTCCCCCAGAAATGTCTCGACCCCACAGGTTTGGGGCTGCAGGCATCACAACTCCCCCCTCACACAGCTCTCAGCTCCTTTTAGCCAACAAAATTCCAAAAAACCAAAAATCTCTGGGAACAAATGGATTTGTTTGAGTGTTCCTGCTTCCCCTGCACTTTGCTTTGAGCTCCTGCTCAACCCAACTTTTGAATTTTCAGGCCTCACACTGCTCAGCTCCTCACCAACACCTCCTCCAAACCCGGAATTTTTCAGAGGAAAACCAGCCTGGTGTGGGGTTTACTTTACAGAACAGACATGATTTAGGATTATGGTGGAGCTAAGCTTAATCCTGTTTACATTAACACAGCTTTGTGTTCCAAAAAAAACCCTTTTTACCTGTACCCTGCCCTGGGGAAGAGCAGCAGCTGTACCTGAGCCCAGGCTGCTCCAGGCAGAGCTCTGGGATGATTTTCTCTCACTCTGGGAGAGTTTGCTGGGCAGGAGAAGATTTTTAAAGATTTTTAAATATTTTTAAAGATTTTTAGAGATTTTTAAAGCAAGGGTCAGGGAGTGCAGGACACCCCAACAGAGCTCCATGAGCAAATTGCAGGCTGGGACACACGAGGTGCATTTTTACCTCTCTGAGATTCAAATATTGCACTTTTTGGTGTTGAACAAATGGACAAAATCTTTTTTTTTTAGCAAGGAGGGCCTGCCCTGCTCGCTCTCACCTTCCAGCAGACCCTGTGATCCTGTTTATTTCTAGGAACAGATCCCCTCTCTACATTTATTTGATGAGTTTGGATCCCTCTTATCACTGCATTTGGAGACTCATCCTGCCAGATTGATGCTTTTGAGGCTCTGATTTCCCTTTGTGCACCGCTTTGATGAGCCGGGCTCCATCATTAGTGTTTGATTAGGGAATCCTCCTGCCAGGGGGACATTTTTGAGGCTCTTTGCACCAATTCCCCTTTGTGGCACAGTTGTGGCCACTGCCCAAGCCCCGGGTCTGGTGGGGTCAGCAAGAGGAGCCCTGGTGCTCCCAGGATGAAAGGAATTCTCTGTTCTGCCTGCCAGAGCCCTGAACCGAAGGTCTGCAGCAGCCTAATTGCATCAGGACTGCTGAGCTTTCTGACATTACCTTAATTAGATGGGAACTGTAATTGTCCAGCCAGCCTTCCTCCAGTTTGCTGATTTATTTTTTGTTGTTGTTCAAGGAGCAGCAACACCAACTCCCAAGCAAAGAAAAAAATGATTCCCTCTGCTCTCACAGACAGCAAAAGGGTTTTTTGTCCTCTCAAAATTGATGCTCAAATATGATTCAGGTTTTTCAATGTGTTGAGATGCATCCAGCAGTGAAAAGCACCCAGGGATGACCACAGGGATGCCAGAATGACCAGCAGCACCCACAGGAGTGCTGTAAAACTCATTCCTGCATAAAACTCTTCATTTAAAGCAGGTGTTGATGTCCAGAGTGCCCAACTCTCCAGCAGGACATGGAATTTTTGACTGCAGAGTTTTCCACCTTTCTCTCAAAACCTTCTTTACCCATTAACAGGAAGAGCTTAAGTGTAACCAGCAAGGCCCAATTCCATCCCAACCCCTAAATTATTTCTGCCACCTTGATTTTCACTTCTTGTAAAGCCAAAAAACTTCCATGGCCTTCTCCAGAGTCATCCAGCTCCCAGTGCAGGGTGAAGCCATTCCCACCTGTGCCTAAAATACCTCAGTGTTTCATTAATTTTGTGCTGTGAGAGGCCTCAGTAACACAAATTGCAGATCCTGCAGCAGCAGCACCTCTCACATGGTGCTCAGCAGGGATCTGAGGCCCTTTTCCCACCCTGGCATGGTTTCTGTGTATAAAATAAAGGCAAAAACTGGCAAAAAGCTGAGCTTTGAGTGCTCCAAAGAGGATTTTGGAGCACATGATTCACCCTGAGTTGTCAGATGGTTCCTCCACACCCAAACAAAACCCAAGCTCTGCCCAAGCTGCACTGACACATCCCTGGGGACAAAAAAAAGGAGAATTGTTCCTCCTCCAGCAGGATCCCAGCTGGGGACAGGCAGCTCTGAGAGGAGCCTGAGCTGCTCAGGACTCCAAAATCTGCAGGTAGAGGGGAGGGACAGCCCGGGAGGCTCCCTGGCCCAGGATGAAGGGCCCTAAAGGCTCATTTAGGACAGAGAATTTTGAATTCCCTCTGCCCATGTCTCACTGGCAGCGTGGCATCCCCTTTAATTCTTTCTACCCATGAAGCAGCTGCAAAAAAATCTTCATATTCCCGGTGAAATGGTCTGAAAGGCAGAAATGTGTGAGTGTCCCCGTGCAAATGTGTGGAGATTTTTAAAGCAAAAACCTTAACCCAGCCAAGGGACAGCCTGGCTTAGCTGGGAGGCAGGGATTGAGTCCCAAGGGCTGCAGCCCTAATCCTATAGAGCAGAAATACATCCTGCCCCTGTGGGAATCCCACTGCTGGCCGGGCACCAGGGTTTGGGGAAAAACTGGAATTCACAGGGCAAGGAATGCTCTGCTAAAACACATCTGGGGTAAATCCAGGTGTGGGCAGCCCCAGTTGGGTTTTCTGTCTGTGCTGGAGGCTTGCAGGAGTTTCAGGGCAGGTCAGACAGCCTGGGAAGGCTCAAAGGGTTCCTCAGACCTGCCCGTGGTTTTAGGGTGGGGAAGGTGTGAAAGGCTCACCGGCCTCACCCCAAAACAAACCCGGAGTGACAAAACAGCAGCACCCCCAGAGCTGGGTGTGTTCATTGAATCCATCCTCATCGCTGGATTTAGAGGGTCCAGACTAATGCTAAATGATGATTCTGAGGTTTTCCCACTGATTTCCCTTTGGAGCTGGGCTCCATCATTCGTGTTTGGTTTAGGGAATCATCCCGAGCTGGGGCTGAGCAGGATGAGGGAGCCAGAAGTCAAACCAGCTCTCCATGGTGAATCCTATTAATGCCATAAATAGCCCTGGCGGCGGGCAGAGGGTGAGGGCAGCTCCTGGTGCTCACAGCACACAGCTGAGACCCTGGGGACACAGCGGGACCCTGCCCCGGGGGGAGCAGAGCCAGGGCCTGAAAATCACCCCAAATACAGAAACCAACCCAAATCAGTGCCAGGGCCTGAAAATCACCCCAAATACAGAAATCAACCCAAATCAGTGCCAGGGCCTGAAAATCACCCCAAATACAGAAATCAACCCAAATCAGTGCCAGGGCCTGAAAATCACCCCAAATACAGAAATCAACCCAAATCAGAGCCAGGGCCTGAAAATCACCCCAAATACAGAAATCAACCCAAATCAGAGCCAGGGCCTGAAAATCACCCCAAATACAGAAATCAACCCAAATCAGTACCAGGACATTGCCCAGGGCCAGGACATTGCCCAGGGCCAGGATTCACAGCCTGAAAATCACCCCAAATACAGCAATCAACCCAAAATCAGCGCCAAGACATTGCCCAGGGCCAGGGCCTGAAAATAACCCCAAATAGAGAAACCAACCCAAAATCAGCACCAGGACATTGCCCAGGGCCGGGACATTGCCCAGGGCCAGGAATCACGGCCTGAAAATCACCCCAAATACAGAAACCAACCCAAAATCAGTGCCAGGGCCTGAAAATAACCCCAAATACAGAAATCAACCCAAGTCAGCACCAGGACATTGCCCAGGGCCGGGACTCACAGCCTGAAAAAACCCCCAAATAGAGAAACCAACCCAAAATCAGTGCCAGGACATTGCCCAGGGCCAGGACTTGCACCTCACACCTCACACCTCACATCTCACATCTCACATCTCACACCTCACACCTCATGGACAGGGTGGCACCCCCAAAGGATGCTCTCAGCCCCAGCCGAGGATGTGGCAATGAAGGGGAAAGGAGAGGGGCTGCACACCTGGGAATCCCAGGAATTGCCCACCCAGCTGAGAACCCATGGAAAATCCCATGGAGCACCCGGGGAGGGACAGAACGGAGCCCTGCAGCACTCCCAGCCTGCACAGAACAATTCCCACCTCGGAAATGTGCTGAGATTTCCCCTCCTGGGCAGGTAACCCTGAACTTCACTCTGCATTTTCACTTTGCATTTTCACTTTGTATTTCACCCTAATTCCCAAACCACCTCTGCTCAGGGCCTTAAAGCCTCCCTGTCCCCTCTGGAATGAGTTGTTTGTCCAACACAATTTGGGGAAAACAGTGATTTTAAATGACTCACTGCACACAGGCAGCCCCATCATTAAGTCTGCCAGAGGAAGCGCTCCTCCAGCTCGAAAGGGAGAAGGTGTTTTTGTTAAAATGAGGCTTGGAGCTGCCAGGCTCATTTCTGACACATTTTCTCTGTGCCCCATCTGTTTTCAAGACCCGCCAGGAGTGTCAGCACATAAATAAACCGCATTTCCCCGCGGAGGGGGACAGAGGCAGCGCAGATGAGACCCCTCCCTGCGCTTCCCTTTCATTATAAACTCTTCTTTTAGCAGCCGCACATCCCCGGGGCACATCCAGCTGTGGGGCTGAATTATTTATCTGCCTGCGAGCACCAGAAGCCCCCACCAACAGCAGGGAACACCTTCAAGGCAGGGCAGGCCATTAATGAGGGGCTTTAATGCCCACGGGGGGACTTGGCTGCGTCTCAACATCAAACAAAACCAGCCCCGGCTTCTGATGTCTGCGGGTGACAGCGACCACGAGGGCTCTGACTCGGAAAGGGAAGGGAAAAAAGGGAAATAAAGTGATAATTCAGCAATTGAGGGGCGCCTTTAGCGGGATGTGATCCCGCACATCCTGAGAGTGCAGCAGGAGCGCGGGAAGGACAGGGATGCTGCATTAATTAGGGGATAATTGGGCTGAGAGGTTCTCGAGAAGGGATGGAGGGAGAGGGGAAAGGAGGCGAGGGGACAAAAGGAATTTCCCCGAAGCCTCTCGGCTGTGTTGGGTTCGCTCACCGCCCTGCGCTGGGATCACCCACGGGCACCGGGACACGATTCCACATTAATTCCTGAATTAATGAACACCTCAGCCGGGCAGGACACAGCCGGTGGTGACAACAGCACCAGAGCTCCTGTCCCATCCCAGTGCCTGGAAATGCACATCCCTGGCAAAGCCTCGCTAAAGCGATTTTAGTTTTACTTTTCTTGGAGTGTGTGAGAGGCAGGGATCCGTGAATTTGTTTTTATGGAGGGACAGGGAAGTTTTACCCCTCCTGTCTGTGGGTAAAACCAGCCGGGCCGAGGCACTGAACGTCCCCGGGGGCTGCTCCCAATTAATTCTGCCATTAATAAATGAGCTGCTATTTGTGCCTGAGGAGGATGCGCTGCCCCCGAGCACAGGAAGTGTGAGCTCGACCTAAAGCCAGACCTCGGCCGGCTAAAAATGAGCCTGACCCCGCGTGGAGGAGGGGATGGAGCCGGTCCAGCTCCTCGGGGCGATCCTGGAGCCCGGGGCAGGCTCGGGTTTCAGCCCGGTTTGTTTTCCCGCTGGGAAAGCCCAGCAGGGATGTGCAGTGTTCATTTTCCGTGGATAACAGGGTCGCGGAGCACCCAAGCTCTGCACGGCTGAGGCATCACCAAACACTGAACAGAATTCAAGTTTTGCACTCCAAGAAAAAATAAAAAAATTTTTAAAAAATAAAAGAAGATCCCTGAGACCAAGTGATAAATGAAATAGCAGCACTCTGTGGTTCCACCAAACCCTCCACAGTTTTTCTTCCTTTCCAGCTTACACTCAGCAGGTCGGGCTCCCATGGGCTGCCCGGGCGTTACTGATCCATAAATATCCAACAAAACTCATTTTTTGTGCCCCCTATAGAGGGGAGTCCCACCGCTCCCCCCGCACAGCCACAGGATTCCACCTCCGGAGTTTCTTGGTGCATGTGCTGATTTTCCGATTCATTGCTCTCCTGGCAGAATAGGCGAATAAAGAACACTTTGAAAACCGCATTTTCCCCACCAAGCTGAATTTCAGTCCCCTTGGGATTCAATTTACAGGAAAAGATGGGGGTTAAATACCCCAAACCAGCTTTTTGTCAGCCTCTCCCAAGAAATGCGAGTCCCGAAATCAGATTTACAACCCCAGACACGCAGACCCCGCACATCCCTCGGGAGAGGAGCGGATTTTACACAATAAACGCTGTCCCGCAGCCTCCAGTAGTTATTATTATTCACCGGGACAGCAGCAAAGCAGCGAGAAGAGCCCAAAACCCCGCGGAGCTGCACCAAACCAGCCCCGAACTCCTCACCGAGGAACCTCGCTGGTTTTCCCCCTTTTTCTGCCCCACGGAGCACCGAGAACGCCGCAATCCCGCACTGAACCATCCCGGCCGAGCTCGGGGCCGTGGCTTTACCTCGCTGAAGCCCTCCTGAAGGATATCCAGCAAACTCCCCCTGGCCAGGCAGGCGAGCATCGTCCCGGGCGAGGAGCGGGGGGCTCAGGGGATGCGGGGCCGCCTCTCCCTCCTCTTCCTCCCGAGCACAAAGGCCGGGAGCCGATGGGGAAGGGCGCTCATGGTCCCATCTGTGCAGCCCGGGCAGAGTTGAGCCGCCGGGGCCGGCTTTGGGCATGCTCGGCGGGGAGAGAAGAGGAGGGAGCGGCTCGGGCAGAGATGTCACTCGGTTGTCACGGCAACGCCGCGGCTTTACGAGATGCAGGCGCGGGGAAAGGAAAAAAAAAAACCCAACCAAAACATCTGAAACCCATTTCCAGCCAAAAGTAAAAAAATTAAAGAAGGCAAACCGGCCCCAACTCCGCTGTGTAAATGAGATTTTTTTTTTTTTTCCCCAAAGCCGCCATAGGCAGGGAGCGCTGGTGGGTGGGGGTAGAGAGGAGGAGGAGGAGGAGGAGGAGGAGGAGGGAGGTGATGCCTTGCACGGGGAGAAAAGCACCGAGAGAAGATCGCTCTGCGGCCACAGGAAGCGGCGAGAGCGGCGAGGTTTGCAAGCTTGAACATTGCATTTTTCAGTGGAAAAAAAATTTTTTAAAAAACCCCCCAAAAAATAAAAACAAAACCAACAAAAAACCCCAAACAAACAAACAAAAAAAACTAAAACAAAAAAAATCCAAACAACCCCCCAAAACCCAAAAAACCCCCCCACAAAACCCAAAACAACAACAAAAAAAAACCCCAAAACCACAAACCCCCCCAAAAAAGCACACCAAAAAACCCCCAAGAAAAAACAAAAAAACCCACAAAAAACCCAAAAACCCAAAAAACAAAAAACAAAACAAAACAACCCAAAAAAAACCCCAAAAACCCAAAAAAAACCCCCAAAAACCCAAAACAACAACAAAAAACCCCAAAAAACCCCACAACCCCTCCTCAAAAAAACACCACACCAAAAAAAACCCCAAGAAAAAACAAACAAACAAAAAAACACCAAAAAAACCCACCAAAAACCCCCCACCAAACCCCCAAAAAACCACCCCAAACCCGAGAGAAAACGTTCCAACAATTCAACACAACCCCCCCGGCTCGTTCCCCACATCAATAAGTGCGCCCATCACAGAAATAAATATCGAATATCCCCAGGCTGCCTCCCCGGGCTGGTGTCACCTTACAGGAAACGCCCGGGGGGGAAAGAAAATAAAAAAGGGAAAATGAAACCGGAGTGGGTGAAACCCCCGCAGGTTGGGGACAGAGCAGCGCTGACCTCGGCGCCCTCAGGTCCCAGAATATTTTACCAGCCATTTCTAAGTGTGAAAAACACACTTAAAAATAAACATTTTATTTTAAAACAGACTTTTTTATCCCCTGCCTAAGCGTTGAAGCATCCTGAGGAAAAATCAATGGCAGAATTTCGCTGGTTTTGCCTGTCACAACTGAAATACAGAGAGAGAATCAACAGGTTCTCCCCTCTGTAAACCCAAAAGGAGGCGGTTCCCTCCCCTCCGGTTTTAAATTATTCATGTTTGCTCTCCCTGCTTTTCATAATTCCGTGGGAGTGGAGATTTTTTAATGTTTTCCTCGATTCTAATGCCACATCTGTTAAGCAAAACAACAGATTACAGCGAGGCTTTGCACAAAGCCTGGTAAGCTGGAGCTGCTGGGGGGTTGGAGGCCTGATCCCGTTCACTTTTGAGCTTCAAAAATGCCATTAAATAAATATTTAAATCAATATTTAACCCCCTTTTTTTTTTTTTTAAATGCAATTGAGCAGCTTATGCCTGTGCAATTCCAATAAAATTCTGTGTGAAAATGAAGTGGTTCCCCCATGAGACAAAAAGTGACCTAATTTTGAGGGGAAAACCAACAAAACACAGGCTGAGCTTCCAGTGTGGAGTTTAAAATGCTCTTCTTGACTAATAATTTACTACACGTATTTATATTTATATTTATATTTATAATTTATAATTTATAATTTATTATTTATTATTTATTATTTATTTTATAGTTATAGTTATAGTTATAGTTATAGTTATAGTTATAGTTATAGTTATAGTTATAGTTATAGTTATATGATTATATTATATATTTATGTTTTCTATTTCTATTTCTGTTTCTATTTATTACATTATGTCTATTTACCACCTGATTTTTACAACATTCATAGAGGATTTTTAATAGAACAAAGGGAAGGATGCTGAGATTTTTGGGTCAGCCAAGACGAGCTGGGATTGAAGTTTGGGATCGTCCTGGGGCTCCCTTTTATCCCCTCTCCCTCTTGCAGAGCCCCCTCCTGCACAGCAAAACCAAAATGTTCCAAATGTTCTCCTTTTCCCTGCCAGGTTCAGGCACAGAGATTCTCTCATCAAAGATTTGCTCCTGCAGGAGTTTTCTGATCTCTGCCTGAATGCCAGGGAATAAAACCAGGCTGGACACGCTGAGCCATTCTCCTGTCCACTTTGGGGACACAAATGGGACGAAAATAACTTTAAAAATTGAATTTCCCTTTTCTCCCTTTGTGTTTCCCTCTGACACTCCCAGCTGCTCGTGGCAGTTGTGTTTTCCTGGCAGTTTTACACCAAAGGTTCCTTTCGATGCCATTTCTGTGAGAATCCTCATCGCTGCCAGGAGCGATGATTCGGAATTCCCCCTGGATTTTCCCAAAGGAATCATCCCCCCCGTGATTCCGAACCCATCCTAAGGATGTCCCCAGCTGCCGCTCCCGGGGTCGGGGACACCCAGGCCCGGGTGGTGGCCGTTCTGGTGGTGGCATTGCCACCTCCTGGTCACTTCCAGCATGACCCAGCCCTTGTCCTCGCACACTCTGGGCACTCAATTGGGGTTGGGGGGTAAAAACCAGAACAGGAAAGTTCAGGAATTCACCTGTGGGGTTTGTGGGGCCGTGACTGCAGTGAATAACCCAAAGCTGCTGCTGCACTTGTGTCACCCACCCCAAACTCCCCAAAAGAGACAGAAATCACCCCAAAAAGGCAGCTGGGAACTCACAGAGGGTGCAGGAGGCTGTGGGGGCTGGCAGGGCACCGTGTCCATCAGGGTCCCCATGCTGGGGTCACCTCAGCGCCAAGGGAAGGTCCCAGAACCCCCGAACCTGAGGGGAAAAGCAAATCCACCGAGGAGCTGGGGCCTCAGAGGGGCTGGGAATGGGATGGGATAATGGGATGGGATAATGGGATGGGATAATGGGATAATGGGATGGGATCCATGGGATGGGATAATGGGATGGGATCCATGGGATGGGATGGGATCCATGGGATGGAATTTATGGGATGGGATGCGATGGGATCCATGGGATGGGATCATGGGATGGGATTTATGGGATGGGATGGGATCAATGGGATGGAATCCACGGGATGGGATTTATGGGATGGGTGGGATGGATAGGATGGGATCCATGGGCTGGGATCCATGGGATGGGATGGGATAATGGGATGGAATAATGGGATGGGATGGGGTCTGGAGCACAGGGGTACTGAGGAGCAGGGCTGGGATGGGCTGTGGGATGGGAATGTGGGGAACAGGCACAGGAACAGGAGCAGGAGCTGGGGATGGGGTGGCACGGGGACAAATGGGGACAGAGAGCGGGTAGGGATGGGATGGGATTGGATTTGGTGGGATAGAGGTGAGATGAGATGGGATGGGGTGAAATGAGGTGGAATGGGATGGGGTGGAGTGAGGTGGAATGGGATGAGGTGGGATGGGGTGAGATGGGATAGGATGGGACGCGGTGGGATGCGGTGGGATGGGATGCGGAGGTACCGGGACCCGCACCTCCGGCCCTACCTGCTCCCGGTGCGCGTCCCCGGTTGCCGTGGGAACGGGGGCGGGATGGGGCGGGGTGGCGCTGGCTCCGCCCCGGGATCGCGGGGCCGGGATTGGGATCGGGATCGGGGCCAGCTCGGGGAAGCTTTTGCCCAGCCCCGCATCGCCGCCCCGGGAGCGGGACCCTGTGTGTCCCCCCAGCCCCGCAAAGCCTCGCCCAAAGCGCGGATTTATCATTAAAACTCAATATTGCATCTTTAATGATACATTAACACTCGTTTGGCACACGTGGCAACCGCGGGAAGTCCAGGAGGTTTCAATACTCAGTGCAAAACCGAGTCCGTCAGGAAAATCCCTATTGCAGAACACAATCGTGGCTTCCACAATTCCCCGCGGAAAGCCTGGAAAAAATCACCGGAATGCGCGCATGGAATTGTCTCCAGGACGAGCTGCACTTCCAGGAACAGCCCCTAAGGGAAGCTCCTCAGGGAACGGGAGATAAAAAACCATTCCAGGGGCTCGGGCACTCATTAAAACACGCGGAAAAACTGGAAAATTGATCCTCAAACCCTCCCACCTCGGCGAGCACAGCCCCGAGTTTTGTTTGTTTATCACCACGGGCAGGAACTCCTTCGTGCTTTGCACACCCAGCTGAGTTGTAAAATGCAAAGTTCTGTGTGTTTATGAAAGGCACCATTTTTAAATAATGCCCCACATTCTGCCCTGGAGGTGCCAGGCCTTGGTTTGGTGCCTGGGGAGCCCTGGTGCCGTTTGGGCCATTGCTACACTGAATTATTGGCACATTTGAAATCCAGAAAAGTTCTCAGAGGTGGAGCTGATCACCCCACGTGGTGTCCGTGTCACCGGGGTTTATAGCCAGGGCTGAGAGCACAAAACGAGGAAAAAGTGCAGGCAAAGTCCAAAGTCCTGTCCAAAGCTGCCCAGGATTCATTCCCAGCATCCCAGGCAGCTGCTGGACTCTGAGAACTGCCCTAAATACAGGCAGGGGTTTGCAGCTGGATTGCCAATTGTCCCTTGTTTGACTGCAGCCAGAGCCAGGAGCTCACTCCTCGTTTGTTTGCACACAGCAGTGAGGCCGCACCTCTGAGCAGCCCATCAGTGACAGAAATTGTTCTGGGCCCCTCTAATCCTGCATTTCTGGTGCTGTGCTTGGCTGCAGAACGCTGATTTTGGGGGAAGGGGATGCACCCAGGGCCTGGCTGCTCCTCCAGGAAGGAAACAGCAGCAGATCCTGCTGAAGCTCTCCTCTCCCCTCAGCACCTCCCACGTGTCCCTCTGCACACCCAGAACTTTAACACTGACACGGAACCCTGTGCCAAAACCTCCCCTGGGTCCTGAACTCCTGAATTCCCAAAGCCAGCCGTCCTGAATTCCCAAAGCCAGCCCTCCTGAACTCCTCAATTCCCAAAGCCAGCTGTCCTGAACTCCTCAATTCCCAAAGCCAGCCCTCCTGAACTCCTGAATTCCCAAAGCCAGCCCTCCTGAATTCCTGAATTCCCAAAGCCAGCCGTCCTGAACTCCTGAACTCCTGAATTCCCAAAGCCAGCCGTCCTGAATTCCTCAACTCCTGAGTTCCTAAAGCCAGCTGTCCTGAACTCCTGAATTCCTGAACTCCAGAATTCCCAAAGCCAGCCCTCGGCCGGAGCTGTGCCATGACAGGATTCCCTCCCTGCAGCCCTGAGCCTTCCCCAGCCCGGCTGCAGCTCTGCCACCTCAGGGGCTGGCAGGAGCTGGGCTGGCAGCTCCAGGGCAGCTCTCCCGAGGGGAGGAGGCGTTTTTGGCCAGCAGGATCAGACAGGAACCTCCTCAGTGAGGATGTCTGAGGTGGGAGATGCAGCCTCTCCCCACTCTCAGACGCGTCCATGAGGTTTCCCTGCATCCACAGCTGAGATCTCCTGTTCCTGCTGCAGGAGGAGGACGAAGCCAACCCAGCCGTTTACACCAAGGTCCCATTTTTGCTGTCATACTTCAGCCTGGCCCTGGGGAAGTTGAGCGTGGCGTACTCGGTGGCGTTCTGCAGCTGCAGGTTCTTCACCTCGGCCGCGGAGCGCTGGCGCACCTTGGAGAACACCTGGATGTCGGCGTAGTGGATGCTCTCGTCCTGCTGAGCTGCCTTGGGCTTGCTCACCGTGGCATAGACAGGGACATCTGGGACGTCTTCATACGTGGGGACCTTTGGGGGAAGCAAAACTCTGGGAATTCAGCTCCTGAGAGCCCCCCAGCACCTCCCACCCTCAGCACCTCAGCCTCAGGGAGCTGGGCTTGTTCAGCCTGGAGAAAAGGAGACTCAGGGGTGACCTCATCACTCTCCACAGCTCCCTGAAAGGTGCCTGTGCTCAGCTGGGCTTGGGCTCTTTCTCCAGGCAGCACTGACAGAACCAGAGGACACAGCCTCAAGCTGTGCCAAGGGAAATCCAGGCTGGATATCAGGGAAAAGTTTTTTACAGCAAGGGTGATAAAGGACTGGAATGGTCTGCCCGGGGAGGTGGTGGAGTCACCATCCCTGGATGTGTTTAAGGAAAGCCTGGATGTGGCACTGGGTGCCAGGGTTTAGTTGAGGTATTGGGGCGGGGTTGGACTCCATGATCTTGGAGGTCTCTTCCAACCTGGTAATTCTGTGATCCTGTGAATTCTGGGATTCTGGCATTCTGGGATTCTGAGATTCCGTGATTTTGGGATTCTGGGTTTCTGTGAATTCCATGATTCTGTGAATTCTGGGATTCTAGATTCTGTGATTCTGAGATTCTGTGATTCTGTGAATTCTGAGATTCTGGCATTCTGGGATTCTGAGATTCCATGATTCTGGGATTCTGGGTTTCTGTGAATTCCATGATTCTGTGATTCTGTAAATTCTGAGATTCTGGGATTCTATGAATTCTGTGATTCTGGGATTCCGTGATTCTCCCACTGCACTTCAGGGGGTGAAAACATGTGGAAAAAGCCATGGACACTGTGCCCACTTCAGAGGCTGCACAGCATGAGAGGATTCACGGTTCTCAATTCTGCCCCGTGTCCCCCCAGCCCACGGAGCTCAGGGCAGCTCTGTCTCCTCAGCACACACTTAGCAAAAATCCCTCTGGAAGTCATTTACCTTCCTGCCAGGCTGCTGCTGTTGACTCTCATGCCTCACATCAAGCTCCTGCAAAAGAAACACCATGAGGTCAGCTTCAAACAGCTTATTTTGGAAAAACAAAAATCAGATTCCCACCCCATCAGGCTCCCTCAGGCCTAAAGCTTCCCTGATGCCTGCAAGAAGAAAGGCTGGGCTTGTTTCTCTGGGGGAAAATGAGGTTTCCCAGGATGCCAGCACGCTGTGGACCGCAGAGTTCCTGGCAGGACCCACAGACACAGCACAGAGAGCTCCTTGTCAGCCCTGGAGGAGTCACATCCACTTTTAACTTTGTTATTCCCTCTGCTGCCTGCCAAACATGTTTTGCCCAGCACGGCCCAAAGGCCACAGGACAGAGCTGGAGGAATGTCCTCAATTCTGGGGAGGCTGTCAGGGATGTTCACAGCTCCTGCAGGACGTGGATGCAGCTCCTGCCCTGCTGGAGGGCACTTGGCTGTGTTTTGAGGTGGGATTTGGGTATTTTAAAGGCGCTGCTGAAGTCCCTTCCCTCCCCTTGCCAAACCCCGTGGCACATCCTCACTTTAATATTTAGATAAATAAATAAAATATTTAAATATTTACAGAAATGCTGCCTCAAACTCCTCCTGAGGAAGGTTAAGCACAAAAGGAGTGTGGGAGGGGACCCCAGGCTGAGGTGCTGCTGTCACCTCCCCAGGGGCTCTGTCACACATTCCTTACCTTGTTTCTCTTTCTTTCTTTTGAAGGGCGAGGGACACTTCCTGAAATCAGAGAGACGCATCAGCCCCGAAAATCCCAAACCTCTGCCCTCCCAAAACCCCATCCCAAACCACACCTGGGAACGGGACAGCCCCAGGGAGAGGCAGCAAAGAGCCCCAGCAGAGCCCGAGTGCCTCCTGCAGGGGAAATGTCCCAAGGGAAGGAGTGGGGATGAGTTTCCTCCTTCTGGGACACCCCCAGCACACCCCACAGCCACCCCACAGCCACCCCACAGCCACCCCCAGCCACCCCCAGCTCCTGTCCCAGCAGGACCCTGAGCGAGGAGAGCTCCTCTCCCTGCAGCTCTGCAGCTCCACTGCCACAGCTCCAGTGCAGGGTGCAGCAGGCACATCCCAGCTGGCACAAACTCCTTCTTTTGGGGTCAGCTGCTCCTCCAGCCCCACTCCCTGTGCTTTCCCACCTTGCCCAGGTCTGCCTGAAGGTTCCAGACACTTTTCCTGTTCTCACTTTGCCACTCAGAGCAGAACCAAACCAAACAAGCTTCACCCTCGCTGTGAGCTGAGCCAAACCCTCCTGGCAGTGTGACCAGGGAGGGACAGGCCAAGCACAGACCAGGAGAGGACAGGAGCCAAACTCATCCCAGCTGCACCAACAGAGCCTGGAGCTGAGCTCCTGCAGGCTGGCACTGCCACAGGGACTCGTGTCCCCTCTGGGACCAAGGAAATGTCACCCAGCCCTGGGGTGGCCCCTCCTGCACGCACATGGGGCAGGGGGTGCAGCTGAGGGGCTCCTGGGGGGCTGAGCCTCTGCTCAGCAGCTCCAAGCGGGCAGGCAGTGCCTTGGAAAAAGTTTTAGGAAAAAGTTTTGCATGGAAAGAGTGATGAAGTACTGGAATGGTCTGCCCGGGGAGGTGGTGGAGTCACCGTGCCTGGATGTGTTTAAGGAAAGCCTGGATGTGGCACTGGGTGCCAGGGTTGAGGTGTCAGGGCTGGGCTGGACTCAATGATCTTGAAGGTCACTTCCAACCTAGAAATTCTGGGATTCTGGGATTCTGATTCTGTGATTCTGTGAATTCTGGGATTCTGTGATTCTGGGATTTTGTGATTCTGGGATTCTTAGATTCTGTGAATTCTGGGATTTTGTGAATACCGTGATTCTGGGATTCTATGAATTCTGGGATTCTGTGATTCTGGGATTCTGTGATTTTGTGATTCTGTGAATTCTGGGATTCTAGGATTCTGTGAGTTCTGGGATTCTATGAGTTCTGTGAGTTCTGTGATTCTGAGATTCTGGGATCCTGGGATCCTGTGAATTCTGTGATTCTGTGACTGGATGGGGCTGCAGGCTCAGCCTTTGGGCTCCAGGCAATGCCGTGTGTCCCACAGCGTGAGCCTTTGCCAGGGCGCAGAGCAGTGCCCCGGGCAGGGCTGTGCCTGTGCCAGCTCTCCCAGGCAGCCCCACCGGCTGTGCAGCCGTGCCCGGCGCTCCAGCGGGAACAAAAATCCCCAGGAATGCGGGCAGAGAGCTGGAATGGGCACTAATGATTAACCAGGGCAGGCAAAGGCAGCTCTGGGCAAGGCAGGGTGGCCACGGCTCCAGCGCTGCCACAGGGGCACCTCCAGCCCTCCACAGGCAAAATCTGGGGGGCTCTCCCCAGGAATTTGGGGTTTAACTCACAGCAGAACCCTCTGTGGGGCTCTCACAGCCTCCTCCTCCTCCTGCCCTGGCTGCAGTGATCTCCTCCTTGCCCAGGTTGGTGTGCCAGAGCAATTTCCCTCCTCAGAGCACTCAGGCATGGAAGATTTCACCAAACCATCACTTTTTGAGGCATTTCCTTGTTCCCTGCACTCAGATGTTGTGGATTTCACCAAACCATCACTTTTTGAGGCATTCCCTTGCTCCCAGCATTGAGGCATGGAGGATTTCACCAAACCAGTCTGAGGCATTTCCCTTCCTCCTTGTACTCAGACCTGGAAGATTTCACCAAACCAGTCTGAGGCATTTCCCTTCCTCCCAACACTCAGATGTTGTGCATTTCACCAAACCATCACTTTTTGAGGCATTCCCTTGTTCCCAGCACTCAGACCTGGAGGATTTCACCAAACCACCAAATCACTTTTTGAGGCATTTCCCTTCCTCCCAACACTCAGTTGTTGTGGATTTCACCAAACCAGCACCTTCTGAGGCATTTCCCTTCCTCCCAGCATTCAGGCATGGAGGATTTCACCAAACCATCACTTTTTGAGGCATTTCCCTTGCTCTCAGCACTCAGATCTTGTGGATTTCACCAAACCAGCACCTTCTGAGGCATTTCCCAGCAGGTCCCTCCCCTCGGTGCTGCCATTCCGGGCTGCCTCCCTTTGTGCCGTGTGTGTGGGCTGCAGCTATTCCTGTCTGCGGGATCAGCACATCCCGGCAGCTCCCCGGGAATGGGGACACGTGTGCCACGGGAAATGGGAGCAGGGAAACCTCTCCCCTCCTCTCCGAAGCGGGTCAGACGTGTTGGAACTGCCAGGCTGAGAGAATTCAGCAGCCACATCCCTGCCCTGCACTGCTGCCTCCCCTCTCCCTGTGCCGAGGCCTCCCTGATCCCTGCACAATCCTGGATTTGGGCAGCTTTCCCTGCCTGGGCACATTTTGGTGCCCCTTCAGTGGGGAGAGCCTGCCCAGACCCGAGGGCACAATTCCTTCATCAATAACTTCCCAGAGAGAATAAATTTGCTGTGACAGCTTTTCTTTAAAGACCTCAGCCTGTGCCCCGGGCACCCCCGATCGAGCAGCCTGCTGCTGCCCTTGGTGCCTCATTTGCCCTTTGCCACGGGGCAGAGGGATTAAAAACGGGAATTTCGGTGGGTGATCAGCTTCCCACCTCCTGTTCCTAAATCCCAAACTCCTCAAGGCTCAGGGCTTGGAAGAACCTCGGTGTCCTCAGCTCCACTAGGTGATGCTGTGCCCCTTGGAATTATTAAAAACTGGGTGAATTTCTCCTATTTTCACCAAACGCCGCGTCGGAAAAGAGCTTCATCTGATATTCCCGGCTCTTCCCCTCGCAGCACGCCCAGAGCTGAAAATATT
Source organism: Acrocephalus scirpaceus scirpaceus (assembly GCA_910950805.1). Classification (NCBI taxonomy): domain Eukaryota; kingdom Metazoa; phylum Chordata; class Aves; order Passeriformes; family Sylviidae; genus Acrocephalus; species Acrocephalus scirpaceus. The sequence goes on from OU383793.1 coordinate 1,684,214, forward strand.
CCAGCTTGGCAGAGGGTGCTGCCCTTTCTCTGCGAGCAGCAGGCGCAGGGCACAGCAGGAGCCAGCAGGGATCAAAGCCTCACCCCTGCCTGGCAGCGGGGAGAGAGCCGGAGCATCCCAAAAACGTGCCCGGGATTTCCCCAGGATAAATAAATCCCCGGCAGGCGCGGGCAGGGAGAGCGGCTGGAATGGCTGAGGGCAGGGTGGGGTGGGTGAACCATCAGAGGGGTGGCTGGGACCCCTCAAAGGGACACAGAGACCCCTAAAAAGGACCAAGGGACCCCTCAAAGGGACACAGGGATCCCTCAAAGGAACCCAGGGATCCCTCAAAGGGACACAGGGATCCCTCAAAGGAACCCAGGGACCCATCAAAGGGACACAGGGACCCCTCAAAGGGACACAGGGACCCCTAAAAAGGACCAGGGGACCACTCAAAGGGACGCAGGGACCCCTTAAAGGGACACAGGGACCCCTCAAAGGGATCTAGGGATCCCTCAAAGGGACACAGTGATCCCTCAAAGGGACGCAGGGATCCCTAAAAAGGACCCAGGGATCCCTCAAAGGGACACAGGGATCCCTCTAAGGGACCCAGGGACCCCTCAAAGGGACACAGGGACCCCTAAAAAGGACCCAGGGATCCCTAAAAAGGACCCAGGGATCCCTCAAAGGGACGCAGGGATCCCTAAAAAGGACCAAGAGACCCCTCAAAGGGACGCGGGGACCCCTCAAAGGGACACAGGGATCCCTCAAAGGGACGCAGGGACCCCTCAAAGGGACCCAGGGATCCCTCAAAGGGACGCAGGGACCCCTCAAAGGGACGCAGGGACCCCTCAAAGGGACCCAGGGACCCCTCAAAGGGACGCAGGGACCCCTCAAAGGGACCCAGGGATCCCTCAAAGGGACGCAGGGACCCCTCAAAGGGACGCAGGGACCCCTCAAAGGGACCCAGGGACCCCTCAAAGGGACCCCTTGCGGTGTCTGCCTGGCCGGGCAGCGCTGGCATGAGGACAGCGATTCTCACCAGCTCCTTCCCAGCTGCCGAGTGGCTGCACCTCCCAAGCTGTCCGGGCTGAGGTGTGCCAACAAATCCCCCGTGTCCCCGTCCTGTCCTGCCCCAGGCACCTGTCCCCGCGCTCACCTGTCCCTGCCCGGCCAGGTGCAGGGCTCAGAGCCTCGGCAAGCCCGGCACAAGGGCTCAAAGCTCCCCAAATCCCCAGATCCGCCCGCCCCGCACCGGCGGCCCCGCACTCACCAGGGCCGGCCGCAGCTGCTCCGGTTGCCCATTCCGCTCCTTCCCCGGCGGAGCCCGAGCCCTCTCTGCCCGGGCTGAGCTCCTATTTCCTGGTTCCTGCTCGGCCCCTGTGGCTGCTCAGGGAGTGTCTGGCAGTGTCGGGTTTCGGAGCGCTGGCCCCGTGTGCCATCTACCGGAGCTGTCCCCTGCTCGCTGCCGGCAGGACGGGGCGAGGTCTGGCCGTGCCCCCTGGCGTCCCCCCTGCGGCTGGAGCTCCGCTTCGTCACCCGGACAGCGGCCGTGCCTCCGCTGTCCCCTGTCCGCCCGGCGGGGACGCAGAAGGGGACGGAGGAGGCAAGGGGAGAAGCCTCAGGGTGGGAGCTCAGCGCTGGTTCCACTGCTCATCCTCCTTATTAAACAAGGGGAGAAGCCCAAGGATGGGAGCTCAGCGTTATTCCCCCTGCCCATCCTCATTCTTCACACAAGGGGAGAAACCCCAGGGTGGGAGCTCGGTGCTGTTCCCACTGCCCATCCTCATTATTGGACAAAAGGAGAAACCCCACGGTGGGAGCTCGGTGCTGTTCCTGCTGCCCAATCTCATTGTCATTATTAGACAAAAGGAGAAGCCCCAGGGTGGGAGCTGAGCTGGTTCCCCTGCTCATCCTCATTCTTCACACAAGGGGAGAAACCCCAGGGTGGGAGCTCGGTGCTGTTCCCCTGCCCATCTTCATTCTTCAGACAAGGGGAGAAGCCCAAGGATGGGAGCTCAGCGTTATTACCCCTGCCCCTCCTCATTCTTCAGACAAGGGGAGAAGCCCCAGGGTGGGAGCTCGGTGCTGTTCCCCTGCCCATCCTCATTATCAGACAAAAGGAGAAGCCCAGGGTGGGAGCTCAGCTCTGTTCCCCCTGCCCATCCTCGCACCTCGAGGAGAGCGTGTGGCACGTGTGGCATCACCCGGGAATGAGGGGATTTCTTGGAGTTCTCAGCTGAGCTCTGCTGCCCCACGGCCTCAGGGATACTGGAAATCCACTTTCTTCAAAGTTCCCCGCATAAAAGTGTTCAGTTCTGTGCCTTTGAGAGCGGCAGGGGCCCAGGAGGGCCCTCCCAGCCCTGAGGAGCTGCAGTGCTGCAGCCCCAGGGGTCAGACAGGATCAGGGTTGTGCATTTCACCTCTCTGCCCCCCCGAGAGCCCCTCAGCCTGCCCAGCCTGACTGAGCACAGCCCTGGCCATTCCTGGACTAATCAGGCAATTCCTGGGGCCTGACCTCGGGCAGGTCTAAGAGAACAGATCCTCCTGAAGGAAATCATTTTAATGTCATCCTCGAGCAGTAACTCTGCCCCACAGCTCTGACCTGGCAGCAGCCTCAGGTCTGTGCAGCTCTGATCCCTCCAGGGGTGTCCAACAGGGGCGTGAGCATTAATTCACCTTTCTGTGCCAGGAGCTGGCCCTGGTCCCCACCCCAGGTGTCCCCACGCTCCCAGCCAGGCTCACAGCCCCGTCTGTCACCCACCCAAGGGCACAGCAAAGCCTGGCCCTGTCCAGGGGTGGCAGAAGGAGAAGGATTCTGCTTTGGAAGGGTCACAGCTGCCTCTGCACTGTGACCTGCAGAGCCTGAGCCTTGCTCTGACACTGCGGCTGGAGAAACACCACAGGATTTAGGATCAGGTTTGTGCAGACAGCTGGGATCCAGTGCTGGCCCCACATTCCCAGGCTCCTGCAGAGTCCAGGTGCTCCCGGGAGCTGTCCCTGCCTGGGAAGCTGCAGACTCCGTGTCTCTGAGCCCGCCACAGACACTGTTGTTTTAATGAAGCAGCGTCTGTTTTGATTTCTGGGATAACTCGGGCTTTGTTGCTTTGTGGGGAAGGAGGGGAAAAAAAACCGGCTGGGAGCCTGTTCCCATCAGGCTCTTTCACAAATACTGGAGCTGCCGCTTTGAGCTCCACCAGAGAAACAGAAAAGCACCAAAAACATTGGCAGGGCCGCCGAGGGCTTGGCTGCCGCTCCGCATTCCCTCCCCAGGCCGTGTCTGCGGCGATGGGAGCGGGCACGGCTCCCGGTGGTGCTGCCGGGCTGCGGGGACAGCGGCGGGGACAGCGGCGGGGACAGGACAGGCGGGGACAGGACAGGGACAAGATGGGGACAGTGGCAGGGACAAGACGGGGACAAGATGGGGACAGGACGGGGACAGTGGCAGGGACAGGACGGGGACAGGACAGGGACAAGATGGGGACAGTGGTGGGGACAGGACAGGGACAGCAATGGGGATAGTGGCAGGAACAGCGGCGGGGACAGGGCAGGGACATGGCAGGGACAGGACTGGGACACGGCGGGGACACGACGGGGACAGCCCTGCCCGCCCCCGGGCACTGCCAGCCTGCATGGCAGCGCTGTAACACCAGCACAGCTCATTCTCCCGAGGGGGGAGAATGAACCCAGGGAAGAGCAAAACCAGGGCCAGGAGGAGCCGGGGAGGGCGGGCACGGAATTGTGCGGTCACTTCTAATTCTGGGCATTTTCACGGCAAGAGTGTCCGGGTCGCTCCGGCACGGGGACACGGAGCTGGCGCTGTCTACCAAAAATGAAGCAGAGAGAGCTCGGCAGTGTTTTGGGCGCTTCTTTTGTCTCAGAATCCCATCCCAGCGCAGCCCCAGCCCGGGCTGTGCGCTGTTTGCAGCCCCCTCCATGGGGCTGCCGGGCAGGGACAGGTGGCACCGGACACTCCCGGCTGTGCCTGTGCCGTGCCCGGCTCTGGGTGCCGTGCCCGGCTCTGGGTGCCCTCCCCGCCCAGCTCCAGGATCACGTTTTGGCCATCCCCCATCCCCAGCTAGAGGAGTTCATCCCAACCATCAGCAAAGCACCAGCAGAATTTCTGGTCAGAGTAGGGACAAAAAAAAAAAAAACAAAAACAAACAAACAAAAAAACCACCAAACACATTTTAGAGCTGCTGCCACCAAGTGTCTGTGAGTCTGAGGAAGAGTTTTAGGATAAGGGGAGTGAGGAAATGAGCCCACACACCCCCGGGGCTCTGCCCTCACCTCAGGGCTCAGGAGCTCAGCACTCCTCGGATCTGGGGTCTGGGTGGGTGTGGGGTGGATGGGATGCAGGACTTTCATTGGTACATTACAGGTTCATACTTCAGGGAATCCTTGATTTGGTATTTTTTTGTTAATTTCTGCTTCGGTTTTTATTGTTCTCAGTATTAGACTTAGCACTTCTACACATTATTCATTGTTTACTTTTAGAACAATTTCTCTTTTCTTAAATGTAATGGTTACTTGTAATAGTTTTAGCAAATCACAAGGGGTTTTGAGGAGTTTGGCAGATACAGGAATTTACGAACACTTCATTGTTTCTTAAATTTGTATTTTAATCGTTGGTAAAAATTTGCTTTTTTAGATTGTGCTAATGAAAGTCCCTAGCCCAGAATTATGCCTGGAGTTATAATTCATGACTTAGACAATGCCTGTTGTAAATGTGAGATATATATAGATAGATATATAGAGATAGATAGATTTATTTTTTTTTTTAAATTTTGACAGTTTATCTGGTTCTGCCTCAGGAGCCAGGGCAGGAGGTCAGACACTGCACTGGGCTCAGCCCCCCTGCCTGTGCCTCCTCACCTGACCCATCCTCAGGGCCCTGGGGAGCACCAAAGAGCTGAAAATATCTGGGCAGTGCCTGCTCTGCTCTGGGTCCCACTTTGCCTGGCAGGGGACAAAAATCAGCCTGATATCCACATTCCAGATCCTGCAGGGATGAGCTGGGCAGGCCCTGAGCTGGGCATTCCTGGCCCTGGCATTCCCAGCCCCAGGAATTCCTGGGGTGGAGGCAGAGCCGAAGGGACAGGGGGGAACTCACATCCCCCAGGATTTTGGAGCTGTCAGGAGAGCTGCACCCAGGCACACCAGGCCCCCCAAATTTAGCCACTGACACAACATTTTGTGTGCCTGGCTCGGCCCTGACCGCACAAGGGTGGCAACTGTCACCTGCTGAGCCCTGGGGCCGCCGGGGCGGCAGCTGCCAGTGACACACACGATCCCTGATCCCTGTCCCCATCATGGGGACATTGTTCATGATCCCTGATCCTTGTCCCCATTACAGGGACATTGCTCATGATCCCTGATCCCTGTCCCCATCACAGGGACATTGCTCATGATCCCTGATCCCTGTCCCATCACAGGGACATTGCTCACGATCCCTGATCCCTGTCCCATCACAGGGACATTGCTCATGATCCCTGATCCCTGTCCCATCACAGGGACATTGCTCATGATCCCTGATCCCTGTCCCATCACAGGGACATTGCTCACGATCCCTGTCCCTGTCCCCATCAGGGGACATTGCTCACGTAGCATCACAGCGGCTGCAAGAGGGGACGAATTCAGCCCCTCCCACCCTTCACAAACAGGGCTGGGGTGCCAGGGAGGCAGCTGAGGGCTGAGCAGAGCCTTTCCCATCGGTGTTTTGGGGTTCAGTGCCCTCACAAAGGTCTGTGTGTGGAGGATGTCCTGTAACTGAGGGGCTGAGCAGGCCCAGGCTGTGATTTACACCCCATGAACTCAGGCTCATTCCTGCTGCAGGTCTGGAGATGCTCAGGGCCCTTCCAGGGGCTCATCACTCCTCAGCTTTTTGTCCTTGAGGTCACTTCACTCTGAGCTCCCTGAAACAGCAGCTGGGCCGGGGGTGAGGCACAGAGGTGGCCACGGTCCCTCCGTGTCCCCACTGGTGCCACTGGCATGGGTGAGCTCAGTCCCAGCCGGGCACTGCCCGTCCTTGCTGCAGCTCAGGGGCAACACCAATCCCAGGCAAACAAGAGCAGAGCAGAGGCAGATTTATTCCTCTCTCCTCTGATCGCTGCAGGCACTTTTACAGACCAACACCCACCCAACAGCCACGGAACGGCCACAGCTCAGGGGACAGGCACTGGGATCCCCTTTTCTGTCTGCCCAGTGCCCTCCTGGGCTGGAGCACCGTCCATTGAGACACAGCCCCACAGGTCAGGGTTGCAGTGACCCCAGAGCTCCCTGCACGCTGACCTGACCTCAGAGAAAACTTGCATTGCACTCACTCACACTCAGTGAGTGCCGGGGTGAGAGCAGAGCTCCCTGCATGCTGACCTGACCTCGGAGAAAACTTGCATTGCACTCACTCACACTCACACTTCAGTCCCACTCTTTTTTCCAGTTCCAAGTCCATTTTTTTTCCCCAGCCATCAGCCTTGAGAAGCAGAAGCGTGCCTGCCTCAGGGCCCTGCTAAACACTGACAGTGACAAACAGGAGGCTGGCACTGCAGATTCCCCATCCCTGTCCCTCCCACCCCACAGATCTGCGGATTTAGGATTTTTCCTTCTCTTTCCCTCCCTCACCCTGTTCCTCTTCCCCCCCTGGCTGCTCCTGCTGCGTTATCTTCACCTCGTTGACTCTGGCCTTCACCTCCTTGCCCGTCCGGGGAGCCACGATGCTCAGGATGCCATCGTGGGACAGCGTGGCCCTGACCAGCAGGGGATCCACGTCCAGGGGCAGGATGTATGTCCTGGTGAACTCCCTGGAGATGAAGCCGTGGCGGTCAGCCCTCTGCGCGTGCTGCCCCACCACCTCCAGCAGGTTGTCCACGGTGCGGACGCGGAGCTCGTCGGGCAGGAACTGGCAGACGTCCAGGAACACCTGGAACTTGTGCTGGTTCAGGCACACCTCCGAGGTGCCCCTCTCCAGCTGCTTGTTGATCCGGGGGCGGATGTAGTAACCGTGGTACAGGGCAGGGGCTAAAATCTCGGATGGGGACACGCCTGGAAAGGAGAGTCAGTGAGGAGTTTTTTAGGGAATGGAGCTGGGGATGCACCTGGAAAGGAGATTCAATGAGGGATTTCCATGGGATAGGGATAGGGACACCTCTGGAAAGGAGATTCAGTGAGGGGTTTTTTAGGGAATGGGGATAGGGACACATCTGGAAAGGAGGCTCAGTGAGGTTTCCATGGGATAGGGACACAGCTGGAAAGGAGGCTCAGTGAGGGGTTTCCATGGAATAGGGATAGGGACACATCTGGAAAGAGGCTCAGTGAGGGGATTCCCAGGGAATGGGGTTGGAGCAGCAGACAGGAGGAGTTTGGCACCTGGAGAACACCTTGGCTCTGTGTCCTAGGGTGACTTTATGATGCTCAGACCTGTCTGGTCTGTACATTGTGCTCTGTACCTTTCAGACTGATTCTGAGAGTGAAACAGGGAAAGAAGCAGTGCAGAGTTTGTTTAGAGAAACTGCCTGACTGCCACACATCCTTCTTGGATGGTGTGTTCGACTGAGTCTTGGACAGAGACAGAGATCTCCTGTGCTTTTAGTTAGTTTTAGCTAGCTAGGGCAGAGAAGTTCCCTGGACTGTTTTTTTTTCTTTTCCTTGGGATTGTTTAAACCTGCTCTGGACTGAAAACCCAGAGGAGCACCAGGATCTCACACCTGTGGCCCACCAGGGGCTGATAGGAGACTGAGAGCTGAGCTGCTGTGGGCAGAGACTTTCTAAGTTTATCATCTCACTTCAGAGCAACTAGAAGTTTTATTGTTTTATATTATTCATTCCTTGTGCTTGTGGGCACTTTGCTAAATAAATAGGTTTTCTTACCATCTCACTTTAGAGCAACGAAAGGTTTTACTGTTTCATATTATTCCTTCTTTGTGCTTGTGGGCACTTTGATTGCTAAATAAATAGGTTTTTACACTTTTCTCTGAGGAAGTTCTTTTTCCTGGACAGGTTATGAGGGAGGGGCCGTTTGGGTTTGCTTCCCAGAGGAACCTTTGGGAGGTTTCCTCCCAAATCCACCCTAACCCAGGACACTTTCCCACATCCCCACAGCAGGGGTGGAGTCTGCTGCAGCTGCCACCTTTGTGCCCCTAAAACACACCCAGAGCCACGGCCCTGCCAGGCTCTGCGTGCCCCTGGGCTGCCCAGGCTGGCATCCAGCTTCTCATGTTGGGAGCACAGGGAGGGCTCCATGGGTGCCCTGGGAGCTCTGCAGTGCAGAGCCCACAGCCAGGGCTGGGCATGGAAACTGCTGATGCTGAAGAAACGGCCCTGAAGGACTAAAGGCCTTTTGTGTGCCATTGTGCACAGGGCTTTCCTTGGAGCTTTTTGCCTTTTCACGCTGCTGTGCCGGTGCTGAATGGTTCTGCTGCTGCCCACATTCCTTCCCCTCGGCCAGCCCCTGCCCAGCTTTGTGCTGAACGCCCCAGCTCAGCTTTTCTGCACATCCCCCCGGCTGGAAAAGCTTCCCCCCGCCGCCCTCCCCTGAGCGTTTCTGCTCCATGTTTTCACAGCATGTGCACGAATGCCAGAGCGTGGCTGGCATGAGGGAGGGACGGGACAGGCAGCGGTGGGCATGGATGGAGAAGTGGACATGGAGAGAGAGAGCCTGGATATTCCCTGGATATTCCCTGGGGTTTCTCTGGATATTCCCTGGCTATTCCCTGGTTATTCCCTGGATATTCCCTGGCTATTATCTGGTTATTCCCTGGATATTCCCTGGTTATTCCCTGAATATTCCCTGGTTTCTCCCTGGTTATTCCCTGGCTATTCCTTGGTTATTCCATGGATATTCCCTGGGTTTTCTCTGGATATTCCCTGGTTATTATCTAGATATCCCCTGGTTGTTTCCTGATTATTCCCTGGTTATTCCCTGAATATTTCCTGGTTATTCCCTGGTTATTCCCTGGCTATTCCTTGGTTATTCCATGGATATTCTCTGTCTATTCCCTGTTTTTTCCCTAGCTATTCCCCAGTTTTTCCCTGGCTATTCCCTGCTTTTCCCCTGGCTATTCCCTGCTTTTCCCTGGTTATTCCCTGGCTATTCCCTGGCTATTCCCTGCCTGTTCCCCCCTGATTTGATCCAGGCTCCTCCACTCAAAATTCCTCAGCTCCAGCTCCCCCCTCCGGAGCTCCAGCTCCCCAGAGGGAATCCCACCGGCCCTCCTGCAGCAGAGGGGAGAAAGGAGCAGCGAGGGGGGGATCCCACCTCCTTCCTTACCTTCCCCAAAGTTCTGGTCGTAGATCTTGCTGGGGTTGGCGAACTCGTACTCGGAGCTCATGGGGTAGGCGTGGGGCACGGTGCGGGCAGCCATGGCCACCTTCCTCCCTTCCTTCCTCCCTTCCTCTCTTCCTTCCTTCCCTCTTTCCCTCCTTCCTTCCCAGCCCTCGCTGCCTCTCCGAGTGCAGCCTGCGAGCCTTCAGCTGGGTGGGTTCCAAAGGGAGGAGTGTGGGATAAAAAAGCTGGACCAAAATAGCCCCGCCGGGCCAGGGCTGCATTCCATGGGGAGGGCAGGCCCTGCCTGCACCCAGGGGCACCTCGGGGACACCCTGAACATCCCCCTGGCCTCTGAGGGTCCCTCCTGGGGCTGGGGGTGGATGGGCAGCCGAGCACAGCCTGCACCCAGGGGTGAGGGTGGCAGGATGGCTCCAGGCTCTGCTGCTCCTTGGAGCCGGCTCAGGGAGTCCCTGGCACTGGAATTGGGGGTCCCGAGCCCCCGTGGGAGTTTGGTGCTTGTTTGGGTGGTGTAATGAAACCTCTGCCCACACCCACTGCCCCAGTGTGAGCTCGGGGCTCAAACCCCTCCCTGTCCCTGCGTGAGGAGCCTGATGATCCCACAAGCTGAGCTCACACCTTCTGTTCCTTTAGGGCTGCAGGGAGTGAAGCAGGGATGCAGATCCCGCTGCTGCCACCTCCCCATCCTGAGCCCTGCTGGCTGCCCAGGCTCTTCCCTTGGCACAAAGTCACGGAGAAATGCTGGTGCCAGACATCACCAGCAAAGCCAGGCTCTGAACCTGGCACAAATCCAGCTTCCCTCAGCGGGGCTGGTGGGCTGCTGGTGCTGCAGCAGGGGAGGAGTGCCCAGCTGAGCCCTGCATGCCCTGAAACCAGAGATTTCCTTGAGCCCCGCAGTGCAGGACAGCAGGTGCAGAGCTGTTGATGTCATGGGGACTTGGAGAGGGTATTTATGGCCCGGGCTGATGCACAGAGCAAATCCTGCTCCCTATTCTTGCAGGCAAGCCAAGAGGAAGAGGCTCAGAGCCTTTTGCAAAGGGCTGGCAGAGCTGGCAGCGCCTCCGAGCCAGAAATTGTGTTTAAATTGCGAGCTCTCACAGGCAGAGAAGCTCTTGCCCTTCAACAGTTGCTAGGCTGGAGCCGTTCCTGTGATTTGGGTTCACGGGAGAGGCAGGAATTAAAATAAATGCGTGAATTATCAGGAGGAGAGCTGCAGGAAAGCAGGTTAGTGCAGGGGCAGAGGCAGGCAGAGGTGTTCTGCACCCCTGGGTGCAGTGCAGGGGCAGAGGCAGGCAGAGGTGTTCTGTACCCTTGGGTGCAGTGCAGGTTAGTGCAGGGGCAGAGGCAGACAGAGGTTCTGCACCCCTGGGTGCAGTGCAGGTTAGTGCAGGGGCAGAGGCAGGCAGAGGTTCTGCACCCCTGGGTGCAGTCAGCACCCCGGAGGCCGTGACCATGCCCAGGTTCTCTCTGGGCTCCCAGCGTGGGGGTCTCCCCTGCAGAAAAATTTGTTCAGCAGTGGGCAAAAGACAAGAGGAGCTGGCAGAGAGATCCATCCTTTATTCACACACACCGTGAGGGCAGCAGGGCTCGCTGGGCTGCAGTGCCAGGTGCCCTCCTGGCACCCACCCCAGCCGTGATTTTGGGGCTCCCTTTGCTGCAGGGGCAGTCACAGCCCCGCTGGGTGATGCTGGAGCTGAAGTCCCGGTGGTGGCAGCGGGAACAACGGCCCCTTGTCCCGGTCCCCGCGAGCCAAAGATAGGAGCTGCATTGATCCCCTGGCATCCAGAGCAGCTGGCAGCACCGGCCAAGCCCGCCTGGGACTGTGGATAAACAGCACGTGGGCAGCAGGGCGGGCGCCGGGGCCCTCGGGCTTCTTGCTGCCCCATTGGGCTCCTCTTCTTCCTCTCTCCCCTTCCCCCTCCTCCTCGGCCGCGCGCTCAAATCCCTCAGACAGCGGCTGGGCACCGCCGAAGGGCCCAGCCCAGGAGTGGGACAATAAAATCCCTGACACCACTGTTCAAGAGGCCTCGGGGGGGTGGAAGGCCAGGCCAGCTGCACGGGTATAAAGCTGTCCCCGCTGCCGCCACGGCACTGCAGCACAGTTGTTTGCCAGGCTCCTCCAGCGCTCTCCAATGGATATCACCATCCACAACCCCCTGATCCGCAGACCTTTCTTCTCTTGGTTGGCACCGAGCCGTATCTTTGACCAGATTTTCGGGGAGCACCTGCCCGAGTCGGAGCTGCTCCCTGTTTCCCCCAGCTTCAGCCCCTTCCTGATGAGATCCCCCATCCTTCGGATGCCCAGTTGGCTAGAGACAGGACTCTCGGAGGTAACCTTTGCTTCTTCGGGCTCTTTGTCACACAGCCTGCTGCCTCTGGAGGCCCTGAGAGCCTGGAAGATGTTCCTAGGTGGTGGTTTGGGTTTTTTTTTTTTAAGGAAAAAGGCTGGGGGAAAACGTGTTTGTGCCTCTGCATTGTTTGGGATGGAGCAAGTCCGGCCATAGTGATGGGAGCAGAGGCAAACCAAGCTCAGTGTGAATGGCAGCTCACCCTAAGAGCTGGCAGAGAAAAAGAGAAACCCTAATTTCCCTAATTTCCCTAATTTCTCTAATTTCCCTAATTTCCCTGATTCCCCAGTCTGCTGTGCCAAACTTTCAATCCCACTCCCACCTGAGAATCAAAAACCACAGGGGCAGTGGGATCCTCACCTCAGGCAGTGCAGGAGCCCATGGCTGCTGAGGGAAAGGGGCCTGTTTTAAACAATCACTGCCCATTAAAGCAGAGTTTTAATAAGATCCAGCACCCAGAGGATCATGGAAGGAGACGCCTCCTCCCTCCAGGGGCTCAGCCAAGAGGCTTTTGCCTGTCCTGCAAGTCAACTGCCTTGTTTACAAGGAGCTTGAGGAGCTATTCCAAGCAGAAGGAGTGAAAGTCTTATTTTAATCCTCGCATGATGTTCCTCTCGATTGAGTGACATGGCTCTGGCTGCCATAATAAAGAGTCAGCTTTAAATAAAGAGTCAGGTTTGACCCAATTCAGGTGGAGAATCTCAGGTGCTGCAGTGATGGGCATTAATGCAAAGGCCAGTAAGGGACAGAGCCACGCAGGTCAGATCCCAAAATAAAGGTCAGGGTGTGTGTGTGAGACCAGATTGAGTCTTGACCTGCTGCATTCCTTTTGAAGCTGAAAGCCTCACCTGCTCTTTTCTGAAGTCACCTCGGTTTTGCTCTTTCTGAAATCACCTCCTGGTTTTTGCTCTTTCTGAAGTCACCTCCTGGTTTTTGCTCTTTTCTGAAAACACCTCCTGGTTTTTGCTCTTTCTGAAAACACCTCCTGGTTTTTGCAGATGCGACTGGATAAGGACAAGTTTTACGTGAACCTGGATGTGAAACATTTCTCCCCTGAGGAGCTGAAGGTGAAGGTGCTCGGGGACATGATCGAGATCCATGGGAAGCACGAGGAGCGCCAGGTACCCCCAGCTTTAACTTCACCCCCTGAGGGAGCCACTGTGAGCTCCTGCACCTCTGGTGACTGCAAAACAACCCCGGGCTCATCTCAAATATTTGTAATTATTTTTTGTTTTTTTAATCAAGATGCTCCGTGCAATCCCATCCCAGCTGATCCCAGACAGGGCAGCAGGAGGGTGCAGGTTTATTGCTGATGTTGCATGAACTGTGAACTGAACTGGAAAATCATCTGGGAAATAGGCATTTTTGGGCTTCCCCTCGTTCTGGCAAGAGGCCAGGAATGCAGGGAGGCGTCCAGTGAACTAAAAATGAACTGTAGCAATCAGGCCACGTAAGGAGTCAGTGCATTGCCCTGTGTGTTACCTTTCCTAGGCACAACTATCAGTGTCTAATCCTTACATTTGTGTTCTGCTCTCCTTCATCCCTCTCCCTGCTGCCTCTGCAGACCTGTGTGGACACTGGGCAGGCAGAAATGCAGGATGGAACAGCATTTTCCAGCCCCCAGCCCCTGTCCCCTGCAGTTGCCACCCCTGGGAGCTGCTGGCAGCACAGTGTGTCAGTCAGGAAACCCAGGGCTCCCCGGCGCTGCTGCTGGGGCCTGGAACCCTGACACAATTCCTGGAATCCTCTTTGGCTGAGAACACAACCAAGCAGTGGGATCGGGCACCCAGGGGCTGCAGGGCAGCTGTGGGTGGGAATGGCCCCTGGGGAAGGGCAGCACAGAGGGCAGGGCAGCCTCTGGCTGGCACAGGGGTGGGCACGGAGCTCCTCCTGTACCCCTGCGTGCCTGCAGGCACCCACAGCCCAGGCACGGCCGCACTCACACAGCCACAGCACGGCTGGGCTCAGGAGGGAGCTCAGAGCTGAGCTCCTGGGGCACGGACACCTTGCACTGCCCCAGCCCAGCCTGCTCCGAGCCTCCAAACACTTCCAGCCACGTCCCAGCTGCTCTGGGCAGCCCTCACCACCCTCACCGGGGAAATTTCTTATTCAGATCCAATCTAACCCTTCATATTCAGGTCCAATCCAACCCTTCCAATCTGCTCTCTGGCAGCTTTGAGCCGTTCCCTGCTTCTGCTGCTTCTCCTGCATCCTTCGTGTTCCTTCTCCACCTGGAGGCCTGGAGTGCAGCAGGGCTGAGCAGCTGGGCTGCACAATGGAGGTTCCAGCTCAGGGTGGTGGCTTGGAAATCAAGGAGGTTTTTGTTCAAACCCTAAAAGAAAAAAAAAAAACAACCTTGGCACTCCAGACCTGTGTGCACAGTGTCTCTCCATCTTTCTGGGGGCTCCCTCCAGCTTCTGCAAGGCCACAGTCAGGTCACTCTGAAATCTCTTTTCCAGCTCAACATTCCCAATTCTCTCAGCCTTTCCTGACAGCAGAGGAGCAGATGGCAGCACATCTCCAAAACCCTTTTAAACTCCCTGCAAACCTTTTCTTTGAGATCCCCAACTCCCCCTGCCGCAGCCTTTAAGCACAGACCCCGTGGTTAAGGCAGGACCGGGGCGAACATTCCTAAAACTAAACCCCGCTTCTCCTCCTTGATCCGTGCAGGACGAGCACGGCTTCATCGCCAGGGAGTTCAGCAGGAAATACCGGATCCCGGACGATGTGGACCCGCTGACCATCACGTCGTCGCTGTCTCTGGACGGGGTGCTGACCGTCAGCGCTCCCCGCAAGCAGAGCGATGTCCCGGAGCGCACCATCCCCATCACCCGTGAGGACAAACCCGCCATCGCCGGCGCGCAGAGGAAGTGAGGGCTGCTCTGCTGTCCCCAAAGCCACCCCCGGAGGGCCATGCCAGAGCTCTTTTCCTCCGCCAGGTGCCGGCTGTACTCCTGTTATTTATGCTGAGTAAGTTTTACTAACGAATAAAACCACGGAGAAGCAGCTTTTGGATTGGTTTGTTTGGGAAAGGTGGTGAAAAAGTGCAGGGGAACATCATTGCTGGGTGGCAGGTGTGCTCAGGACAGCTTATGTGGGTGTTCAGAAGCTCTTTGCTGGTCACACCTTGTGTTTTCTATCCCTTCAACGCTGCCAGAGGATTTCAGAGCGTTTCACAAGCACCAGGAAAGTTTCTCCCGTGGAGATTAAACTGGTAAAACAGCTCCACGAGAAGTGAAACCCGTCTGAAGTGTGGGTATTTGATAACAGCTGGCTGCAAGACCAGTGTATCTTACATCTCCCGGATGATTCACATAATGGAGAAACATCCAGGGGCTGCAGGCAGCTCAGAGCAGCTTCAGGTGAAAACTGCAGGGCTGCATAAACACAGATCTGCCCAAAGAAAAGGAAAACATCCTGTTCTGAGGATGCAAATCACATCCCTTTGAAACTCTGCTCTGAGTGCCCTTCAGTGAGCAGGATGTCTACAGCAATAATCTGATTTATTGCATTGCTGAGTGATACAAACCACTACTGAAGTCCTTTTCAGGCATTTCATCTGCTTAGCACCTCTCTTCAAAGGGGTGGAAAGGGAAGCCTGGATGACTGGAACTGAATTTCTGAAATTCATTTTCCAAAAGGACAGATCTGTGGCACAGATCATCAGCCATGACCTGACCCATTTTCTGTTCCTTACACTGCTAAGACAAAGGTTCTATTAGCAGGGATCACAGGGATCACAGCACACACATCCCTCAGTGGCTGAGGGTGAGAAAAATCAAACGAGCACTCTGGGATGTGGGGTCCCTGTCAAACACCCCAAATTCCCCCTCATTTCCAAGGCCTGCTGCCTCCTATTAGCTGGTTCTAATTAGCTAAAGTGTTAATTGGGCTTGTCTGGCCAGGCACAGCCACCTCTGCACGCAAGAACAAACCCCAGACACACACAGAGGTTACAAACAGCACAGATTAAAAAGCAGGAAGATTTTCCACGTGGCCTTTCATGTGTGTCGGGTCTCGGGGCTGGAAGGAAATCACTGCTCCACTGGTTCCTGAGGGTTTCTGCTGCTTCTCCTGCATCCTCCTTGTTCCTTCTCCACCTGGAGAGCAGCAGGGCTGAGCAGCTGGGCTGCACAAAGGAGGTTCCAGCTCAGGGTGGTGGTTTGGAAATCAAGGGGGGTTTTGTTCAAATCCTAAAAAAATCAACATTGAAAGGAAGGAAATGTAAAATAGTAAGGATTTAGTCAGAAAGTGCAACTAAGGGAAATCTTTTTTACAGCTCAGGGGTTTTGTCAGGCTCAAATCAGCAGCCAGAAATGGGAATTTGGAGTGAAAGCTCGCTGGGGATAAACTGGATGAGGTCAGCCAGACGAGAATACTTGAAATGCAAAGCCACTCCCTGAGTGACCTGAAATACCTGTTCTGGGTGGCACAGGAGCACTGCCCAGCACGGGGAATGACAGAAAACATCTCTGTCATCTCCAGGCACAAACATCACTGAGAAGCTCCTCACATCCGACAGATCGTCCCAGTTCTGCTCATGTAAAATTCACCCTCTGATGTTTCCCTGTAATCTTTGTTTCCAAAGCACTGAGTGTGCTGAAAAGGGAAAATTCACATTCAGCATGGCTAAATATGAGCTGGAAGGAGTTTTTTGTAATTATTGCAATGGGAAGGCTGTGTGGTAACAATTTTCTCAGTACCCAACACCTCTCCAGGCCACTCACCCATCATTTAAAATAGACAAAATGAATCTCTCAAGGCCACAGGGACCAGCCCAGATCAGAGCTCACAATTGTGGCAGTGGGGCTGTGCAGGAGCTCAGCTTTGCCCATTTCAAACCTCCCTGTGTCATTATCTGTGTGAAACCTGTCCTGGCACACTGTCCCTGCCCTGTGGGGCAGCTGTGGGTGCACAAATGGAGCAGGTGACACCCAAGCCTGGCTGCTGTAGATGTTACAGCCCATAATTTCCTTCCTTCTCAAAGGCACCATAGATGTATGTGAGGCAGGGTAATTAATTTACCTTGTATCACCCTGTGGAGGAATTAGGCACCTTCTTATTACACCTTGATTGTGTCTGCAATTACCTGACACCAAACGACGCTCCCAGCACCTTTCCACTGCTTCTCTTTTCTTTCTCTTCTCTTTCTGTCTGTCTCTGCTTCTCCCCTTTGGGAATTCAAGCAGCACAAATATTGTCAAAGAATGAGAATTGCAGGTCCAGGTAAAGGTGAGTTCAGAGGAGGCCACCAAGATGATTATAGGGCTGGAACTCCTCTGCCGTGAGGAAAGGCTGAGAGAATTGGGAGTGTTGGGTGTGGAAAAGAGATTTCAGGGTGACCTGATTGTGGCCATGCAGAAGCTGATGGGAGCCCCCAGAAATGATGGAGAGAGACTGTGCACACAGACCAAGGGGGAATGGCTCAAAGCCATCAGAGAGCAGATTGGAAGGGTTGGATTGGACCTGAATATGAAGGGTTAGTCTGGATCTGAATAAGAAATTTTCCCCAGTGAGGGTGGTGAGGGTTGCCCAGAGCAGCTGGGACGTGGCTGGAAGTGTTTGGGGCTCGGAGCAGGCTGGGCTGGGGCAGTGCAAGGTGTCCGTGCCCCAGGAGCTCAGCTCTGAGCTCCCTCCTGAGCCCGGCCGTGCTGTGGCTGTGTGAGTGCGGCCGTGCCTGGGCTGTGGGTGCCTGCAGGCACGCAGGGGTACAGGAGGAGCTCCGTGCCCACCCCTGTGCCAGCCAGAGGCTGCCCTGCCCTCTGTGCTGCCCTTCCCCAGGGGCCATTCCCACCCACAGCTGCCCTGCAGCCCCTGGGTGCCCGATCCCACTGCTTGGTTGTGTTCTCAGCCAAAGAGGATTCCAGGAATTGTGTCAGGGTTCCAGGCCCCAGCAGCAGCTCCGGGGAGCCCTGGGTTTCCTGACTGACACACTGTGCTGCCAGCAGCTCCCAGGGGTGGCAACTGCAGGGCACAGGGGCTGGAAAATGCTGTTCCATCCTGCATTTCTGCCTGCCCAGTGTCCACACAGGTCTGCAGAGGCAGCAGGGAGAGGGATGAAGGAGAGCAGAACACAAATTTGCGGATTAGACACTGATAGCTGTGCCTAGGAAAGGTAACACATAGGGCAATGCACTGACTCCTTACGTGGCCTGATTGTTACAGTTCATTTTTAGTTCATTGGACGCCTCTCTGCGCTGATTCAGCGACTCTACCATCCCTCGGCATTTTAACATCCGCTTCCTTTTTTTTTAAATTTTTTTTTATTTTTTGGAACGCCTCACCATTTCACCATTTCCTGTTGCACGGCGGCCGGGAGCGCTCCCCGAATCGGGGGATGCCGCAGCCCGTCCTTTCCGGGGACACCGCCACCTCCCCGCGCCCGAGGGCGGCACAGCGGCTGCCGAGGAGTCCCCGGGGATGCCTGCGGGGCCCCGACGCCACCAGCAGTGGCCGCTGACCGAGCCTCACGTCATGAACCGGCGCCGGTGCCCGTGAGCGCCCGGGGCTGCGAGCGCCGCTCCCGGCCGGGCACATGGGGCCGCCGCTCCGCCGCGTCCTGCTGCTCGGAGAGGGCAACTTCTCCTTCGCCGCGGCGCTGTGCGGGGCCCCGGGCACGCATGTGGTGGCCACTTGCTACGAGAGCGAGGAGGAGGCGGAGGGGCGCGGCGGAGCGGCGCGGAGCATCCGCCGGCTGCGGGACAGCGGTGCGTGAGCGCCGGGGAGAGCCGGGACGGGCTGGGGATGGGCACGGAGCTGCTGCTGAGCCCTTTGCTGTCACCCTCCTGCCATCGCTGGCACCCTGCTGTCACCCTGGTGTCACCCTGGTGTCACCCAGAGTGGCGTCGTTGCCCCGCGGGTCCCCCCGTCCCCGCTGTCCCTCGGGATCCCCTCGCCGCTCCTCAGGGAATGGCCCAGCTGGCTGAATAAAATGCCTTAAAATCCGATCAGGATGAATTAGCACGGAAATAGCACTGAAACGACTGTTCTGAAGTGTTTTCAGAAGTTTCTGCTGCCTTGGAGGAGAGCAAAGGGCAAAGAGATCCCCGTGGGGTGTTCCCAATGCTCCAGCAGCTCTCACTTATTTTAAAATACCCTGGGTGATTTGCGTTCCCACCTTTCTTTAATATTTCCCCCCGATAACCATCAGGGTTTGCGTTCGCTGTTGCAGGAGCCGAGGTTGTGTTTTCCGTGGACTGCACCAAGCTGAAGGAGCACTTTTTACCGGGAAAACGGGAATTTGATCGGATTTATTTCAACTTCCCTCACTGCGGGAGGAAGGCTGGGGTGGTGAAGAACAGGCAGCTCCTGGCCCGCTTTTTCCATAGGTGAGTACCCCAGAACTAATTGTGCGTTAATTAACAGCTTTTCCAGCCGCGCTCCAGGTGTTTTTATGGCACTGGGGAGATCTGGGGGTGGAATTTGAATTCCTGACAGGAATTTTCTGCTTGCCTGTTATAAATAAAGAGCTTGGCTCGGCCAATCTATCAAGCAGCAATCAATTTATTAATTAATACAGAATGGTAAAGTGTGAGCAAACAGCGCTGGGTACAGTGGGGGTTTCCCCTCCAACTGTTGATTTTCTGCTGGGATTTATTGAGATTTTCCATAAGCACTTCTCAGCAATTTTTTCTCTAGTTTCCTCCTAATTTCTATTTTCGAAATCCAATTTCTATACCCATTGTGATCGATTTTTCTGTACTGCAAAGGTGTGAAATCAGTGAGGTCAGAAATAACATCTTGTGATGATGTTCTCAGGACTATAAATCAGTGATGGTGACATCCAGATTTCCTTCTTCAGAAGAAAACACCAGAGATGAGAGATTCAGTCTTCCTTTTAGGACTATAAATCAGTTTTCCAGCTTCCAGGTGTTGGTCCATCTCCTCTTCCCAGGATCATTAATTTTAGTTTGGAATATCTCCCTTCCTTCTATTTGGGTGATTACAATCCTTTCTATATATATGTGCTAAATTATAGTTCAAACCTTCTATTAAAAACCTTCTAGGCTCACATGATTCACTTATAAGCAAGCAAAAATATTACTTTAAAAGCCCCTTTCAATTTTTTCCATTTTGTTCATTAAACAGATGTTTTTATAATTACCCTATGGCCTTTCCCACACGTTTCACAACCATAACTACAAAGTTCATCTTTTTCTGCCTGACACCAAACACAACCCCACATTTCACACCTGCCTTCCCTTCCAGCTGCGCAGAGGTGCTGGCACAGGAGGGGGAAATCCACGTGGCCCTGTGCAATGGCCAGGGAGGGACTCCTGCAGATCAGCCCCCGAGGGAGTGGCACAACAGCTGGCAAATCGTGGCCCTGGCGGCCGGAGCTGGGTTTGTTCTGAGCCAGGTTCATCCTTTTAAAGCAGAGACTGTCGAGGGATACAAATGCACAGGTTACAGGTAAGCATCACACAGCAAAAGTGAAATTCTGATGTCTGTGCTCTTAAAATGCCCCAGCACTGGGATATTCTTTTGGTATCTTGTTGGCGGGAGAGGAATTCCTTTTAAATTTTAATTTTCTTTTTAATTTTCCTTTTTAATTTTTCTTGAAATTTTCCTTTTAATTTTCTTTTTTATTTTCCTTATAATTTTCCTTAAAATTTTCCTTGAAATTTTCCTTAAAATTTTCCTTTAAAATTTTCTTCTAATTTTCCTTGAAATTTTCCTTAAAACTTTCCTTGAAATTTTCCTTAAAATTTTCCTTGAAATTTTCCTTAAAAATTTCCTTTTAAATTTTCCTCTAATTTTCCTTTTAATTTTTCTTCTAATATTCCTTTTAATTTTCCATGAAATTTTCCTTTTAATTTTCCTTAAAATTTTCCTTGAAATTTTCCTTGAAATTTTCCTTGAAATTTTCCTTGAAATTTTCCTTGAAATTTTCCTTGAAATCTTCCTTGAATTTTTTTTTTCCTTAAAATTTTCCTTAAAATAGCTGCAGTTCTTGTTCATCTCTAAGCGGAGTAACCAGGATTAAAATGCAAGCTTCCTGCCAAAGCACCCTCTAAAAATAAGACTATCTGAGGATTTTAAAGGTCAAAAGCATCCGTTTCAGAGCAAATCTCAATCTCAGCCTAAAGACAGGAGGGATGGGGGTGGTGCTGGCAGAGACCTCTGGCCATCATCTGCTCCTGCCTACTTGGGCACATGAAATATCAGAAATATCAGTGATTTTGCTCTGTTTTTGTGAATTTTCAGGAGTCAGGATAAATCCTTCTGTGTAGAGGGTGCTTTGAACCACGTTTTCACACGGGGCACAGCACCCCTGTGTTTGACACCCGTGAGCTGCAAGACACAACTGGGAAGCCAAAAAGTTTCTTTTCAAGTGCCACAAGTGCTGGTGGATAAAATTAATAGGTGAGTTTTAAAATGAGTTTCTCTTTGGCAGCAGCAGCTCTGCTGCTCTCGGTGGGAATGACCAGCAGTGGGGTGAGATAAACGGATATGGTAAAAAAATCCCTTTTTTTACCAGCAAATTGTAGTTGATTCTTGATTGTAACCTGCAGACAAACAGCACAGCCCTAAAAATGTGCAACAGCTTTGGTGAAAGACTTGGCTTGGTCAGGCAGTTCCTGGCTTAAGAATGTTTGGGTAAATTGCTGTGCTCAAATCATGGCCACGGGAAGGGAATCACAGATGGTGACTGGAATTTGCACTTTTATTTTTCACAGGGGTTTCCTCGAGGTGAATTCGAGTCACCCAGTAAGGACAATAAAGGAGAAGCTCAGTGCAGGGCTCAGCCAAGATTTTCCACTGCACAACATCAGCTCCTGCCTTCCTCTGCTCCACCAAGGTCACCCCGATGGTGTTTGCCCCTCCAACATCTTCTGGATCACTCTGAGCCCAGGGGAGGCTCCAAGCACTGAGGAAACATCTGAGGGACTGGGAAATGCAGTTTTGTGTCCCCATTTTAGCCAGGACACAGATAAGAACGTGCAAGGATGCCCAGCTCCACAGCAGTTTTATCTTAGGCCTTCCCTCCTGCCTCACGCTCAGGCAATAATAAAAGAAAGATCCTTTTCCCCAGGGACACTTGAGGTTCTTTCTGGGGCAGTTTTTAGGAAATGCAGGATTGCTCCCCACTCCACGCCTGTTTTCCATGAGCTGCTCCTTGTCCTTGCAGTTAGCAGGGGCACAGAGAACAGCTGGATCCAGATGTTGGTGGATAACATTAAAACCACCCTGAATTCTCTTCACCAGGGCGTTTCTGGTGTCAAACCCAGCATCAGCCTGCAGGAAGCAGCAAGTTTTGGAGCTGAGCTAAATGACTTTGCTGCTTTTGAAGGGCAGCTCGGTGAAATTCAGCATTTCCTCTGTGTGGGGACAGGCCCAGAGCCCTCAGGCTCCTGTGTGGGGGTTATCAGGACAGCTCCTGAGGAATTCAAAAGCCCTGAGCTGGTTTTTGTCCTGGCCTCGCTGAACCTGGACCTCCTGGCCATGCTGCTGTGTGGAATATCCGACTGGAGGATGCTCTGGACATCGGACAGGCGCTTCCTCGGGCAGTTTCCTGAGGGAGAGCTGAGGCTTTTCCAGAGTTTTTCCCTCTATCCACCTTCCTACGTGCACGATGTCAGCTTCTGGGTTCCTGATGGGGAGGAGTTTGACGAAGTGGCTTTTCACACCCTCGCCAGGAGGGTGTCAGGTGAAATGGTCGTTTCCATCCAGTTAAGGGACAATTTCCAGCAGCCAGGGACAGGCCGGAGGAGCCTCTGCTACAGGGTGACTTTCCAGTCCTGTGACAGGGCCCTGGGCTGCCGGGAGGCAGCGGAGATGCAGCTGCACCTTCGGGAGCAAATACAGCAGCAGCTGGGGGTGACCCTGAGGTAGAACATCCCCCGTGGTCTGCAGGGGCTCCAGCAGCTCCTGTGCCAGTTCTGACCTGGAAAATGTCACCTGCACGTACTGTGACCTGTGTGTTGTTGCACAAGGGCAGGGTGGACTTTGAGCACCTGCACACGTTTCAGTGTGGGAGTTCCTGTTCATGAGGACTGAGCGCTCTCCTGGTCTGTGTGTGTGTAATGAAACCTCGTTTTGTGGAGCGGAGCCTTTCTTTTCTAGGTCCTGTGAGAGTGGGTTCCATCTCTTTACTAATGCAAATCCTGCTGTCCACCCTGCCCCTCCTCTGGGGCTGTTCCCTCTCCTCCTGTCCCTGTTCCCTGAGATCCCGACCCCCCGGCTGTCCCCTCCTGGCAGGGAGTTGTGCAGAGCCACAAGGTCCCCCCTGAGCCTCCTTTTCTCCAGGCTGAGCCCCTTTCCAGCTCCCTCAGCCGCTCCTGGGGCTCCAGCCACTTCCCCAGCTCTGTTCCTTTCCCTGGACACACTCCAGCCCCTGCACATCCTTCCCGTGCTCTCCCCATCTCCTGAGCGCAGGGGGTACCAAATAAAGAATATTTTCTATCGGTGCGTTCCCCATTCCCTCACTTTCCTGAGCGGGCAGGGGCAGGGCGGGGATGGACCCTGGCTCGGACCTGGGCGTGCGGGGCAGGAACCCGGGTGGGTGATGGATCCGAGTGGGTGATGGACCCGGGTGTGCAGGGCAGGACCCGGGCGAGTGATGGACCCGGCTGTGCCGGACAGGGGCTGGGTGAATGATGGACCCGGGTGTGCAGGGCAGGGACCCGGGTGGGTGGGTGATGCACCCGGCTGTGCGGGGCAGCGCTCTCCCTGTCGCGGTCCCGGTGCCTGTCCCTCTGTCAGTCCATGTCGCTGTCCCGGTCCCTGTCGCTGTCCCTATCCCTGTCGCTGTCCCCATCCCTCTGTCGGTCCCTGTCCCGGTCCCGGTCCCTGTCCCGGTCCCCATCCCTCTCTCGGTCCCCGTCGCTGTCGCGTTCCCGCCCGCAGGGCGCGCGCTGCCCGTACCCGTGATGGCGGCGGCGGCTTCGGCCGCGCTCCCGCAGCTGCTCGGGCCGGGCCGCGGCCTCCGGCGGGCGCTGCCTGCCCGTACCCGCCATGGCCGCCAAGGGGGCCCGGCAGCGGCCGCGGGCGGGCGGCGGGGACGCGGCGGGGCGGCGGCCGGAGCCCGCGGGCAGCGAGGAGCCGAAGAACGAGTGGGTGCTGCCGGGGACGGAGCGGGGGCTACCGGGGCTGCCGAGACTACCGGAGCTGCCGGGGCTACCGGGGCTGCGGGGCCGGGTTTCCCCGGGTGCTCGGTGCTGGAGCATCCCCCGGGCCGGCGCTGCTCTGGCGGGGCTGAGGGGCTGCGGCGGGCCGGGGGTCCAGCCCTGATGGTTCTTCCTTGTGAGGGGCTGGCATCCCCTCCCCGCCCTGTACCGCGCTCAGCCTTGGCTCGCTGTCACCTTGATGTCGATGCTGAGTCTTCCTGCCGCAGATTTGTATTTTTATTTTTTTTTTCCCCTCTCTCCTTTGGATTAGATCATCCGGGAGCAAAGCAGGGCACGTCTGGGCCCCTGAAGGATCAACAGCTTTCAAGTGTCTCATCTCGGCCAGGTTCTGTGCAGCTCTGCTGAGCAACATCTCGGATTGTGATGAGACCTTTAACTACTGGGAACCGGTGAGTCCCTTCCTGCCCTTGGGATTGGGGATTTGTGCTTGGCCTGTGCAGAAACCCATTTATTTAGGACCTTGTGCTCTCTGTTTCAATTCCCAGTTAGCTTGTGCAAATGCAGATTTATTTAGAACCTTGTGCTGATTGATTGCTCTGTTTCAATGAGAAATTTTTTGCTCTGGGATTCAGAGGTGGGGGGTGAAAAACTCTGTGTGCTGCATGTTAATTTGTTTATTTGGTCTCTGTTGCAGACACACTACCTCATTTACGGGAAGGGGTTTCAGACATGGGAGTACTCTCCAGCCTACGCCATCCGCTCCTATGCTTACCTGTGGCTCCATGCCCTGCCAGCCTGGTTCCATGCCAGGGTTCTGCAAACCAACAAGGTAAATCATGGCTGTGGAAGCTGCTTTTGAGAGGAGGAAATGTGCCTTTAGTGTGTGTGAAACAGTCACCCTGTTTGGTGTTAAAATTGACTTCATGTTTATAAAACCCCGGTTTGTTGACAAACATTGACCACCCTGTAAATATTTCCAAGGTTTTTAAGTTTCCCCTGATGCTTTACAAGCCCATTTTGTGCCCTGTGCCTCATTCAGACTCTGCCTGTGTCTGCTAGGTTCTCATCTTCTATTTCCTGCGATGCTTCCTGGCTTTCCTGAGCTGTGTCTGTGAACTCTACTTCTACAAGTGAGTGTCAGAGTGTGTCTGCAGGGATGTTTGGGAGCAGTGGGATGACAGACGCCGTTCCTGCCACAGGAAACAGGCTCTGCAGGCTCTGAGGCTCGTGTGTAGATGACAAAACACGTGTTCTCCTGATAACTCGAGGAGATGTTGGTCAGAATGCCACAATTAGGACAAAATTGTGCCACCCACACCTCCACTCCAGCATTTTGTTGACTCCACTCGTTTCCTCACTGCTGGCAGCGAGCAGGGTGGGAGTGCTGCAGACTGAGGAGAGTCTGGTGCTGTGTTTGCTTATCACAGTGAATTTGACTGGAACACATTGATTGCTGCTGTCTGTAATCTCTCTGCCAGTGCTGTTTACTCAGTAGCCCTAACATGCAATTATCTTGTCTAAACCGGATTTTTAATTTTATTTTTACCTGCTGCCTGATTTTCAAGCCACTACCTTGCATGACTTTTTTTGTTTGTCGGTGCTCTGGTTTAAGGAGATGAGCTGTGGCTTTTTTTGCATGATGGGGTTTTGTCAGGGGTGGGGATCATGGATGGATTGGTGTGTGCAACAGTGCAGCCACAAACTCCTGAAATTTGCACAACTGGGAGAAGCCAGGCCCTGTGCAGAAGTTTTGCACTGGTGTCACTCAGGGTGTGAAATCCCAGGGCAGTGTTGGGAATCCCTCACCTCAGAGCTCTCCAGGGATTTCTTGTGGTTCTGCCTGCCTTGGGTGCTGCTGATTTTGGCTGTTTTGTGGTACCTGTTTCTCTGCTGCTTCCCCAGGGCTGTGTGCAAGAAGTTTGGGCTGCACGTGAGCAGGCTGATGCTGGCCTTCCTAGTGCTCAGCACGGGGATGTTCTGTGCTTCTGCAGGTGAGTTGGCTTGGCACTGGCACTAACAGTGACCAAAGATGGGAGCAGAGAGAGGAGAATCACATCTCCAGCGTGCTCTTTGTCGTCTTCTCATGACGGAATAAACCTTGATTCGAATTTTGTTACAATTTCTAGGCCTGTTTCTGTTGCTGCCTCCTGTTTTTTAATATTGCTGTGCCTTTTAAACAGGCTCCTTTACTTGGACATCCTCTAAGGAGGGAGGCTGACATTTTGCAGACTGCCCTTGTGTGCTGTGGTTGTACCTGTTTCCCCAGGCACTGTAAAACCCTTGCAGCAGGTGTTGGGTGAAGTGTGGGCAGGCTGTGCTGACCTCTGCTCCCCTTGCCTTGCAGCTTTCCTCCCCAGCAGTTTCTGCATGTACACCACGGTGGTGGCCATGACGGGCTGGTACATGGACAGGACCTCGGTGGCAGTGCTGGGGGTGGCTGCTGGAGCCCTGCTGGGCTGGCCCTTCAGTGCAGCCCTGGGGTAAGGGGGAGTTTCCTGCCCTTTCTCAGGTGGTTTTCACCTGCCTGGTTGGGAGGAGAAAACCAGCATGGGCTGAGCTGCCAGCTGGCCATTGCTATGACCAGGGCCAGGCTTCCTGGCTTTTAAACTATCCATCAGAAAGCAGTTGAAATTAGTATTTCAGCCTCTCCTACAGACAAACACTGAGATTTGTAATGGTTTAAATGAGTTAGACTGCTGCTATAATTTTACTTTGAAATGAACAGTAGTTCATTCTAGTTTGTCTCTAGACTGAGGATGCTGTTGGTCTTTCATTTAAATTCAAAATAAACGCAGAAACCCAACCCATTACAACAGATACCAGGACTAAAGCCCAAACCCAAACTAAACTTAAACCTAAAATTTATGAAACTGTAATTAAAAACTCAGGCCAACAGCAACTAATCTTTAACCCAGAATGGGTTAAATAACTCCATGAACCTGGAGTAGAAGCAGAGGGCAGTGGAGTGGTGGTTTCTTCTCTTGCTTTGAGGGGGCAGCAGGACCTGCAGTGGGGTTTCTCAAAGTCTCCAGCTGACAGCTGGTCTCTCTTTCAGGCTCCCTATTGCCTTTGACTTGTTGATCCTGAAGAGGAGGTGGAAAAGTTTCCTGAACTGGTGTGTGGTGTCCCTGATCCTGTTTCTGGTGAGTGCCTGCAACAACACAAGGAGGGAATGGGTGGCAATAGAAGGGATGAATTCCTTTAGGAAACCCAGCTGGAGCTGAACTAGGATCTGCTCTCCTCCAGGTGCCCCTGGTGCTGGTGGACAGTTATTACTATGGGAAGCTGGTGGTGGCACCTCTCAACATCGTTCTCTACAATGTCTTCACCCCCCACGGCCCGGATCTCTACGGTGAGTTCGGGATAACAACCCAGGGAGGGAGCCCGAGCTTTCCTGGCTGCCGTGGCCCTTTGGCAGTGCTTTTCTCTGACGTGTCCTAAAGCAGAAGCAGCCTGCCGGCTCCACAGGCTGCAGCTGCTGCGTCTGGACACGGGATGTCTCTGTCGAGCTGGCAATCCCAGCCCGGATCCTCCACGCTGCGAGCTGTGCTGCCTCTGTTCACTCCCCACTCCTGCAAATCTGCCAGGAGGTGTCTCACTGTCTGCACAAGTGGCCTGTGTGTGTTTGTCAGCCTGAATCTCCTTCCTGGCTGCACAGTCAGGCTGCAGAGCTTTGGGAAAGGCAGGAATGGTGCACAATCCATATTTCTTTCTGTCCATACCCTGGACTTGTAGAGCTGAACAGCAGGAAATTAATTTCTAGCAGGGCTGGCAGAAACCACAGGATCCCTGCACCATCCCTGTGCTCTGGTTGAGGCCAGAGGAGCTGTTCAGGAGGGATCCAGCCCTGGTGAGCAGCAGCAAGGCTTTGCTGGCAGCTGGAGCTGCTGCCTCAGTTTAGGGGCTGTTCTGGGTGGTGCTGAGTGGTGATTTGTCACTTGTGCTGGGGCACAGCAGGGCAGCTCTGCCACGCTCTTGGCCTCTGCAGGAAGGCTCTGGAGTGTGGAGCTGGGAGTTTTCTCTAAGTAAACTCCAGGCTCTGTCTCTGAGAGGTTTTGGCAGGGGTTTGTGCCTGACCTTTTCCACACTGGTGCATGAGTTGTTTCCAGAAGCCTCCAGGGACCGGCCTGTCCTGAAGAGTTTTATTCACAGTGACATTCATACAACATCCCCAGGCTAGCAAAAGAGCCTGCCTGGAATTGCTCTTTAATGCAGCGTGGCCAGGACAACGCTGTGTGTTTAGAGAGCTTCAAAACACTGGGGAAAAATAACACTGCCAGGGGAGATGAAAGGCTGGCCAATCCCTCTTGGCTTTGGAAGCTGGGATTTCCCAACGTTCACATGATGGGGGCAGAGTCACCAACCAAACCATCTCCAGTGTAAGCACTGCAGTATTTTGGAGACAAGGGTCAATTCATTTATTTTTTTCTTCTGTCTTTAGCAGTGCACTCCCTCTGCATAAATATTGTCTGTGTAATTAATATTTCCCTGGAGTGATTAGGTTTCTGTAGCCAAGGGAAATAGCTGCTAAGGGTATGCCCCTGATTCTGAGGCTTTGGGGTGTACTTAAATTTTAAGAAGTCATAATTTGTGACCAAAGTTTTGTCCCACTTTGGGAAGCTTTATTCAGCTTGGGTGGAACGTGTTGGAGCTGTTCATGTGACACCTTTCTCTGGTTGTTGAACAGAGTGAGAATAAATGAAATGCAGTGAGCAGAGTGTTCATTGTAGCAGCGCTGAATCAGGAGGGCTGTGAGTCATGACCAAGTTATTGCAGCTTAGCTGCTGCCTGCCAGCTGCAGTTCCTGCGCTCAGCCTTCAGCCCAGGGTGGGGCTCCTTGTCTTAAACCTCGTGTACAGCTCCCCTGCTCTGGCCTGAGCTGCCCTCACCATTCCTGTGGTCAAGGTGCAGTGGATAAATTGGATTCACTCCCAAGTCTCAGTTCTAGAATTGCTCCCAGGGCTGTTCCCAGACCTCAGGGTTCAAAGCATTTCCTCTCTCAGGGTCTGACAGTGCTTCCAGCTGGTTTTCCCCATGGAACCACCGTGCCAGGAGCTGCCTGGCTGTTCTCTCCCCACTGCTGCCACCAGTCTGTCTCCTGTATCCCAGCTCTGGGCTGTGGATCCTTGCAGGGAGCTCCATCCCCTCTCCTGCTCTGCAAGCACATTCCCATTAACCTGGGCATGGAGAGCTCTGCAGTGTCCCTCCCTGCTTCAGAGAGGATGTTCTGGGCCAGGACTCCTCACACGCAGTGGGGTCGTTCCTTTTTGAGGCTGCAGCTCTGTCTCAGTTCACCTTGAGCCCTGTGGATAAGAGGAATAAAAACCCTTTTGCCCTGGGAGGCTTTGAGCCTGAGTGCCTCTGAATGCCTGCGTCACCACTGAGCCAGCCTGGTGCTTTTTGCCTGCTGTGCACTGTTCTCTTCTCTTTTTTTTTTCCCCTTTTTATTTTTTTTTTATCCTCTCACAGAGAAGAAAATCCCTCATTGGAGGAGGAGAGGAGGCTCCAGTGCTTTTTTTATGGGCAATTCAGTCACACTGCAAAAAAATGTGAGCGAGCAGCCTTTTTTTTTCTGTGTGTGAAAGCTGTGCTTCAGAGCAGCTGATCTGTTTATTAGCAGTATTATCTGGGCCATGTTTGGATTGAGGAGGAGTTGTGTTCATAAAGTGTCCTTCACTCCTGACCCCCAGGCTGCCAAACCAGAGACCAGAGCAGAGAGAGGTGAATTCAGGGTGAATTTCCTTTGCTTCCCATCGCAGCCAGAAGGGTGACAGGACGGTGCCTGGAATTATCCTGTAAAGATTTAGGACTTATTTATAGAATTGCTGTTTGCTTTCCATGCTAATAACTCAGGGTTTCCTCTCTAAACCCAAGCTGCTTGGCCAAGCAGTGACTCCAGTGCCATGTTTGTGACATTCCCAAAGCAGCTTCTCCCCTTTTTTTTTATTTTAGCTGTAGGAGCTGCAGAGGTTTTGGGTTTTCCTTGCTGCTATTCAGTTGTCTGATTAATTTCAACACGGACCCAATTTAAGTGGCTCTGATTGCAGGAAATTGCTGTGGCATGTGACACATGTCACAACAGTGCAGTGATTAAAGCCCCCGCGTGTCATTTACTGGCTGATTGAGCTAATCACACCGAGAGAGTGGGAAATGTGTGGAGAGGAGCTGGCATTCCTTATTGTTAAGGGCTTGAAGCATCCTGAATGAAGAGTCTAAATAAATGACAGTTGGACTGGAGTTTGTTTCAGTTTACATCCTGCAGAGCTTGCAGCCAGCTCCCAAGTGTGGAGGCAGAGCTGCCTGGCTCCTGGTTGTGTCAGAATTTGGGACATGAAATGGGGCTGAGTCTAAGGAGGGACCAAAACCAGCATTTGCACCAAAATTTGCACCAAAACCAGCATTTGCACCAAAATCTGCACCAAAACCAGCACCAAAACCAGCATTTGGTGGCAGAGTCTTTGTCGGGGTGAGGTGGGAATGCAAACTCCTTTCCTTCCTAATCTTTTTTGTTACATTTTTCTGTTCTGCCAACCCAGGGTGAACATCCCCACTCCAGAATTACATGGCATCGTGTGTTTTTGTGTTACTCCTCTGCAGTTAGAAGGAAAGAATGAATTTGGGGTCAAATTTCCCAGTTTTACAAGTTTTCACCTCTCCTTCATTGCTGTCCTTCTGAATGCAAGGCTGAGCTCTGTGTCACAGAATTCTGCTGGCTGCTGCTCTGGGATTCATGAGCAGCAGATGTGATACTGACTATTTTTCACCCCCAATGAAGAAATAAGAAAAAAAAACATTTCTGAGCAGGAAGACAATGAAGTTTCTTGGGCAGGTGTGAGAGTGAGATCCTCTGGTGGCTGTGTCAGGCAAAGCTGCTGTTCCATCCATTCATGTTTGTGTTCCAAACCTCTTTTTTCCTTTTTTCCTCACCCTTCAGGTACAGAACCCTGGTACTTCTATTTCATCAACGGCTTTCTGAATTTCAATGTGGTTTTTGTGCTGGCCCTGCTCGTGCTGCCTCTGACCTGTCTGATGGAGTGCCTGCTGCAGAAATTCCGTGGTGAGTGCAGGGCAGCTGGCAGAGCTCACCTGCCACAGAGCAGCTTTTCTGAAACTGGGAGCACTGAAAACCTTTGGAGCACCAGGAAAGTTCCTGGAGCTCATTAGAGCTCAAGATTGTTCCTTGCCTCCACCTCAGGAGGAAAAATGTGTTAAAAAAAGCAAGCCTGACAAGGTGTGTGGTTCCTAAGCTTCATTCTGCCATTTAATGCACCAGGAATAGTCAATAATCCTAAAGGGGGAAGAATGGCCCTAAATAATCCAATCCAGTAATCCTAAAGGGGGAAGAAGCTGTTCCTGCTGTTTTTCCCATCTTCTCTGCAGCTGGAAATAGAAACCTTTTGGGATTGAAGCTGGGCTGTTCTGTGCACTGTGGATTTTTCAGGCTGCCAGGCTCCCCATGCTCTGGGAAGTGTCCCCATGGGTGTGGATATACTGAGAGTTCAAAAAAAAAGGAGGAACCAGAATATTCCCTGCCTCACACTGGGCTTTTTCTTGAATCAAATGACATCAGCTCGAACACATGACTCCTGTAAGTGACTCCAGAGGGGAAGTGTAAATTCTCCTCTGCTGTTTTCCTAAGGAAAATCCATCAAGGGTCAGCAGCAGCCTCCACATTCATCAGTCCAGTCAGTGCTTTGCTCTGGTTTTTTTTACTGAATACAGCAAACAGTAACACAATCCTCGATGAAAATGATTGTTAAGGGGTGTTTGCTTCTATCTGTTCCTCGGCTGTGAGTGACAAACTCTCAGAGAGCAGTAAAAGCTCGGTGGGAGCTCCTGTAAATGTGAGATTTCCTGCTGTTCACTTGGTGTTCTTGTGCTTAGCAGCAGGAGCGGCTCTGCCAAGTGCTTTGTTCTCATTGTCTGTGCAATGCCGTTGGTTTAATTGCTTAACTCTGCTGTTGGGAGCAGCGAGGGGGTAGGAGAGGCACTGAAAATTGTCAGGCAGTGTCGAACCCTCCTCACTGAGCCTGAAATTCAGGGTAATTGTTGTTATTTTTGAATGGGTTTTATTTCCTCTGTTAAGCAGGAGGCGCCTCAGAGACCTCTCCCGGCGTTATTTTTGTAATGAGGCGATGAAGGTTGGGCAAACTTCAGGCTCTAAACAACCATTGGGAGGGTAAAAGAGATCCTGAGGAGGCTCTTTGTGATCTCTGTGTGTGCAATGCCCAGCAGGAAACCCAGCACTCCATCTGCCTGTTCAGACCTGGCTGTTCCTGATGGGTTTTGTGCCTTGTTCTTGGCTCCAGGAACGCTTTCATTTTCTGCTTTGGTCTTCCTGAGTGTGAAAAACAAGGTTGACTTTTTTGGAAAAATTTAGAAGTTTAATAAAAAAATTAAAGAAAATTGAGAATTAGGAGAGATAAAAGCAAAATACATTTTTTGGGCTGAGGGTGCCTGGCACAGAATTAGCTAGCACACTGTTAAAAAAAGTTTTCTCTTTAAAAACATCAGCTTGATGCATATTTAAAAATTCACATGCATGATTTCAACATTCTTTTTGAGTGTGAATTTCTTTTGTTTGGTCTTAACTCTCTCCCCCAGACATTCCATGTGGCAGACCCGTGCTCGGGTGGTTCTATTCTATTTGATAGCTCAGGTCTATAAATTCTTCTCTTGGGGTTCTGGTCATTTTCATTTGGACAGAAGTTTAATCACTTCTTTGGTCAGCAAGGAAACAAAAGGCTCTAGTGTTCTCACATTAAGATACTTATCACATTTCTAAATTTTATTAATAAAGAAAACACAGCACAATCTTCTTACATTCTACATACAGCGTTTATTTTAATATTTGCGAAAAGCCAACTAACTATACACTGTGCATTTATAACACTGAGGCTGTTGGAATTGTCAGTACTGGAGGAATCTGCAAAAATCCTCAGAGGAGAGTGCCCTGCTGGCTGGTTGGGGGGTGTTAGCTGGGTTTTAGCAGCAGGAGGGCTCAGAACAGAGCTTGGGTCTCCAGAGGGGCTGGGAACACAAACCCTGTGAGGAGCGGCTGAGGGAGCTGGGCTTGTTCAGCCTGGACAAAAGGAGACTCAGGGGTGCCCTCATCACTCCCCA
Organism: Acrocephalus scirpaceus scirpaceus; assembly: GCA_910950805.1. Taxonomy (NCBI): domain Eukaryota; kingdom Metazoa; phylum Chordata; class Aves; order Passeriformes; family Sylviidae; genus Acrocephalus; species Acrocephalus scirpaceus. The sequence continues at coordinate 1,717,015 of OU383793.1, forward strand.
CAGCTCCCTGAAAGGTGCCTGTGCTCAGCTGGGCTTGGGCTCTTTCTCCAGGCAGCACTGACAGAACCAGAGGACACAGCCTCAAGCTGTGCCAAGGGAAATCCAGGCTGGATATCAGGGAAAAGTTTTTTACAGCAAGGGTGATAAAGGACTGGAATGGTCTGCCCGGGGAGGTGGTGGAGTCACCATCCCTGGATGTGTTTAAGGAAAGCCTGGATGTGGCACTGGGTGCCAGGGTTTGGTTGAGGTGTCAGGGCTGGGTTGGACTCGATGACCCTGGAGGTCTCTTCCAACCTAAAATTCTGGGATTCTTTGGGTGTGAGAGAGGATTGTGCAAGAGAAGGAATTCTTGCATTTCTCCTTTGCTGAGGTTTTGTTCCCTCCAGTTCAGAATCTGGGCCGTCCCTACTGGCTGACCCTGGCTCCCATGTACATCTGGATCCTGATTTTCTTCAGCCAGCCCCACAAAGAGGAGAGATTTCTCTTCCCCATCTATCCCCTCATCTGCCTCTCTGGTGCTGTGGCCCTCTCTGCTCTTCAGGTAAATTCCAGTGATTTTTAATAATCAGCTGAGAATATTTCCCAGCTGTTATTTCTCAATGACTTTGAGTTGTTCTCCAATCCCAAGTGGGAATTTCTGGGGTTGTCATTCTGTAGTGCCAACACCACACAAAATCCAGGAGATTCTGTGAGGGTTCAGTGACCTGCTGATGGAATTGTGCCTCCCTGGCTGCTCAGCTTTGAGGGCAGCAATGTGAGTGTGTAGGAAATGCATTTTGATTTGTTTTAGAAGGAATCCCTCTGAAGGGAAGGCTGAAAAAAGGCAAAGGGATCAAAGGGATCTCCTTTAAATGTTGGGAAATTGCATTGGACCTTTGGAAGAGCCAAAACCTGAATGTTTAGTAAACATCACTTGAAACACTTCACAGAGCAAAGCACTAATACAGGCTGATATAAACCTCCCCAAAGCTCAGAATTATTCATGTGCTGTTCAAAGGGCTCAGGAATGCAGCCAGGAGTCCCTGCTGGAGCCTGTTCCAGCTGTTTGGCCTCATCCTGCTGCTCCTGCTGTGCCCTGCTGGAATTCCTGCCCAGCCCTCAGCCCCTGGCTGCTCTCACTGCATCCATCCACTCCCAGAGGAGTTCCAGTCCTTGCCTCCACACAGGATCCACCTCTGGAATGTCACCAGTTTTATGAGAATCCCTCTGTGCTCTCAGAACATCACAGAGCAACGTTAATTTATTTTTATTTTAAATACAGCTTCAGGAAAGTTTTGTGTACATTTCTTGCATATTTTACCACTGTTGGATGAGATTTTGCCCAGTGTGGAGCATCCAGCTGAGAATCTGGAACTGATTGCCCACCACAGGACGAGTTTGTCACTCTGCCCCTCCAAACCATGTGGATTTATTTGGCTGCTGTGAGAAAAATGCAAACAGGACAAGAGAAACAGAAACCAGGGAGGGTAGGGAGTGAAGAACCTGCAGAACAGCAGGGAGAGACCAAGCCAAGGACTGGATGTATTTCCTCCTGGCTATTCCCAGAGAGGCTTTTTAATTGGAAAAAAACCCAAAAAGAAAAACCCCAAACCAAACCAAAAAAAACCCCAAAAAACAAAAGAACCCCACCAAAAACAACAACAAAAAAAAACCCACACAAAAAAACCTAAAGGGCTTTTCTTTTATCAATTTTTCTTTTATAATTTTTTCTTTTATCAATTTTTCTTTTATAATTTTTTCTTTTATAATTTTTTCTTTTATCAGTTGTTCTTTCATCACTTTCAAGGGTGACTTTATGTTGAGAGGTGGATGCAGAACGTGCCCCGTGCTCTTTTATCCACTTCAAAGCTGTGGTTTTGTGCAGGCAGGGTAAACAACCAGAGGTCACTCTGGAAATCTGGGTCATGGGGTTTGTGCTAGGCAGGAATTCAGTCCAGCATGGAAAATCAGGTGAGGCTGTGCAGGAACTCCTGCAGAGCTCTCTGAGCCCCTGGTTCACCTGGGAGCAGCCAAGCTGCAGCTCTTGGCAGAACATTTTAGTCCCAGAGGCCTTCCTAGGTAAAAGAGCTGAAAACTTCTTGAAATACCCCAAATTATCACTTAAATGTGACTGAACCCTATGAATTGCTGTGCATTTTGATGGCTCTGAGTTAAAAAAAAGCCCAAAGATCTGGTGGGGGGTGCACTGTTATGAGGCCTTTATGGAAAACGGGGATTTTTATGGAAAACGGGGATTTTTATGAAAAAATGAGAATTTTGCTGACCGGATCAGAGTTGGAGTAACTTCATATTGTCTCTCTTTCTTTTTTAATCTCTTCCCTGAGAAATGTTACCACTTCATCTTCCAGCGCTACCGCCTGGAGCACTACACAGTGTCCTCCAACTGGCTGGCCCTGGGGACTGTCCTCCTCTTTGGCCTTTTGTCACTGTCACGTTCTGTTGCCTTATTCAAAGGTTGGTGTTTCACATTCTGCCCTCTGCTCTCCTGGGCTCAGGACCTGCACAAAGAATCGGGAACCTCCAGAAGTTTGGGTGTTGTTGTTGCTGCAGGGGAGGGAATAAGTTCTGATGGTCACCATTAATTAATTATTAATTAAACATCTGTCCATATATATATGTATGAATGGATCACCAGAATTACAGCACTTGAAAATCCTCTTCACCTTCCACCAGTGATCTAAAACCTGGCTGGTATTGAAGCAGACACTTCAGCTTTCCAATAGATAATCCCACTTGGAAAAGCATTTTCCTGTGTAAAACTTGAATTAGGTGCATGAGTCCTTCATGGAGGTGGATTGGACATTCCTGGAATCACAGCCCTCCCACCTCATCAGTGATTTTGGGGTTTTGGTGGCCATTGACAGCCAGGACAGGGGAACAGGAATAGAATTGGGGGCGCCCAGGGTGAGAGGGGAAGCTTTGCATGCAGCCATTCTTAGCATAGACCAGTTCATTTATTCAGTGAGTTATCAGTTCAAAACCTCTGCATGAAACAATTTGTGCAGGCTTTCATTAAATTCCCCTCTTACTTCAACCTTTACTGTGATTTTCTGCCTTGCACAGGCTACCACGGGCCCCTGGACCTGTACCCGGAATTCCACAGGATTGCCACTGACCCCAGCATCCACACGGTGCCCGAGGGGAGACCCGTCAATGTCTGTGTGGGGAAGGAGTGGCACAGGTTCCCCAGCAGCTTCCTGCTGCCAGACAAGTGAGTGCTGCCATGGGAAAGCTGGATTTGGTGGGATGGATAACGAGGGGCACAGCAATGAGGGGCACAGGAATGGATGTTGGATCTCTGTTGTCACCAGCGGTGTCACAAACACTGTTGAGGTACCCAAATAAAGGATCCTGAGGGGTTTTAATTAGCCACAAGTTCCTGGACATCCCTGCTGTACCTGCCCACCCTGGGACTGATGTCCTTGGTTTCAGATTGATTCTGAAAAGGAGAAATTGGTGAGTTGGATAACGAGGGGCACAATAACGAGGGGCACAACAATGGATGTGGGGAACCCTCAGGACCTTGGATCTCTGTTGTCACCAGCAGTGTCACAAACACTGTTGAGGTACCCAAATAAAGGATTCTGAGGGTTTTGATTGGCACATTGGCCACTAGTTCCTGGACATCCTTGCTGTACCTGTCCACCCTGGGATTGATGTCTTTGGTTTCAGATCGATTCTGAAAAGGTGAATTTGGTGAGATGGATAACGAGGGGCACAGTAATGAGGGGCACAATAATGGATGTGGGGAACCCTCAGGACCTTGGATCTCTTTTGTCACCAGCAATGTCAGAAACCAGCTGGGTTTATTTGAGTTTGGTACTTTTTGTTGAAGTACCCAAATAAAGGATTCTGAGGGTTTTTGGTTGGCTCATTGGCCAGAAATTCCTGGGAATCCCTGCTGTACCTGCCCACCCTGGGACTGATGTCCTTGGCCTCAGATTGATTCTGAAAAGGTGAATTTGGTGAGATGGATAACGAGGGGCACAATAATGGATGTGGGGAACCCTCAGGACCTTGGATCTCTGTCATCACCAGCAGTGTCACAAACACTGTTGAAGTACCCAAATAAATGATTCTGAGGGTTTTGGTTGGCACATTGGCCACAAATTCCTGGGAATCCCTGCTGTACCTGCCCACCCTGGGGTTGGTGTCCTTGGTTCTGGTTTTGGTGCTCTCCACACAAAATGCTCTCCCTGTTCCCCCAGCTGGCAGCTCCAGTTCATCCTGTCGGAATTCCGGGGCCAGCTGCCCAAACCCTTTGCCAAGGGGCCCATGGCCACCAGGATCATTCCCACGGACATGAATGACCAGAACAAGGAGGAGCCATCTCGATATGTAAGGATTTACTCCTGGCTTCTTTCCCTCACCTCGCTGGATAATTTAAATTCATGCAATGCCTCTGAGTGGATCTCCCCATTTCTGTTTCCTGGGAAGCTCCAAACCAAACATGGTCCCTCTGCAGCACTTGGAAATCTCCCCAGTCTTGTTTTCTGTCAGTTCCTGTTTGTCTTTCATCTGCAGTTTGAAGTCATAATGATAATAAAAGAAGCAGCAGAAGTAAGAACTCCCAATTATTGCAGTTTTGGGTTTAGTGTGTTCATGTGATCCCAGGAATGAGTAATTTGAAGTCCCCCACAGAAAATATTTGTCACTGAGCAGGAGTTGAAATTTTCCTCGTTTGTTTCTTTTTAAATATAAAATTATTCATCATATTCTCAACTGAGGGGGAACTTAATTCGGAATTTAATTGCATTAGTGGCAATCTGCTAAGATAATTTATATTGGTATTATTGATTTATTTCCTGGTTGAACTAAACAAAACCAGTGCAGGAATAGGAATGTTTTAAAATCATTTCTAGCCAGCATGTTTAAAATTACTAACAGGTTAAATCTTGGCAGTTTTCTGGGTTAAAACTCCTATTTTGAGGCTCATTATGCAGTTACTGGAAATGGGAAGGAGGCGTGTTCCCACCTGAGAGGAGCTGTCTGCTGCAGTGCATTTAATTTATGAAATCTTTAACTGGGGCTTATTTTTAGCACAGACAGCTGGCTGCTACACAGCCTGTGACTAATAGAGCAAAACACACTTTTGTTTCATGCCTAATGTCACCCTACAACTTTGGTATTTCTCATCCAGGCTCAAGGGTCTAGGACTTAATCAGAAATTAAATAGGGGGTTAAAATTTTTAATTTTGACCTGCTAATTGCACCAAGAAATCAAGATTTTTTTTTCCCCAGATTTAGTGAGTACAAGCATATTCAGATTTTAAAAAATAGAAGAATAATTAGCAACAACTGGACAGGACTGTGAGAGGGGATAAATCTAAATAGCACAAAGCTGTTGGTCATTTAAAGGGAGAAAACAAATGGTTCAGGGGGATTATGTGAGCCATGGATAAAACCAATTAATGGCTGCAGCTCTCACTGTTTCAGGTGTGAGTATCTGTTACTGCTCTGCTTGGAAATGGAAGAGGGAACCTCGGTGTTCCTGTTGCTATGAGACACTGGGGAAAGAGTGATTTGATCTTGTTTTGCAATCTCTCTTTCCTTAATCACATTGAGCAGCACTTACCTTGCACTTGCCCGGCTGGGGAGGTGAATTTGTCTCTGAAAGTGCCAAGGAAGAGATAAGGAATATTATTTCTTACCAAGATACATCTGAGCAGGACCAGCAGATTAGGCCTGAGAGCTGCTAACAACAGCTGCCCTCAGAGAAATTGGGTTTTAAGCACTTTTCTCTTCACTTCCAGCACCACCCAGACCCCCTGGCAGAACAGATGTGCCCCCAGCTCCAGCTCTGTGCTGTTCCCACTCCTGGCAGTCAGGATGGGATCCAGCTTAGCTCTCCTCCACTTGGCAGAGCAGCAGCATGAAATAAAGAAAGGGTGGGAGGAGGAAAAGGGGAACAGAGGAGGAGAGGATGTGATTTAGAAATCCCTCGCAGCTTTGTTCACTAAGACTCATTCCCTTCTTTCATTTCAAGGTCTGTGCATTACCAAGTCCTGTGTAAATCCCCAAATCAGTGCAGAGGTGCTGAGCTGGCCCTCAGAGCAGGGGGAATATTATCCTTGGCCTCACTGTAACCTGTGAAAATGCAAGGAAAACCTGGAATTTGAAGTCCCAGCCCTTTTAGGGAGCATTTAGGATGAGAAAAGTGAGACCCTTGAGGCAGCAGCTTGTCTTTCTCTCAATGATTGTACATCACTTCCAGAAAAACTCGGTTAGTGGTTTGGGAGTCCTTGTGCTAATGAGCCAGAACCTCTCCCAGGGCCTGGAATGTTCCTCTCACACAGAGCAAGAAGTGGATTCAGCATCCTCAGCTGCGTTTCCTGTGCTGTAATTTCATTTGCCACTCAGCTGTGATGCCACGGAGCCATCTGCTATCCACCTAATTAAATTGTTCTCAGCCTAAATTGTTACATTAAACCCCAAAGGTGCTGCAGAGAAGGGATCTCGAGCACGGCCAAGGAAGTTTGGCTGTAAAATTTTGTGGGAGAGGGAACTGAAATCCCTGCAGGAAGAGTTTGAGGGAGTGAGGCAGGATAGCACACAGGATTCCCAGCAGGAGGAGGAGGTTTCACAACGTGCTCTGGCAGAGGTTTTACATGAAAACATCCAAATTCTGTTACCTGTGTCCCCTGCTGGGAATTCAACCCTCTTTTCATTGCTGTGAATGAGCACAGACAGCCAAAAGCACAGGAAATAAACCCAGCAATGTCTGTCCTCTGCAGATTGACATCTCCAAGTGTCACTACCTGGTGGACCTGGACACAGCCACAGAGGCCCCGAGGGAGCCGAGGTTCTCCTCCCACAGAGAGGAGTGGGTCACCATTGCCTACAAGCCATTCCTCGATGCTTCCAGGTGAGATTTGCATTTGGAGAGGGAGGGACTGGGGCTGGCAGTCTGATTTCTGTTTGCAAAATCGGACAGGGAGGAGAGATCCGTGGGCAAATGCCAGCTTGAGATCCGATTTCCAGCAAAGTGGAGCCTTTGTCAAACTCCTGCTTGCAAAATTTATGACCTAAGTTGCTTTAGAGGGTGAAGCTCTCTGAGGAGGGTGGTGACAAGGAGAGTTTTTAGAGACAAACAAACAATTTCTTTATAAAGCTTCCTGGTTTTTGGGGGTGCTTTCCAAAGAAATGAGGTGGATGTCACCTCCTCCCAGGATCTGTTTTGTCCCAGCCGAATTCAGGACAGGGATAAATCATCAGCTCTGAAAAATTTCTGAAAGCTGGCAGAGAGAGGAGGCAGGGAGCAGGGCCACACCTTTATTGGGCACCAGAAAATCCATGGAAGAGATCCCTGCTGGAATCTGTTCTGCAGAGGTTGTGCTGCTCACCCAGCCCCTCGCTGGAGTGTCTGTCCAGGAATCTCTGTGGGAAGCAGAGATTGGGATTTGCTCTCCTCCAGGATGTGGGATCAGGGTTGTCAGGCTGGGAATGTTCCCACATTCCTGCAAGCACAGGAACCCTCAAGGATCTGCTTTAGTCCTTCAGAGCTCTGCTCATGGAGCTGTCACCCTGGGACAGAGACTGGAAAAACCTCTGGAAAAAACAAACCCAGAGTTCAGCGCCCTCCTGTTTTCCATGAGAGACCTGATTGCTTCTCCTGCAGGGAGTGGGGCTGGGAGGAGCAGGGGAAGGAGTGATAATGTTTGAGCAGCTCCCAGGGGAGCTCTGGTGTTCCCAGCGTGCTGACACAAACAACTTTCCTTGGCAAGTCTTCCATGAACTCTGTTTTCCAGGAGAACCTGCTGCTGCATTTGGGCAGCCCTTTGGGAAGGGAGCAGGAGGTGGCCATGACTTTTATTAATGAGGCATCAAAGGCACTCCTTTGGTTTGCCCTTAAATGTGCATTTCTGCTTTAAAGCCTCATTTCTGTGTTCTCAGAGCTGCTTTATCTTGCTTGCTGAATCCTTTTGGAGTTTCATGTTTGCATCTCAGTGGTTGAAAACCCAAACCCATCGAGCGCCTCCCCAGCTCAGCCCAAGGTGCAGCTCTTGCACAAAAATAAATGAAATAAATGCAATCAGTGACCCCAGCAGCTCAGCTCAGTCCTGCTGCACTGGAGGCTTCTGGGGCTCGCTGTGAGTCTCCCATTGACGTCAGCAAGAGCAAATGTAAATCTCAGCTGGCTCTGATAAATGGTGCTGCTAATTGAATTAGAGAGCACTCCGAGCCACCAGCTAATTATGCTCCTCAGGAAGCTGCTTTGCCAAGGTCCATTTAATTCTATATTGGCTGAGAGCTCTGAATCTGGCACAGGAAAGGGGGAATATATCACAGCCCCCTCTGAGGGGCACAGATTTCCCGGCTCTTTAGGGCTCAGCCGTCTGCTTGCTCCAAACACTTGGGGTTTCCATTGGAAAAAATAAAATTCTCGCTGCAAAATTAATGTTTGGGTCACCTTGTTGGAGCAGAGCATTATGCTGGTTTGATAAGAGGCTGTCTTGTTCCCTTTAATGGTGTTTTCCTTGAGTTGTTTTCCATATTTTTGTTTCTAGAGTAGCTGAATTACTCCTGACATCTGTGTGTTGGTACAGAGTTTAACCCCCAGGGGAAATGTGAACCTTAAAGGGTTTGCAGAGAGCTTTGATTGTGAGCTGCTGGTGGCTGGGAGGCACTGGGACCTGCTCAGGTGGCACTGGGACCTGTCCATCTTACTGGGACCCGCCCAGGTGGCACTGGGACCCGCCCAGGTGGCACTGGGACCCACTCAGGTGGCACTGGGACCTGTCCAGGTGGCACTGGAACCCACCCAGGTGGCACTGGGACCTGTCCAGGTGGCACTGAGACCCACCCCTGTGGCTCTGGGACCCGCCCAGGTGGCTCTGAGCATGCCCAGGTGGCACTGGGGACCCGCCCAGGTGGCACTGGAACCCGCCCAGGTGGCACTGGGACCTGTCCCTGTGGCTCTGGAACCTGTCCCTGTGGCAGAGTTCAGTCCCTCCTACCATTCCCTGCTCTCCTGCCTCTCCCAGCTCTGCTGTCACCAACCTCAGGTCACAAAATGCCCTTCAGGAGGGATCTCAGCCCTGCAGGTGTCCGAGTGCTGCCATTCCATGTCAGCCTGGGAATTTGGCAATCCCATCTTCACTTGGGATTTCTTCCCATCCCACAGCAGCCTCCTCTGGCACTGCTGGAACAGTTTTTGAGTTGTTTTTCCTGAAATTCAGGCAGAAACAGCTTAGCTCCGAGGATCTCTGTGCTTCCAGCTCTGGGAGCTGCTCTGTCCTGCAGCAGTGCCTCCTTCAGACCCCAAAAACCCTGGAAAAACCCTGGAAAAACCCTGGACAAACAGAGCCCTGCTCACCCAGCCTGGAGCAGCCGTGGCCCTGCTCCTGCTGCGGGGAGCTGAGTGCTGATGGAGGCTCCACACTCTCCATCTCCAGGGGACAAATTTAGCAGCGAATGCAAATAGAACATTAAATATATTCCCTGTCATCTGTCACCCAGCCCCTTCCCTGTGCCATCTGCTGTCTGAGGTGGCTGAGCTGACAGGGAGAGGTGACAGGAGGTGACAGGAGGTGAGCTGGGAGGGGACAGTGAGGCTGCAGGAGCTGCCTGAGCCCAGCCAGGCTGTGCAGCCCCAGGGGAGGTGCAGCTCCCACTGGCAGTTCCTGCCTTTGTTCCCCAGCTGCTTTTGTGTAAAATCTCCAGTGCAAAGCAAACAAAACACAATTCTTCTTTCTGCTGGAAAAAAAAAATTTGCTTGGATTGGATGTCCAGAGCAGCAGAGCTGGGGATGAAGTGACCACTGAGCAACCCAAACCTGAGTGCTGCTGCATTTCCAGGCTGCCTGTGGCTGGGGTTACTCTTGTGGCTGGCAAGGGTTGATGTTTTCCCATCCAGTTGATCTTAAAAGACATAAAAAGAGAAGCTGAGGAAGCCAAACTCTGCCTCAGCCCCGATTTTAATGGGTTGCTCGGATTTTTGAAGCTTCACCAAGCTCCGAGCTGCTGCTGGAGGATGTTTTATTTGTCGACTTCACATTGAAACCTGGCCTGTATCAGTGAGAGAATTCGTTCATTCACAGTGCCCTCAGCCAGGCTGCTCCAGCAATTAGCGACCCAATCAACGGTGCTAATTTCACCCAGACATCATTAAACCCTCCGTGCTCCGCTGGTGCAGTTTTTGTAAAGCTGTGAAATGCCAGGCACTGGCAGGGCAGGGAGTGAGTGTGGGGTTTAGAGCTGTAATTCAATATTTCCACACAAGAACCAAACGCCAAAATGCCATCAAAGCTTTTTTTTTTTTGCTTCTCGGAGAGGCGTGGTGGGAAAAGGCAGCCAGAAAGATGGGATAGAAAAGATTCCAGGAGGAATAAAGGACAGGGCTGTTATAAACACCAGTTCTCCAATATTCTGTTTTAGAGGTTTATTGGAAAATGACAAAATGAGATGGAAAAGAGACAATTCCCACAATCAAAGGGCAGCTCTGAGCCCGGGGTTCGAGCTGCAGGGTGAACCAGACCCAGCCTCTGTCGCACTGGGTCCCCCATAGTTCACCCCAACCATCTCTCAAGGTCAGTTTTTATAAGGTTTTTAGGCCCCAGGCTCGTTTTCTGTCCAGTCTGAATATGCAGATAGGATTTCCATCCACCTGGAGTGAGAGTAGAACAGAATTCCAGGAAATCTGGTCACATCTCTGGATCTGTCTATGAATTATTCCTGAAGTCTTCACTAAACATGTCTATGGATTATTCTTGAAGCTCCTGCCAGACAAACACATCTTGGTTTGGTCTCAAGGAGTGTCAGGATTCCAGGAGTGATCGGATTTTCTGAGAGCTGAATCAGTTCTGATGGGTTTTAGTGATCGTTATCTGGCGCCCCTTTATCATGGTGCACCCCTCACTGATATGAGAATTCAGTTCTGTTGTTCTATGGGCAGGACAGTTACCTACCCCCCCTTGCTGGTTTCTGTACAAGGGGGCACCTTTTAGCACACTTTATTTAAATCAAACCATATAATTATAACAGTAATAAAAAACTCGAATTAAACTACATGTTTATAACATGTCTGTGAATTATTCCTGAAGTCTTCACTAAACATGTCCATGGATTATTCTTGAAGCTCCTGCCAGACGAACATGTCTTGGTTTGGGTTTGGTCTCAGGGAGTGTCAGGATTCCAGGAGTGACTGGATTTTCTGAGAGCTGAATCAGTTCTGATGGGTTTTAGTGATCGTTATCTGGCGCCCCTTTGGCATGGTGCACCCCTCACTGATATGAGAATTCAGTTCTATTGTTCTATGGGCAGGCCAGTTACCTACCCCCCCTTGCTGGTTTCTGTACAAGGGGGCACCTTTTAGCACACTTTATTTAAATCAAACCATATAATTATAACAGTAATAAAAAACTCGAATTAAACTACAGATTTATAACAGGGCTGTGCGAGCCCCACCTTCCCCTGGTTGCTGATATCTGAGATTTAAATTTCTTTTATTAATTACAGCACCTCCCTGCCCTCAGCCCTGCTGGGGACGGATGGTGGGCACGGTGTTGATGGCACAGAGCAGCCCTGGCGGCGCTGAGGAGAGAATTGGGCTCTTAATTTGCTTTTCCTTTCTGCTTTTGCAGGTCCTCGAGGCTGCTGCGGGCGTTTTACATCCCGGTGCTGTCCGAGCAGCACACGCACTATGCCAACTACAGCATCCTGAAACCCCGCAGGAGGCAGGCCAGGAAAAAAATGGGAGGCTAGGAACACTCAAAAAAAAGTGAAAAACCGACAAAAAATCCACCCAAAGCATCTGCTGGCACTCCTGAGCCACGGTCAGCTCCCTGAGTGAAGGATGGTGCTGGGGGCATTCCCTGAGCAGCTCTGGCAGCCTCTGCTCCTCCTCGAGCCATTGGAAAATCCAGCAGCCACTGTGGATGTGTGATCCCTGCTGCTCCCTGCGTGGTGTCTTACACCAGAGAAGAGGAAAATGGAAAATAAATCAAAGGGTGCAAATGTGGGAAGATCCAGCTCAAATTCTCAAAATCTCAAATTCTCAAAATCTCAAATTCTCTCTGTCTCTCCCCCTCCCACCCCTCCTCTGTCCTCACCTGCTCGAGCAGCGCTGTCTTTCACCCAGGGAATTTTTTTTCAGGTAACAAAGCTTAGGAATTTTCTTTTTCTCCTTGGAAGAACACCTGACTGGCAGTGAGCTGGAGTGCACTGAATCTCAAGGAGTGCAACATCGTGCACCACAGAGGGACCAGCCAAAGCTGCTCTGTCCAGGAGACATTTCCAGGGATAAACCTGTGCTTTTGGGAAGAAAAAACCAAACTGAGACAATTATGTGTTCAATGGGATCAGAGTGTTTCGTGCTGTCTGTGAAGCCACGTGTTCGTTTGCTATTTATAATGATTTTTTTCAAGATCCTTTGAATTCTAAACTTCAGCATCTTAAAAATTCTGGAATCATCCAGAGAAGAGAAGGATGAATCCTATTTTTTTTTTCTTTTTGCAGTTCTGTTTCCCAGAATAGCCAGGATGTGTTACGTGGGTCCAGCATGCCTCGGAGCAGTGCTGTGCTTGTTAAATCTCCATTTTTAAACGTGCAGCATCACCAGCTGGATGGAGGGAGCTGTTTTCACTCACACCCCTGGAATTCTGTGGGGATGGAGCAGAGGGGAAGTTCTGTGCCTGCTCCGTGGTGTGGCTGTGCTTGGGTTGGGGGGATCAGGGAGCAGATTTGGGTGTTTGGGATCCAGAAAAGCCCTGGGGATCCGTGAGTTGGGTGCAGATCTCAGCAGGGTTGTGATCCAACCTGATCCTGCTGGGACAGAGCAGGAGGAGCTGGAAGAGCAGCAAGGCTGGGCTGGATCACAGGATCAACCTCAGGAGCACAGGAGGAGGTTCTGGATCCCAGCACTGCATTAAGGAGGTTTTCAGTGGTTGTGCTGCAGCCACTGCCCTGCCTGGAGCCTGGATGGCCACACCATGAGAATCCAGTGCAGCCCAGAGCAGCAGCTGCAAGCTGAGGCTCCAAATTCAGATTTAGGGTGGTGCCATCCTTAGGGAAATGCAAATCTCACCTTCCCAGGTGTCAGAGCTGTGGAGCTCTGAGGTTCTCAGGGTGTGGTGGCTGTGGAGGCCGAGCTGACATCAGGGCTCTGTGTGTGTGTTCATCATCCCCCCTCCCTCCCTGCAGCCAGCTCTGCCCTCGGTGAAGCTCACACAGGGCTCTGGTGCTGGGAAATCCAACCCAGATCTCCTGCCTTGCTCGTTGCCTCTTGCAAACCCCTGAGCTGGAATCAGATAAAGCTCCAGGTGCAGCTGCAGCAGTTCCTGCACCAGGGCTGTGCTGCTGTCCCTGTCCCCTGTCCCTGTCCCCTGTCCCTGTCCCCTGTCCCTGTCCCTGTCCCTGTCCCTGTCCCCTGTCCCAGCCCTGGCCCGTGTGTGGTGTGCCCACAGTGCAGTGAACACCCACTGAAACCACCGTGCCTGCTCCACCTTCATTTCCACTCGGATTCCTGCTCTGTGGTGGTGGTTGGGAGCTGATAACTGATAATGGTCAGGAGTTATCAGTGTTTTCCACAGGAATGCAGCGTTTGGTGCTGGAGTAAACACAGGGGCAGTGCTGTCCCTCACTGTCCTGCAGCTCCATGCCTGTCTCTCCTGGGATTTAAACCTCTGGAGGAGGAGAATTAAAAAATTCTAAAGATTTTAAAGATTCTAAAGATTTTAAAGATTTCCTTGGGTGCAGGAGGGCTCCCCATTGGTTTTGAAGGGTGATTTGCACCAGTTTATCTTCGTTTAGTTCTGCCTCAGAAAGGATTGGTAAAAAAGGTGTTTGTTTTTCTTTTTGGCACCAGCTGGGTTCATCTGTCCTGTTGGGAATTATTTGGTCAATTCATCCATTTTAGTCTGCTGGGTTTCTGCTGTGCCCTTTGCACTCTCAGCTGTTTTGAGGGGTTTATTCAAAACCCCAGCTCCATAATTTCCTTTTCCCCCTGGCTGGTGCAGTCGGTGTTCTGGGGAGGTGAATTCCCGGGTGAGTGTTCAGCATGAGGGATGAACCAGGCTGCAAACACTTTTCACAGCACGGGTGGAGCCTCCCTGAGTCCCACCCAGCTGCTCCGGGCTCCCCTGGTGTCTCACAGCCCTTGTGGCATTGGTGTCACCCTTGTCCAGCCTGGAGCGAGCACAGAGCAATTCTGTGTTGAAATGAGCAGGTTGGAAAGGCTCCGAGGGTGGGGAGCTGATCCCAGAAATTACCCAGCCTCAGCACAGCCTGTCCAGGTGCTGCCCAGCCCTGTTCTCTCCCTTGCACAAAGACCGGGCTTGTTTTGACCTTTCCTGTTTTTCATCCTCCCCTCGGAGCTGCCTGGGGGAGCTCCAACCCTTTGAGTCAGCAAAAACAGCTCCGGGGGCTGTGGGTGTGGGGTTGGTGGTGGAGTCACACTGCCGGGTCTGCTTTGGGACCTGCCTGGTGCTCAGGTTGTGGTTCCACCTTGATTTTGGGGTCAGGTGGATCCACACTGCCGGGTCAGCTTTGGGACCTGCCTGGTGCTCAGGTTGTGGTTCCACCTTGATTTTGGGGTCAGGTGGATCCACACTGCCGGGTCTGCCTTGGGACCTGCCTGGTGCTCAAGGCATGTCAGAGTCGTGGTTCCACCTTGATTTTGGGATTGGTGGTGGAGTCACACTGCCGGGTCTGCTTTGGGGCCTGCCCCATGCTCAGGTCATGGTTTCATGTTAATTTTGGGGTTGGTGGTGGATCCACACTGCCGGGTCTGCTTTGGGACCTGCCCGGTGCTCAGATCATGGTTCCACCTTGATTTTGGGGTTGGTGGTGGGGTTACACTGCTGGGTCTGCTTTGGGACCTGCCCAGTGCTCAGGTCGTGGTTCCACCTTGATTTTGGGGTTGGTGGTGGATCCACACTGCCAGGTCTGCTTTGGGACCTGCCCCATGCTCAGGTCATGGTTTCACCTTGATTTTGGGGTCGGGTGGCTTTTCCCCATCCCTGGCATCCTCTGCAGCAGGTGCAGCCCTTCCCAGAGCCGTGTCCCAGGGGCTCCTGGTGCTGCAGCTGGGAGAATCCAAAGGGTCAGAAATCGAGGAGTGCAATTCCCACTGCTGGGCTCCTTCCCGGGGATCTGCTCTTGGGACAGCAGCTTTCCACCATCCCTGAGCAGTTCTGATTCACACCCTAAGCAAGCCCAAACCCTATTTATTATTAGACTGCAAACTGCTGCCTTAGAGACAGGTTTGCTCAGAAACACCCGTGATTTTCTCTCTGGCTCTCCCGATTTTCTCCAGGTCTCTCCAGATCCCAAATCCCAGGAAAAGGGATTTCTGCTTGGCCAGACCCTGCCTGTCCTGCTGTGGGAGCTCATCCTTCCAGCCCCCCAAATTCCAGCTGTGGGGGTGAGATCTCCACCCCAGTGTCAGCAGGGTGGCAAATCCCGGCAGGTTTTGGGATCATTTTTTGGGATCCTTCAGCTCCCCGTGCCCGGCTTCCCCTGCCGGCTCGGTGGCGGCTGCGCTTTTTTCGCTCCTGTCCCTCCTGGTGGGGACCCTGCCGGGTTTAACCTGGCCGGGAAACGCTGCTCCAGCTCTTCCTCGGGCTCCCGGGAGAGGGCACCGCGCTCCAGAGAACCGGGAGGAGCCGGGGCTCCGGGGTGGGAGTCCTGGGGATGGGAATTGCGGGTTTTGGGATTTCGGGATGGAAGCTGCAGCCTCGTGTGTGCCGCCCTGAAGGAGGAGGTGCTGCCTTGTCGCTCCTGCAGCCACAGTGACCTGGGACACCCCGGGGGTTCAGTTTGAGGGTTCCAGGTGGTTTTGCAGCAGCTGCAGAGGGAGAAGCTCCCTCCCTTTCTGTCCCCTCGCTGTGCAGTGGACAATCCCTGCCTAATTGGGATTATTGATGGATCTCGTTCTCTGCGGAGAGCTGACACTTATTGACAGATAATCCATTCTGTATGGAAAACTCACCATTAATTGCTTCCCCTCTGCTGGGCTCCCCGGGCTCTGTCTCAACAAATAATTTAAATCCCACAAAAGAAAAAGTTGTGGGAGCTGCTGGGGACAGGCAGTGACAGGCTTGGAGAGGGGAATCATCGAGAAGGATTAGGTGCAATTTTTCCTCACTTTTTTGGGCCCAAAGAGGTGAGAGGGAGCAGCGATTTATGAGAGAAATGGGTGGTCTGGCTTTTCCGTTTTGGAAATCAGGAGAACGAGGCAGAACAAACCTCGGGGCTGTTTTATTTTCCTTTTTTACATCGTAAAAACTCGCTGGGATTTTGGCTGCTGTGTGTTTATTCCACGGGGTTCGGGCAGGGAGGTGTTTTAAATGTTCCAACAAAAGGAGAAGATTTCAGGAGCTCACCAACAGTGCCAGGGTTAACGGGGCTGCCTCTGAAATGTCACCTGGGCTGTGACGTGCCCCGGGTGCGTGAATGATTTACAGGAACAGCAGCTCCGAGCTGGGCCTGGCAGATGATCAGAGCTGTGTTCCAGCCCCCCAAATCTGCTTTTCCCCTCAGCTCTCTGGCACTCCCCACACAGAACCCTCCCAGGAGAGGGCTGTGAATTTGGAATGGCAGGGGGGTGAATTTGGGTATTTTTTTGCAGCTCTGTATGACCAGGGAATGGCTGGAGCTGTGCCAGGGGAGGATTGAGTTGGAGCTCAGCACAATGTCCTTCCCCCAGAGGGTGTTGGTCACAGGGAATGGTCACAGAGCTCCAGGAGAGTTTGGACAACGCTCTCAGGGTGGGATTTTGGGGTGTCAGTGCAGGGCCAGGAGCTGCTCCCCACAATCCCTGTGGGTCCCTTCCATTCAGGACATCCTAAAGCTCCATTATTTTTTGCTGGGGTGAGTTCAAAGCTGTGTTTGTGTGGACTCTGCACCTCCCAGAGGGGTGATGAAAACTGTTGATGTGTTTTTGTGCTCCGTTCTTCACGCCCTAAATAGCTCTGGCCAGTTCTGCCTCAGCTGACTGGAGTGCTGATGGTGCTGGGGCAGCAAATTCTGCCGAGGGAACTGGTGCAGGCAGCAGCTGATTCTGAGAGCTCTGGAGAGGGCAGGGAGGCTCCAGCATCTCCCCGGGAGGAGCTGGGCTTGGTTTCCTGCCCTGCTGGAGTTCCTGGTGCTCCCTTCTGCCTCCAGGGGTGTGGAGAACCCATTTCCCTGCCATGGGAATTCCCTGGATGCTCTGGGAATTCCAGGCAGCCTCTGGGGCTGTGCTGCCATGAGCAGAACCATTGTGCACATCCATCAGCCAGCACCACCTTCCAGAAATATTTGCTGAGGGATTTCCCCGTGTTTTGTGTGTTCCTGCTGCCTTGGGAGGGTTCCCCCTCTGTGCCACCAAAAAGGAGATGAGCTGGCTTTTCCCCCCCCTGAACCAGTCAATATTTACTCTCCAGACAAGCTGCTAAAACGCTGCTGCTCTCTTGGTTTTTGGTGTTTGTTCCTCCTGCCTCGCTGGAATCCTGCCCCGGAGTCTCCCACACTGGCAGCTTTTGTTTGTGCAGCAGTGGCACGTGGGTGTTCCTAAAGACGGGGCTGGGGGAGCCTTCCCGGGAGTGCCAGGTCGTGTTTGCATCCTCACGGGGAGAGGGGAGCGTTCCAGCCCATCTGCCTCCAGGGAGGATGGAGTTTGGGAAGGGGGAGCCTCTGGATCTTTTGTTCAGTCCCAAGGTGAAATCCTGAGAGGAATCCAAAGGATCATTTATTCAATCCCAAGATGAAATCTTGAGAAAAAGCCTCAGGATCATTTGTTCAATCCCAAAGTGAAATCATTTATTCAATCCCAAGGTGAAATCCTGAGAGGAATTCACAGGATCATTTGTTCAATTCCAAGGTGAAATCATTTATTCAATCCCAAGGTGAAATCATTTATTCAGTCCCAAGGTGAAATCATTTATTCAATCACAAGGTGAAATCCTGAGAGGAATCCACAGGATCATTTATTCAATCCCAAGATGAAATCTTGAGAAAAAGCCTCAGGATCATTTGTTCAATTCCAAGGTGAAATCATTTATTCAATCCCAAGGTGAAATCATTTATTCAGTCCCAAGGTGAAATCATTTATTCAATCACAAGGTGAAATCCTGAG
This sequence comes from Acrocephalus scirpaceus scirpaceus, assembly GCA_910950805.1. NCBI lineage: Eukaryota > Metazoa > Chordata > Aves > Passeriformes > Sylviidae > Acrocephalus > Acrocephalus scirpaceus. Next base: position 1,735,069 of record OU383793.1, read on the forward strand.
AGGAATCCACAGGATCATTTGTTCAGTCCCAAGGTGAAATCATTTATTCAATCCCAAAGTGAATAATTTATTCAATCCCAATTCCTCTCAATCCTGAGAAGAATCCACAGGATCATTTGTTCAATCCCAAGGTGAAATGCTGCTTCCACAAAAATCCAGGAGGGAAGCTCACAGGGAAGGTCTCCAGCAGTTTTTTAGGTGTCCTGATGAACAAAAACTTTGCCAGAGCCCCGTCCCAAAGGATTTTTGGTTCGTGCACCACTTGTGTGTAACATCACCTGCAGCAAATCCTTGGTCTCTTGATTTTTGGTTATTAAAACATTTCATTTCCCTATTTCTGCAATTCCTACCATCCCCAGGAATTTTTTTTTCCAGAGAGGAATGACATTTGCTGCCTTTCAGTGCAGCGTTCCCTTTCTGCTCCTCTGACAAGAGGCTCGAAGATCCTCCCTGGCAAAGATCCTCCCTGGCAAACATTGATTTGTTAAAGTTGGTTGGCTCCAGCAGGAAACTTTTCTCCTCTGCTGCTGGGGGAAGGCAGCCTGGTCCTTAATTGCTTTCTGCAGCTCGGCCAAGTGAAATCCATCTCTGTGCCCTCGAGGCTGAAGCCAAAAAATAAAAAATAAATATCCCAAACGGGTCCCTTGTGCTGTGTAACCCCTCCCTGGGCGAGCCTGGCTCCCAGCCTGTCTCTCCTGGGATTTAAACCTCTGGAGGAGGAGGATTTAAAGATTTTAAAGATTTCCTCGTGTGCAGGAGGGCTCCCCATTGGTTTTGAAGGGTGATTTGCACCAGTTTATCTTCATTCTGCCTCAGAAAGGAGAAATCATTGGTAAAAAAAGTGTTTGTTTTACCTTTTGGCACCAGCTGGGTTCATCTCTGCTGTTGGGAATTATTTGGTCAATTCATCAATTTTATTCTGGTGGATTTCTGCTCTGCCCTTTGCACTCTCAGCTGTTCTGAGGGGTTTATTTATTATATATATTATTTTATATATATATTATTATATATATATATTATTATTATTATTATTTATTTTTTTATATATATATATATTCAAAATCCCAGTTCCATAATTTCCTTTTACCCCTGGCTGGTGCAGTCAAATGTAAGAGGCACACAGGGTGGGGAGGATAAATCCTGGGAATCCTTGACAGGAATCCTGGGATCTCTGTGGAAAACCACGGAACATTTTCAGTCCCTGGCAGGGAAGGGAGGGGAATAAAACCCCAAATCCAACTGTTGTGATTTTGCCTTTTTAGTTTCCTAAACCTCTCAGGTTAAATCCCAGACTGGGCTGAGCTGGAAGAACACGATGAGAACCTTTCCAACTGAAAGAGGGGAAATTTAATTTGGATATTGGGGAGAAATCCTTCCCTCTGAGGGTGATCCAACATTTCTTTGTGCTGCTCCCATCCCTTTGACCCACGGTCATTTCCAAAGCTTAAATGGAATTTTTCAGGTGCTGCCAGCTTGACTTGGTGTGTGTGTGATTAATGAGCAATTAAGAGCAGATAGGAATGAGAGTGGATTTAAGCTTGTATAGATGCTCTAATTAAAAGCTCCATTCCAATATTTATTAATATTTAATGATAGATGTCAAAGGTCACTCTGTAATTCTGTGGGACTTGACTGATCTTCCCGGGGAGGGAGCAGCTCCTGTTTAATTCCAGCAGTGTTTAGGGGATAAAACCCTGTGGGTTTTGATGTTTAGGGGTTAAAACTCTGTGGGTTTTGATGTTTAGGGGATAAAACTCTGTGGGTTTGATGTTTAGGGGATAAAACCCTGTGGGTTTGATATTTAGGGGATAAAACCCTGTGGGTTTGATGTTTAGGGGATAAAACCCTGTGGGTTTTGATGTTACCTTGCTGGAAGGGTCTGGATTTCACTTGATGTCTTCCCAAAAAGAAATGCCCCAAAACAGGGCAAAATGGAGCCTGGTCCTCACACTCTGGTGAGAAAAATCTGGTTTTTCCCAGTTGCATTTTAACCCCACTCTCATGAAAGATTTGGAATTTTTTTAAAATTTTTATTTTTTGCTTATAAAACAGGGACTTTTACGTCTTGTTTTAAGGGAAAAAAAACCCAACCAAACAAAAAAACAAAACAAAAAAACCCACAAAGAACCAAAAAAAAAAAAAAAAAAAATCGAAAAAACCCCACAAAACAAAAACCAAACAAACAAACAAACAAACCCCAAAAAACACCAAAAAAAACCCCAAAAAAACACTTCATGGAGGATTTTTTTTCTGCAGACTCGGCTGGGCTGTGTCCAAAATCACCCCTGACCCAGCAAACCTCTGGCCTCGCCTGCCTTGTGACCAAACCCAGGGGACAGGGACACCCCGAGCTGGCACCAACCCCAGCAGCTGCTCCTGCCTCCAGCCCGGCTGCTGCAGCTGCCTCTGCTCTTAGGAAAGGGTTTGGCCATTTTTCTGTGGGTACAGCCCAAAATAAACCCTCACAAACCCCACAGTGTTCTGTGAACGCCACCGGGGGATTTGGGGTGGCCTTTGCACAGAGCGGTGCCTGGCAGGGAAAAATCTCGAATTTTTATTTCCCTTTCTATTTTTTGGAGCCCTGATTAACCACGGATTTTGTGTGGTTATCACTCCCAGGGATTGTCCCCAAAACCTGGGCTGGGTGCTGATAAAAAAGCGCTTTTTCCGTGTCACCTTCTGTCCTCCCTGAGCTCCCCCTGGAGCTTGGGTGGTGCCAGCCCCATCCTGGTGTTTTCTGCACCAAAAACACACCTGGGACATTAAATCTGGGCCGTGCACGGGTGGGCAGGGGGGGCAGGGAAACCCCCGGGACTCAAATTCCCCAAATTCTGAGCGCTGGGGGCTCTGAGGATGCCCCAGGGCTCAAATTATTTAAACTCTGAGCGCTGGGGGCTCTGAGGATGGCCCAGAACTCAAATTCCCCAAACTCTGAGCGCTGGGGGCTCTGAGGAACCCCCGGGGCTCAAATTCCCCAAATTCTGAGCACTGGGGGCTCTGAGGATGCCCCAGAACTCAAATTCCCCAAATTCTGAGCGCTGGGAGCTCTGAGGATGCCCCGGGGCTCAAATTCCCCAAATTCTGTGCCCTGGGGCTCTGAGGATCCCCCTGGGCTGATTTTGCAGCTCCCGCAGCACTGAGGTTGAATTTTCATTGCCAGGTGAGTTCCTTTTGTGTTTTTTTCGTTTTTAACCTCGATTTCAGAGGGGAGGGTTGCCCCTAAGCCCAGCTCCTTGTGGTTATCGGCTGAAAAAAGGCTGTTCCCTTTTTTTATTTTTATTTCTGATTTTTCTGAGCCTCGTGAGGAGATCTCTGGGTCTGAAAGGGTTTTCTCCAATCCCGCAGTGAACAATGCAGAGCTCCCAGAGCTGAGGTTGTCTGAGTCTCTCCAAGCTTATTTTTAGGCGGTTTGCAATTAATTCTTTTAGAGAGGAAAAAAAAAAAAATTAAAACTGCCATTGTGGCTTCTAAGAACTGTTGATAGGAAAAAAAAATCAGCCCTTTTAAAGGCTGGTATTCTGGGACAAATCCTCCAGGGAAAGGGAAAAGCGTGCCAGGGTTCCAGGAAAATGTGTTCAAAATAAAACAGAAATTCCAGGGTTTGGATTCCCCTTTGCTCTTCTCACCCATCCTCCCGTGCTGGGCAGGGCTGAGCAGCTCCTGAGTCCTTGCTCTCCTCCTGGTGTGCTCATCTCCATTCAATCCCTGGAATTGTTGGGGCTTCTTGGAGCTCAGGGTGACTTTGCTGACGGGGATTTTAAAAACCCTTCCCCCAAAATTCATTTGAGCTGCTGAAAGCACTCGGATTATTCACTTTTCAAGCCCACATTCCCTGTGGAATATTAAATGCAGCAGTTGTTGTCATCCTTGTCGATATTTAGGATCAATTTGGTCAAAGCACTGAGAAACAGCTGATTGTCATAAAGCTCTGGCCTCTCTTCAAAAAATGTGATTAATTCAAATAAAAATAATAGAAATGTGAAGTGTTTGGGGGCCAGGATGTCTTTGGAGCCAGAGTTGAAGGTTACACTGGGGAGGGGGAAGGTTGAAGGCGTGGTCACAGAAGGAGGTCAGGGGTTTTGGGGGCCAGGAGTTTGGAGGTCAAGGGTTTGGGGGTCAGGAGTTTGGAGGTCAGAGGTTTTTGGAGGTCAGAGGTTTTTGGAGGTCAGGGTTTGGGGTCAGGAGTTTGGGGGTCAGGGGTTTGGAGGTCAGAGTTGTGGGGGTCAGGGTTTGGAGGTCAGGGTTTGGAGGTCAGGGGTTTGGAGGTCAGGGTTTGGAGGTCAGGGTTTTGGGGGTCAGGGTTTGGAGGTCAGGGTTTTGGGGGTCAGGGGGGAGGTCAGGGGTTTTGCTGATTTTTCACAGGAGCTTGGCCCCGTTGGGATCTCTGTCTGCTGGCCAAGGGTGATTTGGGGCTGGAAATGGGGAATTGTGGTGGTTGTGGTGTGGGGCCATGAGGGGGTGAGGGCTGGGCCCCTTTCTGTGGGGTTTAGAGCAGGACAGGCCCCTCCCAGGGCCTGCTGGGCTGCTCTGAACTCCAGCTTTAGGGAATTCCTCCTGCACCAGAGCTTTGGATATTGAGGGGTTTGTGGGTTTGGGGTTTTTTTTTTTTGGTTTGGGGTTTTTTTGTTGTTGTTTGTTGGTTTGGTTTGGTTTGGGTTTTTTTGTTTGGTTTGTTTGTTTGTTTGTTTGTTTGTTGCATTTGGGGGTTGGTTGTTTTTTTTTTTTGGTGGGGGGTTGGTGCGGGGGGGTTTTTTGGTTGTTTTTTTTGTTTTTTATTATTTTATTTTAATTTTTTGTTTGTTTGTTTGGGGTTTTTTTTGTTTTATTTATTTATTTTAAATTTTGTTTGTTTGGTTGTGTTTGGTTTTAGTGGGGTGTGTTTTGGGGGGCAGGTGGGGTTTTTTGTTTTGGGGATTTTTTGGGTTTTGTTTTTTGTTTGGTTTTGTTGTTGTTGTTGTTGGGGGTTTGGGGTTTTTTTTTTTGTTTTGTGTGTGTGGGTGTTTTTTGTGTGTGTGTGTGTGTGTGTGGTTTTTGGAGTGTGTTTTTTGTTTTGTTTTGTTTTGTTTGTTTGTTTTGTGTTTTGTGTTTTGGTTTTTTTGACCTTGCTGCATCCAGAGCTGAAGCTGATGCATCCCTTGGCAGGGGAAAAATTTTGGCAGCAATTCCCTTTTCCCACCAGCGCTCTCTGAGATCTCCCGGGGAAGGGTTAAAGCCCTTCCCAACCTTTCCGAGCTGAATTACCTGAAACTTGTGCGGCCCGGGCGGATGCGTTGGCACGGCAACGGCTCCAAGGAAACGCTGCCGGCTCCGGGGAGCCGCAGCCCTGCCCCGGCTCCTGCTGGCAGCCCCTGATTAGCGGGAATAATTAATTAACGCTCCAGCAGCCCCTCAGTGCAGCGGCGGTGACGCCAGCAGGGCTGAGGCTCGGCTGCTCATTTCTGGGATGATGGTGATGATGGTGATGATGGTGATGATGGTGATGATGATGATGATGGTGATGGTGATGATGGTGATGGTGATGATGGTGATGATGATGATGATGATGGTGATGGTGATGATGATGGTGATGGTGATGATGGTGATGATGATGATGATGGTGATGGTGATGATGGTGATGGTGATGATGATGATGATGATGATGGTGATGATGGTGATAATGATGATGCTCTCCCGTTTTGGCTGGCGGGGCAGGGGGAGTTAAAGCCGCTTTTTCTGCGGGTTCCTTTCCCTTTTCACCCCTCTGGAGCCCCCCCCGGGGATGGGGAATCGCTGCTCTGAGCCCCTGCTCTGCCCCAGTTTGATGGGGAAGCTCTGAACTGGTGCTGGGGGGATGCTGGACATTTCCCACCTTCGGGAATTGTTCTGAGTGTGCCCTTAGAGGTGTTCGGAGTTCCTCACCTGCCGTGCCCTGGGTGCTGTGGTTGGGCTGAAGGAGAGGACTCAGCCCCTGCAGGGCCCTTTGCCATGGAAAGGAGCTCTTCGGTGAATTGAAGCTCCTGATTCCCCAGACCAGATGAAAATTTTAAATTTGGACCAGAACAGCCTGGCCCGGAATGGGGGAAAGAACAGGAAAATGTTGGTTTTGCTCCCTTCTGGGGTGTTTTGCTCTTTATAATCTGTGTATGACAGCACCTGAGCATCAATGGTGCTTTCAAAACGTCAGAGGGGCTCAGGGTAGTTATTTTTGTATAAATACATATGAAATAGTGTTTTGGTGGGAGCTGGTGGTCCTGGAGAAGGCTGCCTTTCTCTGCTGGAGCGTTTTCCATGGAAACAGCCCCGCCGTGCGCAGGGGGAGGCAGCCCCAGGTGATTCAGCCCCAGGTACGATTTCCCCTATTGAACAATTTCCCCTATTGAACAGTTTCCCCTATTGAACAGTTTCCCCTATTGACGTCAGTGCTGCTCGTCTCCCCAGATGTCCCTGGACCTCCAGGGCACCCCCACCTCGGGAAATGTCCTTTTTGGGGGAATTTTGGGAACGAGCCTCCCATCATCTCCCTGCTGCCAGGGGTTTGCAAACCAACCCCAAATGGATCCTTATCAAAGCCCCATCGCCTCTGTTTGCTGATAAACCGCCCCAGCAGGAGCTGGGACATCAATTCCTGTGGGATTTCCTGGCAGGAAATCACCGCGCTCGGGGACATTTTTGAGCACAGGATCTCTCCTGAAAATCCCTCAGGGAACACCGGGGGCAGCTCCGGGGGAATGGAGCCGTCCTGGGAAGGCTGGTGGATTGGGAACCTCGGGAAAAGGGGCAGATGGAACTTTTAAAATAGGATAAAAGGGGAATAAAACCTGCTGGAGCCTTGTGCCCCCGTTCCTGAGCGTGGTGCCATGGGGGATGTGTGCCCATGGGCTCCTTTTGGGATTCCCTGTGAGGGGGGATTCCTTGGGGTGTCCCTGCTGGTGTCTCCGTGCTTATCCTGGGGGATTTGTGGGGTTTGGATATGTGGGGTTTGGATTTTTGGGGTTGGAATGTGTGGGGTTTGGATGTGTGGGTTTGGGATGTGTGGGGTTGGGGTGAGTGGGGTTGGGGTGTGTGGGGTTGGGATGTGTGGGGGTTGGATTTTTGGGGTTTGGATGTGTGGGTTTGGATTTGTGGGTTTGGATGTGTGGGATGGGATGTGTGGGATTGGGATGTGTGGGGGTTGGGATGTGTGGAGTTGGGGTGAGTGGGGTTTGGATGTGTGGGGTTGGGATGTGTGGGTTGGGATTTGTGGGGTTGGGATGTGTGGGGTTGGGATGTGTGGGTTTGGATTTGTGGGTTTGGATGTGTGGGATGCGATGTGTGGGGTTTGGATGTGTGGGATTGGGATGTTTGGGGTTGGGATGTGTGGGGTTGGGATGTGTGGGTTTGGATTTGTGGGTTTGGATGTGTGGGATGCGATGTGTGGGGTTTGGATGTGTGGGGTTGGGATGTTTGGGGTTGGATGTGTGGGGTTGGGATGTGTGTGATTGGGATTTTTGGGGTTTGGATTTTTGGGGTTTGGATGTGTGGGGTTGGGATGTGTGGAGTTGGATGTGTGGGATTTGTATTTGTGGGGTTTGGATTTCTGGGTTTGGGATTTTTGGGGTTGGGATTTTTGTGGTTTGGATTTTTGAGGTTGGGATGTGCCCTTGGAGCTGTCAGGGTTCCGTTTCTCAATCTTTACCCCTCACCCCATTTATTTCCCCCCCCAGGGTTAACCCCTTGTCCTCTGTAGGGTCTCTGGGGTTTCTCACGGCAGGCACGGATTTTCTGTGGTTATTGAATTATCAGCACTGGGTGGAATTCTCTGCTGCTGCAGCTGCAGGTGGGATTTCTCATCAGGGGCCATTTCTTTTAAATTGGAGGATGTTCCTTCCTTGGTTTCAGTTTCTATTCAATCTTGTGGTTTCACACTCAGGTTAACCTCAAATTTCTTTGTTTGCCTGCGTGTCTGGGCTCTTCCACAGTTTCCTTTTTGTTCTGCTCATTTTTAACCACTGAGAATCAGGATAACCTGTCCCAAATCAGATTAATGTCAGGTTTAGTCCACACCGAGCCTATTCCTTTGGCCTTGCAAACCTCACTGAGTTATTTCCTGTACCTCGAGGTGCAAGCAATGCAATCCTCAAACATTTCCCTTATTTCTCCATTTCATTTTTTTATCCCTGTGAGGGTTTGCCTCAAATTCACAGCTGATTTTCCAGCCCTGTGGGAGTCACCCACTTGGAAGTTTCTTTCCATCACATTTCAGATGAGCTCTCTGCCATCTGACCTCCCCTCCAATGCAAGATTCCCATCAGAAAATCACCGAAATCAGCAAAACCCTCTGGTGGCCGGGCTTGCAATCCTTTCCCCACAGTGACCTGCTTGGCCACCTTCCCATCAGGGTCAGGGTTGCAGAATTTGTGCCTCATTTTCCAGCCTTGCACTTTGCCCTGCAGAGGAGAATTAATTCCTGCTGTTATTTTATATTCAGTCTGACATATTCCTCCGTGTCAGGACTGTCCACAGCAGAGCTGTGTGTGCTGATCTCAGGTACGATTTTCAGGCTCCTCTTGGGGCACTCAGAGCTGTGTGCAGAAAGTTTTAGGGTTTCTTTTAGGATGTCCAAGCCAGCTCAGCAGCAGAACTGTGTGCACTGAATTCAGACAGAGTTTTGAGGCTTCTTTTGGATTTTCTGAGCCTGCTCAGCAGCAGAGCTGTTATATTGAGTTCAGACATGGTTTTAAGGCTTTCCTCGGATTTCCCAAACCAGCTCAGCAGCAGAGCTGTGTGCACAGAATTCAGACTCAATTTTAAGTCTTCTTTTGGATTTTCTGAGCCTGCTCAGCAGCAGAGCTGTTATATTGAGTTCAGACATGGTTTTAAGGCTTTCCTTGGATTTCCCAAGCCTGCTCAGCAGCAGAGCTGTGTGCAGACACAGTTTTAGGGTTCCTTTTAGGATGTCCAAGCCAGCTCAGCAGCAAAGCTGTGTGCACTGAGTTCAGACATGGTTTTAAGGCTTTCCTTGGATTGTCCAAGCCAGCTCAGCAGCAGAGCTGTGTGCACTGAATTCAGGCACAATTTTAAGGCTCATTTTGGATTTCCCAAACCAGCTCAGCAGCAGAGCTGTGTGCACTGAATTCAGACTCAATTTTAAGTCTTCTTTTGGATTGTCCAAACCAGCTCAGCAGCAGAGCTGTTATAGTGAATTCAGACTCAATTTTAAGTCTTCCTTTGGATTTCCCAAGCCAGCTCAGCAGCAGAGCTGTGTACATTGAGCTCAGACACAATTTTAAATCTCTCCTCGGATTTCCCAAGCCAGCTCAGCAGCAGGGCTGCGTGCACTGACTCCAGTCCCATTTTTAAAGCTCCTGTTGGATTTTCCAGCGTTCTCTCTGCTGTCACCCCGGTGTGACCCGGGCACTGCTGTGCCAGAGCACCCCGCAGGAAGGAACCGCTGGGAAATGAAGGATTTACAGGCTCAGGGCTGGGCCCGGGGGGAGGGAGGGAGGCAGGGAGTCAGGGAGGGAGGGAGGGAGGCAGGGAGGGAGGGAGGGAAGCTTTCTCCCGTCTGCCCTGGGATAAGGATGGCTTAGCCTGTGGCCCGGGGGGCAGCGGGGATGGAGGGAGCGTCCTGCGGGCAGCCTGGGAGGTCACCTGAGGTCTCCTGAACGTGGCACCTCCTGTGCCTGCGAGCAGGGACGGACTGGGAGGGTGGGAGGGGCTCTGTGGTGATTCCCCTGTGCCCATGTCCTGTGTGTGGGGACAGTTCACTTTCAGGCCCTGTCTGTGCCCCAGTCACCCTGTGATGGGGTTTGTGGTGATTTCCCTGTGCCCATGTCCTGTTTGTGGGGCTGTGGGGACAGGTGACTGACAGGGTGCACCCTGCAAAAGGGTTTGTGGTGATTTCCCTGTGCCATGTCCTGTGTGTGGGGACAGTTCATGTCAGTCCCTGTCTGTGCAGCCCCAGTCACCTGTGAGGGGATTTGTGGTGATTTCCCTGTCCCCATGTCCTGTGTGTGGGGACAATCCCTGTCTGTGCAGGCCAGCCACCCTGTGAGGGGATTTGTGGTGATTTCCCTGTGCCATGTCCTGTGTGTGGGGACAGTTCACTCTCAGGCCCTGTCTGTGCCCCAGTCACCCTGTGATGGGGTTTGTGGTGATTCCCCTGTGCCCATGTCCTGTTTGTGGGGCTGTGGGGACAGGTGACTGACAGGGTGCACCCTGTGAGGGGGTTTGTGGCGTTTTTCCTGTCCCCATGTCCTGTGTGTGGGCACAGTCCCTATCTTTGCAGCCCCACTCACCCTGTGATGGGGTTTGTGGTGTTTTTCCTGTCCCCATGTCCTGTGTGTGGGGACAGTTCACTCTCAGTCCCTGTCTGTGCAGGCCCAGGCACCATGTGACCCCTCTTGAGGGGGTTTATGGTGTTCTCCCTGTTCCCATGTCTGTGTGGGAACACTCCCTGTCTGTGCAGCCCCACTCACCCTGTGAGGGGATTTGTGGTGTTCTCCCTGTCCCCATGTCCTGTTTGTGGGGACAGTTCACTGTCAATCCCTGTCTGTGCAGCCCCACTCACCCTGTGATGGGGTTTGTGGTGTTCTCCCTGTCCCCATGTCCTGTTTGTGGGGCTGTAGGGACAGGTGACAGACAGGGTGCAGCCCCAGTCACCCTCTGAGCGGGTTTGTGGTGTTTTTCCTGTGCCCATGTCCTGTTTGTGGGCACTGTCCCTGTCTGTGCAGCCCCTGTCACCCTGTGACCCCTGTGATGAGATTTGTGGTGATTTCCCTGTCCCCATGTCCTGTGTGTGGGGACAGTCCCTGTCTGTGTAGCCCCAGGCATCCTTTGATGGGCTTTGTGGTGATTTCCCTGTCCCATGTCCTGTTTGTGGGGCTGTGGGGACAGGTGACTCACAGGGTGCAGGCCAAGCCACTCTGTGAGGGGGTTTGTGGTGATTTCCCTGTCCCTGTTCCCATGTCCTGTGTGTGGGGACAGTCCCTGTCTGTGCAGCCCCAGTCACCCTTTGAGGGGATTTGTGGTGTTTTTCCTGTCCCCATGTCCTGTGTGTGGGGACAGTCCCTGTCTGTGCAGCCCCCATCACCCTGTGAGGGGGTTTGTGGCGTTTTTCCTGTCCCCATGTCCTGTGTGTGGGGCCAGTCCCTGTCTGTGTAGCCCCAGGCACCCTGTGATGGGGTTTGTGGTGATTTCCCTGTCCCCATGTCCTGTGTGTGGGGACAGTTCACTCTCAGTCCCTGTCTGTGTAGCCCCAGGCACCCTGTGATGGGGTTTGTGGTGTTTTTCCCTGTCCCCATGTCCTGTTTGTGGGGACAGTCCCTGTCTGTGCAGCCCCACTCACCCTGTGATGGGGTTTATGGTGTTCTCCTTGTCCCCATGTCCTGTGTGTGGGGACAGTCCCTGCCTGTGGCCCTGCTAAGGTCACATTTGACAAAATTCAGTGGTACTAACAACCCCAAGTGTGTCAGAACCATGGGAAGCAATCTCAGTCTAAAAAATGCAGTGTTTGCAGCAGACATCAATTGTTTTGTTACCCCAGAGAGAAAATCATTTGACCCTAATGAAGACAAGAGTGGCAGGCGCTGCTTTAGCTCACTAGAAATTTAAAAAATGAAATGCACATATTCTTTATTTTTGTATTAATACACTGTAACTGCTTTACAGAGTCCAGCAGATCAGTTGCATGTAAATACTACAGATGAACTTGCCAAACTGGAGCTCACAAAACTAGTGCATTTATCCCAAAGCAGAGACTAAACCCCCTAAATCCTTAAAAAAATACATTAAAGAACATACCACACACACACATATTGCACTTTTCTCCGTATGAAATTTGTACCCCATATACATCACACCAAAGTCTCTTCAAAGGAGGCTGTAGTACAAGATAATAAAGCTAATAATTACTCTAACAGTAGTGTACACAGTTCTCTAATGTTAGAACAGAACAGATTGGAACAAAAAAAGCCACTTCAAAGGAGTGGGAAGTGGTGCCCAATGGATCCTCTCTGTATGAGAAGGCTTCAGAAGCCTTTTAGTCCTAATTGGCTTAAAGGAAATTACATGAAATGTTAAATATGCTTTTGGCTGAGGGGAAAGAGTCAGTCTAAACTACATTAAAAAATACTGCAGCTTCCCCCTGCCCAGCACGGCAAAGCTCAGAGGAGCTCAGACTGCTTGGCACATCCTGAATAAATGAATTGCAGAACTCCAGAACGGAATTATTTTTATCTTCTGAGCCCTGAAACGTGCAGGATCCTGGAGCTGGATGGGGAAGGAAGTGGTTATTGTTCTGGCAGTCACCCAGCTCCTGCTGCAGCCCTGGGGCTGTCTCCAGAGTGCTGGGGGTGCTGGAAGCAGCCTGCACTGCCCAGTTCTGTGAGTGCTGGGACAGATCCCAGAACGTGTGGGTGATGCTGTGGGGTAGGGAAGGAGGAGTGGAAGGACAGGACTCTGTTCCCTTTGTTCCTGCCCTGTTCTGCTGCAGTTTGTGCCAGGCTGGTTCCCTGCAGGTGTCACTGGGTTTGTTCCACTGTGTCAGATTTCCTTTAGAAGGGAAACCACACAGCAAAACCCTTTTCTGTCAGTCATTTAAAGCAGAGTTTTCTGGCCCTATCTCATCTCTGTTCCTTAAACTCTCCTTTGCTGCTGCTGCTGCCTTGAGAATCCCTGTGGGAGCAGAGGTAGGAGCTGAGCACTTTTGGACTGGGCCAGCTCCAGAGAACAGGAGTTGTCTCCACCTGAGCACACAGGGACCTGGTGCCTCCTGCCACCCATTAAACCCTTCCTCCCTTCACACCCAGTGCCTCAGCTCCTCCTTTCCCATGTTTTAACGTGGTCTTATTGCTGTAAACGCTGATTATCCACCTGCCTCCACCCTGGGGATTTGCAGTTATCAAAGACCAAACCTTCCAGCGAGCTCTGGCCTGATCAGCACAGTTCCTCTGGCTCTTTGTGCTTTGATGAAGCTGCAATTGTGCTTAACGTTTGCTCAGGAAAGGGCTGGCCTGGCCAGCTGGCCACACCTCAGGGTCACAGACAAAACCCCAAACTGGAGATCTCAGCTTCCTGCAGCTCCCTGAGCCATCCCCCTCCTATGACTGGGATTTCATGGCTGGAAAGTTCTGGAGACACAACTCCTGCTGGAGCTGGAGCATCCCTAGGAATGGTTGCCACATCAAACAGGTTGATGCTGAAATATTGCTGTGATACTTTCAGTGTCCTATATACACGAGCCATTCAAAGACTAAGAAAGTTAAAACATGTCCCACACGGTGGGACGTGTGCTCTGAAGGGACTTTGGCCACAGCAGGGATATAAATGGGGTATTGTCTACTTTCTTCAGAAAAAAGCATATAGGCTGATAAAGAACTGAAAAAGGCACAGCACTATCACTTCACAGGGGTGTTTTTTTTAAACTTTTTATAAGCTCGTTGTTTTTTATCCTTAAAGTTCTAAAACCCTAAATAATTGTCCAAATATACAAAGCTCAAGAAACCACCAGCAACACATACTGCAAATTCAAAACACAGTTTTGTTTGCTTTTTTTTTTTTTTGTCTTTAAATGCAACCCAGGGACAGGTGGATCCTTTCCAGCGAGCAGAACTTCTCCAGGACAAAACCCTCCTGCAAAAGGGGGTGATTTTAAAAGCCACCCAGGTGGATTTGATTTTATTTTTTAATGCCATTTCCTGCAGCTCTTGCTCTCTCTCTCTCATGGCTCTCTTACCTTCTGTCTGTGTTGGCTCATCCTTGATCCTCCAGAATTCCCATCCCCACCCTGAGGTCTCTCCACACGGTCCCAGGTTCCTTTTGACAAAGCCAAGGTGTCCCTTGCTCCAGATTCCTTCAGCAGGCAGTGAAGAGCTCCTTGGCAGGCTTGGGAAATCCTGTTCAGGGGCCAGCAGGAGGAGGTGGAGGCTGCCTGAGACGCTCAGGGCTGGCCACGGAGCAGTTCCAGACCAGGAGCTCCACCAAAGTGCAACTTCCCTTGAATTCCACCTCGTGCTCCTGCTCTCCAGAGGATTTCAGTTGCCATCAGCGCAGACCCAAATCTACCCTGAATTTCAATGAAAACTATTGCTTTTATTGCCAAGAAGTGTGATAAGTGTGCACTCACTCTCCTCTCTCCAAGTGCATGTCGGATGAATGCTGACAAACTCCTGGAATTTTTTCAGAAGGGGCTCTTTCCTTCCTCTGAAATCCACTTTTTCTGCCTCCTTCTACGCAGACTTTGTGGGATGAAGCTGCACTCCCTGTTCTCCAGCCCCTGCCACTGGGGCCAAACACCTCCTGCTTTTTGTCTTCCAGCCAGGTGGATTTTTTTAGCTCCCCTGTCGATTCAAAGGTCGAAAAACCACCGTGAATTCCAGAGGGTGGGGTAGGAACGGAACAAAAAAACAAAACCAAAAACCCAACAAAAAAACCCAACCAAAACTTCACATGCTTCTCTCCATTTGTCCTTGCACTGTGCCCTGGGTGTTAATTGACCAGGACGTAACCACTGTGCTGGGGATCCACAGCCTCCATCATCTCACAATCGAAGAGTCCGGGCAGCTCCGCCAGGGCGGGCAGGGAGTCGTAGCTGGGCTGTGCCTCTGCCGAGCTGCCCTGGCTCTCAGGACACGCCACAGCGCTCTGGGAGAGGTGGCACTGCTCGCCAGAGGGCACCCCGGGCAGCTCACGAGTCTGGAAGGGGAAGGGCAGCGGCTGTGCGGGCTGGCCCTGCCCCGGCGGGGACAGCCGCGATGGGCTGGGCGGCAGCGGCTCCAGCTGCACCTTGGGGAAGGGCCTGAGGAAGGGCTCGAAGCGAAGCTGCCCCGAGGAGGGCTCCAGCACGGGGCTCAGGGGCTGCTGCAGGCTGAACTGGGCTGGCTGCTGCTGTTGCTGTTGTTGCTGCTGTTGTTGTGGCTGCTGCTGCTGCTGCTGGGGCTGCAGCTCCTCCGGGCAGGGCAGGGGCAGCGGGCTGGCCCGTGGGTATGAACTCTCTGCTATCTGCATCTGGTTAAAGTAGGCCTGCAGCTGGGACTGCTTCTGCAGGAACAGCCTCTTCTGGTGCAGCCTGCACGAAAAATGCAGAAAAATTGTTATTTCTGCCCTTTTGGGGCACTCACACAGCTCCAAGCACTCCTGGGCAATCCCGCTCATTAATTTTGTAGCACATCAAAGTTATCACCTTTCAATATTCTCACAGATCTCCTTTGATAACTTTATCAATTCTTTAAGCTAACCCCGTGCATTGTTTAATTCAGTTTGTTAAGAGTGAGATGCACTGTGTTTGTATTTTAAAGCCTGCTGTTCACTGCTCTGGGGAATTTGGGAGCTGAAGATCAGGCAGAGAAATTTGTAAACACATGGAAGGACTTGTTCTTGCTTTTAAAAGAAGTTTTGAAGCTTTCCTTTTTCAGATAATTCAGATAATTTCTAAAGGAACAAAGACAGTTCCAGTTCTTTTATTACTCTTGAGAGTAATTTTTCTGCATAATTTGGGGGATTCTCACCTGTGCTCCTGGAGCTGCTGTTCCAGACTCCGGGGCAGCTCTTTGCAGTAGAGCTGGCAAGTGTTCTGAGCTTTGGAGAGCAGGGTGGGCTTCTGCAGGGAAAGCAGAGCTGCTTTAAATGGCTTTTGACTTAATGAATCAGTCCAGAAAGCAAGAGGAAGATTTTCTACCCCTGTAACTGCCCAGCTGTCCACAGAGCCACTCTCTAAACCCATAATGCTGCCCCCACTGGCTTCTAAATTAACAATAAGGTTAATTAACCTGTTCTAATTCTTAACAATATTTTTGCAGGAGAGATTGTGCCATAAAAATCCATGGAAAGCTTCCTTCCCAAGTGGAAGAAGCTGCAAGCTGGAAAACTGTGGAAAACCCAGGTTTTATAAACTAAAGGTATATGAAAATGGGTTTGAAATAAAGGGGGTGTGGAAGAGGAAGGCCCAGGGGGTTAAGAAGTGGCTCCTCAGGTGCTGATGCAGAACCTTGATGCGATGTTAGAGCAATAACCTGTGTAATAATAATGTTCAGCAGCAGCTATTAAACACTGCCAGGCTGAGGAGGAGAACAGCCAGAACGCACTTTTTGCATAATTAGGGTCAGGGCAATTCCAGTTCAGCTGCTCTCTGCTCGTTTCTGCTATGAGAGCTTTTCCTGGGACCCCAGGAACCTCGAGCTGCTGTGCTGAGCTCTGCAGCCCAGGCAGGGCAGGGCAGGGCAGGGCAGGGATACCTGGAGTTCATATTTCAGTACTGAGGGCAGGGGTACCTGCAGTCGGTGTTTTTTACAGTACTGAGGACAGGGGTACCTGCAGTCGGTGTTTCAGGTACTGAGGGCAGGGCAGGGTACCTGGAGCTGGTGTTTCAGGTACTCAGGGCAGGACAGGGGTACCTGGAGCTGATATTTCACTACTCAGGACAGGGGTACCTGCAGTCGGTGTTTCAGGTACTCAGGGCAGGACAGGGGTACCTGGAGCTGGTATTTCAGTACTGAGGCAGGACAGGGGTACCTGCAGTCGGTGTTTCAGGTACTGAGGGCAGGGCAGGGGTACCTGGAGCTGATATTTCAGTACTGAGGGCAGGACAGGGGTACCTGCAGTCGGTGTTTCAGGTACTGAGGGCAGGACAGGGGTACCTGGAGGCAGGATTTCAGTACTGAGGCAGGGCAGGGTACCTGCAGTCGGTGTTTCAGGTACTGAGTCTCCAAGCTCTGCCTTCGGGACAGCAGCGGGGGGTGTGCACCATTGGGGAAAGCAGCTGGAGCCTCCTGCTGCTGCTGCTGCTGCTGCTGCTGCTGGGAGCCCTCCTCCTGCAGAGGGAACAGGAACAAGCTGCATGTCCAGAAAAAGCTCTCTTCACCCTTTCTTGAAGGATTTTCCCTGCCAGAGGTTCCAGGGTTCCACTGGAAACGAGTCACTGGGAGCTCTTTTTGCTCAGAGTTTTGCTCTGTGCTGTGAGCAGTTCCTGCAATTCCAGCTCCACCAAGGAAAGGTGTCACTGGCCTTTGCTAAATCCAAACCACCCTTCAGACTGCAAGCAAAGGCTGTTGGCTTTGGAAAGCTGACAGAGCCACTCACTGACACCACGAGGATGGGCCAAGGCTGCAAACTCTCCAGTCTAAGGGAATTTATCTATGAATTAGCTCTGCCCAGGGCTCCACACCACCTCATCCTCTCCTATCTGCCCCAAAGCATTAGGATGGAGCTCCATTTCTGCTTTAGGTACCTGTGCAGGGCTGTTGATGAGGTCCTGCAGCTGGGTGGCAGCTGATGTCAGAGAAGGTTCTTCCTGTGATCCCATTTGTTCATACAGCAGCTGGACTTTGTTCAGCTCCAGGATTCCTTTGGTTCGTGCCAAGTTCTGGAGGTGCTGCCTAAATGCTACAATTCCTGGAGAGGAGATGAACAAAAAAATCCAAAGAACCCTTGTCAGAATAATTTAATTTTACCCAGATAAAAACTGGGACTCAGGAACACCCGGGATCTGGTTTTTCCACTGGATTCCTGACGGAAGACCAGACCCATCTCACCACCACTGGACGTTCTACAGGATCATCTCTACTCCACAGAACCACATCTGTCACTCCAGGAAGATTTATTTGGACTGTTCCCAACACCCTCACCAACAGGGTGTCAGGTCGTATCCCTGACCCTGTCAGGGTTTCTAAGATTTTTGTTCGCTTGCTTTTTGTACTACTACATTTTTTTTTTAATATTCCCAGTAGTTGCAAAATTATAATTTGGAAGGGAGGGAGTCTAGATTCTCCATTCCAAGGGAAGCTCCAGCTTTCCCTGGCAGATCACAGAATCACCAGGTTGGAAGAGACCTCCAGGATCATCGAGTCTAACCCAGCCCTGACACCTCAACCAAACCCTGGCACCCAGTGCCACATCCAGGCTTTCCTTAAACACATCCAGGGATGGTGACTCCACCACCTCCCCGGGCAGACCATTCCAGTCCTTTATCACCCTTGCTGTAAAAAACTTTTCCCTGATATCCAGCCTGGATTTCCCTTGGCACAGCTTGAGGCTGTGTCCTCTGGTTCTGTCAGTGCTGCCTGGAGAAAGAGCCCAAGCCCAGCTGAGCACAGGCACCTTTCAGGGAGCTGTGGAGAGTGATGAGGGCACCCCTGAGTCTCCTTTTCTCCAGGCTGAACACCCCCAGCTCCCTCAGCCGTTCCTCACAGGGTTTGTGTTCCCAGCCCCTCTCCAGCCTCGCTGCCTCCTCTGGACGCGCTCGAGCGTCTCAACGTCCACCCTGAACTGAGGGACAGAGCTGGACACAGCACTGAGTGTCCATCCTGAACTGAGGGACAGAGCTGGACACAGCACTGAGTGTCCATCCTGAACTGAGGGACAGAGCTGGACACAGCACTGAGTGTCCATCCTGAACTGAGGGACAGAGCTGGACACAGCACTGAGTGTCCATCCTGAACTGAGGGAACAAAAGTGGACACAGCACTGAGTGTCCATCCTAAACTGAGGGGACAGAGCTGGACACAGCACTCAGTGTCCATCCTGAACTGAGGGGACAGAGCTGGACACAGCACTCAGTGTCCATCCTGAACTGAGGGGACAGAGCTGGACACAGCACTGAGTGTCCATCCTAAACTGAGGGGACAGAGCTGGACACAGCACTGAGTGTCCATCCTAAACTGAGGGGACAGAGCTGGACACAGCACTGAGTGTCCATCCTAAACTGAGGGAACTGGACACAGCACTGAGTGTCCATCCTAAAGTGAGGGGACACAATTGGACCCAATACTCAAGGTGGGGCCTCACCAGACCGAGTACAGGTGAGCACCCCCATATTTCCAGCCCAGCCCACCAGAGCAGTGGCCTTACCTTGTGTGAGGGAGGTGTCGGAGGCCCTGCGGCCCTCACGGAAGCTGACGGGGGAGCGGTTGTGAGCCTCTCGTTTTTGGGAGCTCAGGGCCTGCATGGCCGGGTTGGCAGGCCTGAGGCCCAGGAAAGGGGACGTGACCCGTGGGGCCTGCTGGCCCTGCTGGCTGCTCAGCACCATCTCCTTCAAGGAAGGCGTTTCCCCCAGGAATTTCAGATCCCTCTGCACGGAGCCCATGTCGTACTCGGAGTCGATGCTGCCCAGGGAGGAGTTCTCATCCAAGGAATAAACTTTCCCTGGGACAAAACAACACAAAAAAAAAGAACCAAAACAGGAGGAAAGTGGGAATCAGCGCCACTGACTCTGCTTGGGAGCTTTGCTTTGATTGTGACAAAATATCTCTTCCCCAGACTGTGATGAGCTTCTGCACCACAAAGGGACAAATTGCTGCTGTCCTCCCTTCACTCGAGCTACTCCTGCCAACAGTAGAGTGAACAGCCAAAAAAATCTCAGAGTGAGTCAAAAAATCAGTTTTGACAAAGGAATTGGCAAGAAAAACTCACAGTACAATAATGGGGATTTGCTACTGGGTTTTGGAGTATCTTGCAGCAGTCAGACACTCTGCAGGTGTTCACTGCCTTGTCTGGAAAGTGTTTAGGGTTTTTTTTTGCCCACAGGTAATCCTGACAAAATTGTAGCCTGAAAGGCTTGGTCACCTCACTGGTGTTGGAGTCCAGAGGGTTTTATCTCCCCACTGCTCTCTGCCAGCTCATCTTTAGGGGATGAATGATCTGGGGACATTCAGTTGAAAAAACAGCCAAATTTGCCTGATTTCCCAGTTGCTGCTGGGGCTGATTCACTTTTTTGGTTTTTTTTTCCCCTTTCCAAAATGGTGAATTTAATCACCTGTAAATTTGCTGCTCTGATTTTATACCATCTCAACAGCAGATTTTGGGGTATTTTGTGGTTTTTCTAGCAAATACAAACTCATTACTCATAAACCCTCATGTTTTCCACCACCTGCTGATCAGGCTGAGCCCTGAGGGAGAAAATAACCCTAAAAGCTTTGAGCTGAGCTCTGTACCTGTGCCTGGCACCATCACCAGCTGGTTGGTGACCTCAGCCAGGGTGTGACGCCTCTTCCCACCTCGAGCTGCCTGCAGGGCAGCGAAGGCCTGGGCTGGGTCCTCCTCTGCCTCTCCCTCTGCCTCTATCCCTTCATCAATCGAGGTTTCCATCATGCTGGAGGGCAGGGATTGGCATCCTTTCCTCATCACCACGGGAGGCACGGGGTCCAGCAGGCAGCCATTCACCTGGGGGGCACAGGGGACAGCTTTGGTTTGTGCCCAGCTTTGCCCTGTGCCCACTTTTGTTTTGTGCCCAGCTTTGCCCTGTGCCCATTTTTGTTTTGTGTCCAGCTTTGCCCTGTGCCCATTTTTGTTTTGTGCCCAGCTTTGCCCTGTGCCCATTTTTGTTTTGTGTCCAGCTTTGCCCTGTGCCCATTTTTGTTTTGTGTTCAGCTTTGTTCTGTGCCCAAAGAATCCCCCCCAAAACCAGGAAATCCCTGGCCCGAAGGCAGTTGGGATGTTTAATTAACTCTGCTGAGTTAAGTAAGACTCATCATGTACAATTCTTAACTTCCTACCTACATTCCCTAAACCTAAATATTCTTATTCCCACAGTTCTGTGCTCTCCAGGGCTGAGTTTTTGGGTTTTTTCATTTGGTTTAGGTTGTTGGTTTGGTTTTTTTTTTGAGTTATTAAAAACTTTACCAGCTTACAAGTATAAAATATTTATGGAATGTGCAATACTGCTGTTCCCCCCTTCCTGTATCTACTGTGCTCGTTTATCACGCTCAGATAAACACCAGGAAAAAAAAAATATCCCAGCCTTGTACTTCATCCTTGCTCAGGAATAACTCCATAAATGCACCTTTTCCCAGCACAAGTCCACTTGATTAATGTTGTTCCCCTGCAAACACAGGTTGCCTGGAGAAGCTGTGGAATCTCCCTCCTCGGATTTACCCAGCCTGATAAATCCCTGAGCAGCCTCCCAGAGCTTTGAATCAGACCTTTAGAGGCACCTCCCCAGCCTAAACTGCTCCTGGGATTTTAATTCTGGTTTTATTCTCCAGTTTGCCATGGACCCTTCTGCACCTTAACTAATTCTTTGCCATACCCTAACCCTAACCCTAACCCTAACCCTAAACCCATATGAAATTATTTGTGTTTTAGGCAAAAATATTTATAAATTTTCATCTATATAATCTATATAAATGAATATTTATATAGAATATTAGAATTTATATAGAATATTTATATTAGAATATTCTGATATTTTAAAAACTATTTATTAATTTTCATTTATATTTATCTATTTATTTAGATAAATATTTCATTTATTATAATAATCATCATTCTAGTTATATTTCTATGGTAATAGTTATATTATAGTTATAGTTATATTGTCTCTATATATTATATTATCTCTATATTATATATATTATCTCTGTATATTATCTCTATATATTATCATTATATATTATCTCTAGATATTTTTCATTTATATTATAAATATTATAATATAAATATACTATCTCTATATATTATTTTATATATATTATATATATAATATATATTATCTCTATATGGTTTTCCTTTATATTTTAAATATTATCATATAAATACATTATCTCTCTATATATAATAGATAATATATAATATTATATATAATATAATAGATAATATATAATATTATATATATAATATAATATTATATATAAATATATATAGAGATAATGTATTTATATTATATATATAACATATATAAATATATATTTTATATTATATATTTTATATATAAAATATATATAATATATATAAATATATAAATATTATATATATTCTCTCTCTATATTTTTCCTTTATAAATATTTCTGTGTCTTGCAGCTTTTGGAGCCATTTTACGTGAGCCATTCCTGAATTTTCCTCCCAAGTCCTTTGGTATTTTGAAAAGGAGGAGGGTTTGGAAAAGAGGTTTCACTGCACGGACAAGAGTTGTTAAGCAACTCCTAACAAATGGTCTTGAGGCAGAACTAGATGGTAGGAAAATATCAAGGAACAGCTATAAATAGTTTAAACAGCAGGAAAATGATGATTCCTGCACGGGAAAACCCTGGCTCTGCTGCCTCTGTTTTGACTGAGTGGATTTTACCTCTAAATTTAATTTCTTGCACACCTTCCTTCCCCACTTGGGACTTTTCCACTAAAAAGCCTGGCACTGATGTGGCAGAGAGGAAGAGCAGAACCAATCCCACATTGGCTCCCTGCAGTTTTTCCAGGGATCAGAGCCTGGAAGCCTTTAGTGCTCCAAAAATTCCGAATATTCCCAAGCCAGCTCAGCCTTGACACCTCACTGCTGTCACCAGTTGTTGACCTACCCCGGCCAAACTGCAGCTCTAAAGCAAAGAGGGAGATACAAAATAAAGCTGGAAATGTTAATTTTTGGGAGTGCCTTTGAACTGGTTTGTGCCTCCCAGCTGCCAGAGACCACACAAGGAGCCAGGGCCACACTCTCGGTGTTGGGAACAAACCAGGCAGCAATAAACCCTTCAAACTGGCCGGCAGGAAATCAAACCCCAGCTGGCACCAGGCAGGAGAAATGTGCTGAAATTCAAGTTATAACACAGTGCAAAGTGAGAGGAAACAACAGGAGTTTTATGAGAGTCACATATTTCATAAATGTAATTATTTTAAGCTATTTCCCCTCTGTAATTGCTGCCTCCAGATCAGGCTGGAGCTCCTTTTGGACACTTCAGCTGCATCCACAACCCCTTTGTGTAAGGAGGAGCCTTCAGAGCTCTTGAAAATATATTTTAGATGAACAAGGGCAAGAAATTCACTTTTTTTGGGTTTTTTTTTTCCCCTTTCCAAAAGCAGTGTGGTGAGAATGGAACATAAGCAAAGAACAGGAGGCAGAGGAATGATGAGAAAAGAGCTGTGGAGAGTCACAGAGAAAAAGAATGTGGAGTACCTACAACTCCTGATGCTTAAACACATTTCAGGAAGCACTGCTGTGCTTTTAAAAACAACATTTTTTAGCTGGAATGATTTCTGGGGAAAAAAAAAAAATAAATAACAGGGTGATTCAAGCTGTACCTTTGGTGTCTCAACCCTCTCCTCCATGAAAGCTGCCTCTCCCTGGCAGCTGGAGGGAGGGAAGGAGAAGCTCTCTGCTCCTGAGGCTGAGGGGAGCCCTGGAGACTGCAGCAGCCTGGGATTTTGGGAGTGCAGGTTCACCGAGGGGACCACAGCTTGTGCCTGAAAAACCAGAATTGAACAGCTCAGAACTGGAACAGCTTTAGGTAGGGAGCAGCACCAAACAATGTGCAGCCCAGTGCCAGGGCAGAAGTGCAAGATTTATTTCTTGGTTCAGCATGAAGAGAATTCTTAGCCTTTAAACTTGAAAAAAAAATGACATTACCACCCCCAAACCAGCCAGGCCAACCCCAAATGTCATTCAGCTCAGTCCTTATTGAAGCTGACTTGTTCCCAGCAGCACAGCCAGAGTTTGGGGCTTTCTGGTGCTCTAAAATTCCTTTTTACATTCAGTACAAACCCCCTGACTGCTCCCAGGAGGCTCAGCAATGTTTCAATGACTTTTTTAGGAAATCTCCTAAAACTTAAGAAAACAGGGATATTTTTCCCCTGGTTTTGAACCTTTATTTCCTGAGGTGCAGCATCCACAGCAGTGGCCAAAAGGAAACCATCAACCTCAGCCAGGAGCTGTGGTGCCACCATGTGTGAAAACAAATTATCCTCGGGACAAGTGTCAGGTGGTAAGTGAAGGAAAAAGTGGGAATGTGGCTCTAAAATGCAGGAATTCAGCACAAGGAATCCCCTCCCAGAGGTGTTTTATTCCTCTTTGTTCATCTGGCTCCACCTGCTTTAATACATCTTCAAATTGATAATTTTCTCTGCAAAACTGTGATTTTCTATCACTAGAACCAAGCTTAAACCTGGGTTTAATCTTTGCCACGCTGGTCCTGGACTTGTGTTTTCATAAGTGAAGCTGAGTTTCACCTCAGCAGAACCCAAATATCCCAAAGGGCATCCTGCTGCCTGAAGCAAGGAAAAAAATAAAGAAAAGAGCAGCCTGGTTGTGATTTCTCTTGGAATTGAGGTGGAATTTGGGCAGGAGGCTGGAATTGGAGGGAATATTTGCTTGAGACCAGGAGAAATCTGAGTCAGCTCAGGCCAAGCCTCTCGTGCTTCCAGTGATGCATTCACAGAAATCAAAAAGCTGCACAATGGTTGGGTGTCTTAATGAAACAAGAGAAAATGTCTAAAATAATAATAATAATAATAATAATCTCAGAATTATTGGAATAAGACAGGATAAACTGTTCCTGACCTTTCTTTGTGGAGAAAATGAGGAGGGAAAAGCTGAGCAGCCTCAGAGCCTGGGCTGGATCAATCAGGGTAATTAGGGGATTTTAAATGTTCATGCTGTGGAAGGGATGGGAAGAGCACCCAGAACTTCATAAAACATCCATTTTTTTTCCTTCAGCTCAATGAATCACCCCCCTGGCTCTGTGCACAGAGGTTCTGCAGGAAACTGGGCCATGGGAGGGGACGAGGGGTGTAAATCTTGAAAGCAATGACATCATTTAGGAACAAAGCTCTGAGACTGGAGCCAGTAATGACATTTTTATCAGCTGCTCCAGACCCTGCAATGAATTGGCATCTTGACCTGGTAAATTGATGATAACTGGGGTTTTTGGGGCAGCTCTCTGCTATTCTTTGCCATTTCTCAGGGAACAGCAGGTTCCCTCTGAGTGCCTGCTTTGCTTTACACCACCAAGCAGAGCCTGCAAGATTTTAGCCTCCATAAACTCAGCAGCTCCTTTGGTGATCCCATTAAAGACACTCCCAGAGCTGCACAGGCTCCAGAACTGGGGTTTCTTTAAAATTTTCACCAACAAAAAGCTGGAAACTCTCAAAAATTAAAGTCTTCCAGTTGGGATCCCATTAAAGACACTCCCAGAGCTGCACAGGCTCCAGACCTGCTGTTTCTCTAACTTTTTCACCAACAAAAGGCTTCAAACTCTCAAAAATCAGAGTCCTCCAGTTAAGAGCACAAGCACAGGACTTTCAATAGGAGATGAGCTGGGAATTGAGGTTAAAAATGGGAATTCCCACTAAAGCCAAACCAAAATTCACAAGCACAGGACTTCCAATGGGAGATGAGCTGGGAATTGAGATTAAAAAAAAGGAATTCCCACTAAAGCCAAACCCAAATTCTCCCAGTTAAGAGCACAAGCACAGGACTTCCCCTTCAACTGGAAATAAGTTGGGAGTTGAAGTTGAAAATGAGATCCCAAATAAATCCTAGCCAAAATTCTTCCAGTTAAGAGCACAAACATAGGACTTCCAATGGGAGATGAGCTGGAATTGAGGTTAAAAACGGAGATCCCCACTAAATCCAAACCCAAATTCTCCCAGTTATGAGCACAAGCACAGCACTTCCCCTTCAACAGGAGATGAGCTGGGAACTGAAGTTAAAACCAAAATCCTCACTAAATTCAAACCCATTCCTTGTATTTCAGGCTTCAGAACGGAACCACACCCAACAGCAGGGAGGGACTGCAGGTGGAAAGGAGGGATTTTGGAGGGGAAGGAGGCTGAGGAGCCCGGGGTGCAGCAGGGAGCTGACCTTGGCCACGGTTTGCTCGGCGATGGTGCTGGGCCGGCGCTGCCGCGCGTCCACGCGCTGCTCCACGGGGAAGCTGCTCCGGTGGGACTTCAGCCTCTCCACCAGCAGGTAATAGATGGCTGCAAAGTGGTTGTAGCTCTTGTTCTGCAAGGACTGCAAGAAGAGAAGGGCAGCAAATGTGGGAGCAGCCGGATGGGTGTTGGTTTTTTGGTGGGGTTTGGGGCGGGCTCGGGAGGTGGCAGGGATGGCAAACGCTGCTCTGGGCTGAGACACGCTCAAAGCAGAGTGGCAGGGACAGAAAAACATCAATCCTGGGTCATGGTGAGCTCCCAGAGAGGTGGGACACTCCGAGATTACATTCTCAGCCTGCAGAAGGCACTGAGCTCCCATCCCAGAGGAGATGAGCAGGTTAACTCCTGCCATTTGTGTCCAGGATGGGGCAGACACAGCAGCTGCTCCCAGCTTTCCTGCTCCTTCTTCATTCCCTTTTGCCACCCTCTTAAAAGCTCAAAATTCACTTTGATTCTCATTTGCCACCCTCTTAAAGCCTCAAAAGGAATTTATTTTCTAATTCCTCCTCAACTCTCTCCAGCTGCCAAGTTAATGATTTATCCAGCCCTTCTCAGAAGTGTTTTACCCCCATCTGAGTGTTTGACCCCATTTCAGTGTTTGACCTCCATTTCAGTGTGTTTCACTCTGTTTGAGGTTTTACCCACATTCCAGTGTGTTTTACCCCAATTTGAGTGTGTTTTATCTCCATTTGAGTGTGTTTTACCCCATTTCAGTGTTTTACCCCCATCTGAATGCAGTTTTACCTCATTTTCAGTGTTTTACCCCCATTTGAGGTGTTTTACCCCCATTTCAGTGTGTTTTACCCCCATCTGAATGTGTTTTACTCCCATTTCAGTGTGCTTTACCCCCATTTCAGTGTGTTTTACCCCATTTCAGTGAGTTTTACCCCATTTCAGTTTGCTTTACCTCCATTTCAGTGTCTTTTACCCCATTTCAGTGTGTTTTACCCCATTTCAGTGTGTTTTACCCCCATTTCAGTTTTACCCCATTTCAGTGTTCTACCCTCATTTCAGTGTGCTTTACCCCATTTCAGTGTTTTACCCCAATTTCAGTGTTTTACCCCAATTTAAGTGTGTTTCACCCCATTTCAGTGTTTCACCCCATTTCAGTGTGTTTTACCCCCATTTCAGTGTTTTACCCTCATTTCAGTGTGTTTTACTCCTATTTTAGTATATTTTACCCCAATTTCAGTGTGTTTTACCCCATTTCAGTGTGCTTTACCCCATTTCAGTGTGTTTTACCCCCATTTCAGTGTTTCACCCCATTTCAGTGTGTTTTACCCCCACCTGAGCTTTACCTCCACAGTTTTCTGCTGGTCTATGCCCAGGCTGTGCATCAACCTCAGGACCTGCTCGTTGTACTCCCCCAGGGAGGGCTCGTTCTCCTCTCCTGGGGGGTACAGGATTGGCCTCTGGGCAGGAACCTCCACCAGCATCCACTTGTGCTCCTTGATCTGAGCAATGCTCAAACGTTTGGATGGGTCCAGCACCAACATCCTCCTGATCAGGTGCTCACACTCTGTTGGTGAGGGGAAAAAATAAGAATTATGAATTTGCTCAGTGACCTACCCACCCAGAGCTGCTGAAAATCTCTCAAAAAAAGCCTAAAAATCACATTAAAGCAGAGAAAAACCCAAATCCTTCATGGCCAATGCTGCCATTCCCCCTGCCTGCCTCCTGCTTCTCCCAGAATTTATTCAAACTGCACCAAATGAGTACAACCACGCCACTTTTACCTTCTGACATGAAATAAGGGATCCTGAACCTTCCCTCCAGCACTCTCTGCCTCAGGATGGGCAGGGTGGGTCCATCGAAGGGCAGAGCTCCACACACCAGCACGTAGAGCACCACCCCCATGCTCTGTGGGGAAAAAAAGGGAATTTTCAGCTCAGCTCCAAGCTCCCAGCAGCGTCTCTGAGGGTGCCAACCAAGCCCTGCCACAGAAAGAATTCTGTTCTGCAGGAAAAGGGAATTTAGATGAAAAGGAGGGAGGTGCACATGGGGGACTGAGAAGTGAATTCTTCAGCTGAGAATTCAGGATATTTTTATTAATCCCAGCATTACCTAAATAAAAGCAACCCTTAGACAGCAGCCACTCCAAAGTGAAAAACTGTCATATTTTACATTTACAGCCTGCAAAAAGGGGAGGAGTTTCTATGACCAGTCAGTTTAGGGCATTATTTAATTTGAACAAATTATGGGCAAGAGCTCTGCTCTGATTGAGTTCCTGGAAGGATGCAGTGAATTGGCAATGCCAGCAGGAATGGGCTTGCCAAAAAAAAATAACAGTGCCAAAAAAATAACTCCATGGGAGAGCCACAGCAGCCTGGAACAGCACTGGGCTGAATATATAGCATGGATATTTGATGTACAGGACAGGTGTTGAATGTATAGGATGGATATTTGATTGTATAGGATGGATATTTGAAGTATAGGACAGGTGTTGAATGTATAGGATGGATATTTGATGTATAGGATGGGTGTTGAATGTATAGGATGGATATTTGATGTACAGGAAAAGTGTTGAATGTATAGGATGGATATTTAATGTATAGGACAAGTGTTGAATGTATAGGATGGATATTTGATGTATAGGATGAGTGTTGAAGGTATAGGATGGATATTTCATGTATAGGATGGATATTTGATGTATAGGATACATAATACATAATTCAGATCTCACCTGGATATTACATGGCCTGATGGATTCTGGATATTTTCCAGATATTCTACATATTCTATATATTTTCTATACAGATATTTTCTATATAGGTGTTTTCTACAGTCTAGGTATTTTTATTTTATATATATATATATATACACATACACTTATATATACTTTTTATATATATATATAAATATATATATTTTATATACATATATTTTTAATATACATTTTCTATGTAGATATTTTCTATAGTCTAGATATTCTAGATATTCCAGATGTTTTGTATATTCTGGATCTTTTCTATATTCTAGATATTCTATATGTTCTATATAGAATATATGTTCAATATATTCAATATATTCAATATATTCTCTGTATATTCTGGATATTTTCTATAGTCCTGATATTTTCTATATTCTAGATATTCTATATATAGAATATATTCCAGATATTTTCTAAATTCCTGATATATATTCTTCTTATATTCTGTATATTCTATATATTGTAGCTATTGGAAGGGAGGGAAAAGCAGGTGTTGACCTCAAAACTTGGTAGAAGCACAGAGATTTCACAATTAAATATAGATTAAAAAAATATAGATTTTTAGATCTTTATAGATTTTTAAAAGAAAACCCTGCCAAAAACAGAACTGGGGATCTCTGCAAGCTGAGCACCTTCAGAGAACCCTTGACTCAGAACTGAATTTATTTATTTTAAATACCAACACCTCCTCTGTGGGCAGGCAGCTCCTGTTAATCATTTATAGATGATTTATAGATGATTTATAGATGAGTTATAGATGACTTTTATATATAAACCTTTTATATTTAAGGAATATAAAAGTTCAGGGATCCCCTTCTGACGTCCCCAGTGTCACCTGGCTGACGTCTGCTCCGTGTTTACCAATTCCCAAAGGTCCAGGAAAGCTGGAGCTTTTTAAAACCAGTTATTTGTCAGGTGCTTGTGTACACAGAACCAGCACAGGGCCAGATAAATGTAGGTGAAAGCACATTTTGTGTTTATTTTTCTGAAAAACTTCGCCAAGATTTTATTTGTGAGGGCAATTTGGATTAATTTAAATAATATTTTAATTTAATAATTAATTTAATTTAATAATTTAAATGAATTTAAATGTGCAGCCCAAAAGTGCCTTTTTATGAGCTGCCCTGGTCAAAAAGTCAGTGCCAGGCTGATGCTGTGGGCAGTGCTCTCCCTGCAAACCTAAGGCTGCTAAATCAGCATTAAGATGTGAATCAAAAAAAAAATTAAAATTAAAATTTTTTAAAAATTAGATTAAAAAATTAAAATAAAATCAGAAAATTAAAATAAAACCCCCCAAATCAGGAGGGAAAAGCAGCTCTGGAGGGTGCACAGAATTCCTGCAGCTCTTTTCAGCCCCACTGCAGCAATCAGAGCAGGGCTTGCCCTCTATCCCAATTATTCCAACTGGAATAATTCACTTGGAGACACCAACTCCAAGGCAGGCAGGAGCTCCTGGAGGATTTGGGGCACAAATGAGCTCATTTCCAGCTCTGAGATCAAAGCAGAGCACTTCCCTCTCTCCTGGGTTTCTCTGCCCCACTGCCCCTCTAACCTCATCAAGGTTCCGTTCCCACCCAGCCCAGAAAATACTAAAAAGGCACTGAAAAAAGGCAAATTTCACTCATCCAGCCAGGGAGATTTTGGAGGAGTTTGTGCCCTCTAAGATCCACCTGCTGTGCACATTCAGAGCCACCTGCACAGGTAACCCCAATTCCTGCAGTGGTCAAGGTTTGTATGGCACTCAAGAAATAAACCTGAAGAGGAACAACTTGTCTGCAGCTTAAGAGAAAATCAAATATTCCAGATCTGCAGGTTAAGAACAATCAAATATTCCAGATCTGCAGCTTAAAAGAGAATCAAATATTCAAGATCTGCAGGTTAAAATAAAAAAAATTCAAATATTTCAGATCTGCAGCTTAAAGGAAAAATCAAATATTCAAGATCTGCAGGTTAAGAGAAAATCAAATATTCCAGATCTGCAGCTTAAGAACAATCAAAGATTCCAAATCTGCAGTTTAAAAGAAAATCAAATATTCCAGATCTGCAGATCAAGAAAAACCAAATACTCCAGATCTGCAGTTTAAAAGAAAATCAAATATTCCAGATCTGCACCTTCAGAAAAATCAAATACTCCAGATCTGCAGATTAAGAACAATCCAAGATTCCAAATCTGCAGCGTCAGAACAATCAAATATTCCCAATCTGCAGTTTAAAAGAAAATCAAATATTCCCAATCTGCAGATCAAGAAAAACCAAATACTCCAGATCTGCTTAAAAGAAAATCAAATATTCCCAATATTTGGTTCTGCAATATTCTGCGTCTTAAGAAAAATCAAGTATTTCAGATCTGCAGCTTAAGAACAATCAAAGATTCCAAATTTGCAGTTTAAAAGAAAATCAAGTATTCCAGACGTGCAGCTTAAAAGCAAATAAATATTCCAGATCTGCACCTTCAGAAAAATCAAATAATCCAGACCTTCAGATTAAAAAAAAATCAAATATTCCAGATCTGCAGGTTAAGAACAACCAAATACTCCAGATCTGCAGGTTAAAAGAAAATCAAAATTTCCAGATCTGCAGGTAAAGAAAAAAAAAAAAAATCAAATATTTCAGATCTGCAGCTTCAGAACAATCAAATATTCCAGATCTGCAGCTTCAGAACAATCAAATATTCCAGATCTGCAGCTTCAGAACAATCAAATTCTCGTTCCAGCCTCCCCAAGGCTGCCTGGGGTGCAGGGAAAGGAAGGATTGTGGTACCCAAATGTCCAGCTGGGGTCCCTCGTACTGCTGGCCTTCAAACACCTCGGGGGCTGCATACGGGGGGCTCCCACACCACGTGGTCAGAGGCTCCCCGCTCTTGTAGAAATTCCCAAAGCCAAAATCTGTGGGGAAAAAAAGAAGGGAAAAGTCACTCCAAACCTCCACTGCACCACAAGGAATAATTACACACATGTCCCACTGTGATTCCATCTCAAATCCTTTTGTGGGGATTCCCAGTGAAAATATTGGGGTGCTGGGTGTGCTCTGCTGTTGTTTTCATCTTGTGGAATGATTGAAACTTCAAAAAAGTTTTTTTGCAAACTGCAAAACCTTCACAGCCCGCAGGGGTCTGGAGTAAACTTGTAAACAGCCATCATAAAAATTCAACAACCTGACAGTCACAGCAGAGAAATGAGATTATTGACTTGCCAAGAGATAATCTGAGGTTTCCTGGGTTTTCCTTAGGTGCTTTCTAGCCTTGAACACACAACAAATCTTGACAAGCTCTGGAGCTGGGAAGGGAAGAGCTGTGCCAAGAGCAACAGGGAAACCACGGGGACTTCAGCTGGGAAGGGCACTGCCACTGGGACTGGCTGCAGCCCTTGGAACCACCAGCACAAACCCAAAAAAAATCCTTTTAAATGTTGCTTTTATGGCTTTGTACAGGACCAGATAGTAATCAAAATTTTTATAATTCAGGGGTGAGAAGCAAAAGCAACGTGCTTAGAGACAGAGGCTGGTGCTGCTCCCCTTGAGCTCCTGGTGCTGCTGTCACAGGGGTGACAAACAGGGCTTGATCCTGGGATGCTGTGAGGTGACAAACAGGGCTCAGGGTGTGGGTCCAGCCCTGAAACGTCCCAGGGATGCTCTGATAGGGGTGACAAACAGGGCTTTATCCAGCGATGCTGTGAGGTGACAAACAGGGCTTGGGCTGCTGATCCAGCCCTGAATTGTCCCAAGGATGCTGTGACAATGGTGACAAACAGGGCTCAAGCTGTAGATTCAGCTCTGAATGCTCCCAGGGACGCTGTGAGGTGACAAACAGGGCTCAGGCAGCCAGCTCTGAATGCTCCCAGGGATGCTGTGACAGTGGTGACAAACAAGGCTGAGGCTGTAAATCCAGCCCTGAATTGTCCCAGGGATGCTGTGAGGTGCCAAACAGGGCTCAGGCTGTTCATCCTGGGATGCTATGACAGGGGTGACAAACAGGGCTCAGGCTGTTGATCCAGCCCTGAATTGTCCCAGGGATGGTGTGAGGTGACAAACAGGGCTGAGGCTGTTGATCCAGGGATGCTGTGACAGTGGTGACAAACAGGGCTCAGGCTGTTGATCCAGCCCGGAATGCTCCCAGGGATGTTGTGAGGTGACAAACAGGGCTCAGGCTGTTGATCCAGCCCTGAATTGTCCCAGGGATGATGTGAGGTGACAAACAGGGCTGTTGATCCAGGGATGCTGTGACAGTGGTGACAAACAGGGCTCGGGCTGTTCATCCAGCCCTGAAATGTCCCAGGGATGCTATGACAGGGGTGACAAACAGGGCTTGGGCTGTTCATCCAGCCTGGAATGCTCCCAGGGATGCTGTGAGGTGACAAACAGGGCTCGGGCTGTTGATCCAGCTCTGAATGCTCGCAGGGGTGCTGTGACAGTGGTGACAAACAGGGCTCAGGCTGTTCATCCTGGGATGCTGTGAGGTGACAAACAGGGCTCGGGCTGTTGATCCAGCCCGGAATGCTCCCAGGGATGCTGGCAATGCTGACCAGCAGATAGCAGAGCTGATAAACGCTGTGGTTTGCACAGGCTCTGCTGAACCACCCCATTCACCCCGTTTGTGTCGCCTGTGCTGCTCAGAGGAGGCAGAAAACCAGGAGAGAACCCTCAGAATCAGAGAAACAGAGAGAAATTTAACAAAGAATGGGGAAAAAGCCCCCCTGGAGTTGTTTTAGGGCAGCAGAGCAGAGCTGGAGCTGCCTGTGGCACTGAGCTCTGGGGGAAAGGAACAGGGCTTGCTTTCCTAGCAGGAGCTCCAGCAGCCCTTCCATGGAATTCTACCTGCAAAAACGAAGCAGTTTTGGGAATCCCAGGAGTGCAGAGGATTTTGGAGCAGAGCATGAACATTCCACACTCCCCTAAATCCCTGGGACGTGCAGAGCCCCGAATGTCCCCGAGCCCTGCACGGGATCAGGGTCAGCACAGCCCATTCCCTGCAGGGTGAACTTTTGGGACCTGGGCAGCATCAAAGGGAGCCCCGCTGGCTGCTCGGGGCCAGGCTGGCTGCCAGGGCTGCTCTGAAGGTCAGAGCCCAGCACGGCCCTGCCGGGCAGCGACGGTGACGCCACCGCGGCCCAGGGACGTCACCCAGCCCGGGGCTGCCAGGGCCAAGGCCGGCTCGGATTCCAAACCTCTCCAGGAACCACGGGGCAGAACAGGATGGAACATCCCTGCTGCCCTTCCTCCCTCATCCTCCTGCAGTTCTGCAGCACCTTCGGCTGGAATAACACAGGGGGGACAACAGAACCGACCCCAAATCCTCCCATCCCTCTGTGCAACCTCCCCATCACTGGGTCACCTTTTCCCTTTTTTCCTCTATTTCCTTTTTGTCCTTTTCCCTTTTTCCCCTTTTTCCTCATTTTCCCTTTTTCCCCTTTTCACTTTTTCACTCTATTTCCTTTTTCCCCTGTCCCCTTTTTCCCCTTTTCCCTTTTTTCCTTTTCTCCCCTTTCTCTTTTTTCCCCCTTTTCCTTTTTTCTTTTCCTTTTCTTCCCTATTTCCTTTTTCCCCTTTTCCCTTTTTTCCTTTTCTCCCCTTTCCCTTTTTTCCCCCTTTTCCTTTTTTTCCTATTTCCTTTTTCCCCTTTTCCCCTTATTTCCTTTTCCCCCTTCCCCTTCCCCCCCTTTTTTCCTTTTTCCCCTTTTCCTTTTTTTCCTTTTCTCCCCTTTCCCTTTTCCCCCTATTTCCTTTTTCCCTTTTTTCCCTTTTCCCTTTTTTCCCCTCTTTCCTTTTTCCCCTTTCCCTTTTTCTCTTTTCTCTCCTTTCCCGTTTTCCCTTTCTCCCCTTTTCCCTTTTTCCCCTTTTCCCTTTTTTCCCCTATTTTCTTTTTTCCCCTTTTTTCCCCTTTTCCCTTTCCCCAATCACAGCCAGACTGCTGCTGTCATTTTTTTTCAATCATTATTCTCTTTGAGAAGACTTTTCCCCACACAGAATTGGCTTGGCAACCGTGACAATGCAGGGAGACACGGAGCCGTTCCTCCTCGTTCCTCCTCCCCACAGAAGCGTTCTGCCACTCGTGTAGGTGTCGTTAAATCTGATTTCTCCCCTCACTTATCTCCCATTTTGTCAGGTTTTCAACATCCTCGTAGTGCTGCAGATAAACATCAGGTTTTTATCTCTGAACTGCAGCTCTCGCTCGGGTGCCACCCTCATAAATCTTCCTATCAGATTCACAAGTACAAGAACATTTATTTGTAAGCACAGCTAAGGAGAGCGTGACCTGCTTGGGAGCACGAGGATTTCAAACCCTGAAAAAAAAGTGGAATTCTTTGCCTGTCCAGACTGGGATTTAAAGTCACCTCTTTGAAGAAACCATCAACAAGAAATCTGAGCAAAAAGCACAGAGACAATGTAAGAGAAACCTCAGGTTTATATGTTATTATCTTGAGGTGATAAATTTCATAACACATCCTGGTTTTATTTCTGGTCACCCAAAGGACCTCAGGAGCATCCCGGAGCTGCTGCTGCCCTCTGCCCCCTCTGTGAGCAGAACTGCACAACTTGCAGTGTTCAACGGGGTGGAAGAGCAGCTCTTGGCTGGCTCTGAGGTCTTGTGACAGCACAGACGATTGAGCTTTATTAGGCAAATTCATGAATGAGAGGGATGGAATCGCTACCAGGAGGAGCAGCCAAGGAGGCTCAGGCACAGCCAGTGGGAATTCCTCCCCATCCCCGTGCCTGGGAGTGCTGCCTGCTACACCTGGAAAATGATTTCCCCATCCTACACTTCTGAATCTTCAATTTCTCCCCTTTTTTATGACCAAAGAAACACCAAAATCCTTCAGCTCTGAATTTCAGTGTGCACTGACAACACACAAAGCACTGCCAGACACCTCCTGACTGGCACTGGGCTTTAATGTAATGAAAGAATTAAAACCAGTGCTCTGTATGTCAGCAACTGGCTCTTAGCTTTAAAAAAACCCAATTCTGTTCTGCTGTTGGCCAAAATGATTCCCTGGCTGGGGGAGATCAGCGTTATTTGTTAGGGTACACAACTTCTTGTGGTCACCCCTTTTTGTTCCCATCATCCTTCCCACACAAATGGCTGGGAGACAATTGTAAGCACTCCAGCATGGATTGCATCCATGAAAAGCCTTTCAAATTAAAAAAAAAAAATCAGGATTTAGTCAGGATCTTGGATGCTTGGTCCATGGGGCTTCCTCAATTTTTAATTACTGCACTGTCA
This sequence comes from Acrocephalus scirpaceus scirpaceus, assembly GCA_910950805.1. Classification (NCBI taxonomy): domain Eukaryota; kingdom Metazoa; phylum Chordata; class Aves; order Passeriformes; family Sylviidae; genus Acrocephalus; species Acrocephalus scirpaceus. The sequence continues at coordinate 1,770,579 of OU383793.1, forward strand.
GCTGAGTTGTCCCACTTTTTGGAGTGGCCAGGATTTGGTTAAGCACAAAATAATCACGAGTCTCTCATTCTCCCCTTTCCACCTTGTTCCTCTTTTGCCACTGCTGAGCAGCCACAGCCATCCTGGATGCAAAATGATCAATTTTTAACCCCAAAACATCTCAATCCAGAGGAAACATCACTGATGTTCGAGGGCAGCCAGCCCTCTAATAAACAAACCCAACATATGCCAGCCACAGAATTCTGAAAGGGCTGAAATTGGGCTCATTACCAGAGGACTGAGATTATATAATGGAATGATCTTCTTAACATTTCCCTGAATCTGCACGTTAAAAAAATACAAAAAAACCCCAAAAAAGGCCATCATTTGCAGCATTGTGTTCAGTTGAATAAACTCTGTGTTTGTGCAATCTGCAAATATTGGCTCTCCGCAGTCGTGGTATTTGGTTTCTCAATCTCATTACCCCCTTTAGAATAATCTTGAATTTCCAAGGTATAATTTTTATTTTTTTTTTTTCCGAGCGCACATCACGGCAATGGAATCTGTTTTCCCGTTAAAAATGGAAACACAGCCTGAGATTTCAGCCCCATTTGCAATCTGAGAAACGGGAGCTCCCTGCCAGAGCCGCTGCAACTTCTGCTGAGCATCCAGAGCCTCTCATTTGTACCTCCAGAACCCTCCAAGAAGGAGCTCCGGAGCTATAATTAATCCCTTCTCCTCAAATTACCAGCAGAACTCAATCTGCAGAGAGCCACAGGGAGCTTTTGTTGGAGGAGAAATGTGAGCCTGGGAGATAATGGGCACGGAGGTGCTGATAAAGGCAAGGTACAGCAACAAACCTGACCCACTTCAGGGGCCGAGGGCTGAGCAGCCTCTCCTGACGTCAATGCACATTTCCCTGTCCAGCAGCAGCTCCAGCCTCCTTCAAAATAACAGTCCCTGCCTACCTGGGCTGCTGCACACATCCAGAGTCCCTGCGGGGCTGGGAGGGCAAGAACAGGAGCTGCTCCCCGGTTCCGAGCTGGATTTGGGGTGCACTGTGGGGATTTCAAAGGTTGCTGCACGGCAAAGGCTGTGCTCAGTGGAGGAAACGCCCTCAAGTGATGCCCTCAAAAAGCAGCAAATCCCAAAGGAGAAGTGACCAATCCTAAAGAAGTGACCAAATCCCAAAGGAAAAGTGACCAATCCTAAAGCAGAAGTGACCAATCCCAGAGAAGTGACCAATCCTAAAGGAGAAGTGACCAATCCCAAAGAAGTGACCAATCCCAAAGAAGTGACCAATCCTAAAGGAGAAGTGACCAATCCCAAATGAGAAGTGACCAATCCCAAAGGAGAAATGACCAATCCCAAAGAAGTGACCAAATCCCAAAGGACAAGTGACCAATCCTAAAGGAGAAGCGACCAATCCTAAAGGAGAAGTGACCAATCCTAAAGGAGAAGTGACCAATCCCAAAGGAGAAGTGACCAATCCCAGAGAAGTGACCAATCCCAAAGAAGTGACCAATCCCAAAGAAGTGACCAATCCTAAAGGAGAAATGACCAATCCCAAAGGAGAAGTGACCAATCCCAGAGAAGTGACCAACCCCACAGGACAAGTGACCAATCCCAGCTGCCTCACTCTGGGAATAGCCAGGCAGGTTTGCCTTGCCAGAACTCAGCACAAATTCCATGTTAAGCCTGGCATGAATTCCTCACCTTTCCCCTTCCCAATGGACTTTTCACCTCATTAACACCTTCACTTTTGCTACTTATACCAAAATTTGAGGGCTTTGCTCCCAACCACCTCATATCTTCTAGGGAATAAACCCATCAAAGCTCTCACCTCAGGTTCTTTACTCATCCTGTTTGTTGTCCAGTTAGTGAGAGAGAAAAGATCCTTGGAATTCTGCCTGTCCTGTCCTTTCAGAGCAATATTAACAGAGAACTGCTGGATTTCAGTCCAGCCTCAAGCATTAGAGGTGGCAATCTTAGGAACCTGCAGGTCTGGGGACATTTTTGAATGTTAATTCTCCTGGTGAAATACAGAGGTAACTCTGTGAATGTTTCAGAATTTCACTCAAAATTGTTTTACTCCCAAAGAGCAAAAAGCTTCAATAAAAGTCTTGGAAGCAGCAGAATGAACAAGGGGCCCACTGGAAGTGAACCAGAGCTTTATCAAAATAATTCATCAGTTCTTGCACTGTTTTTTTTTAATTCCTACATTAACAGAGTCAGAGGAGAATCCCAGCTACCAGAGCAGGGATCCTGCCTGCCCTCTGTCCTTCCCCAGCCTGATAAATGAGCCATGAAGATGAACAACTGGAAGAGGCTGTTCCCAGGGACCAGATAACTCCAAAAACCCCAGATAAACACCCTGGAGTGAAAAATCCAACAACTGACTGGGCACAAAGCACTGCAAAGTTTCCAGCAGCAACCTGAACTTTCCTCCAGCTCCTTCAGCAGCCAGGCTGGACACGGGGAGCTCCTGCCAGGCTGATAAAACCTGCCTGAGGTGCACAGAAGAACCAGTTAATGAGCTCATTTGCATCCAGCCCAGCTGTAATTAACTTTCTGCACTGCACAAGTGGAGCAGCAGAGCAGCTGGGGCAGGACAGAGGCAGATGGGATCTCCTCACTCCCATTTTCAGCCTCTGGAAGTCCCTGGAGAGCTCCAGCACCGAAATTCCCGGTGGCAGAGCAGCTCCTGGCTCTCCTGAGCTGCTCCCAGGGATTTGCATCCCTGCAGAGCTCAGGATGTGCAGGGCAGGAAAACCTCTGGGATGCAGGAGCTGAGACCCCCAGGAGCTCTGGAAACTCTGCCAGGAGTGGGGAGGGACCAGAGGGCAAAAATGTGGCAGTGAAGGGAGGAAGGAAAGCAAAGATGAGGAACAGAACAGAAATTCCCTCCTCAGAGCCAGGGGGTGGCTGGCAGCCTCAGACTGTATTTAGGATTTGCTCAGCATAAACTGCCCTGGTGAATAAATTTATCTCTCAGCCATAATTGTCCAGGTGCTCTGACTGCCAGGAGCTGCTGGAGGTGAACTCAAGAATGAAACAGAAACAGGAAAAGGAAAATCACCCCACAAATGGCACCTTGAAATGATGAATTCAAGTATGAAATCAGAAAGGGGAAAAGGAAAAAAACTTCCCACAAATGGCAGGGCTGATGAATTCAAGTATGAAATCAGAAATGGAAAATCACCCCACAAATGGCAGGGCTGATGAATTCAAGTATGAAACAGGAACTGGAAAAGGAAAATCACCCCATAAATGGCAGGGCTGATAATGCAAGTAAGAAATCAGAAATGGGAAAAGGAAAAACACCCCACAAATGGCAGGGCTGATGAACTCAAGTATAAAACAGAAATGGGAAAAGGAAAATCACCCCACAAATGGCAGGGCTGATGAAGAACCCACTGGGGGAAGCTCCCCAAGGCACCACAACCCTGCCACCACTGCAGAAATGCCAGAGGGAAATGAAAAGGGAAAATAATCCAGAAATGTTTGATCATTTCACCTTTCTCAGCATGAGAAAGGGAAATTCCTTCTCCTTCCTTCACTCCTCCCAGCACTCCCCTTCCCTTCCTGCTCCCCTAGGCTGAGGTTCCCCAAATCCAAATATTCTCTATTTTACCCTTTTCCACCCTCTCTGGGCTAAAGTCAGCATGGAAGGATCCACAGAATTGTAATGAAAATGCTTTCTATTGCTAGCAACATCTGCTGTGTCTAAATTTATAATTAAAGTGAAATCATGCATGCAAAAAGGAAAAAAAAAATCAATAAGCTTCCATTTTGAGAAGTTTTTTTTTTTTTTAAGGTTGAAAGAAGTTATTTGATTAACTCTGTTTTAACCTGAACATCTGGCAGCTTTAAAGACACCCACAAAAAATGTCTACAACTCTAATTTATTTTTTTTTTAATGCAAGTTAATATTGGAAATTTGGATGCACTTTGACACCCACCGTGGAAAAATATTCAGGTGGGAAAACAGCACAAAAATAAAATCATAAAAAATTAATTTATAATGATAAAATTATAAAAAAATACTTAAACCCAAGGTGTTGCTGCAGGGATTACCTGCTATTTTGATGTTCATGTTGTTGTCCAGCAGGAGGTTCTCAGCCTTGAGGTCCCTGTGCACGATTTTCCTGCCGTGGCAATATTCCACCGCCGACAGGATCTGCCAGAACTTGCGCCGCGCCTCGGGCTCGCTCAGGCGCCCGTGGCTGGCCAGGTAATCTGCAAAAAAATAAAATTAATCAGCACAGAGCTGGCTTAAAACAGGCTGGACAGCAGGCAACAGCGTGGACATGTAATGGTTTCCTCTAAAAATTTAGCATAAGGAAAATCAGCCTCTTAATCACTGAAAAAATGGGGAAAAAAATGAAGATATTTTCCTCTGGTCCTTCATTTATACCTGCTCAGTATTCTCAAAATATTTTCACAACAGAACTCATGGTAATCTGGGAAATAAAAGGAGCACAAATCAGGTTTAAATCAGGCTGGACAGCAGACAACAGCATTGACTTGTAATGGTTTCCCCCAAAATTTTATCATAAGGAAAATCAGCTTCTGAAAAAAATGGGAAAAAATGAGGATATTTTTTCTCTGGTCCTTCATTTATAGCTGCCTGGTCAGTATTTGCACAATATTTTCATAACAGAACTCGTGGTAATCTGGGAAATAAAAGGAGCAGAGTTCCAACAAATCAGGTTTAAATCAGGCTGGACATCAGGCAACAATGTTGACATTTGATGGTTTCCCCCAAAACTTTAGCATAAGGGAAATCAGCCTCTTAATCTCCCAGCCAATCCTCTGAAAAAACAGAAAAAATAAGGAATTTTTTCTCTGGTCCTTCTTTTATATCTACCTGGTCAGTATTCCCACAATATTTTCACAACAGAACTCGTGGTAATCTGGGAAATAAAAGCAGCACAAATCAGGTTTAAATCAGGCTGGACAACAGGCAACAATGTGGACATTTAATGGTTCCTCCAAAAATTTAGCACAAGGGAAAACCTCATAATGTCCCAGCCAACCCCCTGAAAAAACAGAAAAAATAAGGAATTTTTTTCTCTGGTCCTTCATTTATAGCTGCCTGGTCAATATTTGTGCAATATTTTCATAACAGAACTCATGGTAATCTGGGAAATAAAACCAGCAGAATTCCATCAAATCCAGTTTAAATGGACTCAAGCAATAATCATGAAACTCAGTGATTTCTCCCCAATAATTTGCACAAAGGAAAATCAGATCAGCTTCCAGTTTGTTGTTCTCCCAGCTTGTTTGTTCTCCAAAAAAAATGGAAAAAAAAGGGAATTTTTCTCTGGTCCTTCATTTATAGCTGCCTGGTCAGTATTCCCACAATATTTTCACAACAGAACTCGTGGTAATCTGGGAAATAAATCAAGAGAAGCAGCACAAATCAAGGAAATCAGGTTTAAATGGGCTCAGGCAACATTGAAACTCAATGATTCCTTCTCAATAATCAGCACAAAGAACTCAAACCAGTTTTCAGCTTGTTCTCCCACTCAACCCTTGGAAAAAATGGGGAAAAAAGAGGGAATTTTTTCTCTGCTCCTTCTTTTATGGCTGCCTGACCAATTCCTTCACAGCCTGGGAACTCAAATGATCACAAACCAAGCAATTCAGGTTTACGTGGACTGGGCAGAGAGCAAAACCACTGAAATTGAATTTCTCCCAAATAATTAGCACAAGGGAACTCAAACCAGTTTCTAACTTGTTGTTCTCCCACTCAACCCTCCAAAAAAATGAAAAAAAAAAAAGAGGAAACTTTTCTCTGCTCCTTCTTCTAAAGCTACCTGGTCAATATTTGCACATTTTCACAACACAATTCATGGGGAATGCTTGCAATAATTTGTTTCACCCTCCTGGATGCTTTGGGCTTTAATTCCTCTCAATTTCACATCACACTTCTCCCTCTGCAGCCTCAGCAGTGGATAAAAAGTTTATTTTTTTAATTTCTGGAAATAAAACAAGAACCCCAAAGGTGCCCATCCTTTCCTCTCACCTTCACCGTGTCACAGGCAGGGAGAACGTTTTGTTTTCATATTTGATGTTGTAAAAACCAATGTCAGCCTGAAACCAAAAACTCCATTTTTATCCCCAGGAACAACAAGAACACCAAGGGGAGCAGCAGCTCCGTGGCAGGAGCAGCTCCTGCAGCCAATTCCAGGAGGAGGGAGCACAAAATCACAACCTCAGCTGGGATGGGCTGGAACTGCCTCCAACATCCCACAAGGAATGCAGTGAATGGCCAGGGAGCACCGGGGTTTTACAGGCACTGATTGATTTTATCTTCCAAAGCAGTGGGGTCACATCAGCACCCTGCCCAATGCAGCCCCAAACCTGGCTGTGTCAGCCTGAGCTTTAGGGGGTTTTTAATTCAAATATCATTTAGGGGCTTTGTTAGCCTGTGTTTTAGGTGATTTTTAATTCAAATATCATTTAGGGGCTTTGTTAGCCTGTGTTTTAGGTGATTTTTAATTCAAATATCATTTAGGGGGCTTTGTTAACCTGTGTTTTAGGTGATTTTTAATTCAATTATCATTTAAGGGCTTTGTTAGCCCAAGTTTTAGGGGATTTTAAATTCAAATATCATTTAAGGGGCTTTGTTAGCCCATGGTTTAGAGGATTTTTAATTCAAATATCATTTAGGGGCTTTGTTAGCCCATAGTTTATGGGATTTTTAATTCAAATATCATTTAAGGGGCTTTGTTAACCTGTGTTTTATGGGACTTTTAATTAAAATATCATTTATGGGGCTTTGTTAACCTGTGTTTTAGGTGATTTTGAATTCAAATATCACTGAGGGGCTTTGGAACTTTGGCAACATCTCCATTTCAACTTCTCCCTGTGGGCAGAGCTGATCCCTGGGAGCTGCAGCTCTGCAGCCCCAGCTCCCAGCCCAGCTCCCAGCCGGTTTCACTTGGCAAAGCCCAAGAACAAACAAAAGCCTGGCAGTAAGGGGAGATCATAATATTTGCAAGCTAAATATCATTGAGGCACCGAGTGACTGACAAATCATATGATATCAAGGTGAAGTCAGATATCAAAGGCACAAACTAAATCACCCCTGAGCCCCAGGCAGCTCCCGGAGCTGTTAATCCATCATTTGTTAGCAATGCAGCAAACAAGTTAATGAAGCCAAGCTGGCCTTTGCTTTTATGGCTCTGGCCTGTCAGGATTTTATATTTAAAGGTTCCAAACCCTTCAGGCTGCCCGGAGCAGGTCATTTATTCTGGGATCACCCCTGTCCCCCCTGCAGCTCCGGGGGTTGTGCATTAACCAGAGAGCAAACAGGGCTTGGGATGGGGGCGCTGTGCCAGCCCCTGGGCACAGGGATCGCTCTCTCCCATTGGAATTCCAGCTGGAATTTGCTGAGGACACCCAGGAGCTGCTGGAATATCTCAGCAGAGCTCTGCAGCAAAGAGGCACAGCTGGGTTCTGCTGCAGATCCAGCCCTGAGCATCCTGCGAAGGCTGAAACAGCAAAGCCAACCCTGAGCCAGGAAATCTCAAAGTTTTACAGATTTATCTCAGCCAGGTGTGCACCTTCCTACAGCAGGGTTTGGGGTTCTTTTTGTTAGTTTTTTGGGGTTTTTTTTAATTTTATAATTTATAATATAGAAATATAATTTATAAATATATTTATAAATATAAATTTAATTTCAGTTTATAATAAAATAGAAGCCAGAAGTGATATTTAAAGCCCTTAAATTATATTTAATTAAATGTCCCCTAAAACATGGGCAAAAAAGCCCCCCTAAATGATATTTTAGTCAAAAATCCCATAAAACACAGACTAACAAAGCCCTTAAATTATGTTTAATTATATTTAATTAAATGTCCCCTAAAACATGGGCTAACAAAGCCCCTAAATGATATTGAGATTCACAAAGGAGCAGGATTTTTGTCCCAATACAAACCCAGCAAAAGGACAAGAGGCAATGCAAACCAACTTGAGGAAATGGAATTTCAAACTCAAAGGTTTTTAACTCTGCAGGTGCACAGAAATATTAAATCTCTCATAACAGACCCAACCTGATTTCCACACAGAGCAGGAGTGCATGAAAAAGCTGAACACGGAAATATTCTCCTGCTTACCGAAAATCTCCCCATTTTTGGCAAATTCTGTCACGAGGTACAGCATGCTTTTGGTCTCCATCACCTGTGGATGCAGAAATCACACGTGAGGGCTTGTGGGGAGAGCAAAAACAGCCACCAAACACCCCAAAGGATCCTTGATTTTGTGGTTCTCTCCTAAAGCTGTCAAAGTTCTGCCTTGCACGTGGAGCTGCCACAATCTCCCAATGTGTGCAAACAAAATCATCAAAAGCTTCACTGAGAGTGAAAAATTCTCCACTTCAGAAAGTTGTGCCAGACTTCAGGACAACAATTTCAACAGATTTTGGGTTTTATTTCAATAACCTCAGAGAAAAAGTCCAGCATGAGCTGAGCCCATCCATGGGCAAAACCTCTGTGAATTTCATTTTGCATTTTATTTATTTAGGCCTGAAAGTCCCAAGAGACTGCTCCCAAATAAAAGCAAAGCGGGGGGGGGAATTGAATGCAATTTTAAAAATTTGAAGGCTATTTTAAAAATTTGAATGCTATTTTAAAATTTTGAAGGCTATTTTAAAAATTTGAATGCTATTTTAAAATTTTGAAGGCTATTTTAAAATTTGGAAGGCCATTTTAAAAATTTGAAGGCTATTTTAAAAATTTGAATGCAATTTTAAAAATTTGAAGGCTATTTTAAAAATTTGAAGGCTATTTTTAAATTTTGAAGGCCGTTTTAAAAAGAAACCCATTTATCAAATGCATTTTTAACCAGGAGTGAGCACTACACAAGCATCACCCACCCTGACCCTGCAGAGCTGCAGACTCCATTTAAATATTCCACTTAAATCCTCTCCTCTGCCACTTCTGTGTGGTGCCATTCATTCAGGAAGGGGCTGAGGGGAGATAGCATCAAGGCAAATTTAACTCCTTAAGCTCCATCCCTACCTGGTACATCAATTTTATAGACCAAGTGCCCGGTTCCTTTTGCATAAAATTAATTTAAAGCTGAACTGGTCTGAACTGGGGATCTTCATCTTTATTTAGCAGGACTAAGAGAGGGGAAAAAGGGGAAAAAAGGAAGAAAAAAGGGGGAAAAGGGGGAAAAAAGGGGGAAAAGGGGGGAAAAAGGGGGAAAAAAGGGGGAAAGAGGGAAAAAAGGGGGGAAAAGGGGGGGAAAGGGGGAAAAAGGGGGAAAAAGGGGGAAAAGGGGAAAAAAGGGGAAAAGGGGGGAAAAGGGGGAAAAAAGGGGGAAAAGGGAAAAGGGGGGAAAAAAGGGGGAAAAAGGGGGAAAAAAGGGGGGAAAAAGGGGGAAAAGAGGGAAAAGGGGAAAAAAAGGGGGAAAGGGGGAAAAAAGGGGGAAAAAAGGGGGAAAAAGAAGGAAAAAGGGGGAAAAAAGGGGGAAAAAGGGGGAAAATGGGGAAAAAAGAAAGAAAAAAGGAGGAAAAAAGGGAAAAAATAGGGAAAAAGGGGGGAAAAAAGGGGGAAAAAGGGGGAAAAAAGGGGGAAAAGGGGGAAAAAGGGGGGGAAAAAAGGGGGAAAAGGGGAATAAAAAGGGGGGAAAGCCCCTCTAAGCCTACCTGGTAAAGTTTTATGATGTGTGGGTGGTCGAGCATCTTCATTATCTGCACCTCCCTGTAGATCTTCTCCAGGTTCACAGCGTCCAGCTGAGACTTGTCGATGATTTTTATTGCCACCTGCAGACCAAAAATGCAAAACTGAGGTTTAAAAACAGCCCCAAAGTGCTCCTGGGGAGTTTGCCCTCATTAGAAAGGGAACAAGGCAGCCCCAGGGACCTGGAGGATTTCTGGGGAGGTCTGAGATACAAACCCCAGCCTGAAAAATACAGCAGGGCAGCATGAAAAATGTCAGGGGAACCTCTAAGGGGCTGCAGGGCCTCAGCCACATCAATATGGGAGGAAAAACAGATTTTCATTGAGAAAAAAATGGTTTTCATTGAGAAAAAACAGGGTTTCAATGAGAAAAAACATGTTTTCAATGAGAAAAAACAGGGTTTCAATGAGAAAAACGGGGTTTCAATGAGAAAAAAATGGTTTTTAGTGAGAAAAAGCAGGTTTTCAATGAGAAAAAACAGCTTTTCCATCAGAAAAAAACAGGTTTTCATTGAGAAAAAACAGGGTTTCATTGAGAAAAAACAGGGTTTCAATGAGAAAAAACAGGGTTTCAATGAGAAAAACAGGGTTTCAATGAGAAAAAACAGGGTTTCAATGAGAAAAACAGGGTTTCAATGATAAAAAACGTGTTTTCAATGAGAAAAAGCAGGTTTTCCATGAGAAAAAACATGTTTTATATGAGAAAAAACAGGTTTTCAATGATAAAAAATAGGTTTTCCATCAGAAAAAAACAGGGTTTCAATGAGAAAAAACAGGGTTTCAATGAGAAAAAACAGGGTTTCAATGAGAAAAATCAGGTTTTCAATGAGAGAAACCAGGTTTTCCATGAGAAAAAACATATTTTATATGAGAAAAAACAGGTTTTCAATGATAAAAAACAGGTTTTCCATCAGAAAAAAACAGGTTTTCATTGAGAAAAAACAGGGTTTCAATGAGAAAAAAATGGTTTTCAGTGAGAAAAAACATGTTTTCAATGAGAAAAAGCAGGTTTTCAATGAGAAAAAACATGTTTTCCATCAGAAAAACCAGGTTTTCCATCAGAAAAATCAGTTTTTCCATGGAATGGAAGGTGCAGAACAGGTGAGGGAGGCCAGTGCTCCAGCTGCTCTGAAATCAGCAATTTTCAAACTTGCTCAGTACTGCTCATTTCTGGAGTCAAGGTGACCAATCCGAGCCCCACCAAATGATATTTGAAGGGAAAAACCTGTTGGCTCCACACAAACAATGCAAGCATGGAGGATCCATGAAGTTACAGCTGTGACACCTTAAATTAATTCATATTAAAGGTATTAAAGGGTATCTGCAGTTCATCCATCCCAAGAAAAAAAACTCTGCAGATAAATTTATCAGCCAAACCTTGGAATCACATCTCAATCACTTCACCAAACACATCCTGGCCTTGTTTTTAGCCAATAAATGCAAAGGGAAGATAATTCCAGATGCTGGGGGGACTCAAAAATCTCTGACAGAAGAAATTTCAAATTGAAACCAAGAGGAAAAGTGAAAATACAGCCCCTGCACATGTAAAAATGCTGAATTTATCAATGGGGTTTATTGCCCTGAATGTCACTTTATTAATGCTCAAGGAGCAAACAACGTAAGGCCAGGAATGGCTGTAATTATATCAGAATTTCACAAACTATTGAACAGGGAGACAGGAATCCACAGGAGGTGAACTCATTATCTGCTCTAGCACTGATTATGGGCCCACCTGAATTCACAATTAACTCTTTATTCACTTCAGTTCACTCTGATTTTCCCTCTTTGGAAGTGCCTTGCATTTCCCCAATCGCCAGGAAAATGAGGTTCTGTTGTGAGTGAATAAATTGTAAAATCTGTGTAAATTTGGGCTTGTTTTGAAGGTGCAGGATGTGCTTGTACAGAGCTGAGTTATCCAAAACAAACAAAAAGTTGGTTTTGGGTTTTTTGTTGGTTTTTTTTTTTTTTTTGTGGGGTTATTTTTTTAAACATCCAAAATTTTGAGCAAAACAGCTTTATCAAAACCTAACACAAATGTATAATAATTCTGATATATACAGCCATTAAAAACAACCAAAAGAGGTTCACATCCCACAGAATTTCCAGCATTAACCCTGAGTTATTCCACAGCCTTTTTCCTTCAAAAAAAACCATGGATAAGCATGGATTTTTCCTTCCTTTCCAAAAAAAACCATGGATAAGCATAAGGGAACTGTGATGCTCAAGGTGGCAAAACCTGAAAAATTCCACATCATTTTTTAAAAGTTTTTGTGTTTTAAATTGTGAAGAGGCTGCTCTAAACAATGAAAATCCAACGTGGCTCACCTGCTTCTCCTCCTGTTTGTCACCTCCTCGTTTTATTCCTGTTCTTTCTATCAAACTTAAACTTTATCTCAAGTATAAAACTTGGAAATAATGAAGGATGGAAATTATCATTGATGAGCTGCACCATTCCTCGGGTAACCACACAGTTCTGAGCACGGCCTCACCACAAATCAGGAATATTTTGAGCTACAAACGAATGGAAAACGAGCTGGATTTCCAGTTTAAATAAATTTTCAGCTTGCAAACCTCACCATGTTACATCAAACCACGCTTTGATGATGTGGAGGTTTTGGGGCTATTCAAAAGTTGCTGTTGAGCACAGAAAATAAAAACCCACTCGAAGGAAAAACCCTCCTTGCTCTTTGCAAGCCTTGCACGACTTCAAGTGTGTATGAAATATGTCCATAAAATGCAGATACTGCAGGAGAGGCAGCAGAGCAGCAGCTGCCACCTCTGCTCCTCCACTCAAATGCAGATTCAATAAATACCTCAGCTCATTCTGCATCCTCATCTCGCCAGGACCAGGCAAGATTTCACAGAAGAACCACTTGAAAATACTTAAAAACCCAGCAAAGCCTTCCCGAGGATGTGAGCAGGAACAGGGAATTCAGCAGCTCCTTTTTGTCCACCAGCTCAGCTGTGCCTTGATGACAGGAAAAGGGATGTAATTCTTAGAGGTGGAGAAGCTCCTTCAAGCCTTGGAGCAGTTTCCTATCTGAAAAGTGTTTTGTTCCTAAACACTCAGCCTGCCAAAAACTGCTGGAAACAAACAACAAAAATTCCCAAATTTCAATGGGTAATATCAGCACATCCTTCATGTGACAGGGAAAACCAACAGGGAATCCTCTGCCTTCCCTGAGCTCCTCATCACCAGATTTTAAGGAGTTACTTTCCAAGGTAACTTTGCAGCTTTTGTGGTTTTTCCTCATTTAAAAAGACGAGGAACTGCACTGATTTCCTTCCCTCTTCCACTGGAAATTCTTAGAGGTGGAGAAGCTCCTTCAAGCCTTGGAGCAGTTTCCCATCTGAAAAGTGTTTTGTTCCTGAACACTCAGCCTGCCAAAAACTGCTGGAAACAGCTCGAAACAAACACCAAAAATTCCCAAATTTCAATGGGAATCCTTCATGTGACAGGGAGAACCAAAAGGGAATCCTCTGCCTTCCCATCACCAGTTTTTAAGGAGTTACATTCCAAGGTAACTTTGCAGCTTTTGTGGTTTTTCCTCATTTAAAAAGATGAGGAACTGCACTGATTTCCTTCCCTCTTCCACTGGAGGCCCAAGGAACTGGAAATTCTTAGAGGTGGAGAAGCTCCTTCAAGGCACGGAGCAGTTTCCTATCTGAAAAGTGTTTTGTTCCTAAACACTCAGCCTGCCAAAAACTGCTGGAAACAGCTCGGAACAAACACCAAAAAATCCCAAATTTCAGTGGGAATCCTTCATCTGACAGGGAAAACCAAAAGGGAATCCTCTGCCTTCCCTGAGCTCCTCATCACCAGATTTTAAGGAGTTACATTCCAAGATAACTTTGCAGTTTTTGTGGTTTTTCCTCATTTAAAAAGACGAGGAACTGCACTGATTTCCTTCCCTCTTCCACTGGAGGCCCAGAAAACTGGAAATTCTTAGAGGTGGAGAAGCTCCTTCAAGCCACGGAGCAGTTTCCTATCTGAAAAGTGTTTTGTTCCTAAACACTCAGCCTGCCAAAAACTGCTGGAAACAAACACCAAAAATTCCCAAATTTCAATGGGTAATGCCAGCACATCCTTTCTCTGACAGGGAAAACCAACAGGGAATCCTCTGCCCTCCCTGAGCTCCTCATCACCAGATTTTAAGGAGTTACATTCCAAGGTATTTTTGCAGCTTTCGTGGTTTTTCCTCATTTAAAAAGACAAGGAACTGCACTGATTTCCTTCCCTCTTCCACTGGAGTTTGCTCAATCCTCCCCTGACATCAGGGAATTGCAGCTGCCAAGGAGTGAGGATGAAATGCTTGTCAAGGAAAGATCAAAGTTCCTCTGCTCCTCAGCCACTCCAACTGTCAGTTTTTCATTGGTTTTGTTTTATTCATTTAATTCTTGAAAGGAAAAACAAAGGCAAAAAGCAAACACCCAAAAAAAAAAAAAAAAAAACCCAAAACCACAACACAACTCCCACTACAATTCAAACATTTGTCCCTGCAGGTTACAGAAATTCAGATTTCTTAACCCAGGACATTTTAAAATAGGTAAAATGCATTAAAATTAACAAAACCAACTTCCTGCAGCCTGGAAAAACTCCATATTTTGTTGGGTAGCTGCTGTCTCTGCTGGAATTATTCACTTTGCAAATACCTGAGCACACCTGAACTGGTGCCAGAGATCAAATCAGAGGTTGGAGGGTTATTTTTCAAACTTTTTTCCCAGAAAAAAAAATACAAAATACAAACAACAGCAGCCAGGTGAAAACACATCTGGAATCCACAGGGACATCCAGGTTTTATTTCCACCTGGGGAGCAGCGAGCAGAGTTCCTCTGCAGGGGATTAATCCTTGGGGGGGTTAATTTAGGGGTTTTGGGGTGGGTTCCCAAATTCCCTGCTTGTTCCAAGCAGCACCTTCACCTATCCCAAACCTTCTCCTTATTTCACACCTATTCCAAACCTTTTCCTTATTTCACATTTTTCCAAACCTTCTCCTTGTTTCACACCTATTCCAAACCTTTTCCTTATGTCACATCTATTCCAAACTTTCTCCTTATTTCACATTTTTCCAAACCTTCTCCTTATCTCATACCTACTCCAAACCTTTTCTTTATTTCACATTTTTCCAAACCTTCTCCTTATTTCACACCTATCCCAAACCTTCTCCTTATTTCACATTTTTCCAAACCTTCTCCTTATTTCATACCTACTCCAAACCTTTTCTTTATTTCACACCTATTCCAAACTTTCTCCTTATTTCACATTTTTCCAAACCTTCTCCTTATTTCACATTTTTCCAAACATTCTCCTCATTTCACATCTATTCCAAACCTTCTCCTTATTTCATACCTACTCCAAACCTTTTCTTTATTTCACACCTATTCCAAACCTTCTCCTTGTTTCACACCTACTCCAAACATTTTCCTCATTCCATTCCCACCCCATTCCACTGGAAGCAAATCTCCCAACTTTACACTTCCAATTATTTCTGTTCTCTCCTCTCCTCTCCTCCTCCCCAGGAAAATCTCTGCTCATTTCCACGCCTCATTAGCAGGAGCTGCCCTGGGATCACAGGATTTCTGGGCAGCAGGATAAAGAAAGGAGCGTGGCAGGGAAAAAGCCACGTGGCCACCACTCAAATGGCACCAAACACCCAAACAAGGCAAGCAAAGGTCGGGTTCAGCCCCCCCTGGGTGGACTGGCAGTAAAAAGGGGTCAGGCAGCACCTCTGCTCCTATAAATCTTTATTTATTAATCCCATTTTTCCCAACTTACTTCTGTTTGGTTGTTTAGAATGTTGGGGTTGTGTTAATTCAAGTGATGCTTTCTGATTTTTTTCTGCACACTCTCCTGCTCCACGTTTGTTTTCATCTCATTCTCACCTCTGCTAACAATTTATGGCAACATAAATTCTTCTCATCTGTAGTCTTTCCATAAAAATTACAGATTGTACACAATCCATAAGTGCTGCATTCAAGGTAATGAGAGCCCATCTTTTTTAATTTGGCTAGGCAGAGTTGTGTTTAAAAAAAAAATTAAAAAGGCAAATATTTTAAAGGTCAAAATTATATAAAACACAATTTGCAAAATGCCAGTGCTAGCAAAGCCAACACAAAACCACAAAACAAAAGCCAAAACAAAACCAACAACAAACAGGTTGTGAATGGAAAGGGAGAAAATCAGGAGATTCAGGAGAAACTTTGACCAGGAGTCCTTTTAAAAGAGGTTTTTTGAGCAGCATCACAGCATCCTCCTGCACACAGACCTGAGGGTGCAGCAGCACAGCCCTGCCAGGACCTAAAATCTGAATATTCTTCCACTGGAAATTAAGCAAGTTTAGAACAAGCTTGAAATATGAAAACCCTTCCGTGTGGAGCCATTCCCAAGCAGGATTTCCACTCTGTGCGCTCAGGGATCCAACAATCAGGTGAGCTGCTCCAAACTGGAAGTGCTTACTCCAAAGAGTATTTGGCTGGAATTAATTTCCTCTGACATCACCAGAAGTGATCTTAACAGGGTTCCCCTTCCTCAAAGATTGTGTAAATACTTCCAGCAACCAAGTCAGCAATTCAGTTCCAGAAAAACATTCTTGCATCTCTCACTGCAGAAGTCAGAGCTGACTCAAAGAATTAAAGACCTTGACAAAAAAAAAACCTCCAGCACGGGTAAATTTGCTGTAAAAATCCCAGAGAAGATAGAAAGGCTGCAGGCTGGACAGAAAAAGCTGGTTAAAAAAAAATAAATAAATTCAAGACTAAGAGAATTCAGCAATTCCTTAGGACACAGATGAAAGAATCATCCAGGGATCAGGGAGCTTTTAAATTCTGTGTTTTCTGCAACCTCTGTCATTTGGAACAACGCTAAACAAACACGAGCTCTAACACGACAATAAAAACGAAGATTAAAGTTTTCATCTCCATCACAAAGCCTGCCAAAGAA
Source organism: Acrocephalus scirpaceus scirpaceus (assembly GCA_910950805.1). Taxonomy (NCBI): domain Eukaryota; kingdom Metazoa; phylum Chordata; class Aves; order Passeriformes; family Sylviidae; genus Acrocephalus; species Acrocephalus scirpaceus. Next base: position 1,787,192 of record OU383793.1, read on the forward strand.
AATGAGGGCTGAGGAGCAGAATGACAAGCGAGTGTCTTCAAGTGGAGCATTTGCAATTCTGGCACATGGCACCAAACTTGGAACGCTGGCACGAGAGCAAGGAAGGGCTCAAAAAGCCTCGAGTTTATTATGAACTTGAGGAATGAGGCAAGAGGAGAACTTTTCTTTTTTCAGTCTCCGGGATGCAAAGCTCATCAATCCCAGCGTGGCCGGAGCCCTGCAGCACCGGGGCTTTGCTCTCCTTGACTGAGCTCCAGTTCCAGGGCATTTTCCCGTTCCTGTTTGCAATGATTGTCCCGCACAAGCCCAGGGCGGTGAATGTCTGCAGGCCTCTGCAGGCTGCACTCCGGACAGATTTTAGTGACTTTTGGTACCGAGCAGCGCAGGGACCTCTTCAGTCAACAATGAGAGCGACCAGAAGAGAGGCTTACAAAAAGCTCACCTCTAGGTGTAGCAACTAAAACTACCTAAAACAACACAGAAGAGGAAGCTGATCCTTCAGAGCCATTACTCTCATCAGATACCTCCTTTTTTTTTTTCTCTTTTTCTTTTTTTTTTTTTTTAAAGTGAACACGACTGCATTTTTTACCCAGGCAGGCTGACATTCATTTTTTGTTTTAGGTACAGCACCAGGTACGAACAATAATCACCGGGTAATACACGGGGGCGGTGAAACAAAGAGGCTAAAAATGGTTGGATTTGGTGAACTTGCAGGATGCTGTGCTGAAGAATTCAGCACACACACACACACACACAAGTTCCTCTGCTGAAACACATCACCCAGGTCAGGAAACCCTAAAATATCCAGGGCACGACGGCAGGCACAGCACAAGGTCTGTGCTTTTTCCCTGGGAGCAGAAAGTGCGGTTCCAGCAGCACCGGAGCATCCTCGGGGTAACATCCCGGCAGCGATGCCACCATCCCGGGGGTGCCATCCTAGCAGCGATGCCACCATCCCGGGGGTGCCATCCTGCGGGTGACATCCTCGGCGGTGCCACCCCGCGGGTGCCACCCTCGGGCATCCCCCCGCGGCCTCGGAGGCGTTCCCGGGAGGATGCGAGCAGGACAAACCCCCCCACCCCAACCCCCCCACCCCAGCGGCCGGGGCTGCCGCAGCTCCGGTCCCCCCCCCCCCCCGGCACGGCCGCGTCCCCGCGGGAGGTGCCGGAAGGGACAAAAGCGGAGCCGCGGCCGCTCCCGGGAGCCCCGGCCCCGCGCAGCCCCCGCGGGCGCGCCCCCCGCGCCGTGCCCACCTCGCTGCGGGTGATGCGGTGCCGCGCCAGCTTCACCACCGCGAAGTTGCCCTTGCCCAGCGTGCCCTCGATGTCGTAGAAGCCGACGCGGACGGGCCCGAGCCCGCGGGGCAGCAGCGCCGGGGGCCGCCGGGGCTCGGCCATCACCATGCTGGGCTCGGGGGGCGGCGGCGGCGGCTCCGGCTCCGGGCTCCGCGCGGCGCCCCCGGGGCCGCGCCGCCCCCTCCGCCACCGACCGGCGTCACCGCGCGCGTCACCGCGGGCGGGGCCTCGCCATGGCAACGGCGCGGCACGGCACGGCACGGCCCGCCCCGGGACACGGCCCGCGGGGGGACAGCGCGGCACCGCGCCGGGACGGGCCGGCCAGACCCGGGGGACAGCGCGGCACCGAGCTGGGACAGGGCCACTGTCACCAACCCCGGGGGACACCGCCAGCAGCCCCGGGGACAGTGCCACCAACCCCGGGGGATACCGCCAGCAGCCCCGGAGGCAATGCCATCAGCCCCGGGGGACATCGCCATCAGCCCCGGGGGACGGTGCCAGCAGCCCCGGGGGACAGTGCCACCAACCTCGGGGAACGGCGCGGCACCGCGCTGGGACACTGCCACTGTCACCAACCCCGGGGGACAGTGCCAGCAGCCCCGGGGGAGACCGCCAGCAGCCTCGGAGGCAGTGCCACCAGCCCCGGGGGACAGTGCCATCAGCCCCGGGGGACACCGCGGCACCCGCATTGGGACACTGCCAGTGCCACCAGCCCCGCGGGACCCGCGCTGGGACACCGCTATTGTCACCAGCCCCGGGGGACACCGCGGGACCCGCGCTGGGTCACCGCCAGTGCCACCAGCCCTGGCGGTGGCACCCTCGGTTCCCCCGCTGTGTCCCCACGGAGCGGCTGGGAAGCCTCCGGAGCGGCCCCGGGGCAGCGCCCTTGCAGAGGGAAGGTCACCTGGGCAGGTGTCACAGGTGTCCGGGTGGTTTGGGGTGTCTCCAAGTACTGGGCAGCGCTGTCACCCGCCATGGGAAGAAGTTCTGGGTCGTTTTGGGGTGGAACTTGTTTTATTTTTCACTTTATGGCCATTGCTCCTCGTCCTGTGACAGAGCCTGGCCCCGTCCTCTGACCCCCTGGAGAAGTTTCTATGCCTGGGTGACATCCTCAGCCTTCCCTAAGCTAAACATGCCCAGCTCAATTTTGGATGACAAAAAACCAGGCAGCCCCAGCTGTCTGTCCATCCCAGCTGTCTGTCCATCCCCAGGCTTTTGTCCATCCCAGCTGTCTGTCCATCCCAGCTGTCTGTCCCTCCCCAGGTGTCTGTCCATCCCAGGTGTCTGTCCATCCCAGGTGTCTGTCCATCTCCAGGTATCTGTCCATCCCCAGCTGTCTGTCCATCCCAGCTGTCTGTCCGTCCCAGGTATCTGTCCATCCCAGGTGTCTGTCCCTCCCCAGGTGTCTGTCCATCCCAGGTGTCTGTCCCTCCCCAGGTGTCTGTCCATCCCAGGTGTCTGTCCATCTCCAGGTATCTGTCCATCCCCAGCTGTCTGTCCATCCCAGCTGTCTGTCCATCCCAGCTGTCTCTCCATCCCCAGGTTTTTGTCCATCCCAGGTGTCTCCAGCCCTGACCCAGGGGCTCCACACACAGACCCCAGGGTTCTGCACCTGGATCAGATCCCCGTGTCCCAGTGCAGTTTCCTGATGGAAATCCTCCCTCCCTGGCACTGAGCAGCGTTTCCAGCAGTCCAGGTTCCTCCAGACCACAGCGGTGCCTTCTCTGTGCCTGCCAGCCTCCCCAAATCCTGCTCAGCATCACCCAGTCCTGTGCAGCTCTGGGCCCCAGCGTTTCAGGAGGATGTGAATGTTTTAGGATGCATCCAGAGGGGGTGATAGAACAGGTGACGGGGGCAGAGCTGTCCTGGAGGGGCTGGATCCATCCAGCTCGGAGAAAAGGAGGCTGGGGAACAACCTCAGGCTCTGTGCAGCTCCCTGAGGAGGGGATGTGGACAGGGAGGTGCTGGGCTGCTCTCCCCAGCTCCAGGGACAGGACACGTGGGGATGGCTCCAAGCTGTGCCAGGGGAGGTCCAGAGTGGACATTACAAAACTTTTCTGCACCAAGAGAGGGGTCAGAGCTTCCCAGGGCGGTGGTCAGTGCCCCAAGGCTGGCAGTGTTTGAATAATGCCCTTCAGTAACTTCTGAGAGCTCCTGAAGTGGCCAGGCAGATGGACAGGGTGATTTCTGCAGTTCTTTCTCAGTGAATGATTCTTCTGATTTATTTCCTGCACATTTGAAAGGCAGGTTTGGAAGCTCTGAAATGGTCTGGGGACCATCAGAGCTGAGAATGTGTGAAAAAATTTAAAACCTTTTCTTCTGAATTTCCTTTTCAGTGCTAAGTCCGTTGATTCTGCTTTAGGTGTGCACTCACATTTTAAAATTCCACGTTTGTTTCAGCAACCTTTGCTCTCCCAGTTCATCCCTCTCCCCTGCTCCATCTCAGGCTGGAGGACTGGAACTTTTCTGAATTTTGGGAGGCAGGAATCACCCCTGGAATCTCTGCTGAGTCCCTCTGACTACCCAAGGCCTGTCCCAAAGCTGATGCACAGCACGTGCCTGTGGAATCAGCAACAGCTTCCTGAACACACAGAGTGGACACAAACAGCTCAAACCAGAGCCTGGACACCAAAAAAAAAAGAGAAAAGAAAGAGTGGAAGGACGCAAGGAACAAAGTTGTGTCGTTCTTTCCCTTTTTAGCCAGGTTTTACACGTAAAGCTGCCTCATCCTGCTGAAAAGTGACTTTTGTTCCGTGTCAAGCAGCGATGACTGTTCCGCAGGGGAACTGAAGATCTCTGTGCAGAAATGAATGCTTGTCCTTCACTGCTGATGAGATTCCTCCAAGGAGTGACATTTTGGGATGACGCTGCTGGCTCGGGCTGCCATGGAGAAGAAGGGAGCTGTTGCTGCTCTATTTATCCCCTGCAGAAGTTCTGGCAGTGAGTAACTGATGGCTCGGGTTAGTCAGACATCCACCCTTTCAGTGATTGATGGGTACGTGAGCGAGCCTTCCAGAACCCTCTTTGAATAGCAAATGGTGTCATCCCGGGCTGCCACTTGCCAAATTTCCCCTCCTCTTTCACCTTTTCTTCGCATCCAAACTCGGCGTGTGGAAAGTGACTTTTTTTTTTTTTCCCCCCTCCAGAACGTTACCTAATACTCCTTCTCAGTCACGTCATTCTAAATGAAGTTTTTTAGCCTTAAAACATTTTGCTTCCTGCCCACTTTCAAAGCCACAGCCTGGTACAAAATGAATTATGGAGACAGATTCGGTGCTCGGTGCTCTGCAGAAACCTCACCGCAAAGCCGGAAAGTTCAGGTCACGAAAATAAAAAACAAAACACGGCTTAAAAACTCTGCGAGAGGAGCTGCACCCACAAAAAAACATCCTTTGCAGGGCAGCCTTTGATGGGTTCTGCTCCGCTCCAAGGAAAGGGATCCAAACTCCTCCCCGAGCGGTTTTTTCCAGGAGGAGAGCGTGGAGCGCACATGCCCTCGTGTGGTCACCGCTCCCGCGCATCCTCCCGCGGCCGGGATGCCCCAAAGGAGGGGGCGAACAGCGATTTTTATTAAATTCCCTCTCCTTGATAACTCCCGGCACGCTCAGATCGTGCCCGAGCCCAATGAGCGGCTCAAGAGGTCGGAGCACAGGCTTAGCTGCCAAAATGTGACTTTACACACCTGAACTCCACATCTGACAAGTTTCCCCTTTATTTTCCTGTTTTTCAGTGCCTGAAAGATGCTTAATAGCTGCCAAAAAACCCCCAAGGAGATTGAGAATACAAGATTAAAAGTGGACAGATTTTTGCTTGATTTGCATTAATTATTGCATTAAAAACCCCAGATATTGTGAGTGCACAGCCCCGACCACTCTCCTGTGTCAGGATTTTGCTTTTCAGGAGAAATTGTTGCCCACTCCATGTTTTCAAAGCAATTGGAAGATTATTTATTTTTTTAAAGGGATTTCTCCTTTCAGGGCTTTATTTGCAGTGTCCTGGTGGAGGAGCAGCCCCGCAGCACCTGGCACATTTAGGAAGCAGCTGTGACAACTGCAATATTTCAGTGTTTGCAGCAGTCAGCAGCAGCTCAGAGACCTAAAAACCTTTTCCTGCCTATTTGGCAGTTCATGGCTGTGCCTGCACTCTGTGCTGTTGTTGTTTCAGCCACATCTAAAACACTTTTTGCCAAACTCTGTTTCCTCCCACCTTATGAATTGATTTTTTTTTTTCATTTTCCTATTTATTTATTTACATGCAACAGAGAACAGCAAACTTTTAGGCCACTAAAACACATTTTAGAGGCTTCATAATCTTGTTCTGCTCTGCTGGAGCCAGAAAATCACCTGCAGAACAAAAGGTGTGAAATATTTGTGTTGCTTGGTCATTCCCTCTCCACTTCTTGCTCTCTGTCCCTTCCAGCAGAATGTGGGAGAGAATTGGAGGAGTAAAAATGAGAAAACTCATGGGTTGAGATAAAGAAATTTAATAGGCACGGTAAAAGTTGCACACACAGGCAAAGCCAACTTGGGATTCATTCCCCACTTCCCATGTTCAGCACCTCGAGGAAAGCTGGGCTCCATCACACATCACAGGGAACTTTTAGCACCTTGGAACAGGGGGAGGGCTATAAATAAATAAGGATTTTGGATTGTCCTTCAGTCTCAAGGCATATCTTTGGTACAAAAAGGAATCGAGGGAATTAACAAGCCATTCCTGGGGCAAAGGGGGCTTGGTGCAAAGCCAAATTCTTTTCAGTTTGGGTCTTTAAAAACCCCCATTCTTTCAGAAAATAGAAGAATAAGGGGACAACACACAACCAGGACAAACCCCACTCATACCATCCTTAAACAAGTGCATAGAGAGGCCAAGTGAACTTGTGTCAATACTCAAAATCCACATTCCAGCGGGGTTTTTGGGTCCATTTCCTCAATATCCATAAATCTCATTGTCCACCCAGGTGGATTCCTTGCTCCTGCCCACGCGGGCCCCGCAGAGCTCGTAGATGTCGTTGGTGACAAAGCCACTCTCGGTGCTGGCCGGTGTCACCAGGCCACTGCTGGAGGCGTCCCTGGGGTCCCTGCAGGGGCTCTGCAGCCCCTCCTGGGCACGGAAGGAGGAATTCTGTGTGCCGGGCCTGGCCCCAGCCAGGTCAGCCTCGGATTGTTTGTTGATGACTCTGTAAATGTCCAGCTTGGGGCTGTCCCTCCTGGGCTGGGGCAGCCAGGCAGCGTCAGCCTTGGGGGTCACATCTGTCAGCTCCCGTCTCCTTAGGGGGCAGAGCAAAAGGGGAAAATCATCAAATGCACAGAGGGAAACACAAATCAACAGCAGAACTCTGACAGTGATGAGCCTGGAGCAAAGCTGGGCTCAGGATATTCCTCATCCCAGCCATTCCAGGCTGCACTCCTGGAAAATCCTGAGCCAGGACCTGCTCAGGGACAGCCCAGCTCAGATGCTGGGGCAGCAAAACTCCTGAAACTCCCAAAATCATCCCCAGATCTGCTGTGCACACAGGGAAAGCAAGGAGAGGGCATTGGTAACCATTATTTGCTCCAAATTGCTGTCCTTTTATTTCCATTGCTGCATTTCTCTCTATTGAAGAGGAATTTCTGATAATTCAAAACTTAATTAAGAAAAGCAGAAGGGTTTAAAAATCAAAATCATAATCTTGGTGACATTGTTCCCTGCCTGCTGTGTCTGTGAGTGCAAGAAAAGGATTTAATGTGATTTACTTAGAATTTTACTTCACAACTAACTCAGCCTGGAGTATCAACACTGCTTTTTTTGGCATTTCTCTGGCTGCAAACGCTCCTGTCCAGAGCTTTTTACAGATGGGGAAATGGGCTGTGAACAGGACGAGGTGTGACTGTTGATTTAGAGCACAGAAATGCCACTCACCTCTTCATGAACAGCCAAAAGCTGGAGATGCCTGTGATGGCCACGAGGAGAAGCAGCACAGGAATGCTGGAAATCAGGATGTAGGCAAGGCTCGGGACAGGTTCTGAGGTAAAAATGAATCAGGGTCATAAGAAGAAATGGCAAATTTTTCATAGTTAATCACAGATGTACCAACAAAACATTCACAGTTCAGCCACTCTGAAATGATTTAATAAAAGTGGGGTTTTTAACAGCAAAATACTTTGCCCAGCTTTGGATTTTGAATATTTTTACTTCCAGAGCAACCTCTTTATTTTGTCCTGGGAAATACTTGAGGGAATTTTTTTTTTTCTATATTCAGTCTTCCCCATTTTGAGTCAAACACTCAAAATGAGTTTCTGAGAGCACAGCTCACCTCTGGCTCCCACAGCTGTTCCATTGGCACCTTTCCTCCGGCGTTCCTCTGGGAATTCTGGCCTCCAGGGCTCTGTGACCACAGCTGGAAAGAAGCAGCTCCATTAATACTGCAGATGGTTTTTTTTTTAAATAATAAAAAGTGAGGCTGAGATTGGAGAGGCTGCAAAAAGTGTGAGGAGCACTGGGATTCTGGTACTTCAATCCCTGCAGCATCACCAAACTCTGCAGCACCAGCAGCAAGAATTTCCCTGCAGGATGGAGCATGGAATAGAACAGGGAAAAATGCAGGGGAGCTCCTTGCTCAGGATGGTTTTTGGGTGTCCTTGGCAATGAATGTCAGGGTATTTCCACTGGGAGTCAGCAATTGTTAAAAAAATAATAATAATAATAATTCCCAAACTATTGTGTCCCACTCACCTCTTCGGGAATTGTCTATTGGAGCTTTTGTTGGCTTCTCTGAAAGAGAAATGCAGAATTTCTTCGTGAGTGAAATGCACAATTTCCAACCTGAGTGCTGTTCTCCCCCAGTGTGAGACCTCAAACCCTTTATAAAAACCCCCAGGGAATTTAAATTTACATAAACTACAAGCAGCTACAGATAGGAAACACTGGGATACCTTCATAAAACCCCCAGGGAATTTAGATTTATGTACACCACAAGCAGCTACAGATGGGCGACACTGGGATATTTTTCCCCCATTTGTTGCATAAATTTAAATCTCTCCTCTGGGCCTGATATTTCTGGCTCTGAGAGATTTTACCCTGCTAGCAGCAGCTAAACTTTTCCCAAGGGAACATTTCTCAAGAAAGCTTTTTCTCAAAACAATCTTACAAACAATTATTCTTTCTCAAAACAATCTTACAAACAATTATTCTTTCTCCAAACAATTTTTCTCCAGGTGGTGTTTTGCTGTTTCTTTAGTTTAACCAAAGGGATTGGAGAGGTGTTGTTTTTATTTACCAATCATGTTAATTCTGTATTGGAACAGCTTATAAAAGGTGGTAAGAATTAGATTTAATAATAAGGATAGGCATTATTATTATTATTTAATAATAAGGATATAGGCAGGCTCTGGGGGTAAAAATGCATCAGAATAAAGCTTTTTTATGCTCTTTGCTTCTGAAATATTTGGAGTCTTTAATCTTTAATTCATGCCCTACAACGATGCCCTCCCAGTGAAGATGAGGAAGTGTTTCCCTGTCATTGCACCCCTCATTGCCCCCCCGATTGGGTTTGAAATCTCTGTAAGTCCCCATTACCCCGGGAATATTTGCAGATGAGGAAGGGTTTCCCTGTCATTGCACTCCTCATTGCCCCCCCTGATTGGGTTGGAAATCTCTGTAAGTCCCCATTACCCCGGGAATATTTGCAGATGAAGTTGTTTTTCATGTTGCATCTGTCGTCGTTCCACTGGAACATGTAGGGCCCGCCCAGGCCGGGCGGGGCAGAGGGCTGGTGCAGCAGCACCACGCACACCTCGGCCCCGCACGACGGCTCGTCCGCGTACCAGTTCCTGGGGAAACACAGAACAGCTCAGGGCCTTCCCACGCCTTGGATGGGGAAAATGCACACTTAGAGGGGTTATGGCACACCTGTGCTTCCACTGGGGAAATGGGAGGGATAAGTGCAGTTATTTGTGCTTTAAATAGTACAAATTTTAAAATTTAAATTTTAAAAAAATTAAATTTAAAAAAAAATTTACAAATTTTTTTCAATTTTAATTAATTGAAAAATTCAGATTTTTGAACTCTGCCAGCAAGGTGGTGAACAAATATCAACGAGCAAAGGGCTGAGCTCCTCACAGGTACCCTGCCCTCCTTCCTGTCCCAGTCAGTGTCACCAAAAGATCTCAGCTAGTACAATAAACAGATTTTTCTAATTACTTTTAATAATTTTTTAATAAATAAATTTATTTTACATAAAATTATTTTATATAAATAAATAATTTTTTCAATAAATCAATTTTTAATAAATAAATTTTTCAATTATTTTATTTTTCAATAAATTTATTTTTCAATAAATTAATCTTTCAAGAAATTTAATTTTATATAATTCATTTTATATCATTTATTTTAACTATATAAATCATATAGTTAATGTATATTTATGTAACAATTATATATTTTATATAATATTTAATATATAAAAATATTATATATATTTATATTTAAATATTTATATATAAATATTATATAAATATATAAAATATTTTTATATATTTATAAGTAATATTATATATATAACTTATATTAACTATTTATATAGTTAATGTATATTTAATTTAATATCTATTATATAATTTATTTAAACTATATAAATTATATAGTTAATGTACATTTAGATAACTATTATTCATATTAACTATTTATATAGTTAATGTATATTTATATAACTATTATTTATATTAACTATTTATATAGTTAATGTATATTTAATATCTATTTTATCATTTATTTTAACTATATAAATTATATCGTTAATGTATATTTATATAACTATTATTATATAACTATTATTTATATTAACTATTTATATAATGTATATTTAATTTAATATCTATTATATCTATTGTATTTTTATATAATTCAATTTTAAAAAATAAATTTTATTTTTAAAATTTAAAAGAAATTTTTAAAAATTGAATTTTAAAGAATTTGAAATGTAGTGGCAATGTTAGGAATGAACATGGAGACCCTGGAATAAACCAGAAACAAGAATTCAGTTCTGGGCCCTGGGTGCATCTTTAAGCATGTGGGCTTAAAATTCTCTATTTTTTTGTAGACAAGATTAAACATTAAACATTAAAGCAGCTCAAAATGAGCTGCAATTGTGTAGAGAAAGTCCAAGTTCTCCTGAGCTTTCACTGAGCCCTGCAGGGAGGTTTCTCCACACAATTTTTCTGTCCAAAATCATCAATTTTGCTCCCTTGGTCTCAGCGCCTGCCAGATTTTGGCACCTATTTGATGAGAGAAATGAAGGATCTGAAGCAGAACGTGGCTTCCTCTGTCAGAACACACCAACACAGTCTTGCAGGTTTTTATTTTTTGTTGTTTTCTAAGAATAAACCTCACCACCAGACACCTGCGCTGCCTCTCCAAGCAGAGCACAGGAAGGAGGCAGCACGGAAATATCTCTGCTGGTGAGAAGAAATTTTATATAACTCAAAAAACACCTCTAAAATCTCCTGGTTGTGCCAATTCTTCAATCCCCAATGCTCTGCCTGCCAAGGATTTGCTGCCAGCTGATCCATGGCACATCAATAATTCCAGATATCCCCAAATATCCAGCATGGGAGAACAGCCCTTTTCCATGGCACATCAATAATTCCAGATATCCCCAGCATCCAGTATGGGAGAACAGCCCTTTTCCATGGCACATCAATAATTCCAGATATCCCAAGTATCCAGCATGGGAGAACAGCCCTTTTCCATGGCACATCAATAATTCCAGATATCCCCAGTATCCAGCATGGGAGAACAGCCCTTTTCCATGGCACATCAATAATTCCAGATATCCCAAATATCCAGCATGGGAGAACAGCCCTTTTCTATGGCACATCAATAATTCCAGATATCCCCAGTATCCAGAATAAGAGAACAGCAATTTCCAGCAGTGTTTTTCCAGCCATTCCAACTCTTTATTCCTCCCTCACTTCCTTCCTCCCCTGCTGTTTTCCTTGGCTTTCTCACTCAGCACAAATATCCGTGTCTCACCAATGGCAGCCAGGGAAGCTGGGGCTGTTTCTTAGCAGCAGATTCTGCTCCCAGCTTCCCATTATCCACCCCCAATATCTGAACCACGGGAGAGGCTTGGAGATATCAAATAATACTAAAACCACCTTATTATTTGATATTTTTGAGATATCAAATAATACTAAAACCACCTTATTATTTGATATTTTTGAGATATCAAATAATACTAAAACCACCTTATTATTTGATATTTTTGAGATATCAAATAATACTAAAACCACTTTTTATTTGTTCATTTCTGAGGGACTGAAATATGGGCAAAAAGGTCACAATTCCAAGGTGTTGTTACATATCTAAGGATGCAAATTGGTGTCAATGTTGCTTTTATAATTTAATTATAACAAATCCTGTGGTTCCTTAAGACAAGGAGGCAGAAATCTAAAAAGTGCTGGGGAGACTTTAGTTTTCCATGTCTGCAATAAATCCTGCAGCTGGAATATTTTGCTGTCTCACAGGGAAAAATGTTTTTCCCTCAGTAAGGGAATAAATAACATTTTCCATTTTTCAGGACATCAGGTATGAACTTCAGGGAATCCCTCAGTAAGGGAACAACATTTTCCATTTTTTAGGACATCAGGTATAAACTTTAAGGGATCCCTCAGTAAGGGAATAACATTTTTCATTTTTTAGGACATCAGGTATGAACTTTAAGGGATCCCTCAGTAAGGGAATAACATTTTTCCGTTTTCAGGACATTGGGTATGAACTTCAAGGGATCCCTCAGTAAGGAAAAAACATTTTCCATTTTTCAGGATATCAGGTATGAACTTCAGGATATCCCTCAGTAAGGGAAAAACATTTTTCATTTTTCAGGACATTGGGTATAAACTTCAGGAGATCCCTTAGTAAAGGAATAACATTTTCCATTTTTCAGGACATTGGGTATGAACTTCAAGGGATCCCTCAGTAAAGAAATAACATTTTCCATTTTTCAGGACATTGGGTATGAACCTCAGGGCATCAGCAGTGCAGGAATCCTCAGGTCATTTGTAGCTGCCAAATCAGAGATTTTTAAGGCCACACCATTTGTTCTTTCCCCTCCTTTTAGCCCCTAAAATGACCAATTTAACCTCAAGCAGACCCTCCTGTGGAGCTGCACCAGGAGGGTGATTTGTGCACTGGGATGGGATGGGATGGGATGGGATGGGATGGGATGGGATGGGATGGGATGGGATGGGATGGGATGGGATGGGATGGGTGCAGAAGGACACAAACAACAGCTGGGATAAAATCCTGCATTCCTGGAGGCACTGCCAGCCCCAGGCACCCACCGGAATTTGGAGGAGCTCCCATCTGACCAGGAGTAGAAGCTGTGACACTCGGTGCTGTTGTTCTCCTCCTCCTTCCTCCTCCTGAGCCCTATCCAGAAGTCTCCATCGGAGGCCAGGAGGCTCCTGATGAACGATTCCATCAGCCTCTGCTCCGCCGGGCTCTCGATGCTCACCAAGTGGCCTCCATCAGCCCTGCAGGCCAGGTGAGCCTCCTCAAAGCTGCTCCTGCGGGAGGCATCGTGGAAATAAACGATTTTGTAGCAGGGTCTTTGTGTGCCACGCCTGCAAACCGTCTGCCCTGCAGGGAGGGAGAGAAAAATGTCACAGGAGCCGTGCTGAACTCGTGTTGGACGTGAAACAAAGATGGACACGAAACAAAGATTGACTCTAGAATAATTCTCAGATTGACTCCAGAATAATTCTCAGATTGACTCCAGAATAATTCTCAGATTGACTCTAGAACAATTATTCTCAGAAGGAAAGATGAGCATAGAAAACTTTCTAATTTTATTTCTAATTCTAATTTTCTAATTTTTCTTGCTTATTTATAACCTGTTACAATACAGACCCAGCATGATTGGTGAATAGAAACCACACTTCTCTAATCCCATCAGTTAAATTAGATAACCAGAAAAACACCAGCTGGGGAAAAACTTATTGAGAAAGAATATTATTTGCCTAGATTGTTTTGAGAAGGAGATTTTGTTGAGAAGTTTCCTTTGGGAAAGAGCCAGCAAGCTAAAAAATTCTCTCAGGCTCAGAAATATCAGGCCCACACTAAGCAGGACCAAAATTAAGGCTGAAACATCAATTTGGATGAGTTTTACACTGTTGATATGGAAAACACAACACAGGTAAAAGCCTCTCGTGTTGCTGGGCTGGCAAGGGGAATCTCTGAATTTTTCTCACTGCACCTCACAGTTTAGGTTGGTTCTTTCATGTCCTGCTCTTCTCAGCTCCCTCAGTTTTTCTGGGATTTACAGATCCTGGGAGTTCCTCCCAAAGGAACACTGAGCCAGGGCAGGCTGATACACACAACCTTGTAAAAAGCAGAGTTCCCTTGCAAGGGTTCAAAGAGGCTTTTTAAAATGAGGATTATTTTTAAGGAGTTAAATGGTCAAAATTAAAGCTTTCCTTATACAAGCAGAGATAGCAAGAATTTCTCTTCTGGGGTATATTCAACAGGTTAATGGATACTGCAGTGCCATAGAATCCCAGAATATTTGGGGTTGGAAAGGACCTTTAAACCTTCTCATTCCACCCCCTGCCATGGGGAATAGAATCCCAAAATATTTGGGGTTGGAAAGGACCTTTAACCCTTCTCATTCCACCCCCTGCCATGGGGACACCTCCCCCTGTCCCAGGCTGCCTTGGACACTGCCAGGGATGGGACATCCCCAACTTCCCTGGCCGAGCAAAGCCTCAGCACCCTCACGGGGAAGAATTTCTTATTTACAAAGAAATTTTACATTACATTAATTTCTTATTTACATCCACCCTCCGACTCCTTCATTTCCCAGTGTCCCTGCTGAGGATCCCAGGCTGAGTTCCCACAGCCCAATTTCAGCTCTGCTCTGTGCTCTGCCCAGGCAGTAAACAATGTCTGTTTTCAGGCTGTCACCAGCCAAGGATTGTCTCCTGCACAAGCAGCAGAGCTGGTTTTGGTTCCGAGGGAAGATCAAAGTGAACAGACACATCCTCCAAAACGATGCACTCGTGTGTTTCTTTTCAGCAGAGCAGTCCCAATATTTAGACTGTGGAAACAAACAGTTTTGTTTTGCTCTGTAAATATTTCTTTGCAGCACAATCTGCTAACCTACATGTTTGTACAGAAGGAAAACATTCAGCAACATTTGTGGTGTGCTTGGAACAAATGGGATAATACAAGGACAGGTCATTATAAACTCTGCCGTGGGGTATTAGCTGGTTTGGCTTTATCCTTTTTTGTTTGTAGGAGTGGGAGTTTAAACCTTTCACACCGGAATTTTTCAGTAGTAAATAGCCAGAAGTGGGGTTTGCTAATATTTTACACAGGGATTACAATTGGATTTTTTTTTTTTTTACTATGACAACACTATAAAAAATACATTTTTAGCACAGCCTGAGTTTCTCCTGGGAATTTGACACTGAAAAAAAAAGGCAAAGCCCCTTACCTCTTCTGAGGGAAATGTCCACTGCTGCTGGGAGAGGCAAAAGGAAAACACAGACAGCAGAGGTTCATTAAAAATCTCTAGAAACAATTCACAAAAACTGCACCCGGGCTCTTTGCTGATACACAAACACATCTTTTCCTCATTAAAAAAAGAGGAATAAAGTCTCTGCCTTCTCAGCCAAACTTGCCATAACTTTCAGCAAAGGAAAATCTGATTGGAGTTGATTCCTGGCTGGACTCGCTGCTCGTTCGGGTCCCGAGCTCAGTTTAGGACATTGAATGTGCAGCTCTGGGCAAGGCTGAAAGGATTCCTTGTATTCCTTGTCCTGTGTTTATCCCCCCTTATCTCCGCACTCGGGATCTGCCCGCTGACTCCAGCCAGCTCCCCGGGGCAGGGCGGCGGGGAAAATCAACCGGAAAAGTTGGAAAAGATCTCCAGAACCACCAAACCCAACCTTCCCCACCCGCCACCGCACAGCATCCCTGCCCATATCGCGACAGCTCCCGCGCATCGCGACCCTCCCAGCCACAGGGGCGAGAGGGGCCGGGGGGATCTCTCCGGGATAGGGAGGATCCCCACACAACCTCCCAGCGATCCGCAGCGATCCGCAGCGATCCCCGGTGATCCCCGGCCATCCCGAGCCCCTCTTACCGCTCAGCAGCCGCGCCCCCGCCGCGCAGCCCAGCGCGGCCGCGCACAGCGCTGCTGCCGCCAGCATCGCTCCGCCGGGCACCGCCGCCGCCCGAGCTCCTCCTTCCTGCCTTCCTTCCCTTCTTCCTTCCCTGCCTCTTTCCCTCCTCCTCTCCTCCTTCTTCTCCTCCTCCTCGCGGTTCGGCTCAGCCCCGGCCCGGCGGAGGCGGCAGCGCTGCGGGGCTGAGCTCCCCGCCCCGGCTGCTGCTCCCGGGACCGCGCTCCGAACCCTTCATCCCTCTGCCTGTGCCACCCCCGACCCCGATTTATATCCCCGTCCCACCCCCCGCCCACCAGGAGCCACCCACGGGCGGATCCATCCCCGCGCCGGGGACTTCGGATTTTTTTTTCTTTTAATTTTTTTGTTTTTTTGTTTTTTTTTTTTTGGAAAGGTTCTTCCTTCTCTTGCCCAGATCTGCATTCGCCGTCAAAGAAGCGGGATGATCTTTATTGTTTCTTGCCGGTCAAGCCAAACACTGACTTATTATTTATTTTACCCATCCTCACCCCAATTTTCTAAATCTGAACATTCTGATGGCATCACCGCAAGGATCACCAAATCCTAGAAGTGAAAAAATCCCGGGATTGACACCAAAATCTCGGCGTTTTTAACGCGTGATGCTAAAATCCCTGAGGGAAGAGCCTGGGAAAGGGAAACACAGCCCGGAATTCTCTTTGCCCTTTCCCGGTGGCCGCTCCGCACATGTTTCCTGCGCCTCGGGCTCTCCAACCCTCCGGGCTGTCCTGCCCCAGGCTCCAAAAGATTCCCCAGAGCAGCAAAGTGAATCTGGTCAGGCAGAAAATCACTCGCATGGACTCTTTAAAACACGAGATCGATGTTTTATAAAAGGTTTAAAACCTCCAGCCACTCTTGGGAGGTCAAGTGGAGAAATTGATATTTTAAGGGCAGGGAAATCCCTTCAAATGCCATGGAACAATTTCCCTTTACTTCCAGCATTGCCTTTCTAGAAGGGAATTCAGGAAATGTGGTAGATACAAGAATGCCAAACTGTTTCCTAAATCTGTTTGCAGAAATAAGATTTTTCAGATTGTCCAGTTGTCCCTACTACTGTAACACCATCACCCCCATAGGTACTAAAGCCTCGTTCAAAGCAAAATTCTTTGCTCCAGTGTCAATCAAAAATTTTACTTTTCCCTGGGCTGGCAGGAGTCAGGAATTCCAGAGGAAGTGTTGGAAAGCTGCTGGCTCTCAGCCTGTGTCCTGTCTGTGAAACAGGAACAAACTCTGATGTTTCCTGTTTTATTCAGAAAAATAAAAACACTTCTACAACCACGCTGTTCCCTGATTTTCTGAATCCCAGCCAGAATTAAAATCTCCAGAACTTCTGAAAAATGGTGAAGATTCCATTTCCTTCTCTCGACCACTATCCAGAAATAAATGGGGAATATACAGAAAATAAAGGAGAAAAGTATAAAAAAATAGCAGCAGACTTTAATTTCTAAATATTGTAATAATGGGTATTAATACAGGATAAAACTGAGTAGGATTTTTAGTAGTAGTAGTAGTAGCAATAGTTTTAGTAGTAGTAGTACTAGCAGCAATAGTAGTAATAATAATAATAATAATAATAATAATAATAGTAATATAGTAATAGTAATAATAGTAATAATAGTAATAATAGTAATAATAGTAATAATAGTAATAATATTAATAATAATAATATCCAGGGCATCTTTTTTTCCCCCCTAAAAAGAATTGAAGTATTTACACCAAGGGAAATAAAAACCAGATTTTGGCCCAAGCAGACAGACTTGGTTCAGCATTTTAATAAATTTTAGAGAGGAAATGCTTAATAGGAACCAACTCAAAAGCTTAAATAAAGAGGAAGGAAAAAAAGGAGCTTTTTATGTCCCAAATGAAGACGTCATTGCTGAAAGTTCCTTTTGAAATCTGGTTTTCCAGGTTATTTCTCCAATCTCTGCACTTATCAGCTTTAATATTTCAATGCTGCTCTGTACAATTGAGGAATTAAATTGTATTAATTCAGCTTTGTGCTTCTTAAACTTGAACTCATTTATCTCTGCTTTGTGTCCTGGGAATTACAGCAGAAAGAAAGAAAAGCCTTAATAGAATCCAGACCTCTTACTCCTGGATTTTATTCTCCTGATAAACATCCGGCCAGGCCAGGCCAAACCATTAGAAATCAGTAAATCTGCATTCCCTGCTGATAATAATCAAAATCCCCGAATGGAAATCTGCCTTTATTGCTCAAATTCAGTTCCTGAGAGCTTTTTAAGGAGCAGAGAGGCCGGGTTGATAACTTGGTTATGAACTGAGTTTTGTGTTTCAGTGGATAAAAACTTGGAGCCAGCAATGGAAAAAATACAAAAATTAAAAAACAAGAATGGCCTTTTATATTAAAGTGAGAAATTTAGACTCACTGCCTTATTTCTTGTTTTGAGATAGAAAATTGGCTTTAATAACATTTTTTAGCTCTCTTAAACTTCATTTTCCTCCTGTGCCTGGCCTGGAATTTCAGAGTTCCTCAGCCTGCAGGATCCCCTTTGCCTAAGGAATTTGTTGGATAAATCCACATTTTCTTCCCAGATTTATACAATTTCCAGGGTTTGCTCCTTTGGATTTGTTCACGTCTGAATCAAATCTGAAATCAGGATTTGAACACTCAGCAATATCTGTGCCTGATAATAACCTGAACATTATTTTTATTCTATCCACTGCATTAATTTGAATTTTCTTGGACTCATGGGATGCTTTTAGGATGTCCTATATTTGTATAAAACCATTTACTCCTTGAAACGAATCTTTATGGCTGCCTGCTGCCCAAATTTCTGCAAACCCTGGCTTTCATCTCTGCTTGGAAAACCCCTCCAAACCTTCCACTAAATTAAAAAAAAATAAAATTAAAAATTAGAAAGAATGGGAGGCTCAGTGAAGTGTTGCTGGCTGCAGGCAGAACTCAGGGCAGGTTAATGGATGGTGATGGATGATTTTATTTTTGGGATTATTGATGGGGAGAGGGGGATTGCTGACTTGCAGGAAAGGCTTGCAGAGCTCAGCACCTCCTGCAGATCTCTCTGCCAGGCCTGGCTGCCGAGCTCACTTTGCACTGAGAATGGGGAGTGCTTTACTAAAATTAGGAAAAAAAAATTAGAAAGGATAATTGCAGAGTCAGGCAGAAAATGCAATTTCTGTGTCAGGTTTGCCTGAGATCTCATTATCTGTGGCAGTTCTGTTGATGGTGGGACATTAATTAACCAGGGCAGTAATTGGGGCTCCAGCAGAAGTTTCCATCTTCTTCCAGGGGATTTTCACTCCAGCCCAGCTTCTCCAAGGATGGGGAAGAGCTGCCACCACAGCCCCAAATTTCATTTATTCAACAAGAATAAACAGAGGGAAAAGTGAGAGCAGAACCCAGCCAGACTGGGAGTCAAACCCTGCAAATTTGAGGAAGAAAAACTCCAAACTCCATTTTATCCTCACGTTTTTAGTGGACACGAGCTGTAAGTGAGGTGGATCAGCAGGAAATTTCTCCATTAGGAATTATTCCTTATTCAAGATAAGTCACATATGGTGGTTGGAAACCTAATCATCCGTACAGACCCATGCTGTATTTGATACTTATTCTCTTTAGAAATGCATTGTATTTTTAAGTCCCCTTCTGTTTTTACAGATGTTTTACGAGTTGCTTCAAGGTCTACTTGATAAAATTTATTTTAACTGAACATCACCAGATTGTTAAAAATTCATCAAGTAATTTAGATTTTTTTTTTTTTTAATGGGAATTCCTCTCATGTCTCTTTTGTTCACAAATCATTATCACAGAATGACACAGACCCATGTTTAGTCCATCTCCTGCTCAAAGCACAGAATCCAACCAAATTGTTCAGGATTCAGTGCAGGAGCCCAGCACTTGTTTTGTTTCACTGCCCTGCCTATTGATGTTTCTGTCTTGTGTCCTGAGAATTCCTGTGGCTCTGATTCCCATTTCCAAATTCCCAATCCTGGCATTCCAGACCTTTTTACCTGGCTGTGTGGCTAGTGATTGTTGGTGTGGGCAATCAGCTAACTACACTGCCTGGTAACCAGGCTGATGTGATGGCAGAGCCTTTCCCCACAACTTTTTATTTTAAAAAGCCCCTCCTACAGCAAGTTCTGGCATTATTCATTATTTCCTCCAATTAAAATACTTAATTGAGATAAGTGGTCAGAGAAAAAAAAAACAACTTATATCTACAGTGAGTTTAATATTTAATCATTGCTCAAAGCTCCCTTCACTTACCTTGCTTAATAAAACATGGAAAATAAATGAGAATTATTGATATCTGGCAGATAAGCTGAAGGATGCAACCTAAAAAAAATCACAGTTCAGTCTGTGTGTATCAAAAATTAAGTATACAGTAAATCCATCATTTAAATAATAAAATCTAAATAAATTCTTGGTCCTGGAAAATCCCTGAGGATTTGAGCACCAACTTCAAGAAATTCAAGATTTCACTTTGTATTACCAACGTGCACCCACACTGCTGTGGGCAGGTAAAATCCTGGAAATAAATCACATTATTCATCATTTTGCAGTAGGAATAAGGAAGTTGGGAGTTCCCAGGCCGAGGCTGGAGCAGGGAATGCTGTGCCTTGTTTTGATGGCAGTGAAGTTAGTGATTGTGGAATTACGGATACAATCAGCTAACTACACTGCCTGCAAACCAAGGACTTCTCCTGGAGTCCTGGAATTCAAACCTGGAACAAAAGAAAGGACTTCCAATAATTATATTCATATTCTCCATCTCCTAAAATGCTCTTAAAATAATAAGGAATTGAGAATAATGGAAAATATTGGTCATATCACCCTTATTCGGCTAAATTCCAAATATTTCATATTTAATATTTATATTTATAATTATTTATATGTATATTTATATTTATTTTATATTTATATGTATGTTTGTATATTTGTAGATTTATATTTGTAATTTGTTTTTATTAATATTCATATTCCTATTTCTATTCATATTTCTATTCATATTTTTATAGTTTTAATATATTTATACATAATATTTCTATCTATATTTAGTATTTACACCCCATTTCAGGAGTTCTCACTAATAAAAACTGCAGTGAACCCAGCACAAAGATCATTTCAAGAGCTCAAAGGCAAAGCAATTAAACACTAAAATAGAAATTATTATGCAGCACCACGGTGGGAAGGGGAGAGAAGGAAAACTTTGGTGTGGAGTTCTTGCTGCATCCAGAGGTGGGAGTGCAAATCCAGCTGCAAATTTGGGCCAAGACAAAATATTCCATGGGGATATCATCGTGCCTGGTGTGCAGCACCTCAGGAGCTCATCCCCTGTCCCTGTGCCCTGCTTGGCTCCTGTGCCGTGGATTTTGTGCCATTCCCACGTGGAGTTTTGCAGAATTAAGTACAGTAAGGATGGTGGAATTTCAGCATTTCCCTGAATTTCAGAAAGCTTTTCTTTTCCCCCTAAAAGAAAATAAAGGAACACAGATCGTGCTGTCAGTCAGGTGTCAGAATGCTCCAATTTTTACACTCACTTGAGGCAGCTAAAAAAATTCCCAGATCCGTTGTGAGTGTGTGGCAGGAGTTCTCATCAGTTATGTCTCGTGTCTGATAGATGTGAATGCAATTAACAATGTGATAAAGCTGGTTTATATATAGATTATCAGGCTAAACGAGGAATGAGACACAATCTGTGAGCTTGCAAGAAGTTTTTCTGCATTGAAACAATTTCCAATTTCCCCCTCATAAACCCTTAGAGAACTCAGGACTTACCCTGGAGCAGCTTACCTTGGAATAATCCTGATAAGGACAGAGTTTGGACAAAAATGATTTCATGGGAAGGGGGAAAATGGGTGGATTCCTCCCTCTCCCCTTCCCCAGGCTGGCTGTGGAGCCTTTCCCTGGCAGAATTCCTCTGGGGGTGCTCAGTCTTTTCTCCTGGGGGTGCTCCCATCTTTTCCTCTGGGGATGTTCCCATCTTTTTTCTTGGCAATATTCCTGTCTTTTCCTCTGGGTGCTCCCATCTTTTCTTTTGGGGTGCTCCATCTCTTCCTCTGGAGATGTTCTCATTTTTTCCTCTGGGCATGTTCCCATCTTTTCCCCTGGAGGTGCTCCCATCTTTTCTCCTGGGCTGTTCCCATCTTTTCCTCTGGGGATGTTCCCATCTTCTCACAGGGATTCTCCCATCTTTTCCTCTGGGGTGCTCCCATCTTTTCTCCTGGGGGTTCTCCATCTTTTTCTCCTGGAGGTGCTCCCATCTTTTCTCACAGGGATTCTCCCATCTTTTCTCCTAGGGGTGCTCCATCTTTTCCCCCAGGGTTGTTCCCATCTTTTCCCCTGGGGCTCCTGGCTCGGAGTGTCCCTGGGCCAGCCCATGGCTGGAGCTTTGTGTACTCCTGTCACCATGGCCACCCTGCCACGGGGACTTGGGGACAGTGCAGGTGGCCCCGGCCATCCACGGGAGTTTTGTGTTGAGGAGAGGTTTCCATGGGCAAAGTCAACACGGGGAACACACCCCGAGCTTGGAATTTCCAGCCAAACGGCTCCAGGGGAGGGTGAGCCTGGCTGGGGTGGCTCTGGTGGCACTCCCAGCTGGTGTCCCTGGGGTTCCAGCCTGGTTTAATTCCTGCCAGGAATGCCCAAAAGGCAGAGAAGCAGCTTGGGGGGGATGAGTGTCCCGTGCTGTGCCAGCTCATCTTCACCTCCTGAGCTGCTCCCACCGGATTTTGGGGTCTGCCCAGGCGTTTCTCTCTGCTTGCCCTTGATCTTCAGCTCTGAAAATCATGGCACACAAACAGAGGGAGAAAACCCAGAAAATTTTTAAAGAGTTATGGCAACAGCTCTTAGACTCCATAAAATGAACCCAGGTAACTTTGCAGTCTTTGTTATTTAATTTTAGAACCTCCTGGATCAACACCACTGAGGGGTTTTAGATTTATTCCTGAAATCACAAAATCCTAAATTAAATTTTAGCAATATGGAGTACTCAAACCCTCAACATTTTTGTGGCAGTGATCAGAATCAGCCTCTGGTTCACTCCAGCTCCGAAATAATTCTTTTTACAGAGTTTACATGGTTTAAGTACAGGTGTAGAGATTTGTAACCTCCAGGTACGAGCACTTAGTGCTCCATGGAATTGGTGCTCCTGCATGTGGCCAAACAAACACAAGTTGCTTTTCCCACATGGAAATCATTCAGGATTTCTGATTTTTATATCAACATCTACAAACTGCTTACCTGGAGGAACTGCCATCCATCACCCACAAAAATCAAACGGCTTGAGGAGGGGGGATTGCCACTGGCAAGCTGCACTTGGTTTCTTTATTTCCACGTACTCAATCCTTTAAAGCAGGAAAATGGCAAAAATAAAGTCCTGCAGGGGTGGCTCCAGCCAGGGTGTGTTTAGGGGAGCTGTGTTTGCTCGGGTTGGGGCTGCAGTTACTACAGAAACTGGGACCTCAGTGGCTCAAGCCTGGGCTTGCCTGCTGACCCAGGGACGCCTCATTTAATCTGGCTAAGAATGCCCCGGCTGGGGGCTGAGTTCAGCACCACTGAAAGCTTTGGACACATTTCCCTGCTTTCAGCGAGCCCTGGGTCAGTCCCACGTGAAACCAGGGAACTCCTTCTTACAGGGGAAGCTGGACAGGGCAACGCAGAATGTGACCAGTGTGGTTATGGTTATCTCGAAATGGCAGCTTAAATACAGTTCCAAATAATTTAAAGTTACAAGTGTTTTCTAATTGTATTCAGATAGAAAACAGTGCAAACAATCTTAAGGTAGCTATCATGATCATACTATAACTGTAGTATCTAATGCCTAAACACACTTTAATCTAAATTTTTGCTGTACCACGGGATTATCCACTTCCACACAGACCTGAATCTGAGGCCCAGCCTGGGATAGCTCAAATCTCACCCCAAAACACTTCATGCCTTCATTCCCTAAGAAATTCTGCTACACCCATGGATATCTAGGCACTGATTTGTAGTGGTTTGGCTTTTTTTTCTGTTCCTAATAAGGATTAAACCAGCATCATTTTACAAAAGGCACAGATATCTCCTCATTCATCTCCTGCCTCCTCACAGTCAGGACACTTGGCTGTGTCCATCCTGGGTTTTGCTCAATCTGCTGGGATGGGAGCAGCTCCTGTTTGGATGCTGCTGGGGATGAGTGGGAGCAGAGTTTGCTGGCTGCTCCTTCATGGATCTCTCTCTTCTTGGCATGGGCTGTGCCAGTTTGGGTTCAGACATTTTCTTCCTCAGCAGTTATTACCCAAACAGGGCACCCAGGGCTGGTTTTTCACCCAGTCAGTGACGACTGACAGCACTGGGAAGGATTTGAGCCCGATGAATCTCCCTGATTAAAGGAGCCAATTTTTCTTGCCACTGCAATGGGGTGCCAGGATCACCCCCTGCTGTTCTGCTTTCTGTGACATCAACAGCACAAAATGCTTGAACTTCTGCAGGATCTTAAAAATACCAAGTGAAAAACTCCTCAGCACTTCTGTACCAACAATTTGGACAATCAGAGCCAGCCGGGTGAATTGCTGAGAACTTGGCCTGAATCTTCCCGTGTTTGTTGTTGCAAATGTGCAGAATTTGAGCTTCTGCCTCTCATCCCCACTGCAGGGCTGGTTTCTCATGTTTGTTTGCTGCTCCCCTGCAGTTTCTGTGCCACCTGTGGGAACAAGGAACACAGCAGGAGGGGGTGGAGGAGGGATCCAGGATTCCCTCTGCTGCCCCTTGTGCCTTCCAGCCCTCACTCCTTTGTCACAGAATTTCCCCACTCACAGGGGAAATCCTGAACTGCTGGATGGAGCAGGAAACGCCTCCAAACCCCATCCTGAGTCTCTGCCTGACCCAAACCACCCTGGATTTTGGGACAGCAGAATTCCTGAGGCTGGGAGGTGGCAGCCTCATATCAATGAAATGATGAATCGTACGAAATCATTGATTGTATGAAATGATGATCAAATTATCCACCCCAGGGCAGGGGATGGAGTCCCCACCATGCCTGCTGCTGGTTTTTCAGTGGGAATGCTTCTTTAGCTTGGGTAGCTCGAGAATAAAAGGAAATCAAAGCTGAGAGAAGGAGGTCGTGTCTTTTATTAGGTTACAATCTGATATTGAGGAAAAACATCGTGAAATCAAAGAAATCAGACTTAATACCCAGACTTTGGCCAGAAAGAGAAAATCATCCCTGGACGAATCCCAATCTGTGTGTCTGGGATTGTGTAGGAAACCCTGAGAGGGCCAAACTTACTGAGAAGAACTTTAAAAAATTAGAATTATGTGCATTACCCATTATTTTGAAGTAATCTTGCTCTTTAACATTTCCCTGGACACCAATTTTGTCATCTCCATTAAAAACCCACAGATCTGTGGTGGTTGCCTCCAGTTTTTTGGCAGTACCCACTTCTCCTGCAGCTCAGCCCCACTGCAGCAAAATCAGCGTGATCACAACTTTAAAGTCACTGGAGAACTTTTGTTTTGGGGTTTTTTTTGACATGTCACCGTGGAACAAATTCTTAAAATCACAGAAAAAGTGTTTTGGCTGCAGTGTTTGCAAGGGAATCCACTCAGCTCAGAGAATGATATTTCTAAAAGAAGTTTAACCTCCAGAATAAAACTCAGCCCTCAGGCATGAGGAGCCAGTTTGGCTGTCCAAGAATGCTCCGGAGCTAATTCTGGATGCAGACAGAGTCAGAACTTCACAGACTGCACAGCCAGAGGCCAGAAAATGCTGTGAGGAAATTCTTCCCAGCAGCGGTTTCCTGTCGCCCTCCAGCATTCCCCAAAAATCCCATTGCAGGCTGTCCCTGCCCCCTTTTCTCCATGAAAAAGGGAGGAATGACTCAGGGGCTTGCAGGGAACAAAATCCTCCTGTGTCATCCCAGGAACGTCCCTGTGGTCACAGCCCTGGGGGTTCTAGGTCAGAGAGAAAAAAAAAAAGAATTTTTCTGAGGATCCCTTCTCTGTCTCAGACTCTGATTTCTGTTTTGAGTGGTCATGGAATGGGAAAGGTCCCCACTGGCTGAGGAGGGGTTCTGATATGTGAGACAAAGAGAAGAGAAGGGCTGGCTTGTGGTTTGTTACTCATTCCTTAAAAGCAGAATTTCTACTGAAAGCCTTGGTCTTTGATTTATTTTTTATTTTTATTTCTTATTATTATTTTTTATTTTTCAATTTTCAATTTTCAATTTTCAATTTATTACTATTATTTATTCTTAATTTTTAATTTTTTTAAAAAAAATTTTTAATCTATTTTTTGTGTGTGTGTGTGTGATGCAGAAAGAAATGAAAGGGCGAGGAAGGAACAGTGTGAGCGGAGAGAAATGAAATCCAGGACTAGCCAGAAATGTGTGATTTGGGGACACAATTTGTGCCCTCAGGCTCTGTATTTCTCATGCCCTGTGGGGCTGCACCATCCCCAGCCCCATGAAGAGCCAGTTTTGAACACTCAGCTTTTTTTTTCATCCATTTTTTCTTTTGTCCCGCAGTTCCTTGGGTCTGACACTGGAGACACAACTCCCTCAGGCAGAAAAGGGAATTAAAAAGGAGCAATCAGCTGCTCTCTGTGCCCAGAGAATTACAGTTTGGGTTTGAACAATGAGCACAGCCCTCACATTTGAGGAACTGAGA
Source organism: Acrocephalus scirpaceus scirpaceus (assembly GCA_910950805.1). Lineage (NCBI taxonomy): Eukaryota > Metazoa > Chordata > Aves > Passeriformes > Sylviidae > Acrocephalus > Acrocephalus scirpaceus. The sequence goes on from OU383793.1 coordinate 1,813,291, forward strand.
CATTTTCCATGTTTTAAACACCTGAAAAACTAAATAAGTCTATGCTGATAATGTGGATTAGGGAGATCAGTGATGTGACAAATCCAGAATCAAGCCATTTTCTAAATAAGGAACACCAAATGTGAAGGTTTCAGGTGGAAAATAATCCTGTAAATCTGCTAGAAGCAGTCCAGCACAATTCTAATCATTAATTAATAAGTCTGGTGCAGTTTTCCTCGTGGTGATTATTAAATATTCCACGGGGATTTATGGGGTAGACTGATGGACACAACAGAATCCAGAATGGAGCCAATTAAATCCCCCTGAAAGAGGGAGCCGATGTTGGGATAAAGCCGAGGAGATTGGGAATATCTCTGGGGCAGGCTGTTAATTAATCTAACAGGTTGTTAATTGATCTAACACACACCTGCAGCTCCTGCACACCTGAATATCCTTACACCCCTCAGCCCCACACGGTTCCTGCTGCATAAAAACCCTGACCAGTCCCTGCTGGGGAAGGAGGGAGGGAACCTTTGGGTGTTGGGGTTCCCCTGTGTGAATGATCCAGGAGCTCGTGGTGTTTTATCTGTTTTCTTGGTGTTTCTTTAAGCTGTTCGTGAAGTTTATCTCAAGTTTTTACTGTCTCTGCTGTGAAAAGGTGATTTTTTGGGTTTTTTTTTACATAAAAACCTATACATTTGTATCTGCTGCTTATAATATATATGACAAATAAGATCTATTACATTTTAAACTCTTTCTAAATATTCTCTCTTCATTTTCTTAGTGCAGGTGCCTTCTAGTAATGCATTAAACTGCTTTTAATATCCCACACAAAATTTAATCTGCTGTTTGGCACTCTGGCTCACCCAGGCTCTGTCTATGCTGCCTTGTGCAGGTTTTGCAGCATCAGTTCTTGGAACCTGATTGTGCTTTAATTTTATTAAATCTCCCTGGTGTGGTGTTCCCCCTCTGCTCCAGCACCTCCTGGGCTGCAGTTGAAGATGAAAGATGAAATTGCTGCCACGGTTTTCTTTATCACAAAGCTGGTGAAGAGGGAAGACAGGCTGAGCAAGCACAAAATGGAGAAGTTTGCAGCAAGGCTGACCACGATCCTGTTTGAGAAGTACAAAAATCACTGGTACCTGGACAACCCATCCCGAGGCCAAGCCTTCAGGTGAGAGGGGAAGGACATTGGGCTGATGTTCAGGAAGCAGCTCCTGGAGGCTTTAAAGTGAAATAAATAATGCAAAGGGAACAATCAGGATACCCCCTTAAGCTTGAAGGAAGAATTATTAATTGGTGAAAATTTCTTCTATTTTTTTTTACCTGTAAATGTGTGGTTAGAGAACTGAGGTGGAAATCTTAAGGCAATCTCAAGCAGCCTGTGACTGCCAGGCTGCAGAATTCAAATGGTCTTTAAGTGACTTTTTGGGATGGTTCTGTTTCAAACACTAAGAACAGCAGCTTGGCCTCATCAGCTACAGATGAAAATGAAAAGCTGAGCTCTGTTGGAGCTGCTAAATCAGCTCATGAGGCTGAGCTGCTGCTCGGGGCCCTGAGTGAGAGCCTGTACCAGCAAAAAAAACCAGAAAACCTGAGAAGAATTGAGGCCCACATAAAAATACTTTGAAAAACAGGGGAAGATGTTTTGAGAAAGGAAACTGTTAAAAGTTTTCCCTTGGGGAAAGAAGTTTAGCTGAGAATTCCCTCAGGCCCAGAAAATACTGAGGCAATAAACAGAGATTTTGGGGTGTGCTCTGAGCAGAACCTGCAAAGCTGCAGTGAAACCCCAACTGCAGTGAAATCCCAACTCCAGCTGCTCTCTGCTGCTCCCCAGGTGCATCAGGATCAACCAGCACCAGGCCCGGGATCCCCTGCTGGAGCAGGCGTGTGTGGAGAGCGACGTGGACTTCGACACGCTGGGCTTGCCCAAGGAGATGACGCTGTGGGTGGATCCCTTCGAGGTGTGCTGCAGGTGAGCCCAGAGCCTCTGAGGGGCTGATAAACCCCAGTGCTGGTGTTTTCATCAGCCAAACCTGCTCCCAGCCTCCACAGCTGAGGGTTTGGCAGCTTTTGGCTGCTCCCAGAGCAGCAGCACCCACTGGCCGGCGTTGCAGGTACGGCGAGAGGAACCGACCCTTCACCGTGGCACACTTTGATGGGGAGGAGAACCCTGAGCTGCCCCAGCAGATCAGCCTGGCTGTGGGCAGGGCAGCCCTGGATTATCACTCCAGCACCTCCTCGGATGAGGAGAGCTTCAGCAGGGAGCCCAGAGCCATCCCCACCGTCAGCAACCCCAACAGCGTCTACCAGGTGAGCAGGGGCTCTGGGGGAACTTCTCACTCTGAAATCCCTCAGAGAGGTTCTGGCAGGTGGGGACCTGGTTCTGGTTCTTCTCTCAGTGACAGGATGAGAGGAAACAGCCTCAGGCTGCTCCAGGGGAGGTTCAGGTTTGATTTCTCCCCTGGATGGATTTTCCAGCCCTGGCATGTGGCATCACTGCTCTATGAGAGTGTGTACAGTCTGGTTTTAAATGTCCAACTTTGTCTTGTGGAGCAAAGTTTAAAAACTGTGGACTTATTTCTTATAAATTATTTCACGTTACCACTCACTATGCTTGTGTTAACACCAGCATAGTCACTATTTGAAGACCTCAACAATTGTTTCCATAGGATGGTGACCCCCCCAATGGGAATCACTATCCCTAAAGAGGTTTCAAGGAGGTGGCACTTGGGGACAATATGACTTAGAGATCAGCTGGGCTTAAAAAAAAAAGCTTTAAAGCTTTCCCCCCCCAAAAAAAGAAAGCTTTAAAGCTTTTTCCCAGCCTCAGTGCTGCTGTGGGTGGGCTGGAGCTCCGCTAGGAGGGAGCAGTGCTGGCTCAGCTCCCTCAGGAGGGAGGATGTGCTGGAACTGGAATGGCCTGGCTCCCTCAGGAAGGGATGTGATGGAACTGGGATGGCCTGGCTGCTCCAGGAGGGGATGTGATGGAACTGGGATGGCCTGGCTCCCTCAGGAGGGGATGTGATGGAACTGGGATGGAACTCGGATAATCTGGCTGCTCCAGGAGAGGGGATGTGATGGAACTGGGATGGCCTGGCTGCTCCAGGAACTGGGATGTGATAGAACTGGAATGGCCTGGCTCCCTCAGGAAAGGATGTGATGGAACTGGGATGGCCTGGCTGCTCCAGGAGAGGGGATGTGATGGAACTGGGATGGCCTGGCTCCCTCAGGAGAGAGGATTTGATGGAACTGGGATGGCCTGGCTGCTCCAGGAACTGGGATGTGATGGAATGGGAATGGCCTGGCTCCCTCAGGAGGGATGTGCTGGAACTGGGATGGCCTGGCTGCTCCCCTGCACATTTTAACATTATTTTTCTCTTTTTGCTACTCAGTTTGGTGACTTCTGCAAGGCTCCCCCTCAGGCCTGGTGGCAGTACGTGCACAGGAAGGCCCACATGGCCGAGGGCTCCCACTTCGGCCCTCACAGGGCCTACAGGAGCTACAGGCCCATGGCCGCCCTGGCCGGGCCCCGTGTGGATCGGTACCACTGGATCAACACCAAGAGGTAGAACTGGGGCTCCCCTGGATTTTTGGAGCTCGGATTTTGTCACGGGGTGAAGGCACTGCAAACCCTGATAAAAACAGCACGTCCTGTCCAATCTCTGACTCTGTATTTATGGATGTTTCTCTGAGGGGGGGTTATGGGAGATATTTTTTTAATGTTTTTAATCGATGTTAATATAAGATTGAAGATGGAATGTGAGACTCTTCTTGTGAGTGAAAAAGGAAATGCATTAATCAATAAATCTGCTAATGTTGCTTTTATGGATGCCAGCTGCTGGTGGTGCCTTGAGGGGTGTTCAGGAGCTTTGTGGTGGAAACAGCAGCACGTGAAGGAGGATAAAAAATACCCCAAAGCTGCTTTGAAAGACACTTGGCTTCTTTCTGGCAAAGGTTTAAGGAGCCAAGACCTAAATATCACCAGCAGAAATGTCTGGGGTATTTAATAACTCACAAAAATACTTAAATTTTTCATTTCCCATGAGTTCTCTACTGATGGGGAGTAAAAAACAGAATTTTGAGTGACTTTGCTCTTCCCTCACTTGCTCACTGGGCTGATGTTTCACTGATTAGGAAATGTTGAATATTTCATGTGTTGGGGTTTGGCTGTGGAATTGGGAGGAGGAGAGACTGATTCTGCAGGTTTAAGGTCATGGACAGTGCATTTCTGGGTGGGTGGTAGCACAGAGCTGAAATAAAGCAACTTCAGAAGTTGCTTCAGGGGTGGAAAATAACATTTCTTGCATTCAAGTGTAATTGCAGAGATATAATTAACCCAAGTAACTCTAGCTGCAGTTTTTGCTGCGTCATAAAATCAGAAAACTGCAACTCTCAGCTGCAGAGGCCTCAGAACACCTCGTGGGGTGATGCATTAGTTTAAGGAATAATTTATTTAACATGAGGAATTGAGTGGTTCTATATTTTGCTCTTGTTCCTGGAAACTCTGAGTCCGGGCTTTTGCAGCAATATTTCTTCTCAGCGCTTGGATGTGGCCAGAAATGTCAGTGCCTGTGGCCAAAGTCTCGTCACTGAAATTGCTGCACTGCTTTCCCTTTGATTTAATGAGCCTTGGGGATGGAGAGCAAAAATACATTGGAATGAAAGCAAAAAGAGAGGATTTGCTTTGGATCGATGCCCAGTGCAGAGGAACAGGAACCAAACCACAAAGTTTGGGCCATCACAACTTTCTGCCCTGGGCTATTTCCTCTTCTAAGGCATTTATTTGTTTTACCAAACTCTCCTTCTCCAAAGTGGTGATTTCAAGGTAATAAGAGAGCAGATCTTCATTGCCTTTGCTGCTTAAAAACTGCTGCTCATCCTCTAGAATCTGCACCAGCTCCTCAGTCAGTGCATCCACTTTGTCCTCCAGTTCTGAAAGGGACGAGGAATTGACAGTTTCCTCTTTGAGCCTAAAAAACCCAGAGAAATGTTTAAATTGAGACAGAAGAAATGCCAGAATTAAAATTTTATCTTCACAGGAGCCAACCAGAGAGAAAAATTTCACTGCACAAGGTAGTGAAATAATAAATTTAAGTAGGAAATAATAGAAAATTCTGCTCACTGCGCCCTCTGTCCAAGGCTGTCCCTTCCACTGCTGCTCTGGGGGTGAAGGAAATTCTCTTTTTTCTTCACCAGCCACTTGTTGTTGAGTGATTCCTCAGATTTTACACGGAGCAAGAAGTTCTTGGTGAAGACAAGTGGAGAGAGCAGATAAATGTTAATTTTAAAAGCCTTTCTGTGGGTTTTTAAAATCTATTTTCATGCTATTGCTGTTTATGCTGACCTAATGGTTTACATGAAATTAAATAATTTATTTTAATCTTCCTGCTTAAGCAGAGTAATCTGGAACCAGCTGGGTTTTATAAACCATTTAATTGCCACTCTAAAAAACTAAAAAAAAATTAGGGATGGTGAATGTTTTCAGCCAGGTCTGCTGATATTTTTCTTGTTACCTTCTCAAAGGCTTCCATGTCCGTGGGGCTTTTCACTCTCACTTCAAAAAGTTGGGAGATGAGATTTATTTCCTCTGTGGAGAATGGTTCCTCCTTGAGCAGCAGCTGATTTATCCCCTGGGATTTCTCCCCCTGGGATTTCTCCCCCTGAGCTGAGAGCTGCAGCCTGAGGGAGAACATCTCACTGAGACAGGCCCTTAGAGCCTAAAAATTAAAAAAAAACAACATAAAAATCCCAACTTTATGAGAGGTTTTGAGAACCTGCATCACATCGAGGGGTTGGGGAGGAAAATTCCAATTCCTGCTTGATTTTCCAATTAATTTCTCTGTGTTTTGAGACAGAACTGTGATAATTTCAGTGTTTTCCTGTTGGATATTCCCATTTACTGCCCAGGTGAGGGTCAGGATGGAGCTGCCTTGTTTTTATTTTCTCAGTTTGGGCAGCATTAACCCTTCACTTTTAAAATAAGGATTTTTTTGAACAGAAATGAGTTCAATGTGATTATATTGAGAAAATCCTGATGTACCTGGTGGAAAAGGCTCAGGAAGAGGGGGTTGGAGTCGTGGCCGAGGTCCCCAGCAGTGACGTGAGCCAAGCAGTGCACCAGGAGCAGCAGGAACCCTCCTGCAGAGCCCAGGAAATCCCTCAGGATGAAGAGTTTCTTCTTGGAATTCTGAGGAAAAAATGGAATATCCCCAGCTGGGACAAGGGCACAGCAAGAATTGGCTCAGCTGGTGAAAATTTTCCAATTTTTATCTCAATTTTAGGTGAGTGCAAGGATTCAAATCAGAGCACAGGACTTCACTCAATCTATAATGGGAATTTAAAGAATTCCTGCACTCTCTGCACTAGGCAGGTTGATGTTTATATTTTGAGAACTTTAAAAAGCTTTTTAAAAAATAAGCCTGAATAGCCAGATTTTATAATTTAATTACAGCAGTTTGTAATTTAAATATGGGGAGTAAAATGCTGACCCACTGACTCCTGTAAAGCTGACCTGGAGAGAATGAGGTAGAAATGAAAAGTGGTGAAACTTGGACGTGAGGAACTGGAAAATCCGAGCTTATTTATTAAATGTGCTTTGGGTATGACCCTAAAAATTAAATTAATTAATAATTTAAATTAATTAATAAATTAATCTATTAAATATGGATTTAAACATTGTTGTTAGGTTTGTGCTCAGATATAGCTGGAGGTTTTTAACATTTGATGATTTCTTATACATATATATATATTTATATTTTTTTTCCTAGAAAATATCAAGCACTCCACGACTTGCAGAAAATATTTCATGCTTTTCATTTTGTTTCCCAGAGCTGGAAGTTGATGGAAGTAACAATTTTTGCCTGGGTGTGGAAGGGGCAAACCTGATAAAAGAAAGAATTCCTGAAGGCGTTGCCCGGGGCAGGGCTCTGGGGGAGGCTGGAGGCAACACCCAGGGTGATTCCTGGAGCCTGCAAAGAGAAGGGAAAAAAAAAAGAGAATTTCCTGTAAGAACTTTGTGCACATCAGGGATTAATGGAATCTGAGTTCATTTAAAATCCAGCTCTGATTTGCAATGGGTGCACAGAGCCAAAAAAAATCCATGTGGGAATGGAAAGAGTTTGAAAAACCTTGGGATTTCCTCTTGCCAGTGGTTTAATTAAGAAAATGGAATTGTTCTCCAGGCCTGGAGCTCTGCGTGGAGTCACTACAATTTTTAAAACTTATTTTATTTTTATTTATTTTTTAATACTGTACAAAACAGCCTGGAGAGTTTACCCAGATGTGTGCAAGAACTGTGCAGAATGACAGAATCCTTACCCCGAGTTATAAAGGGAATAAATTTTATCACAAAATTATGCAGCAGGCAGGGATTAATTTTTTATTTCTTGTTTGCTTTTGGTCAAGAAACAACAAATATAAGAACTGACTGTGGATCTTGTGGGCTTGAAAATAATTCTGTGCTGCTGTGGAGAAGACAGGAGTGGAATTTAATTCCTGCTGTTTGCACACTGCTCATTCTCTAATTGATTTTAATTTTGATTTTAATTCTGATTTTAATTCTAATCGATTTTATCTTTGTAGCCTGATGGCTGAAGAGCATTTTGGGGTAGATTTTGTTGGTTTGCAGTATTTTAAGCACTTACTTTAATGTGAAATGTGAGGAATTGTAGGATGGAGAGGCCGTACTGGAACACCAGGAACTCCCTTGGAGAAAGGGCTGCAGGATCCACTGCTGCCAGCTCTCCCTCCTGAGCTGCCATTCCTGCTGCAAGAACAGAATTTAATCCCATTCATTAATCTTTATTTTCTTTTTTTTTTGTCCAAGAGGTAACACTGCAACACAAGTGGGTAAAATGCTGCATTTCTCCATATTTTTAGATTTTTTTTTGATATATTTTTAGATATTTTTAGGATCTTTTTAAGATATTTTTAGATCTATTTTTTAGATTTTTTTTTAGATATTTTTAGATTTTTTTTTAGGTTTTTAGATTTTTTTTAGATTTTTAGATTTTTTTTTAGATTTTTTTGGATTTTTTCAAAACAAAATGAATCCCTGTCAATGCATTGAGAATATTATGAGGATAATGAAGGAAAGGTCCAAAACTTTACTTTTCCTAGAGAAATTTTCATAATCAAGGTTTGGAAAAGTGGAATTAATTATGTGTGACTTAGAGTTGGTCAGCAGCAAATTCAGAAGTAAATTCCAAAATTTTACATTTCCTAAAGAAATTTTCATAATCAAGGTTTAAAAATTGGCATTAAAGCTGGTCAGCAGCAAATTCAGAAGGAAATGCCCAAAACTTTACTTTTTCCAAGAGAAATTTCTCATAATCAAAGTTTGGAAAAGTGACATTAGAAAAGTGACATTAATTATGTGTGACTTAGAGCTGGTCAGCAGCAAATTCAGATGATTTGGGTGCTGAGTGTTTCTCCTCCACTGAGAGAAGAAATGAGGGGTTTGTGCAGCAAAATTTGATCCCAACCAACAGGATGGAGCAGAAATCTCCCAACTGCACCCAATTCTGGCTGTTGTGTGAGAAGGAAAAAAGGTAAAATTTACTTTTCTCCAGCCTTGGGCTCTGTCCCAGCCCAGCTGCCTCCGCGTGGCTTCGGAGCTCATCGTTCACCTCCTTCAGGAGGCCGAGGAGAAAAGAGGAATTTTTACATTTCCTTCCATCCCCTGTGCAAAAAAAATACAAAAAAATTGTTTTCTTCAACAATCTCACCACGTTTTCAGAGCAAACATTTTGTGGGCAAGGTGAAACAGTGGTGGGTAAAGAAAGAAAAGTCAAAATTTCTTCAATATTTTTATTTATTTAATTTTTTTTTACCGTGCAGAGGGGGTGCTGTGAGCTGAGGGTCCAGCAGGATGATCCTGGACACCATCAGGTGCTCTGCCTGCCTCAGCACCTTGGTACCTGGGAGAGGAAGGAAATTCCAGGTGTTAATCTGGAGTCATTCCAGAGGGATTTGTGCCCATCCCTTTTTCCATGACCGATTTGGACTCTCCTGCACAGCAGCCAGGCCTCAGTTTAAAAATGATAAATGATATTTTTGGGATAAACTGTGGGGTTTTAAGTGGGTGGGGGTTTTAAATGGGTGGGGATTTTAAGTAAAAGTGGGGTTTTTAAGTGGGTGGGGGTTTTAAAGTAAAAGTGGGATTTTTAGTGGGTGGGATTTTTAGTGGGTGGGATTTTTAGTGGGTGGGATTTTTAGTAAAACTGGGGTTTAAAGGTAAAACTGGGGTTTAAAGGTAAAACTGGGGTTTTTAAGTGGGATTTGAAGTAAAAGTGGGATTTGAAATGGGTGGGATTTTTAGTGGGGTTTCAAGTGAATGGGATTTGAAGTAAAATGGGATGTGAAGTGGGTGGGATTTTTAGTGGGATTTTTAGTGGGGTTTCAAGTGAGTGGGATTTGAAGTAAAAGTGGGGTTTAAAGTGGGTGGGGTTTAAAGCTAAAACTGGGGTTTTTAAGTGGGATTTGAAGTAAAAGTGGGATTTGAAATGGGTGGGGTTTTAAAGTAAAAATGGGATTTTTAGTAAAAGTGGGGTTTTGAGTGGGTTTTCAAGTGAGTGGGATTTTTAGTGGGATTTTAGCAAACTTTTAGCAAACTCAGCTCAGTGGAATTCCCTGACTCACTCTCAGTCAGGAACAGCAGGAGCTGCTCCTGTGCCTTGGGCCGTGTCCCTGGGCCCTGGGGTGGGGCTGGGCTGCCCTGCTGGGTTTTCCCTTTTTTGTCTCCTCCTGATCTCGTTCTGAATTCCTGCAGATCCAGCTGGAAATCCGTCCCTACGGAGGATTTGCTCTCCATGCAATCCTTCAGCAGACTCTGCAAGGAAAAGGAAGGGATGGAGCAGTGCCTGGGCAAAGCTGGGGAATTTCTCTGCCTCCCTGAGGATGAGTTCTCTGGGGTAGGTAAGGCAGGGCTGGAGCACCAGACCTCACAATCAGTAAAAAAACCCCTCAAAACCCCCCTAAATTCATAATTTTGGGCATCTCCTCCTTTGGAAATCTCTTTTCCTCCTATCCCTTTCCAATTTCTTCAAGCGTTACATTCCTGGTCTTTATTTTCAGCCATTTTCTTCATATATATAAAATACTTATATTCATATTTATATTCACATTTAAAATGTGAATTTCATCATTCAGTACAGCTGCACTCATGGTCTAATTAACATTATACCATTATTTTTATGTCCTATGCATATTCAACTAAAAAACATTCAGGGTTTGCTTTTTTCTAACCTGAAATGGATCAAAACTCCTTGAAATATTCTCAGTTTTTTTCTCTTCCAGGGACTGCTTTAGCTGTTCCTTCAGCTTCCTCATTTTCTGCTCTCTGAATTTTTTCACTCCGTTGGTTGTGACGTTTGCATCATCCACAAACTGTAAATGGGAAAAAAAAAAGATCCAAACCCAAAAATCCTGGTGTGGCTTTGGGAATTTTGATATATTTTAAATTTTACCTTCTCCTGGCTGCAGCTTTTTAAGGTTCTGATTATCTCCTTAAAGTGGGTTTCTCTCAGCTGTAATAATCTGGCAGCTTGTAGAAATTCCAGCACTAAAAATAAATATTCTGTGTTGTCCTTCAGGAGCTGCAAAATGTCCCGGCTGTCCTCATCCATTGATAAATCCTGGAAGGGAAATTGGGCACCTGGAAGATCTAAATCTCCTTTGGTTAATTTAATTTACACACAATGGGTTGAGGAAAGGTTTCAAAATGCAATTTTTTTTAAAAAAAGCAGCAGAAATTTGGTAAAAACATCTCACAATTCTTTATTTTTCTTGTTTATAAACACCCAAATAACAAACCCATGACTGCTGAAAAGAAATTGAAGATTCTCAAAGGAGCCTTACATAAATTTATGTTAAAAGTTGAAGTGTCTGATTTTTAGGAGAAAATCCCAGGATGCTTTTGATCTTTTTTGGCACTAAAAAATAATTTAATTTATTTTAATCTGGAGCGAGCTTCATTTCTACAAACACTTCTCCAAACAGCCACAATCCCTGAGAGTTTGTGAAGTTTTGCAGTGACACACTCTGGGTTCTAACCCAAATTTAGAGGATTTAAACTAAAAAAAAATAGAAAAAATGAGAATTTTACTTCCAGCACGAGGTGCTCCAGGGCTGTGCCCTCCTTTTGGGATTTCAGGGCAGCGTTCCTGAGCCTGTGGCAGTCCTGGAGCAGAGTCACCCTTTGCCTCAGGTGCCTCTGGGAGAGGATGGAATAAACCACAAAATCCCCAAATTCCTGTCCTCGGGTCTCCTGCATCACTTCTGCTTCTTTGGCTTTTAGCTGGAGAGAAAACAAAGATTTCCAGGTTTTAGGAAGTGTGGAAATGTTACAATTCTGGAATTATAGAAAGCCAGGGGAGATGAAAATAAAACACCCTGAAAATAATGGAATTCATCAATTTGGACCTGATATTTCCAAGTCTGAGATTTTTTTTTTTTCCTACCCTGCTGGTAGTTGCAAACTCTTTCCCAAGGGAAAATTTCCTCAGCAAGTTTCTTCTCCAAATAATCTGGGCAAAACAAAATTCTTCTCTCAATACATTCTTTGCCAGCTGGGGTTTTTCTGTTTCTTTAGTTTAACCAATGGAATTAGGGAGGTGTCAGTCCTGTTCACCAACCATGTTAATTCTGTATTGGAATACCTTATAAAATAGGGGGAAGAATTGGAAAATAAAACTTTCCATGCTCCTCTTGCCTTCTGAGGATTATTCTGGAGTCAATCATCTTTATTTGGTGTCCAACAGCGACACATCAACTTCCAAAACGCCTTTTAATTTTTTCCCTGGACAGCACAAGTTAACTAATTGGGAATGCCCTAAAACATTCCTGAAATAACAAAGTTTTCACTGAGCTCCCCTGTGGGCTTGATATTTCTGGCTCTGAGAGATTTAAACCTGCTAGCAGAAAACTCCAAAACAAAAATGTAAAGATCAGAAGGCTTAGAAGACTTGTGAAAAACAGGGTGACACTGTGCTCTTTGCCTTCTAAGATTTTTTTAGATTTTTTAGATTTTTAAAATTTTTTTAGATTATTTTTTAGATTATTTTAGATTTTTTTAGATTATTTTTTAGATTGTTTTAGATTTTTTTAGGTTTTTTAGATTTTTTAGGGTTTTTTAGATTTTTTTTAGATTTATTTTAGATTTATTTTTAGATTTAGTTTAGATATTTTTAGATTTTTAGATTTTTAGATTTTTTTAGATTTTTTTTAGATTTTTTAGATTTTTTTTAGTTTTTTTTAGTTTTTTTTAGATTTTTTTAGATTTTTTTAGATTTTTTTAGATTTTTTTTAGATTTTTTCGATTTTTTTTTAGATTTTTTTTAGATTTTTATTTTTTAAGGTTTTTTTTAGTTTTTAGGGGTTTTTTAGAATTTTTTAGATATATTTAGATATTTTTAGATTTTATTTTTTTTATTTTTTAATTTTTTTTAGATTTTTTTTAGATTTTTTTTAGATTTTTTTTAGATTTTTTTAGATTTTTTTTAGATACTTTTTTAGACACTTTTTTAGACACTTCCTCTTTCTTTCATGTCCTACACCGACTCTCCCCCCCCTCTCTGTGGCTGCTCAGGACCATCCCCGCTGTTCTCCCTGCGGTACCTGCTCCTCCGCCTGCGTTCTCAGCTCCAGCCTGAACCGTGCCTGCAGTTTGCTCAGCTCAGCCTCTGCCTCGGCGCTCAGCCCCTTCAGCAAATCCCCCTGGCTGTGGTGCTCCCGCAGGAATTCCGCTGCTCTGGCCGCCTGCTGCCGCTCCCTGCTCATGGCTGCCTCCTGGGCCGCGTCCTCGCCCCGGGTCTGGCGGCTGAACCTGCTCAGGATCCCGCTGGCACCTCCCGGGCAAGCCCCGGCCTGCAGCAGGGGGAGAAAATGGGGTTGGGTTGGGTTTGGGTTTGGGTTGGTTGGTTTGTTGGCTTTGGGTTTTTTTGGTTGGCTTTGGGTTTTTTGGGTTTGGTTGGGTTGTTTGGGTTGGGTTGGTTGGGGTTGGGTTGGGTTGGTTGGGGTTTTTGGGGTATAGTTGGTTGGGTTTTTTGGTTGGTTTAGTTGGTTTTTTTGGGTTTGTTTGATTGGGGTTTTTGGGTTGGTTTAGTTGGGTTTTGGGGGATTGTTTGGTTGGGTTTTTCGGGTTGGTTTGGTTGGTGTTTTTCAGTTTGGTTGGTGGGGGTTTTTGGGGTGGTTTGGTGGGGGTTTTTGGGGTGGTTTGGTTGGGATTTTTGGGGTTGTTTGGTGGGGTTTTTTGGGTTGGTTGGTTGGGTTTTTTGGGTTGGTTTGGTTGGGTTTTGGGTTGGTCTGGTTGGGTTTTTTGGGGTTTGGTTGGTTGGGTTTTTTGGGTTTTGGCTGGTTGGGTTTTATGAGTTGGTTTGCTTGGGCTTTTTGGGGTTGCTTGGGTTTTATGGGTTTGTCTGCTTGGGGTTTATGGGTTTGTTTGGGGGTTTTGAGTTGGTTTGTTTGGGGATTTTGAGCTGGTTTGTTTGTTTGGGTTTCTTGGGGTTGGTTTTGCTGGTTTTTTGTGTGAGGTTTTTTGGGTTTTTTTTTAATAGAAATCACCAGGTTTTTTGTAGCACTGGGCATAATTACAGGGGGTTGAAGAGCGGGGTTCTGCACAGGAGGTTTCTGTGGATTTTTGGGCATTTCTCCACTGGGAGTTTTGTGAGCTGCCTTGAGGCTCATGCTGGGATGGGGGAGGCAGGAAAATCACAAAACCCCCACAAAATTTCTGTGGATTTTTGGTCAGGATGGGCATTTATCCACTGGGAGTTTTGTGAGGTGCCTTGAGGCACAAAAATCCCAAAATGCCTCTACCTGGAGGTGGCTGTAGAGATCCAGGACTCTGTAGAGGCACCTGAGGCTCAGAGCTTCCAGCTTCACAATCTTCATCCCTGACACCTGCAGCATCCGAGTTACAGAGTCCGGGGAGCGCTCGACTTCATGGGGAGATTTCTGTTAAAAAGATTTTTAAAAAGTGGGATTTTCTACACCTGCAGAGAGCTCTGTGGGCAGCAGGGGCAGAGAAGCCAAATTCCCAGGGGGACCTGGAAAATCTGAATTTCTGGTGATTTTTAAGGTGCTCTGATAACCACAGAACAGCCAAAGCCCCCCAATAGAGGTGAAATCCCTTCCTGCACTGCAGAGAGGTGACAAAAACCCCCAGAAAACTCCTCAAACTCACCTGCTGCTGGCTGAGGTCCTGGTTTGGGCTTTGCAAGCCAAGCAGACAAAAGTCCAGCTGGTGGGGAAGTTCCTCCAGGAAATGTTGGGGCTGTTTGGGCACTGCCAGCTCCGGGCTGAGGCCGGAACGTTGGATTTCATCCAGGTGTCTCTGGAGCAGCGCTTGTCCAGCCTGGCTGTGGCGTTCTGAGAGCTCCTCCAGGAGTGAATCCAGCGTGCCAGCCCTGCTCTCCAGCCCCTGAAATGATGGACATCCCATCTGCACGGTCAGGAGCACCAGGTGAAGGAGAATTGAGGGGAGTAATGTGTAAAATACTCAGCCGGGAATTAAAAATCCCTGTTTGTTTAAGTGCCATGAGTGGGGTTTTAAAAATCCTTGCTCATTTAAGTGCCATGAATGGGATTTTTAAAATCTTTAAGTGCCATGAATGAGTGGGGTTTTAAAAATCTTTATTTGTTTAAGTGCCATCAGTGAGATTTTTAAAATCCCTGTTCATTCACGTACTGTCACTGGGATTTCTAAAAATCCCTCTTCATTTAAGTGCTATCACTGCAATTTTAAGAATTCCTGTTCATTTAAGTGCCATGAGTGGGGTTTTTAAAATCCCTGTTCATTTGAGTGCAATCAGTGGGATTTTTAAAAATCCCTGTTCATTTGAGTGCAATCAGTGGATTTTTAAAAATCCCTGTTCATTCAAGTGCTATGAATGAGTGGGGTTTTAAAAATCCCTGTTCATTGAAGAGAAATCAGTGGGATTTTAAGAAATCCCTGTTCATTAAGTGCCATCAGTGGGATTTTAAATATCCCTGTTCATTTAAGTGCCATCAGTGAGCTTAAAACCCTAAAAGTTACTGAAAATAAAAGGTCACTGCTTCTTATGCCTCAACACTGAGAGAAAAAAAACTGAGCCTGGTTCTGTTTTGCTTTACCATAATCAGATTTTTTCCCCCCTTCTCCAATAAACAACTTTATGCTTCAATTTTTGGAAGCAACGTGGGAAGGCTGAAAGGAATTGAGACAGGCAAGGGAAAACTTTCTTCTCCTGTGTGTCAGCCGGGAAATCTGGGATGGCCCGGGGCCAGCCTTGTCCGGGTTCCCGGGGCCGGACTTGTCCCGGTTCCCGGGGCCGGCCTTGTCCGGGTTCCCGGGGCCGGCCTTGTCCCGGTTCCCGGGGCCAGCCTTGTCCGGGTTCCCGGGGCCAGCCTTGTCCGGGTTCCCGGGGCCGGACTTGTCCCGTTCCCCGGGCCAGCCTTGTCCCGTTCCCCGGGCCAGCCTTACCCCGGTCCCGGTGCGAGGTTCCCGGGACGCTCGGTAGAAGGAGCAGAGCGCGCCCATCTCCCGGGCCAGCAGCGCCACCTCCAGCTGTGCCCGCTCCCAGCTGTGCTTCTCCCACAGGAACCTGCGGCCAGATGTGCACAGAGAGCCTGAGAACATCCCTGCCCTCCCAAACCAGTGCCGTCAGCGCTGCCCTCATCCCCGCGGGTCAGTGTTAGACACAAAAAAAAAGAAAATAGACTCCGAAATTCAGAAGGCAAAGCACAGAAAGATTTATTGTCTGATCCTTCTTACTGTTTTATAAATTCTGAATACAGATTGACATGATCAGTGACTAGGAACAGCACTTCTCTAATTCCATCTAGAGAAATAGAATTGGAATTATATTATTGGAATTATATTATTGGAATTATATTATTGGAATTATATTATTGGAATTATATTATTGGAATTATATTATTGGAATTATATTATTGGAATTATATTATATTATTGGAATTATATTATATTATTGGAATTATATTATATTATTGGAATTATATTATATTATTGGAATTATATTATATTATTGGAATTATTATATTATTGGAATTATTATATTATTGGAATTATAATTCTAAACGAGAGAAATAGAAAAACACCACCTGGGGAAGATGGTTTTGAGGAAGAATAGCTGTTTTTACAAGATGGTTTTGAGGAAGAATTGTTGTTTTTACAAATTGGTTTTGAGGAAGAATAGCTGTTTTTACAAAATGGTTTTGAGGAAGAATAATTGTTTTTACAAATTGGTTTTGAGAAAGAATTCTTTTTACAAGATTATTTTGAAGGAAACCTTGTTGAGACGTTTTCCCTTAGCAAAGAGCCAGCAGCTGTTAGAAAGCTAAAAATTTTCTCTGACTCAAAAATACCAGGTGCACAGCCACGCCCCTGGAGGGCTCAGGGAGCAGCAGCAGGTGAGTTTGAGGCGTTTTCTGAGCTTTTTGTCCCCTCCCTGCAGTGCAGGGACGTCACCCCCTGTGGGTGGCTTTGGCCACATTAAACATGACCAGAAATTCAGATTTTCCAGTTCTCCCTGGGAATTGGGCTTCTCTGTTCCTGCTGCCCACAGAGCTCTTTGCAGGTGTAAAAAACCCCACTTTTTAAAAATCTTTAAATTTTTAAAAGATTTAATATTTTAAAATTTAAATTTTTTAACAGGAACATCCTTGGGAAGTTGAATGTTCCCCAGGCTCTGTAACTTTTGAGCCACACACCGTGCCCAAAGATAAACTCCCTGAGAGGAAAAAACTTGCAAATAATGTATTTTTATGACCAGAAATGAGGGAATTATGAGGATTTCTCACCTTTTCTGCATTTCTTGCTGCACGTGGGTGATCCTTGGTGCAGGTGAGGGGAGCAGGGCAGGGGATGCTGTGGAAGCTGGAGAGGTTTCCTGATTTTCTTCACTTTTTAACATTTCTGTGTGAGCAGCAGAGGCTTTTAAAGTGCTCCTCGAGGAGTAACCTGGACAAGAAACAGAAGAAAATCTATTTTCTGCAAGAAATTAATTATTTTTCAAACTTTACCTTAACTTTGGTGAGGGCTGGCAAGGAAAATTGAGCCTTTCAGGTGATTTCAGGGCTCGTCCCAGCCTGGGGCAAATTTCCACCAATTTAATTTGCTGGTTAAGCCCGAGGAGATCTTCAACAAAATGGGACCAAAATTCAATTTACAGCTGTCAGATAGAGAATCTTCTGGATTTAAAGTTGAAATAATACAAGAATAAAATCAGGGAAGAGGCAGTGCCTTTCTCTCTCTCTTACCTGGGCTCTCAGGTGATAAATTGTTTTTTCTGCTTTCCTGCAGGGTCTGAAGCACAGCCTGGAGCAGAGGGATCAGTTTTTGTGGGATGGATTCCCATGGATTACTGGAGGCTCCACTGAGGCCATAAAATCCGGTGGTCTGGGGGTTTTCCAGCAGTGACCCAGGGAGAGGCACCTGGAACAGCACAGAGCAGACAGAGGCTGCATGAAATCTGTCAAAAATAGAATTTTATAAAATCAAACCTCTTGGCATTCACTGCCTGTCCTTGAAAAACTCCAATTACAGATTAATACCAGTGATCCAATAAATTCTACAGCAACTTCAAAGCCTTTTCCAGTGGTTCTTGTCCCAAACTCTCAGATTTTTCACATCCTCCAAGTCGATGGAAATGTCACAAATATGATTTGAACTTTTGCTTTTATTTAATGTTTTTCTCATGTAATTTTTTTGTTATTTTGCTCTGATCTCTCGCAGTTCTGGGTGTCACCTCTCATTTATGGACAAATTGTTTTGCAGCCTATAAAATATTAAATATCTGCTGTACTAAAAGTGACATTTTACACCTAACATTTCTAGAACAGAATTCAATTTATTATTCTGTGTATCAATTTAATTCACCATTCCGTGTACAAATTCCATTTGTTATTCCCTGAATAAATTCCATTTGTTATTCCATGTATAAATTCAATTCGTTATTCCATGTATAAATTCC
Source organism: Acrocephalus scirpaceus scirpaceus (assembly GCA_910950805.1). Lineage (NCBI taxonomy): Eukaryota > Metazoa > Chordata > Aves > Passeriformes > Sylviidae > Acrocephalus > Acrocephalus scirpaceus. The sequence goes on from OU383793.1 coordinate 1,831,245, forward strand.
ATTTGTTATTCCCTGTATAAATTCCATTTTGTTATTCCCTGTATAAATTCGATTTGTTATTCCATGTCCAAATTTCATTTATTCCATTTATAACTATTGCTGAGCTGAGCTCTACCTGCTGTTTTGCCACCGTGCTCTCATCATCCTCCTCCTTTCCTGGGATGCTCAGAGCCTTTATCCAAAGTTTTTTCAGCGAGGATATTTCATTCATTACCTTGTGATACAGAGCTTTTACCTGAGGCACAAAATAAAAATAATAATTAACAAATAAATAAAATTAAAAGCTGATTTTAGGAGTGAAGGGATCATTTGGAGCTGGTATTAAGTATTTATGTATTAAATCCCAGCCTAGGGTCGATATTTGATGCTCAGATTGGGGAATGAAGATTTTTCCACATTATTTCTCTGTTAAATGCTTGCCTGATCCAGCTCCCTCTGCTGTCTTTAAACCTCACCTGGAGGTGCCACAGGTGGGTTCAGATTTGGGCTGTGAAATGCTCTCCTATTAATTCCAGCAGCAAAATTTCTATATTTACTATAAAATTCAAATAACATCCTCATCTAGTTATTTATTCATCTCTCCTCAGTTCAACCTGCAGCTCTCCAGTGTAGAAAATCCATTTTTGTATTTTTTTTCTTTCCATTTTACAGATGAAAAGTTGAAGCTGGAAGCTGAAGTCTCCTCCCAAAAATTCTCAGTTCAGCACCAAGAGAAAAAATTCGAAGAAAATCAAAATATTTTGCCTTGAGGCCAATCCTCTTCCCAATTTTAGAAAATGCTGAATTAAATGAGGATTTATTTATTTATCACATCCTAAACAGATGAAAATGGAGGTAAAGCATCCACCTCCTTGTCCAGGGTTAATGAAACAATGGGAACAGCCAAAATTATTTGGTTTTAGGTTTTCCTACATAAAAAGCAGCACAAATAAATGATTTTTACCTCTTCTTGGAAGTGGCCCAGCGTGGTGGTGACAGACTGGGACTGCCCCTGCAGGAGCTCAAAGAAAACCTTGGTGTCAAAAGATTCGAGGTCAATTTGTCCTTCAGGCTCCCAGGCATCCCCTCTCCTCGGGGAACAGGCTGGAAATGGGAATTTTTCCTTTATTAATTTAGGTTTATTTTTTCTTTCAGTTCTATTTTATGACTTTTGGGGTCGGTTCTGACCATAAATGCCTGGGACTCCCAGAATTCAGCAGCCTGAGGGTTCCGTTCTGTGCAGAACCTCCCTGATTGGGGTTTTTTTTGGGGTTTTGGGGGTGTTCTTTGGGGGGGGTTGGGGCTTTTTGGGGGATTTGGGGGGCGTTTTTTGGGTGTTTATGGGGTTTTCTTGGGGGGGGGTCTGGGTTTTTGGGGGGCGTGTTTTGGGGGGTTTAGTGGTTTTTTTTCTGGGTTTTTGGGGATTTTTGGGGTTTTTTTAATGGGTTTTTGGGGTGTTTTGGGGGGGTTTTTGGGGGGGTTCTGGGTTTTGGGGGGGCGTTTTTTTTGATGTTTTTGGGGTGGTTTTGGGGGGTTTTTTGGGGGGGTTTCTGGGGTTTTGGGAGGCGTTTTTTGGGGGGGGTTCTGGGTTTGGGGGAGCGGTTTTTGGGTGTTTTGGGGGTTGTTTTCCCTGAGTTTTTGGGGATTTTTGGGGGGTTTTTCTGGGGTTTTGGGGGGGCGTTTTTTGGGTGTTCTGGGGGGTATTTTTGTGGGGGAGGTTTCTGGGTTTTTTGAGGGGCATTGGGTGTTTTGGGGGGTATTTTGGGGGGGGAGATTTCTGGGTTTTTGGGGGCGTTTTTTGAGGGTTTTGGGGTTTTTTGGGGGGGTCTCTGGGCTTTTGGGGGGGCGGTTTTGGGTGTTTTGGGGGGTATTTTTGGGGGCATTTTTTGGGTGTTTTGGGGGATTTTCTGGGGCGGTTTTCTGCGGTTTTGGGGGGCGTTTTTGGGGGGTTTTTAGGGGGGGTTCTGGGGTTTTGGGGCGCGTTTTTTTGGGGTTTTTTGGAATTTTTCTTGCCTGACCTGTCCCAGCAGCGCTGCAGGAATTCCCAGCCTGGTGCTGCAGCGAGGGGTGAGTTTTTCTCACTGCGAAAACAACGGGAATTTTGGAGGAAAATCCGTCCAGGTTGTACCGGAGCTGCCGCCGGCGGAACGCGGGGCGGGCGCTGCCCGGGCGGGCCCAGCCCAGGCCCTGGCACAGGAGCTGCAAACAAAAAAAAATTCATCAAATAATTCAATTTTTCTTATTTTTACCTCTCCCATCAACGTGATTCGCTCACCAACCCTCATCCATCATCACCCTGAGAGCCTGGACGCTGATTATTAATGATCATTAATTTGATTATTAATTTGATTATTAATTTGATCATTTCCCAACCAGCAGAATTCGTGATCCCAGCTGACACCGAGGGGAAGGAAGTGAAATCATCTGCTGGGTGAATAAATCACATTTTCTGTCATTACCTCGGGAGTCTGGTTGCAGGAAAAAATCCAACTTTTGCTTATATTTAATATTTTTCTCATAGAAGTTTTTTGTTATTTTGCTCTGATCCCTTGCAGGTTTTGGGTGTCATTTCTTGTTTACGGAAAAAATTAATTGTGCAAAGAAGTGCTAGAAAAAAATTTAATAATTTTTTTAAATTTTAATTTTTTTAATTTTAATAGTTTTAAAAATAAAAATTAATATATATTTTTAAATTAAAAATTAATGAATTTTTTGGGAGGGTTTTACCCGAAGTCTTGGATTTGAAGCTGATCTCAGGTGTGTTGTGATCACTTTTGTCTGAATTAGGAGAGCAAACCTGAATGTCTCAGGAATAAAAAAATGGAAGAAATTTATGAAATTGATTATTTATGACTGACAAGTCTTTCGGTAAAAATAATATTTGTCTTTATTTTGAGGTAGTTTTGGTCAGACATTAAAAAAAAAAATCATGTTGTCTCATTGATTAATGAGAAAATAAGAATGGAATTCATCTACACCTTGAATGTCTTTGAGAGGTTTATGAACCAGGGCTTTTATGGGATATTTTTGGGGGTTATATATAAATATATTGAATGTCTTTGAGGGGGTTATGAACCAGGGCTTTTAATGGGATTTTTTTGGGGTTATATATAAATATATTGAATGTCTTTGAGGGGGTTATGAACCAGGTTTTTAAGGGATATTTTTTGGGGGGTTATATATAAATATATTTGAGTTTTAATGGGTTCAATTCATGGAGATGAATTTTTACCCCACATATAAAACATAAAACGGGGTTGGGTCACAATTTATTCTGATTTTCAGCCTTAAGGTGTTGCTGAAGTGAACAGACAAATTATGGGTTCATTGTAGAAAATCTCACAACAATCACTAAAAAATTAGGGACTGACAAATTGTGGGTTCATTGTGTAAAATCCTACCATGTTCACTAAAAAATTTGGATTAATTTGACTCACCGCCAGTGCCAGGGAGGCGGCCAGCAGCAGGAGCAGCCCCGCGGTGAGCCCGGCGATCGCTGCGCGGTCCGGGCGCAGCAGCAGCTCCGTCCTCCTGCCGATCCCCGCCTGCACGGCGGAGCGGGGCGCGCTGGGGAGGAACGGACCGCGCTCGTAGCACTGAGCGCCCGCCGGCATCACCCGGACGTACTGCACGGCAGCACAATTTAGAATTCAAGTTATTTAAATTAGGTTTTGTACTTACACAATCAAACTTGGCAAGAATTGCCCCGTTTCCCTCGTACAAACAAACTCAAATTTATTTTTGTGCTATAAAAAGATGCTCACTGTTGTTTCTGCAGCCTTGTAAAATTGTAAATTTTATATTATAATATATATAGTTTTAATATATATTATGTTAAAAATATAATAAATATAATATAATATATATATATTAAAATATAAAATATATATTAAATATTTATAATACATATACTCAATATATATTAATATATAATATATATTAATATATATTAATATATACAACATAATATATATTAATATATATTATAGATATTAAATAATATAATATAATATAATATAATATAATATAATATAATATATATTATATTATATTATATTATATTATATATATTTAATATATAGTATGTAAAAATACATCTAATAGATAATAAATACATTATATTTATTCTATTACATATATTAATATATATTATATCTATTATATATTAATATATACAATATAATATATATTTATAGATATTATAGGTATTAAATAATATAATATATATTAAATAATATAATATAATATAATATAATATAATATAATATAATATATATTATATTATATTATATTATATTATATTATATTATATTATTTAATATATAGTATGTAAAAATACATCTAATAGATAACAAATACAGTATATTTATTCTATTATTTTATTTTTATTAATTTGTTATATTTAATTTTTATTTCTATTTGTTCTACTATTTCTGTTATTTCTATTTATTGATTCGATTATCATAATATTAAATATTTATTAAAATATGATATGGAAATAGAGAAAATATAATTTGATATTTCTATTTCATATAATTATAGAATAAAAAGAAATTATTATAATATAATATAATACAATATAATACAATATAATATAATATAATATATATTATATTATATTATATTATATTATATTATATTATAATATATATATAATATATATTATATATATAATATTATAGTATAATATAATATATTATATTATATTATATTATATTATATTACATTACATTATTTATATATAATATGTATTTTTAAAAATATAAATTATAAATTTAAAATATCAATCAAATGTTATCTCTATAATATAAAAATATAAAAATATTGTTTATGTATTTTATAAAAATATAATTTAAAAATTATAAATAAAAAAAGGGATTTTCTGGGTACAAACCATTCTCTTGTGTTTATTGCTGCTCAGGCGGAGCACGTAAGTGCCAGGGGTCCGAAAGTGGAAAAGGAACAGGAAAAATTCCTGGGAATTTCTGGAAATCTCCCCGATTTCCTCCCTGAGGCTCCGGAAATCTCCCCAGTCAAATTCAGCATTTGTGTTGTACAGGTTGTTTCTAGGAGGGAAAACATAAAAATTTCTTGTCTTTGCCTTTTTATTTTAATTATTTTTTCCTTCTAGGCTCATAAATAGGGCAGGGATTTATAAATTCAGATTTCTTGTCCATCACACCAATAAATTCAGGAGCACCAGAGGGATTTCAGACACTGAAATGTCCCCACAGCTCCAGAATTTCCTCACCCAGCTCTGGTTTGGGATGATCCAACCACCTCTCCTCCCCAAAAATACAACAATTAACCTGAAGGAGCAGGAATTTTTATTTACCTGAGCAAAAATTCCTGGGAGCCCTTTTAGGTCAGAAACAGCACAGCCAAGACAGGAGGAGCAGTGAGTACAGATTGAATTCTGCCTCTTTTAATAAATAAATATTAATTTCTTACTGACTTAAATGCTGTTCCCTACAGTGCACAGTAGGAAAATGTGTAAAATACATTGAATTATCTTTAATAATGAGAATTTCACTGCTCCTTGTCACGTTTCCCTTCATTTCCATATTGGAAAAAGGTGAGGAATTTCTTTTTGCTGAAATAAAAATGCGTTTGCTGAGTTATTTTTGTGTTCTGGGTTGGACTCACACGTCATAAAGCGGGAAATGCTCCCTGGAGATGATGAACACGAAGGTGACGTTGGCGCTGATGCACGTGGTGGGGTTGAGGATGCCCAAAAATTTGGGTTGGGCTGTGGAATTTGGGGGGTTCAGGCTTTGATCCCCGGGATCCCTGCACCCCTCGGGGCCAGGGGGATCTGTGAGAGCAAACAGCAGCCTCAGGAGATGGAAATTGCTTTTTAGAGTCATAAATACATTCATAAATATATAAAAATAATTTTAAAAATTAAATACATAAATGTAAGTATAAACATATAAATATACATATATACAATTTTATAGACATATAAATAAAAAGTTATATATAAAATTATATATATAAATACAGAATTGCAAATATAAATATAAATTATATATATAGTTATATAAACTATATATAGTAAATATATATACAAAATTATAAATATGGTTTAAAGTATAAATATAAATAAATATATATAAGATATCTGTATGCATATTTTTATGTAGTTTAAATATACATGACTATATATATAACTATATATACAGCTCTATATATATAGCTATATATATAACTATATATAATTAAATACTTATATATATAATTATATATACTCTATATATGTGTATATATAATTATTATATATATAATATAACATATAACATATTATATATATAATATAATATATAATATATTATATATATATATATAATCTTTATATATATTTAACTATATATATAATTATATATAGTTAAATATATAATTAAATATATATAACTATGTATAGTTAAAGTAGAAATATAAATATAAAATATAAATATAGTTTAAATAAAAATATAAAGTATAAATATAAAGTATAAATATAAATAAATATTATATATATGTGTACGTATATTTTTATATAGTTTAAGAATACATGGCTATATATATAACTATATATACACGTATATAAATAACTATATATATAGCTATATATATAACTATATATAGTTAAATAGATAGTTAAATATATAACTATATATATAATTAAATATATAGTTATATATACATAACTATATATAGTTAAAGTATAAATATAAATATAAAATATAAACATAGTTTAAATAAAATATAAAGTATAAATATAGTTTAAAGTATAAATATAAATAAATATATTATATATATTTGTATGTATATTTTTATATAGTTTAAATATACATGGCTATATATATAACTATATATACAGCTATATAAATAACTATATAGAGTTAAATAGTTAAATAGATATAACTATATATATAATTAAATAGTTAAATATATATAACTATATATAGTTAAAATATAAATATAAATATCATTTAAATATAAATATCATTTAAATATAGTTTAAAGTATAAATATAGTTTAGAGTATAAATATAAATAAATATATTATATATATGTGTATCTATATTTTTTTATATATATATATTTTTTTTTTCAAATTTATTTCCAGACTTAGGTTCACTGTCAAGACAATGTGAAAAGAGAGAAGCAGAGAATTCCAGACTCATCCCAGCTCTGCCCAAAGTGAGGGATGGGAACAGGAAAACCCCAGCAGGAGCTCAGGAGCAGCAGGGCTGCACCGAATTCTGATTATTTTGGTATTTCCTGAGGGAATTCTGGGGTGTTCCCTGCAGGGCGTGGGAGGGGCTGTGTGCACAATTCATTTTTAGAATATCTTTATTTAATACAATTTAGGGGCTTTGCAGAACTCACCTGGAGCTGCTGCTGGAGGAGGAATCATTTCCTGCAGTGCTGAATCCTCATTCAGCACAATGAGGTCGTGAATTAATTGAGGGTCAGGATTATAAACCCCTAAAAATCCTTTCCCTGGAGGGGTACAAAAAAATTTGATTATTTCTGATTTTCAGTGTGAATTTTGCTCTGAATTCATTAATTTTTTTTCCTAAAATATCTGCTCAGCAAAGCCCCCAAGCATGACTTGCAAGCTCTAAACCCAAATGGGATCATTTTTAGCACATCCTTCTCACTCTAGGGCAGATTTTAAAATGTTTGGGGTTTTCTCAAAGCCTTTGGGGTTTTTTTGATCCATCAATTGGTGTAACTTGTTTGAAATCAATGAACCTGCACAGGGGCAAACGAGATTTTCCTGATGTTGGTATTGAATTTTCTGTGCAAATTGTGCTTTTTGGCCTGGGTCTGGAACTCCGAGGGGAAATTTTTGAATTTTTGAATTGAATCCTTTGAATTTTACTCACTAAAAGCTCATTAAAATCTCAATCCCAAAGAAAAAAACCTGTGCGGGTGAAGGAGCTGAGAAGGGATTCCAGCTGTGTTTGTTGTAAATTTGGGAAGGAAACCCCTGAATATCTGCCCTTTTCTGTACGACTGGAAATGCACAAAATTCGTTTGGAAATGCACAAATTTCCTTTGGAAATACAAAAATTTCCTTTGGAAATGCACAGATTTCCTTTGGAAAAGCACAGATTTCCTTTGGAAACACATAAGTTGCCTTTGGGAACACACAAATTTCTTTTGGATATGCACGAATTTCCTTTGGAAATACAAAAATTTCCTTTGGAAATGCACAAAACTTCTTTGGAAATACAAAAATTTCCTTTGGAAATACAAAAAATTTCCTTTGGAAATGCACAAAATTCCTTTGGAAATGCACAAATTTCAAACAAACGTTCTGGGACTGAGCAGGATAAATTTTGTGTGGAGTGCTAAACTTCCATTGCCGTTCTCAGGACACAAACATCGAGATTTCCCATTATTTGTGTTTTAAACACCATGGAAATTCTTTTTTTGTGCAAACCCCACTTGATCCCCCGATAATTTCTTTCCCTCACCGCTCATCTCCACGACGTGTGCTGGGTGGGTTTCCTGTCCTGCAGCACACAAATCTTCCAAAGAGAAATTCGGTCTGGGCAGAACTTTCCTTAAACCTTCTAAGAAAACAGCAGTCTAAGAAAAAAATAATTCAGATTTTTTAAATTATTATTATTATTTTTTAACCTTATTTTTTTCATGCTCAAAACACAATTTAAAATTACTTTATGTATGTAATAGAATAACGTTCGGGGATTTTTTTTTCTTGTTGTTGTTGCATTTTAGAATTTTCTGAGCAAAAGGAAGGAGGGGCAGAGCCTGACAGAAGCAGGGAGGTGATGAGTGGGAATGAGGATTGGATGGGATGGAGGTGGGACAATCCAGAGATCCCTGGAGTCAGGGCTGGGTTTGGAGTTCATTGCACAGGGCGTGGGTGAAGGGGCCCTGCCACGAACTGCCAGGTACAGCTCAGAGCAGAGAGAGAGTGAGGAGAGAGTGAAGAAGAGAAGGAGCAAGAGAAGAGAAAGAGAGAGAGCGAAGTTCCCATTCCAATCCATTAAATCTTCTATACCAAATATTCTAATTTACACCAACCAATCCAGCACAAGATACAAATCCTACAGCATTTACACACAGCCTATAAGAATCACTACATTCCCATCCTGTGTTATATTTTAAACCCTAAAAACGACTCTTGGGACCCCTCCTGCCGAGCCAGCAGGGTCTGCTCTGACCCTTGGGCTCTTGGTAAGGAGAAGGGCATTGTTTAATTAATTAATTTAATTGTTTAACCTTCAGCTGGCCATACCATTGTTTTCCAGTTGTTCAGTAACCAAAGCTCGGCATCTCAGACATCCAAACTTGCCTTCAACTCTATTTCACTGATAGGTTTCATATTCTCTAAATCTAAGTGGTTGCATTTATAAGAATTTCCTGTTTCACCTTCCCCAACAATGATGGGAATCAGATTTTATTTTCTCACCTTGCTGCCGTCGCTGTGTTTGATGAGCAGCTGAGTTTTCCTCTCTGCACAGCTGAGCTGCAGGGTGGATTTTTGGTGCCTTCTGCACTGGGGGTCGCAGAGCCCCTCCAGGCTGTCCCAGCCACAATCGCACAGCCCGAGGGCTTTGTCAAAGCCCCGGAAATCCCCGGGGGCAGCGCAGACCTGCGGGAGGGAACAGCGACATTGGGGGGCTCAGGGATTGTTCCAGGGGATCCCTGCACTCTGCGGGGCTGGGGGGATCTGTGAGATGGAAATTCCTTTTTAGAGTCATAAATATATTCGTAAATGTATCAAATATATCTATAAATTAATACTTAAGAAGTATATATAAATATAAAAATAAATATCTAGAATATATACACACATATATAGACTATAGATGTATTTCTATTTACTTATTTATATTTTATATAAATACTAATATATATATTTATATATAATATATATAAATATATTTTATATAAATAGATACTTTATCTATTTTGATTTCTATTTATCTTTCTCTTTACTTTTTAATATTTATATATACTTTATCTACTTTTATTTACTTTTCTATATATATTTTTTACTTCTTTCTTTTTACTTACATATGTGTATATATATTCTAGGAATGGAATGGAATGGGATGGGATGGGATGGGATGGGATGGGATGGGATGGGATGGGATGGAATGGAATGGAATGGGATGGAATGGAATGGAATGGAATGGAATGGAATGGAATGGAATGGAATGGAATGGAATGGAATGGAATGGAATGGAATGGAATGGAATGGAATTTCAGGGGTTCCTAAAGCTGAAAAAAGAGACAAAACCTCCTGTGGAAACACAAATAACCCTCGAGCACCGTGCTGGGTGTGCCTTGGAAGGAAGAACTTGGGAATTTTGCTTTTTTTGGGTATTTTCTGCCTGATTTGGGATTTAACAGAGGTAACAATACCTTGTGGGAGCAGTAGCGAGCCCATCCTCTCTTGGTCAGGCACTGCCCGTCCTGGTTGCGCCAGGCTGAGTCCCGGCACACGGGGTAACTTTGCCTGGCACAGAGCTTCCCATCCCTCCCAGACCTCCTAAAACCGGGGGGGCAGGTGCAGAGGGCGTCACTGGGCTGGAAATTCAAACAAAAGGGATTTAGGATCCTGCGGTTTGGTGTCCATGCACCACCCCAAACTTTCAGGCCCAACAGCACAAACAAGGGTGGCTGGAGGGAGGAACAAGAAAGATGGGAGCTCACAGCCTGGAGCTGGGGTTGGACATGAAACCCCAATGTGCAAATGGAGCAAAACTGATAAAAGTGTGAGACTTTGTGACTGGTCAGCCATTTTGTGCCCATTTTGTGCCCATTTTGTGCCCATTTTGGGTCCATTTTGTGACCATTTTGTGACCATTTTGTGCCCATTTTGGGTCCATTTTGTGTCCATTTTGGGTTCATTTTGTGACCATTTTGGGTCCATTTTGTGTCCATTTTGTGACCATTTTGTGACCATTTTGGGTCCATTTTGGGTTCATTTTGTGACCATTTTTTGTCCATTTTCTGTCCATTTGTGTGACCATTTTGTGACCATTTTGTGACCATTTTGTGTCCATTTTGGGTCCATTTTGGGTTCATTTTGGGTCCATTTTGTGCCCATTTGTGTGTCCATTTGTGTGTCCATTTTGTGACCATTTTGTGACCATTTTGTGTCCATTTTTTGTCCATTTTGTGACTATTTTGTGTCCATTTTTTGTCCATTTTGTGTCCACCTTGGGTCCACCTGGTCAGCCCCCATCCTGCCCAAGCTGTGTCCTTTAAGGCCCTTCAATAAATCCCTACTTTATTCTCCAGCTCTGTCCACTCCCTGTTCCAGCTCAGCCTTCCCAAGGCATCAACATAACCCTGAGAAATTCAGAATATTTATAATCCTGGTGTCCCCACCCTTTCCCCTGTGGCTGGAAGCGACACAAAGAGAGAAATTAAAGGCGAAAATGAGCAAAAAAGTGAATTTGCTGGGAGATAAACATGAATTTTGTCTTTACCTGGAACACCTGCCCATTCCCCGGGCACACACAGGTGTGCTGCCCCTCTGCAGGCTGTGCTGCCTCGGATCCGCAGGGCAAACAGGATTTTTGGCCAGGCCTGGGGTTGAAGAAATCCACGGGGCAGGGCAGGCAGCGGTGGGAGGGCAGCGCTGCCCCCTCCGAGCGGAACGTCCCCGGCGGGCACGGCACGGGCACGGCGCTGCTGTTCCCTCCGGGGCAGAAAAAACCTCGGGACAGCAAAAATAAATTAAATCCCTGCTAGTTTTATCCCTTGTTCAGTTGTGCAGGTGAATGGCTGCGTTTCCAGTTTAAATATTGCAGTGTGTTTATGTCAGGAATTGGTTAAATGCATCCGGCTTCAACCAAAATATTCCCTAATTTCAAATATTCCCTGATTTCAAATCCCTTAATTTCAATTCCTTAATTTCAATTCCTTCATTTCAATCCCTAACTTCAATTCCCTTATTTCAAATCCCTTAATATCAATCTCCTAATTTCAATCTCCTAATTTCAATTCCCTAATTTCAATCCCTTAATTTCAATTCCCTAATTTCAATCCCCCAATTTCAATCCCTTAATTTCTATCTCCTAACTTGAATTCCCTAGTTTCAATCCCCCAATTTTAATCCCTAACTTCAATTCCCTAATTTCAATCCCTTAATTTCAATCCCTAACTTCAATTCCCTAATTTCAAATCCCTTAATATCAATCCCCTAATTTCAATCCCTTAATTTCAATTCCTTAATTTCGGTCCCTAACTTGAATTCCCTAATTTCAATCCCCTAATTTCAAATCCCTTAATTTCAATCCCTTAATTTCAATTCCCTAATTTCAATCCCCTGATTTCAACCCCAAATTTCAATCCCTTAATTTCAATCCCCTGATTTCAATGTTGTTTAATTGCACAGATGCAGAAAGGAACTTTTCCGAGATGTGAATATTAAGACAACAAAATCCAGCGCCCTGCATTCTTCTCTAAGCAAATTTCAAATTTCAGCAAGCCCAATCGATTATCTGAGAATTATCACAGCAAAATTCAAGCCTGACTGCGTTTTTATTGAGGAATACGTGACTGACAAACAAATAATCTTTGATAAATTATAAATTATCCACAAATTACCTGCTGGGCAAACTGGCAGGCTCTGTTCTCTTCCTCTGCAGTCAATCCCACTTTGGCATTCCTCATTTTGAATTTGTGTTCCCCCTGTGATGATGTCAGGAAAAGCTGGAAAAAGAGTGAAAAAGAAGAGGAAAAGGGCCATGGATTTATTGCAGCTGGAACTGCCAAAGTGGGTGAGCAGCAGAGACGTGAGGAGAGCTTTCCTCTCCTGCTGAATATTTCATGGCCAGGGAGAGTGAAAAGATTGAAATATTTATGGGAGTTATTTGAGCCCCACAGGTCAGAGCTCTGCCCAGCCCCGGGAATATTCCCCTGGAATAAAGGCAGGGAAGTGCAGATTTGGGATTCTGGAGTTTGGAAAGTTCACAAATCCTCATTTACCACCAGGGATTCTCAGTTCAGGTGGGGTCAGCTGTGGGTTTGGGATGTGCTCACCCCAAACTGCCTGAAGCAAAAATATCGTCGAGAAATTGGTGCATTTTTGGAATAAAAATTTTCATTTTGGCTATGAAAAATTAATTATCCACAGCTGGATTGCCTCCTCTGGTTTTCAATCTCTTCAGTGCAATCCAAGGACGAGGTTTTGAAGGATTTTGGGGGATTTTGGGGTGACAAAGCCGGGCAGGGCTCCTGCATCCAACGTTGTTCCTACAGCAGAGGGCAGCCTGGCTCCCTGCACGATGAGGAAGAGGGAACCGATTATATTTTATATTTTATATTTCATATTTCATATTTTATATTTATTTTATATTTCATATTTCATATTTATATTATATTTTATATTTTTATATTTTATATTTTATATTTATTTTATATTAGTTTATAGTTTATAGTTTATAGTTTATAGTTTATATTTATTTTATATAAACTCTGATGTGACAGTGAAGGATCAGTTGGTTTTTACACACAGAAAAGCTCGGAGTCTCCAGTCAAAAGCTGTGCAGCAGAAAATCCACTAAAATTTGGATTTTAAAGCAGGATTTGCTTCCATCCGAGTTCCCTGTGGCATGAACTGCAGCCTGAACCTGTACAGCAGAAAATCCACTAAAATTTGGATTTTAAAGCAGATTTGCTTCTATCTGAGTTATCTGTGCTATGAGCTGCAGCCCGAACCTGTGCAGGAGAAAATCCACTCAAATTTGGGATTTAAAGCAGGATTTGCTGCCATCCAAATTACCTGTGCAGCAGAAAATCCACTAAAATTTGGATTTTAGAGCAGGATTTGTTTCTATCTGAGTTCCCTGTGCCATGAGCTGCAGCCCGAACCTTTGCAGCAGAAAATCCACTAAAATTTGGATTTTAAAGCAGGATTTGTTTCTATCTGTGTTACCTGTGCTATGAGCTGCAGCCTAAACCTGTGCAGCAGAAAATCCCCTAAAATTTGGATTTTAGAGCAGGATTTGCCCCTATCCGAGTTCCCTGTGCCATGAGCTGCAGCCCGAGCCATCCCCCTGTGGAAGTGCCCGAACTTCGCTCCCTGTTTGGGTTCTGCATTCCCCGAGCGTGCCTGGAGTTGCCCCTTGGGAGGAATCCCGGGCAGAGGTTGGGGCGGGCAGGAATGCGGAGCTGCCCAGCCCTGCGGGGTTTGCTTTGCCTCGGGGGAAATTCTGAGAATTTGGATTTCACCCAGATGCTGCGAGGGATTGCACAGCCAGGCCAGAGGTGCTGGAATTTCTTAATAAATTATTATTTATTATTATTATTATTATTATTATTATTATTATTATGGTATTATATTATATTATATTATATTATATTATATTATATTATATTATATATATTTATTATAATATATATATAAATATATATTATATAATATAATATATATATATATAATATATATAATATATAAATAATCTATTACAACAGTAATAATATTATTAATATATGGCTATTATTATTTAATATTGTAATATATAATAATATTATTAATACATTACTTATTAAAATAATAATCTCTTGAAATAATAATTAATTATTGACATATTACTATTGTTTTTTAATATAGTAATATATTATTATAATTACTAATATTTATTATTATTATTATTATTATTATTATTATTGAGGGGTTGGTGTTTCTTGGTCTGGGTTTTTGTGTTTGTTTTTTTGTGGATTTTTTGTTTGGTTGGGGGGTGTTTTGGTTTGGGCTTTTTGGGGTTTTGGGAGGGGTTGGGGAGTTTTGTTGGGTTTTTTGGTTGGTTGGGGTTTTTTTGTTGATTTTTGTTGTTTTGGGGGGTGTTTGTTTTGGTTTGGATTTTTGGGGGTTTTTTGTGGGTTTTTTTGTGATTTTTTTCTTGATTGGGGGGTTGGATTTGGTTTGGTTTGGTTTTTTGGGGTTTTTGTTTGGTTTGCGGGGGATATTTTTTTGTTTGGGTTTTTTGGTGGTTTTTAGGGGTTTTTTGTTTGTTTGTTTGGGTTTTTAAATTTGTTTTGTTTTCTTTGTTTTGTTTATTTTGTTTGTTTTTTGTTTTACCCAGCTGGATAAAAAAAGGCGCGTTGGGCAAAGCTCCCAGCCCTGGCTCTGGCAGAGTTCATCTCTTGGGAAGTGGAAATGACCCCAGGGATCCCCTGAGGCGCTCGAGTTCCACAGGCACCAAAGGCAATGAGCAGCTTCCCTCACCTGGGAATTATTTCTGAGCCCTTTATCTGCTCCTGGCCACACAAATCAGGGACTGGGCCAGAGTAAATAAATAAATCAGCGCCCGGTGGTAAAATCTGAGTCCCAGGCTGTAACCCTGATTTCATGCCTGAGAGGTTTTGGTTTCTGAAATTCTTTTCCCTCCCAGGTGATTTTTCTGCCAACAAGAAAAATATTTTTGTAACTGTATCTATCTTATTCATTTCTTCTCACAGGAGGGGTGTCTTGAAGAAAAACCAAAAAATCCACCAAAAAAACCTAAACAAAAAACCCCAACCAACCAAACAAAAAACGCACAAAAAACTCAACAAAACAAAACAAACAAAAAAAACCCAAAAAGCCCAAACCAAAAAAAAAACCCTACAAAACAAAATCCACAAAAAAACACCTAAACAAAAAACCCCAACCAACCAAAAAAACCACACAAAAAAACTCAACAAAATCACCCCCAAAAACAAACAAACAAAAGCCCAAAACAAAAAAACCCCACAAAACAAATCCACAAAAAAAACAAACACAAAACCCAAACCAACAAACACCAAAACCCTCCACCTAATAATATAATATAATATAATATATATAATATAATATAATATAATACAATATAATACAATATAATACAATATAATATAATATAATACAATATAATATAATATATATAATATAATATAATAAATATAATATAATATAATATAAATATAATATAGTATGATATAATATAATATAATATAATATATATAATATAGTATAATATAATATAATAAATAAATATAATAAATATAATATATATAATAATAATTAAATATATTATATTATATTATATAGTATAATATAAATATATAATATAATGTAATAGGATTATATATATATAAAGACTTCTTCCCTCTGGCTTGACCAACAGGATTGAAGATTTCTGCCTTTCTTTCACCAATCAAATCTGTATAAAATAATATAAAAGGGAGACACATCCCTGTTATAAATACATGGTTTAATTCGAGTTTTCTTATTAAGAAACGTGTTATTTTTGTATGAAACAAAGTGTGTCCAGAGATCCCCCCCTGTACAGAGATCAATAACGCCAAAGGACAGGAACCAACACCCAGATAAAAATCACAATTGATTCCATCAGAATCATTCATCCCACTCAACCCACAGAAAATCCAATCACTTCTCCTTCCCGGAATTCTGAGGAACCAAGACATGATTGCATGGTGAGAACTTCAGGAATAATTCATGGACAGATTCAGAGATCAGACCAGATTTACCAGAATTTTATTCTACATACACACCAGGTGGACCATCCGAAATATTCAAATATTTACATATTCAAAGAAAGAACTGAACAATAACCTGGCCTCAGGGCACAAAATCCCAATAAAACTGATCCTCAAGAGATGGCTGGTGTGAACCAGGGGCTGCAGTCTGATGAGACTGTGTCCGAATTTTTGGTTCACCCAGATCTGATTCCTGGGGTCAGAGCTGTCAGATTGTGGCTGTTTCTCAATTTCTCACTTTGTCATTTTTTCCAATAAATTTCTTAATTGAAAATACTGAAGAAATTGTCATTTATAACATCCCTAAAATAAAAGAGTCACTTTTTAGCCTTCTGAATTTTGCTGTCAGATTGATTGTGGCTGTTTCTTGATTTCTCACTTTGTCATTTTTTTCTGATAAATTTCTTAATTGAAAATACTGAAGAAATTGTCATTTATAATTATAACATCTTTAAAATAAGAGTCACTTTTTAGCCTTCTGAATTTTGCTGTCAAATTGTGGCTGTTTCTCAATTTCTCACTTTGTCATTTTTTTCTGATAAATTTCTTAATTGAAAATACTGGAGAAATTGTCATTTATAATTATAACGTCTGTAAAATAAGAGAGTCACTTTTTAGCCTTCTGAATTTTGCTGTCAGATTGATTGTGGCTGTTTCTCAATTTCTCACTTTGTCATTTTTTCCAATAAATTTCCTAATTGAAAACATTGAAGAAATTGTCATTTATAACATCCCTAAAATAAAAGAGTCACTTTTTAGCCTTCTGAATTTTGCTGTCAGTGTGGCTGTGATATAAAACAGCGTCACTAGGCTGGGGATTTCTGGCTCTGATAAGCACGTGCAGGACTTCCCTTTTCCACAGAACCGATCCCCGCTGCGTGCCAGGGACGGGAATTTAAGAGCCCCATAAAACCCTGGGTGATGAATCAAGCCCAGGAATAATCAATGCCTGAGTCACTCTCGCAGGCTGGGCTGACTTTAGTCATCGCCTGCCTTGGCTTTTTAATCTGGCAAAGAGGAGGGAAAAAAGAGGCGAATTCTGAAAAAAATTCAAATTTTCTGTTCAGTTCTCGAAGGAAACAGAAATGAGCAGCTGTTGGTTAAATAACACCCAAACCCATCAGATTATTGAGCACAGAAATTTCACACCGGCTCGAGTAGATCCTGAAAAGAGCAAAGCAAAACCAGCTCTGGAATCTGTGAAATCATCCCTGACGCACACACAGGGAGTTTTTAAATTCACATCCTTATGTTGGGTTGGGATTCTGTTGTTTTTCCCCTTGCTGGATTTATCACTGGTGTTTTCAGTCCCTGTTAAACAAGATTAATGTTATTTTAGCTAATTTTAGCTATTTTTTAGCTAATTTTTAGCTATTTCTAGCTATTCTTAGCTACTTTTAAGCTATTATTAGCTGCCTGAAAGCTATTTTCAGCTAATTTTAGCTATTTTTTGCTATTTTTTGCTATTTTTCTCCCTGGGCATCAGGCTTTGAAATTATTTATTTTCATTCCATGGCATCTGAACAAGCAGGGAGTGATTTGTCTGTAAGACCTGTGGTTAACAACTCAGATAAGCCAAATTTTGGTCTTTTTTCTCTGTAGAATTTCATAGAAATTTCTCAGCCAGAGCAGCCACAAGCGGAATATGTTGATACACAAATATTTGATGAACTACTTGTCTCAAGCTATTCTTTTTTTCCCACATCAGCTCCACTCCCCAGATATTATTTACTGCGGGTTTTGGCTCAGCTGGAGGAGATTTGTGTTTAGATAACCCTTGGCTCACGAGCACCCGAGGAGAAGTTGTATAAGTGCTGAAATCATTTTTCAGGACTTCTGGGGAAAGGCTGGGCAGCGACATTTGGGACAGAGCCAAGGGACCTGGGGTGGCTTTTGCGGGAATTGCCCTCAATGAACTCTCAGAGCCCTAAAAAGTGCCCATAAAAGCCAAGCACGTGCCAGCCCAGCCTGTGGCTTTGTGGGGTCATTTGTCATCTCCAGAGCAACAACCACCCATGAGCTGGGGCTGTGAAAGTGGCAGGTTATATTTTTATTTTCCTTCCTCTTTCTGTGGTCTATTTCTAAAAAATTTCTATTTTTTTCCTATTTATTTCTATTTCTTTCCTGTTGTTTATTGCTCTTTGTGTTTATCCTTTTTGGGGAATCACGACCATAATGTTTTTTTAGGGGATCAAATGGGCACAGGACTTCTGGTGCTTAGGATTGGATTTTTATGTTAAAAAACAAAAATAAAACAACCCTGAAATGGTTATTAGACTGGTTATTCTGGGATAATCCTGAAAAGCCAGCTGAATCAATTAAAATTTACAATTAATTAATTAATTAATTAAAATTACAATTTAAATTTAAACAAATGAGGGTGGAGGCCAAAGAGAGCCCAGAGTTTATTCAAATCCCATGGACAACACAGTACCTGGAAGTGGTTTATTTTCACTTAGGTTTTGCAGCTGTATTTTTGCAAAGGGAATTCTTTGTAGATAGTTGGATTAAAATATAAATTTTATCTCTGATTCTAAGGGAGGAGGTGATGTGAGGAGTCAAACCTCAAAGTTTATTTAATCAGGGAGGGAACTCAGCTGAGGTTTTTTTTGGGTTTTAACAGACAAGTGGAAATAAACAGCGCTGTGAGGAAAGAAAATAAACTTCAGTGCTGGAACAACGTAAATGTCAGCGGGCTGGACTCTCAGTGCAAACAGCAGCTTGGCTCCCAGCTCCGAGGGCTGCCGGCTTCTGCAGAAGTTTATCAGCTTTCAATATCACAGCAGGGGCTGCCTGCGTGTGTGAGTAACGATTCCAGCGAAACAGAAAGGTCAGAGCTGCCGGGGAGTGCTGGGGAGTGGAATCAAAACTGCCCAGCCTGAAGCCCTGGCTCGGTGCACCAGTGCGTGAGAAACAGCCTGGGGACTGCGTGGACTGCAGAAAAAACCTTGGAGTTTTCAAAAACAATGGGAAGGGCCGTGCCAGGCGCTCCTTTTCACCTCCACTGTGATTAAATCGAGGAGCAGCGTGCTGGGATCCACCACGGCCCAGCTAAGAAGGTTCCAGAAGACTCTTGGAGGGTGATATGGAGTGATGGTGAGCTAAAACTAAAGCTCACCCGAACAAAATGGGTGTGCTGGGCTGGGACACCAATGAACTCAGCCCACAGAGAATTTATTCAGAAAATTGTGCTAATTACAATTATGTTTTGAGAATTAGGGGTGCCTCTAGCTTGAACAATACTGAGTGGCCACAGACCCAAACCTTCATCCAATCCACTGGATTACCTTGCCTAAAATCCCTGGAGTGACCACAACATTTATTTTTGCCATTCTGGTTCTTCATATACCTGGTCTTCGTGCACAAACATTGTTAATGGGTTTAAACTTATTAAATCAGAGTATTTTCCCATGGATCAAGTGAATCCAGTGGCCACGGTCCCAAGCCTTCATCCAATACACTGGATTACCTTGCCTAAAATCCCTGGAGTGACCACGATATTTGTTTTTGCCATTCTGGTTCTTCATATACCTGGTCTTTGTGCATAACCATGGCTGATGGGTTTAAACTTATTAAATCAGAGTATCTTCCCATGGATCCAGTGGATCCAGGGGATCCAGTGGATCCAGTGGCCACAGTCCCAAGCCTTTATCCAATACACTGGATTACCTCGCCTAAAATCCCTGGAGTGACCACGGCATTTGTTTTTGTCATTCTGGTTCTTCATGTACCTGGTTGTTGTGTATAACCATGGCTGATGGGTTTAAACTTATTAAATTAGAAAATCTTTTCCCATGGATCAAGTGGATCCAGTGGCCACGGTCCCAAGCCTTTACCCAGTACACTGGATTACCTCCCTCAAAATCCCTTGGAGTGACTGTGACATTTATTTCTGCCATTCTGGTTCTTCCTATACCTAGTCTTTGTGCATAAACACTGTTGATTAAACTTATAAAGGTTTAAACTTATTAAATCAGAATCTTTTCCCATGGATCCAGTGGATTACCTCCCCTAAAATCCCTTGGAGTGACCATGATATTTATTTTTGCCATTCTGGTTCTTCATGTACCTGATCCTCATGCATAAACTCTGTTGATAGGTTTAAACTTATTAAATCAGAATCTCTTCCCATGGATCCAGTGGATCCAGTGGATCCAGTGGCCGCAGTCCTCCCAAGCCTTTACTCAATACACTGGATTACCTCCACTAAAATCCCTTGGAGTGACCGTGACCTTTATTTTTGCCATTCTGGTTCTTTGTGCATAACCACTTTTGATAGGTTTAAACTTATTAAATCAGAATAAAAATCAGAATTAAATCTTTTCCCTTGGATCCAGTGGATTGGATGAAGGTTTGGGTCCGTGGCCACTCAGTATTGTTCAAGCTAGAGGCACCCCCTAATTCTCAAAACATAATTGTAATTAAAACAATTTTCTGAATAAATTTTCTGTGGGCTGAGTCAATAGGTGTCCCCAGCTGGCTGGTGTTTCCTAGAGCCTCTCCAGCAGGCGGCTTTTCCTTCACTAAAATTCACCATTTAAATTATTTCATCACAGCAGAGCTGCAAAAAAACACATTTTAGTCCTGCAGAACCTCTAGGTAAGGAGCAGAGAGAGCTGCTGAAGGAAGTTAAAATGATGTTTTGAGCGGGCTGTGCTTCACAGGCTCTTAAAATGCTCCAAGTCTCGGGTTGGTGAGGGTGAAAATATTTTTGGCCCCGGCGTAGAGCTTTGAAGGCAGGTTGGAGTGTGTTCCCCTGCCTCTAGCGCCCAATTAGCTGCAAACGCCTTTCTAGAAATAATTGTGGAGGATTCAAAACCCGGTTACTCACCGGCAGCAAAGGGACCCAGGGGCTTTCATTTAAAACAAAGCAAACCTGGGCCAAACTGAGCATTTCAAATCTGCCACGAGGAATTTTTTTTTTTTTTTTTTTTTTGTGAGTTCCTGCTGGGTGGTTGGAGCGGTTTCACCTTCTCCAATTTCTGTTTCTCAAAATTAGCCTGGTGGTCTGAGTGTCTCCTGGAATTATTTATTCTTTTTCCTGCTGTGAGATAGGAATAGATGAGGGATTAAATTGGGGATATGAGCACCATAAAGTGATTTTTAGGACAGTGATTTTGCCTGGTTCTGAAGCTGTGGTGTGGGGATTTCTGCCTGTGCCTCTCACCCCACTCTGCTCTCAGCGCCTGGGTTGGGAGATCTCGTTCTGCTGGGGAAAAACAAAACTTCTGTAAAATCCTGGGGCTGCTGTGGATCGAGATAACAAACAGAGATAAGGAAGAGCTGGGACCTACCCAGACAGGATTCTCATGGGTGTAGCAGCTTTAGAGCGAGCAGGGAGCAGAGCAGTGCCTGGGGCCCTCCTGCTGCCAACTGGGGAACGTTTTCTTGGGCTTTTATACCAGGGAAGGGATGTTTTATCCACTGAAATCCTCCCTTCCTTCCTTCCTTCCTTCCTTCCTTCCTTCCCTCCCTCCCTCCCTCCCTTCCTTTTTATTTCATTTTCTTATTTTATTTATTTTTTTAATTATTTATTTATCCTCATGAGCAGCAGCTGTTGATCCACACCCTCAAAATATTCTCCAAAAGGTTCTGGATTAGTTTCTTCCCTGTCCATCCCCCTCTCTTCCTTCTGGCTCTTTCTTGGCTCCTCATCTTAAAAAGATTGGACTGTTTTGTTTGTCTGCTAGAAGGAATTAGGGTTTTTTTAAATATAGTTTATTTCTTATTCTATTTATTTATTATTTAATTATTTATTCATTATTTATTTCCTTTTCTTATTTTATTTTCCTCCTGACTGGCAGCTGTTGATCCACACCCTCAAAATATTCTCCAAAGGGTTCTGGATTATTTTCTTCCATGTCCAATCCCCACTTTCTGGCTCTTTTCTTGGCTCCTCATCTTAAAAAGATTGGACTTTTTTTGTTTGTCTGCTAGAGGGAATTAGGAGGGTTTACAAATATAATTTATTTTCTTGTTGTATTTCTTTTTATTTATTTATTTATTTAATTTTTATTTTCTCGTTTCATTTTTCTCCTGAGTGGCAGCTGTTGATCCACACCCTCAAAACATTCTCCAAAGGGTTCTGGATTATTTTTTCCATGTCCAATCCCCACTTTCTGGCTCTTTTTTTGGCTCCTCATCTTAAAAAAGATCAGATTTCTTTTGTTTGTCTGCTAGAAGGAATTGGTTTTAAAAACAATATCATTTATTTCCTTTGCCTGCCCCTGGTTTTCTCACAACCACGGCATTGTTCCCTGCCTGACAGGATCTGTTTCCGTGGGCAGCAGTCCCTGAGCTCTCCAGCTGAGGATTTGGGGCTCTGGGAGGTGAAAAATCATTTGAGGAAAATCCAACATCCGTGGGGAAAAGCCTTTGGAGCAATCACGGTGACTGTGCAGCACATCAGGGGTTCCAGGACACATTTGGGGACTGAAAACCAAACTGGGTTGGGTTTCTGCCCTGGGTGGGGAAGCAGCCGGACCCTGCAGCTCCTTCTGCAGGAATTTGGGTCCTGTAATTCCCTTTGGAATCGTGCTGGGAATGGGGGATGCTGGAGCATTTCTGCCATTTAAAAACCAAAACAACAACAAAACCTTCAGGCATTTCTCAGCTCCTAAAGCTTAATTTGCTTTTACCGTGATGTCCTTTATGTTGTGAGCCCAGGATGGATGGAAAAGCGCAGAAAAAACCGAGTTACTGCAGGAAATAAATGTATTTATTGACAGGAAGGAGCAGTGAACAATGAAAAGCCACTACTAACAATGCAATTATTGGATAACTGTGGTTGGATATATTGTAGAAGCAAGTTCATCTCTGAGTATATTGAATAAATGAAATCTATGTGGATAAAATAATGCTCTCTTTATGGAATAAATGATATCTAGATGGATAATTAATGCTCCTGTCCTTTCACCTGAATGCTCCTTTCACCTGAATGACTAAAAGATTAATGCTGTATTATTAAATGAGAGTTTTCTATGTTTTCTTAAGACATCCTGTGAGATAATTCAGGTTTTTTCCCTGCTTATGGATGCTCTTTTCTCTGTTCAGTCTCTGCTTCATCCTCGTGAATCTTGGTCAGATTATAATGAAAATAAAGAGCTGGATCTGACCCTTCAATCCCACAAATGGAAATTCTTCCTTAACTGTGTTCAAATGAATGAAAAGTTCAGTGAGAACAGATGTGAGTTAAAATGTTAAAGGTTAAAACAGAAAAAAAGGATGAGGAGTGGTGGGGGAACAGAGAGAAATAACCAGAGAGGAAAAATATCTATAAAACCTGGGACAAAAAGGGAAAAAGAAAAGATTATTAAAACATAAGGGGAAGTTTTGGAAGGAGGTGGATGAGTTATGCAACTCATCATGAAAATAACATATTATAGATATATTTTTAAAGGAAACACTGAAAGATTTTGAGTTATTATGTCTCAGAGTAGAGAAAATACAACAGAGAACTGTTCAGGGCTATCAGAATCATGGGACACGACCCAAATCCCATCAAAATTCACTTCAGCACTGCCACTTCTCAAAATGAATTCACCTTGTGCAACGTAGCTCTTGGAGCTTAACACTTGAGGAAACCCCATAACACAAAAATAACTTTTTTTTGTCTTTTTGTACAAGAAGAAAATGCAAAGGGTTCACTAAAAACATTCCCCAAAGATGCTGAGTACTCAACACTGGATCCTGCAGTGCTTTCACGTGGGAAATCTCCCATTTTCATCAACAGGAGACACGTGAGGCGTTGCTGGATCAGTGATTTTTTTTTTTGGGTTTAGGTTCTGTAAAAGTAGAATTGCTCCCTATGTAGCAAACAGGGAAGTTTCATAGAAACCAGCCAACTCGCAACCAGAAATTCAAAATTAAATGAGAATAAGTCTGGGATGAAGTAATTAGAAATAAAAGTTATTTTAGAAAAAAAAAATAAAAGAAATAAAAGCTTGTAGGAATTGTACTGAATAAATTGGTTTTCTGGCAGTACAGGATCATTTCAGCTCCTTTATGTAAAAAATGATTCCTCAGAAGCTGTTGTTGTATATTTAAATTTTATAAAGGTAAAATCCTCTGTTAGATCTGTTAGAAATGAGCTGATTTAAAACACTTTGCCCCAGACTTCACCCACAGTCCACTATGGGTGCAAAATTCTGATTGCATACGTTAAAAGCTTGATTTTTGCTGAAAAAACATGCTCAGCACAACGTTTTATTTCGGAGGGACTTCACCCTGAGACTGCCTAAAAGTGAGACCCCTCCAGCCTTGGCCAAATCCAGAGCCAGGTGCAGAAAATATTCAATGTAACTCATCAGGCTCTGAATTCCCAGAGGTCATGTATAAAATACTGAGATTTTCAGTCTATCTGAACATTGAATTTGGAGAGCAGAGAATAATTTTAGACTGAAACCCTCCAGACCAGGCCCTGCATGGTTCAAATCTTTTTCCTGGGCTAAACACCCACATGAAAAATCATCAGAGCTCCAGCCTGCAGGGCAGCTACACCTCAGAGCGGAGCAGAGAAGCACAAATTTGTGAGAAAATGAAAATCCAATTCTTCCTGGAGCACCTAATGCTGAATTCCTGATGAAATTTTCACTGAGGATTTCCCTCACTCCTCAGTTTGTCTTTAATTCTTGGTCCAGGTGAGATCTTTCCAGCAGTCAGCTCAAGATTAATAAAATAGAATATATTCTATATTTCACTCTCTGTCCTCTGATTATTCTCTTGCAGCAGGCAGCCCACGAGGTGCAGGTGAGGAGAGTTCTCAGCATTTCCCTGGAAGGCAACAAAGCCAAATCTCAGCTCAGCCCCCAGATGTTCCTGCTAAGGGATTTATCCCCCCATGTTCTGGATTTGGTGTGGAAGGAGGTTTGCAAGGAAAATGAATCTTTGGAGTAAATCCAAAGGCTGGGATGGGGTGCTGAGCATTTTTCCATCAGCTCCACCTGATGGAAGGTTGGAACTCGATGGTTTTGGGGTTCTTTTCCACCCCAAATGATTCTGTAGGATCAGCAGGGAAGGATTGAGCCACCCCATCCCTGCTGCTGAGTCACAAAAACGCCCCCAACTCCCTGAACTGAACTTCCTGCCACAAAATACCTTTGAGGAGGACATCGAGGAGCTCTGAGGATGACAAAGAGCAAAGTTCAGGGAGGTTTTCTCCTTCTGGGGGAGCAGGGATCCCTCGGGGGGTGCCCAGCAGGCTGCAGCTCTGTACAGGGGAAGAGAGCAGAACTGTGAATTTCCAGCTGAACTGGACTGAAATGATTTCTTTTTCTCTGCTGTGTTTTCTCTCCTGTTGGGAGAACCTCAGTGACTTGGAATAAGGCTTTAAGTTTGTATTTGTAATCAAAATCTTGTTATATTATTACATTTATTCCATATAATCTGGTGGGAACTCTTACCTGACAGAATCAAAAATGATCTTGGGAAAGACAAAAGATTTGTAACTTTTTTTTTTCCTTTTTCTTTTCTTTTCCTTTTTTTTTTTTTTAAACTCTGAATATTTGCTCAATCCTGGAAAACAATCCTGAAATCAGACACTGCCTGTGTCAAACACCCACAGTTACCTCCTGGAGAACATCCTGTGCCTGGGGTTTATGGGTCTGAAGCAACCACATGAGCTCTGTGTTCTCCTCGAGCTTTGGGCAGGCAGCAGAGCTTGGACACGAATTCAGCACCTGCAGGTGACAGCAAATCCTGTGCTTGCACAAGGACAGGAACACTTAAGCCCCAGCAGGGATCCTGCTCTGATCCTCACCTGCAGCTGGGGCTTTGCTCCCATCTGGAGCAGGCAGAGAATTCCCTCCAGGATTTGGTTTTTCCGGAGCATCAGGAACCTCCCGGTGCTGGTGTCCCTGGCAGCGCTTTGGGATTCTGCCACCAGCACGGTGTGGGCAAGGGCAGCGCAGTGCAGGGGGGTGAAACCTGTGGGGACACCAGGGAAAAGTGAAATCCAGTGCCTGAGCCTTACCTGGAGTAATTCTGTATTTATAGATTTTACTGAGAGCAGCACAGTGTTAAACCTGCAGGAAACACCCATGGAAAAGTGAAATCCAGGGCCTGAGCCCTGCCTGGAGTAATTCTGTATTTATAATTTTATTAAGAGCAGCACAGTGTTAAACCTGTGGGGAACACCCAGGGAAAAGTGAAATCCAGTGCCTGAACCCTGCCTGGAATAAATTTGTATTTATAATTTTATTAAGAGCAGCACAGTGCAGGGGGGTGAAACCTGTGGGAACACCCAGGGAAAAGTCAAACCCAGTGCCTGACCCCTGCCTGGAGTAATTCTGTATTTATAATTTTATTAAGAGAAGCGCAGTGCAGGGGGGTGAAACCTGCAGAAAACACCCAGGGAAAAGTGAAATCCAGGGCCTGAACCTTACCTGGAGTAAATCTGTATTTATAATTTTATTTAAGAGGAGCACAGTGCGGGGTATGAAACCAGCAGGGAATACCCATGGAAAAGTTGAATCCAATGTCTGACCCCCACCTGGAGTAATTCTGTATTTATAGATTTTATTTAAGACCAGTGCAGTGTTAAATCTGTGGGGAACACCCATGGAAAAGTGAAATCCAGTGCCTGAGCCCTGCCTGGAGTAATTCTGTATTTATAATTTTATTGAGAGCAGCACAGTGTTAAACCTGTAGGAAACACCCATGGAAAAGTTAAATCCAGTGCCTGACCCCCACCTGGAGTAAATCTGTATTTATAATTTTATTAAGAGCAGCACAGTTAAACCTGTGGGAACACCCATAGAAAAGTTAAATCCAGAGCCTGACCCTCACCTGGAGTAAATCTTTAGATTTGGGATGTAAACCGAGCCCCTGCACAGTTCAGTTTTCCCTCCTTACCGTAGTGGTCAGGCAGATCCACTTCCACACACACCCCGCTGCTCTTGCAGTTTTTCAGGACCTGAAATAAAGAATTCCCAGGTGATTCCTGACCTTTGGCAGTGCCAAAATATCCTTTTCCTGCCCCAAATCCCTGTGCAGCCCCACCAGAGCAGAGCTGTACGGAAATGGGGTTATTTAAACGTGCATTAATTACTTTTATCCACCTTTCCCCAGCACAAACACCCAGCTCACCTCCAGCACTCTCAGGTATCCGTTCTCTGCACACAGGTGGAGCGGGGTTTTCCCAGAGCTGTCCTGCTCGTTGACGTTGGCTCCCAGGGAGATCAGGTCACTCACCATCAGGTGCTGGTTCTTTTCTGCAGCAAGATGTAAAGCAGTCTGAGAAGGGAAGAAGGGCAGAAAGTTGCAGTGAAAGGCAAAACCGGTTTAAAAACAACAACATTTTTTTAGATAATGAAGAGAGGATTTGGGATTTTAGGGCTCTGTTCCATTTGTGCTCCATCATTCCCTCCCCATTCCCATTTTCCCTTCTTTTCCAGGACAGCAGGAGGGTGCTCAGCTGGGGTTTCAAAGAGGGTTCCATGTGATAAAAAATGACTTTTTTTCCATGGCAAATCAGCCTCCTACCCTTTTCTCTGCATCCTTCTCGTCGATCTTGTTGAGGGATGCAAATCTCTGAGCCAGGGCAAAAGTCAGAGCTCTCCTTCCCTGGGCCACAGCCTTGTGCAGGAGCCTGGAAGAGAACTCGGTTGGGACCAAGCAGAAGAGAAAGGAGTGCTTAAAACACCCCAAAGCAGTGCTTAAAACACCCCAAAACAGTGCTTAAAACACCCCAAAGCAGTGCTTAAAACACCCCAAAACAGTGCTTAAAACACCCCAAAGGAGTGCTTAAAACACCCCAAAGGAGTGCTTAAACCACCCCAAAAGGGTGCTTAAAACACCCCAAAGGAGTGCTTAAAACACCCCAAAGGAGTGCTTAAAATACCCCAAAAGAGTGCCTAAAACACCCCAAAGGAATGCTTGAAATACCCCAAAACAGTGCTTAAAATACCCCAAAAGAGTACTTAAAACAGCCCAAAGGAGTGCTTCCAAAATTTCCAGCTTCCAAGTTCTTTGGGAGTCTGTGCTCTAATTTGTGTTTTTGGGGAATCCTCCCATCCATTTTAATTAACAATTAATAACACAAATAATTACCCTGAGAGTGTCTGCAGCATGGAAAAGATTTGTTTTTGCATTTTTTTTCCCATTATTTATTTTCCTTGATTTTCATTTTCTTGTCAATCCCTAAACATACCCAATCATCCTTAAATATTTTCACCCCCTGAATTATCCTGATATCAGCTGTAGCTCAGGAATATTACCACAAATATGGAATATTTCTAATTCTATTCCAATTCTATTTCCATCTGCCCAAAATTCTGTGTATTGATTCAAGTTTGAGCCTCCCCTTGAGCAGAGAAGTTTTGATCAGAGATCAGAGCCAAGGGATGGCCCCAGGGGATGGAAAATTGAAGATTTTGACAGAAAAATCAGGGACCTGCTGCCATTTTCATCAGGAGCCAGCAGCTTTTCCTCTGGGATGTTCCTCAGGAAATTTTCCTCCCTGTGCAGCTGGAACTGGAAGAAGGAGAGGGCGGAGAGGTCCTGGCAGGTGAAGGAAGTTGGGGTCGGCCTCAAAGGTCCCCCCACATCTGGAGAGCCCTGGGGAGGTCCCAGCAACATCTGGGCTGGGCTGGGGAGTGCAGGAATGTCCTGGGGTGGAGAATTCCTGGAAAAACCTTCCTGGGATGGAGAATTCCTCAGGAAACATTCTTGGGATAGAGAATTCCTGGGGAAAACTTCCTGGGATGGAGAATAACCAGGGAAACTGTGCTGGGATGAAGAATTCCTCAGGAAATCTTCTTGGGATGGAGAATTCCTCAGGAAACCATCCTGGGGTGGAGAATTCCTCTGGAAAACTTCCTGGGATGCAGAATTCCTGGAGAAACCATCCTGGGATGAAGAATTCTTCAGGAAAACTTCCTGGGATGGAGAATTCCTCAGGAAATCTTCTTGGGATGGAGAATTCCTCAGGAAACTGTCCTGGGACTGAGAATTCCTGGAGAAACCATCCTGGGATGGAGAATTCCTTGGGAATCCTGTTTGGGATGGAGAATTCCTGCAGAAACCGTTCTGGGATGGAGAATTCCTCAGGAAATCCTCTTCGGATGGAGAATTCCCGGAGAAACCTTCCCTGGAGCTCGGGAGTTCATCCTGCCCCCAGCAGCCGCTCCCTTTGTGGCCGGTCCTGGAGAACGTTCCGGGCCAGCCGCACCTTTGGGTGCCTCCCTGCTGCCCAGGGCCGGCGGGCTCCGCCTGTCCCCGCAGGATGGAGTGGAAATCCTTCCAGCCGGGCTCCCGGGGCGGCTCTGCCGGGCTCTGCTGCCTCCCCCGCGGGCCCGCAGCCGCCTCCTGGCTCCCCACGCTGCCCCAGCGGCAGCTCCGCAGATTCCCGGCGGAGAATCCCTGCCAAAAGCCGGCGGGATGGGGCGCGGGATGCCGAGGCTCCTCCCGCAGCTGGCTCTCGTTCAGATCCTCCTGCAGCACCTCCACCAGGATGTCGAGGTCCTCCAAGCCTTTGGGGGTTTGCCCGGCGCTCTGCTTGCCCTGAAACAGCAACAGGAGGGCGGGCAGGGAGGAGGAGAAGGGGAGGGAAGCAGGCATGAAGTGTCCTGTTCTCCATGGGTGCTGGAACAGGAATTCTGCCCCGGGAGCCTGGCACGGCGGGGCTCGGGGTGCTCTGCATACCTGCCTGAGCTGTTTCTCTGTATAAGGGTGAGCTCTCCTCTTCTCGGCTGGAAAAAAAAAAAGGGAGGAAAGCGTTCAGAGCTGAGGAGAGGCAGAGCAAAAATTCCCATCAGTCCTGCCCGTGATAAGAGCGAGATAAGGCGGACAGGGATGCACGGCTGGCAGGGAGGGGACCCGGCAGGGATCACGGAGCGCGGGGCAGGAGCGCTCCGGCTCTTTGGGTACCTCACGGGGATGATCCTACTAGAAAAGGAGGCTCTGTTACCGACCGAGGCATTTCCAAACCTGTTTTTCCTGAGGATCCTTTGGTTACCGTCCTCACTGACGAGGCTTCCTGAGGAGACAAAACCACCCAAGCTTCAGTGTGAGATGTTTGCAGGGAGGGGAGAGGAAACAGTGCCAAATATTGGAACGGGAACAGATCCCTATGGATTCCTATAGAACCCTATGGAGCCCTATGGATCCCTATGGGGCCCTATGGATCCCTATGGGGCGGCTGCAGCTGGTGCTGCTGGGCAAGCAGGTGCGACCCTATAGAGCACCTATAGATCCCTATGGAACCCTATGGAGCACTTATAGGTCCATATGGAACCCTATAGATCCCTATGGCACTGTATAGATCCATATGGAGCCCCTGTAGAACGCTATGGAGCACATATAGATCCTTATAGAGTCCCTATAGATCCCAATGGGACCCTATAGATCCCTATGAAATCCTATAGATCACTATAGATCTCTATGGAGACCCTATAGATCCCCGTGGAGACCCTATAGATTCCTATGGAACACTTATAGATCCCTATGGAACACTTATAGATCCCTATGGAGCACCTATGGAACCCTATAGATCCCTATGGCGCCCCTGTAGAACGCTATGGAGAACATATAGATCCTTATAGATCCCTATAGATCCCAATGGGACCCTATAGATCCCTATGAAATCCTATGGATCACTATAGCTCTCTATGGAGACCCTATAGATTCCTGTGGAGACCCTATAGATCTCTATGGGACCCTATAGATTCCTATGGGACCCTATACTCCTATGGGTTTTGCTCAGCAGGGGCTGCAGTGGGGAGATTCCCAGCAGTGGATAATTCATGGCAGCTTCATGAAGATCTTTGCAGCAGCCTGGGAGTTTTTCAGCTCCTTGGGCTGATTTTGCAGGTTCTGGAGCAATAATTTTTATTATTTATTTGGCCTCTTTGCCTTGGTTGAATGATGCTCAGCTGCATCATTCTCATGATCTGACATTAACTATGAGATTGTGCAGTCTGGGCTGGGGCTCTCACACCTTTTTTGTTCCTGGGAGTGAAATATTCCAAGGAATTGCTCAGTGCAGCAGCTTTGGGAATGGGGCTGGTATCGAGTTTGCTCTCCAGAGATGTGGGGGCTGAAAATCTGAGCCCCTGACCAAAATCTGAACACCCAGGAACCAAAAATGTGGTGATTCTCCACTGGATGATTCCATGGCACGGATGAGTTCCTGCTGTCACTGCCCAGCCCTCATTCTGTTTGAAATTTGATTTATTCTCCACTTTTACCAAAAAGCATGGATTTGGTGGCTGGAGGAGGCGGCAGCAGCAGGTGTGAGGGCTGCAGGACGCTCAGTGGGGTGTGACTGAGCTCCAGGAGGAACCTTCCCATCCTCGGGCATTTCTCACCTTGCCGGGAGCCGGCTCCAAGCCTTTGGAAAGTCGGATTTTCCTCAGCAATTCCCGCACCGGCATCTTCACTCTCACACCCATGTAGCGCTTCTGAGGGGGATCAGAGCTAAGTTCAGAGTCTGGAAAAGTCACAACACGATGCTGAAAGTGACACCATTGTCTGAGCTGTCGGAGAGGGGTGGGAGGATGGGGTCAGCCTGGGGAACGGGCTCTGATTCCCATGTTCATCATTAGTTTGGGAAATTCCCACATTTCCCTTCTTGTTCCTTGGCTCTGCTCGATCATTTTCCTTTAATCAATTTTTTTCTGCATGAATTTGCTTTTGGAGAATGTGTCAGCAGTGCTCAGATATCTACCCCCTTACATTCTGATTTTCCTGCCTTGTGGTAAATCTGCCTTTGCAGTTTCCTGTCCTGTGGTTTGTTATCAGTGCAACAACCAGGAGAATTTATTCAAAATTAAGATAGGGATGCTCTGTCCAGTGCCTTTCCCCCACGGCTCTCAGTGTGCTGTGATTCAAAGGGAAACTGATTTTCTGCACTGAAATGAAACAGTTATTTGAGAATACACCTCGCTGTCCAAACAGGCTCTCTCTCTGTCAAAACAAGCTGCTCTGGGATTGTTTGTGTTAGGTTTCCTTGCATCTGGGGCCTGCATCCCCAAACTTGAAAGACTTGCCCAGATTAGGAGCTTAAATCCATTGGCTTTTGAAATACCTTTTATGTAACCCTGGCATCCACATCCTCGCCTTGAGTGTGCCCCTGCTTGGAATAAGTAATATATATTTATATAAAATGCATTCAGTGATTGATAAAAGCATTAAAAATTATGGATTTAATGCATTAGATCAGGGTTTTCCCAATAAAAACACAGCATGGGGAAAGCCACAGCTCCAAGGAGAGCCTGAGCTTTGGGAAGCAGAGTGTGGGATCCCCAGAGCATTGGGGAGAGTTAGAAGGGGCTGCATCTTAATAAAAATGCACAATTGAGAAAAGACTTCTTATCATAATGGAGAGAAAAACAGAAGTGAACTTTTAATGGGAGTTATTTGTTATATTATCATGTGAGTTAAGTTATATTTTAGCATTCTGTTATTGAGAGTAATTTCTGTATGGTTTAGTTTAAGTTTGAGCCCTGTTAAGTATAAGTTAAGTTTTATTTATAAAGTTTAAGTGATAATAGATTTCTTTCTTCTGTTATATTCTCACGTGAGTTAAGTTATATTTTAGCATTCTGTTATTAAAGAGTAATTTCTATATGGTTTAGTTTGTTCAAGCTCTGTTGAGTATAAGTTAAGTCTAAGTTTTATTTATGATGTTTAGGTGATAATATATTTGTATTCTTTTGTTATATTCTCACGTGAGTTAAGTTATATTTTAGCATTCTGCATTATTATTTAGCATTAGCATTATTGAGAATAATTTCTGTATGGTTTAGTTTAAGTTTGAGCTCTGTTGAGTATAAGTTAAGTCTAAGTTTTATTTATAAAGTTTAAGTGATAATAGATTTATATTCTAATAATTAAAAGTTTTTACATGTAAGTTTTATTAAGTTAATACAATTTAAGATTCTTCCACCAAAATTTATTTATATAAAACTGATATTGGAGCATATAAATTGCTCCAGTGCTGGAGCAGGGAGAAGCTCTCCGTTCCCACTGCAGCTCGTGGTGAGAAGAACAAAAACAGTTCAGGATTAAACAACACAACAGCCTGAAATGAAAAAGGAAAAATGCATTGGGCCAGCAGCTCCTGGTGCTGTTAAATAAAAAGTGAGGTGTCTGAACCAATATTCCTGACCAAAAATCTGCGGATTTGGTC
Organism: Acrocephalus scirpaceus scirpaceus; assembly: GCA_910950805.1. Lineage (NCBI taxonomy): Eukaryota > Metazoa > Chordata > Aves > Passeriformes > Sylviidae > Acrocephalus > Acrocephalus scirpaceus. Next base: position 1,864,854 of record OU383793.1, read on the forward strand.
AGGAATTGGATTCTGGGATCTGCCCGGGCTCCCGGAGGGGACCCGGGGGAGCGGAGCGGATGGGATGGGAACGGTGCAGCTCCCGGGATGGCTGAGAGGAGGCGATCCTGGCAGGCGAACCAGCCGCACAAGATGTGGTTTCTTGTTGCGTGATTTCTGTTTCCCTTCCCCGCCCCAGGCAACGAGAGCTGACACCCCTCCAGCAGCAGGGAGGCGAGTCCCGAGCAGCAAATGGTGCCTTTGGAATGGAGATGGGGCTGTTGTTTTGTGCTGAGATTTCTGGCACTTCTCAGTGTTTAACCTATCGCTGAATAATCAAAACACGGAGACCTCGAAAAGCAGAGTTTGTTTCTCAGGCTGTTCTAGAAATGATTCCTTCTTTTTTTTTTTTTTTTTTTTTTTTGGTGTTTTGACAATGAATTATTTACTGTTTGTAGAGTATTTAAAGGTTTTTTTACAAAGCTTTACAACAAGCCAGTAAGATTGTTAATATGCTGTTATCTGGGAAGAGTTTCCAGTGATGGATCAGATACATCCCGGGAATTGAAGGACTCTGTGAAGGCAATGATTCACCAAGCACACTTCCCTGAGAACTTTGAAATGTTAATAACTCAGAAGGTCACATCTATTCCCTCGCTGTTAGAGCCAAACTTGCAATTCAGAATGCAAATGAGCAGCAAAACGCTGGAGAGGGACAGAAATGATGGAATATTGACAGAAATTATGGAAACCAGGGCAATTTCTGACCTCAGCAGCAGAGCCCAACAAAACCCAGCCCAGCCTGAGCAGGGGAATGTGCTGAACATCTCTGCTGTGGCTGAGCCTGGGTTGTGCTGCTCAGAGCCCCTGGGCTCCATCAGCTGCTCCAAGAAGCACCAAATAGGAAAAGGAAATAAAGATTTTTCTCTTACCAGCAGCAGGAGGCATCCCTGGAGGTTTGCATGGAGGAGGAGGAGGAGGGTGGTAGATCTTGGGGCTGGCAACGATGAGCTCAGTTAATCCAGAGTCTGGCAGAGATGGGCTCTGCTGGAAGCAGCTCTTGGGGCTGGCAGTTTCTCCAGGCTGTGGAGATCCCTGGCCTGGGCTGTAGCCACACATTTCCCTTTCACTCATGTTCTGCTTGACAAGGAGCTCAGGGCTCATGCAGACTGTTTGCAACATCTCCACCCTGTGTGTGTGTGTAGGAAAAGATGAAAGAGAAGAGGGGAGGGAAAAAAAAAAAATCCCTGTTCAATTATGTTAAAAAAAATTAAAAAAATCAATCCAGTATCACATGGAGACCATGGCAATGTAATTAATCCTCCAGTGTAATTAGCTGAGTCCAGCTTCCCTCTTGTCTTTGGAGCAGCAAGTTCCAGCAGGGGAGGAATGAAAGCAGCCCTGGAATCCCAGCAGGCACTGGAAGCAGCTTTTGAGAGTTTCTTGGCTGCAGTTCTGCTTTGCTCTTTATACTCAGGTATGGTTTGGAGGACGGCAGCCTGGGAAGGCTCCACCCTCTTTCCTGACAATCCTGAGCAGCTGATGAAGAAATGAGTTTTCCCAAGAAAAAGTTTGACTGCGAGTTGAATTTTATTTTTTTTTTCCCTGCTGCGTGGAACAGGAAAAATTAAATTCTGATTTACTGGGAAGGGAAAAGCAACCTCTGACTTAGGATTGTGCAAGTGAGTAAAGTAGTAGGAGAGCCTTAATTAAATGTTTGGGGCATTTCAAAAGTGATTTTCAGCTGGGATGGGGTGAGGTTTGTTCTCAGTAGCTGGGGCAGTGCTGTGGTTTGGATTTAGGAGAATATTTTTGATATCAAACTGATGCTGCAGTTCTTGCTCAGTTGTGTTTCTCCCAAATCAAGGAATTTTGCCAGGCAGGAGGTGCAGAAGCAGCTGGGAGGGAGCACGGCCAGGACAGCTGCCCATGGCCAAAGGGACATCCCATCCTGTAAAATGGGGCATCCAATCCTGTAAAATGGGACATCCAATCCTGTAAAATGGGGCATCCAATCCTGTAAAATGGGATATCCCATCCTGTAAAATGGGGCATCCCACCCTGTAAAATGGGACATCCCATCCCATAAAAAGGGACATCACATCCTTTAAAATGGGACATCCCATTCTGTAAAATGGGATATCCCACCCTGTAAAATGGGATATCCCACCCTGTAAAATGGGATATCCCACCCTGTAAAATGGGACATCCCATCCTGTAAAAAGTCCTGCCCAAAATTCAAACTGGGGGATTGAGCACCGATGTCAGGGCAGCAGCTGCTGGGAGACCACTTTGTGTTTATTGTTTTAATTGGGGTTTATTTATCTCCCTCTCCCCCCTCTCTCATTTCATTCAATTATTTCATTTATTAAACTGCTCTTATCTCAACCAGGATTTTATTTTTACCTTCTCACAGCTCTCTCCCATCCTGCCAGGGAGGGGGGTGAGCTGGTGTCTGTGGGGTGTTTGGTGCCACAGGGGTTAAACCATGACAATTGTGACACTTCTCATAGGAAATCTATTTCCTTGTCACCAGATCTCAGTATCAGATCTGAACTCCATTCCCGTGTCCCTGGGAAATGTATTTCACCTCGTGGGCTGTGCCATTTCAACTGAACAAGCAGATATTTCTCTTAAGTACCTAGATTGGAAAAAGGATTACGATGTTATCAGCTGCATCTTCTTCCCTGGCTGTGTCCTGGAAAGCATTCCAGATTTATCCCAAGAAATCACCTTTGGCATCAGCCTGGGCAGAGAGCAGCCAGATTTTCTGGGGTAGATTTCAAACAATGCCACATTTGTGTTAAAATTTAAACTGGGCAGTGGTTCCTGTCCCTGACCTCAACAATCCCATCTCCTGCTTTCTCTGCACCGGGAGCAACTCCGGCCTCAGGGATGTTGAAAGGATTATTCAGGTATTGATCAAAGGAGATTTGGGGCTTGTAGAACAAGAACAAAATCAGATCAGGAGCTGATCTGCATTGCAGTGGCTCTTCCCTGGCTCCCTGCCCCACAGATTATTGCTGCCGATTAATGGAGCTGGGAACAGAATGGATAAGGGAGAGGCAGGGCTGGAGCCAGGGTTCACCTTCCTCTGCCATCCCCGTGAAATCCCAGGGCTCTGCAGGTCAGGGTTAAACCACAGCGAGCCAACATCCCATTTTCCCCTCAGTTTGTCCAAGGGGAGGGATTTGTTAAATTTCCTTTTCACTTTTGAACTGTGCTTTGCCTGACTCCAGAGCCACCACGGGTGTTTGCTTCCTCTAAGGACACCTCCTGCTCTGCTGGGATTTCCCTTCCATTTCACCTGCTTTTCCTTATTGATTTATGATGCACGAGTCCAGGACTGTGAAAAACGAGGTTCACTTTCTTGGAAAAATTTAGAACTTTAATTTAAAAAAAAAAATAAAAAGAAAATAGACACTTAGGAGAGACAAAAGCAAAATACATTTTCTCTGCTGAGGGTGCCTGGCACAGAACCAGCCAGCACATCCTTGCTAATAAAAAGTTTGTTCCTTAAAAGCATCAGCCTGTTGCATATTTAAAAATTCACATTTAAAACATTCGAGTGTGAATTTTCTTGGTTCATTTTCAACTCCCCCCAACCATTTTATCTGGTTGATTTGTCTGTGGGTGGCTCCATTCCATCTGATAGCACAGGTCCCATAAATTCTTCTCCTGGGGTTCTGTCATCTTCATTTGGATAAGATACTTGATAACAGAATTGTTTTGTTGGTCAGCAATCTTCATGCAGGAAAACAAAACCCCAGTCTTTTATTTCTAACACGATGTTACAATCATAAAAAATATTCATTCATCACACTTCTAACTTGTATTAATAAAATAAAATACAGTACAATCTTCCCACATTATACATACAATATTCATTTTAATATTTGTGAAAAACTGACTATATACAAAGCATTTTTAACAAGGACGAGCTGGAGCCAGGATCCAGCCCCTCAGTGCCATGAAACCCTGAGTTATCCTGGAAATACCCCCTGCAAACCTCGAGGATGAGGCGCCAGCTCAGGAGCTCCTCCAGCTCGCAGAGGTGGGAGAATTTGGCCTCCTGCAAACAGGAAATTGCTGCCGTGACTCACTGCGTTTATGGGGCAGTAAATCTCATCAGAGATTCCTCCTCTTTCTATTCCCCTCCACGCTCCAGCCCCGTGTGTTGGGGAGTTTTATCTTCTTGTTTATAACCCGTGACTGCATTCACAGCACAGCAGGAATTGGCCTGGCTTTGGTACAGGCACTGACCTATATCGATAAGAAATTCACCTTTTTATGGTACAGAAAGGGCCAAACTTCAATTTTCAGCCAGGAGAAGTGGATTTTCAAATCTAGCAACAAACCCCCTTGGAATGTGGACACTACAAGGTCTCCAAGGCTTCGTGTTTGTTTAACTGGGAATTTTGTGGTTCTGCCTCCAACCTCAACAGGCACCTGACGTTTCCAAAGAATCCTTTGTGGCTGTAATTTCAAACAGCTCCCATGAGTGTTGCTCTGTGAGCAGGCACTGCTGCCTATGAGCTGTCCACCTCCAGCTCCATCCCTGCCTGTTCAATAGCAATTTTCACTTTGGACCCTCTAATAAAGCTGCATCCAGTCCTCTTTTATCCACCGAGGCAGGGCAGGTTCCAGCTTGCTCAGCAGGCAGAGGGAGATCCCAAAAATGACTTTCTAGGATTTGAGTTGCTGTTTCAGTCGGTGCCTCCTGATTCCCACAGGAGGTTCCCTATGGACAGAACTCTTTAATTTATTACCCAGTGAAAACTGAGCTGGGAAAAGTGGTTTTTTTACCCAAGAGTGTGGAATATTTTTGTTATCTTCCACAGTTTTAGTGATTTCTGCGTTTTTAAACACACTCTGTGCTTCTTTTCTAAGAAAGGGAGAAAATTTCAAGCATTGAAGGTGTAAGAAAAGAAGACATGATTGGGTGAGGGTCTTCAGTGGCAATACCCAGGGCAGGGGGTGAGGCATAAACAGAGCTGAGCTTTGAGGAGAGGCAGGTTTGCACTGTAGGAAAAATCACATGCCAGAGTTTTTGTGCTGGGGGGATATTTTTTTTTCTCCTCCTTTGTACATTCCTGATATCCTGATTAATTCCTGAAATCCTGATTAATTCCTGATATCCTGATGTAGGAATTCTGCTCCCTGCCGTAACATTTTTTCAGCAGAATTAGCCATCACCCTCTGAAATTATATGACAAAAACCCTCAAACCATGGGTTGAGCTGCTTTTCTCTCTCTGGATGAGGGCGAATCCTCTGTCTCTTCCCTCCTCCCTTGTTGGTGCACGTTCCCGTGCTCACACCCACTTTAACAGCGCTTGCTGTTTGTCTGTCCGGGTGTTTGTCTGTCTCTCCCTCGGGATGCCAGCTCTGAACCCACCCGGCCGAAAAGCCTTTGTTGCAAAAGGTTTTTCCTTTGTTAAAACCCTCCTTTGCATACCGGGAGGGGGTGGGTTTTGTTTGCACGGATGGAGAAAGGCAGGAGGAGGCTTTCCAGGTGACAAACAAAATATCAGGAGGGATTTTAAAGCTCATCTGTAAAGAGAATTGTGCGTATCTAAAGGTGAACATCATCCTGTGTAAATACATCCCGAGCTACATGGATGAGGAGTATTTAAAAGGCTGGATAATGAAGTTGTTTAAAATTAAGAGCTGGAATGGGATATGGGTGGATTTTCCCCTCGGAGCCTCTCCCCTGGGAAGCAGAGCAGGGTTGTGGAGGCTCCATTTGCATGGGGAGCTGCAATTGAGATGTGACAATTCCGGTGCTGGCGGTGGCAAGGGGGGGTTGTGACATCGCTGCTGGGTTTGTCACACGCTTTCGGAGTAAACATCCACCTGATTAATTAATTAATTAATGAATTACCCGCGCCAGGGCTGGCATGGGGTCACCCGGGGTGGCTGGGGACAGTGTCCCGGCCTGGGTGATGCTTCCCAAAGGAACAAAACCTTGGCTGGGGGAGCTGAAAATCCCCGCTGGAGGCAGGAGGGCACAGCGGGGCACGGCTTTGAGGAGAGGCAGGTTTGCACCGAAGGAAAAGTCACACGCCACAGTTTTTGTGCTGGGGGGATTTTCTCTTTTTCCTCCTTTGAACATTCCTGAAATCCTGATTCATTCCTGAAATCCTGATTCATTCCTGAGATCCTGACGTAGGAATTCTGCTTCCTGCTGTAACATTTTCCAGCAGAATTAGCCATCACCCTCTGAAGTTCTGGTGATAAAAATCCTCAAACCACTGAGGCTGGAAAATCCCTCCAAGGTCACCGAGTCCCAGCTCTGCCCCATCCCCATCCCAGAGCCCCGAGTGTCACCTCCAGGAATTCCTTGGGCACCTCCAGGGATGAGGATCCAAACCTCCCTGGGCAGCTCCTTCCTGGCCTGGCCACCTTTTCCATGGGGAAATTCCTGCTGAGCCTCCCCTGGTGTAATTTGGGGCTGCTCTCTCTCCTCCCATCCCTGTCCCTGGGGTAAGATCCCAAATCTCCCCTCCTGATCCCGCTTTTCTCCAGGCTGAGCCCTTTCCCAGCTCCCCCAGGAGTTCCCCAGCTCAGAGGTGACGCTGACAACGCCACCGTCCTTTTGTCCCACTGAACAACCTCCATTGTTCCATTTCCAGGAATTACCTGCCCCTGACTCACGGTGCTCCATGGTTACCTCCAAATGTTTTCCTTGGAGCCGGAGCTCCCTGGCCATGGCACGGGTGGCATGTTCAGACTATTTTTACCTCCCTGAAATGTTCCACCGCCAGCGAATTCCTCTCGTGTGGGGCTGCTGGGTTGGCTCTGTCCCCCCTCAGAGGGGAACCGAGACATTTTCCAGACTTTTCACCTCTTCACACCAGGACAAGCAAAGCTCTTCACCCCTGGGACATAATTTCCTAATTTTGATGCAGTGATCAGATGCAATTAATTGCTGATGAGTTCTCAGCTGTGTGGTCTCGAATTGCAGGTGATTAAAGGTGAAGGAATTATTTTGATCTGCCCGGTTTTGATGCCTTCAGGCGCCTGGGGATGGGAATTATCAGTCTCCACCCGGGCTTGATTTTTGGTGGATTTCTGGGAAGGTGAGGAAGGAAAGGAGCCCTGAGCTGCTGTAGGAGGGGTTTGCTGCAGTTCCACATTAAAACTCTGCTCATAAACCTAAAACTGCCCCATCTGAGCCATTCTGTGCAGCAACAGTGACCTCCCCTGGGCAGGAGGAGCTGCCAGGGCTGGGTGCTCCTGTTCCAGATCCAGAATGGAATTATCACCCCATCCTGAACGGGATTGATCACCCAACCCCAAACAGAATTGATCACCCAATCCCAAACGGGATTGATCACTCAATCACAAATGGAGCTGATCACCTAATCCCAAATGGAGCTGATTGCCCAATCCCAAACGGGATTGATCATCCCAACCCAAATGGAATTGATCACCCAATCCCAAACAGAATTATCACCCTATCCCAAACGGAATTGATCGCCCAAATGGAATTGATCACTCAATCCCAAATGGAACTGATCGCCCAATCCCAAATGGAACTGATCACCCAATCCCAAATGGAACTGATTGCCCAATCCCAAATAGAATTATCACCCAATCCTAAATTGAATTGATCACCCAATCCCAAACAGAATTATCACCCCATCCCAAACGGAATTGATCACCCAAATGGAACTGATTGCCCAATCCCAAACAGAACTGATCACCCAATCCCAAATGGAATTGATCACCCCACCTCAAATGGAATTGATCACCCAAAGGGAATTGATCACCCAATCCCAAATGGAATTGATCACCCAATCCCAAACAGAATTATCACCCTGCCTCAAACGGAATTGATCGCCCAAACAGAATTGATCACCCAATCCCAAATGGAACTGATCACCCCACCTCAAATGGAATTGATCACCCAAAGGGAATTGGCCACTCAATCCCAAAGGGAATTGATCACCCAATCCCAGAGGATATGCAGCACTTCCCAGCTTTCCAAATAATTCAGGATCAACCTTTTTATTAATCACTTTTCTGACAGAGTTTTCACCAGTCTGTACTGCACAAATATCCAGATAAAAGTTTAAATGTAGCGGCCTTACAGGCATGGAAAGGCACAAGGGATAAATCCTATTATTATTGGAGCATTTTGATGGCTTTTCCTTTGGGAGCTCCTCACTTCAACCCATTTTTCACTAAGAAAGTTTTTTATTCAGGCAAGGAAAAAAAATCAGATGTTTCCCTTATTTTGGGGTATTTTTTCCTCCCGATTTCCTTGCCAAAGCAAACTTTTAGGAATCATCTGCTGTGGTTTCAAAGGCAGCCTGGCTGTGCTTCCTCAGCTGATCAGTGCTGGGCTCTGAGCAGAGCTTGGTTCTTATCCCAGAGCACCTAAAATGTGCGGATGGAGAGGAAAATTCATCCCAGGATCCTGTTGGATGAGGTCAAACCCGCTGGTGGCTGCAGTGAGGACTTTGCTGAGCTCGGAGAGGAATAATTTGGATTTTGTGGTGCTGGAGGGGGCTGAATTTCAGGAATTTCTCTGCATTTGCAGCGCTGTGGGCTCACGTCAGGGTTTGATGCATTTTCAGGGATCAGGGAATCCTCTTTCATTTTCCTTGAGCTCCTCATCCTTCCCCAGCTGAGTCACCCTGGCTCAGAGGGGGAGATTTCCTCGTTCCTGCTGAGTCAGGGATGATATTCCATGATAAAACTGCGCTGGGAATTGCAGAGTCTGGCTCTCCACACGTACCTCGCTGCCCCTTGGAAATCTGAGTATTTTTATTTTTAGCCACAATTATTTTTAGCAGCCAAGGGAGGGAACTGAGGGGTTTAAATTGTTTCATTCTGCTGAGTCCCGGGGCCACGTTCCCGTTAAATTTTAATGGGATGCTCCCAGCTCCACCTCCCCTGACAGGGCTTAGGGAGGTTCGTTCCTGGCATTATTTTTCATCCCTTCACCCTGATGCCTCTAGAAACAAAATGCATTCAGTGAGTTCAGAAATTAACGGTGATGGAGGAACAATGGTTCTGTTCCCTCAGGCCGGGCTGGCTGCATGGAGACAGACAGAAAAAAAAAAAAGAGAATTAAACCCATGGGGGCTTTGGGCTTTTTGCTCTTGAGATGAAAACCAGACATTTGTGCAGAGGAATTGGCCACATCCATTTGTGTGTGCACTGCAGAGATGTGAAATAAATGGGAATATTTGCAACCTCTGAAAGGCGCTGATGGTTCGTCTTTCAAACAAATAAAAAATGGGGAGTGCTCGCATCAACTGCAGCTCCAGGGCGCCGGGGTGAAGGGATTTCCAAGCTCAGCACTTTCTATTCCTTCTGAAATGCAGATTTTTATTTTTTTTTAGGCTACCTGAAGTGTTTGGGGAATTTCTGTGCTGTTGTTTGGGTTGAAGGAGATCGGAGCAGAAAGCACAGGGGGAAAATTGCATTAATTAGGTTTGGCTTTTGAGATGCCAATATTGTAAAAAAAAAAAAAATTGTAAAATATTTTTGGTAAAAAATATGAAATTTTAATTTGTGATGAGTGAAAAGCAAAACCGGGTCAAGAAAATCGAGAGGGAGGAAGGTGAATGCTGGGGGTTTTTGTAAATATTTTTGGTAAAAAATATGAAATTTTTATTTTTGACGAGTGAAAAGCAAAACCGGGTCAAGAAAATCGAGAGGGAGGAAGGTGAAATGCTGGTTTTATATCCCAGGCTGTGTCACTAGATGGTGCTGGGAATCAGACCAAAGGAAACCCTCGGCAGCAAAAAAAAAAACCTCATCGGATTCCAAACGAGCTCAGCAAAAAGGGAAATAGAGGAGAGGGTGTGGAAATTTAACATCGAAACAAATCTGATGTACGAGGACTTCCCTGTGCTTTAAAACGTGCAGAACACGGCAGAAATTCAATTTTTATTCAATTTTCAAGAAATTCAATTTCCCCTCCTCGCAAGGCTGATGTCTCAAATATCAAATATCAAATGTCGATCTCACAGCTCCACTGGGAGCTGGGACAAAACTGGTCTGGTTTGAGGTTTTAGAAAAGGTTTTAAAAAAGCTCGGGTGAAATGGTCCTCAGAGATTTTGTGACCTCAAAGGACTCACAGAAGGTGGGATTTAAATCAGAGAATTGTGGAACACACCAGGGCCACGTGGCCATAGGAAAAGTCCCTTTTTTGTGTCCCTGCACCTCGCTGGGTGTGAATTTAATTCACATCTGTGAATTTATTTTACATTTATCCACACCAAAACCAGGTTTCACCAAAGCTGAACCTAACCCTGGCTCAGCAGAGGATAAACTCGGCTTTAGGATGCTCAGGGTTAACAGAAGATAAACTCGGCTTTAGGATGCTCAGGGTTAGCAGAGGATAAACTCAGCTTTAGGATGCTCAGGGTTAACAGAGGATAAACTCGGCTTTAGGATGCCCAGGGTTAACAGAGAATAAACTCAGCTTTAGGATGCTCAGGGTTAACAGAGGATAAACTCGGCTTTAGGATGCTCAGGGTTAGCAGAGGATAAACTCGGCTTTAGGATGCTCAGGGTTAATATTTTGGGAGCCAGAGCCACAAAACCACAGATTTTTTGGAGTCTGGGTGCTGGGGTTTCTCCATTGACATTTGGGTGTTTTTAAGGATCATTTATCTGCTTTGTTATTGGAACACAATGAGGTGGCAGCCGGCCAGGCCAAGCCGGGGCTGCTTCCAACTCTTGCACAATAAAAGTTTCTCTCACCTTTTTATTCCTGACACTCTCCAGCACTGCGGATCTGCTCTTCAGGAGCTCAAAAACTTTTCTTGCTTGAGAGAGATTTTGCACGTGGAAAAATGCAGAATTTGGGCCCCAAACCGCTGATATTTTTGGGGGGGTTTTTTTGGTTTGGGTTTTTTTTTGGTTTTGGTTTGTTTTTTTTTTTTTTTTTTTTGGTTGTTTTTGGTTTGTTTGGTTTGGTTTGGTTTGGTTTGGTTTGGTTTGGTTTGGTTTTTTTGGGGGGGGGGGGTTTGGGGGTTTTTTTGTGGTTTTTTTTGTTTTTACTTTTGTTTTTGGGGGTTTTTTTTAGGTTTGTTTTGTTTTGTTTTGGGTTTTTTGGGGTTTTTGTTTTGTTTTGTTTTGTTTTTGTTTGTTTGGTTCGTTTTTTGTTTTTGTTTGGGTTTTTTTGTTGTTTTTTGTTTTTTGTGGGTTTTTAGTTTGGTTTTTGTTTTTGTTTTTTTGTTTTTTGCAAGTCCTCTCCCTCCCTGCATGTCCTGCCCAGGTTGAGGAGGTTGAGCAGTGTTTATTATTCTGTTTTCTCTCATTTTCTGCCCAGCCTCAGGCCTGTGGTGGGAATGTCACGTCAGGTGACAAAATCCCTGCTGGATTTATCCCGTGCCTGTCCCTGGCCTGGCAGGGATTCAGGGAAACTCTTAAATCAGGAATTTCGGGGCTGCTCTGACATTAACCATGAGATTGTGCAGTCTGGGCTGGGGCTCTCACACCTTTTTTGTTCCTGGGAGTGAAATATTCCAAGGAATTTCTCGGTGCAGCAGCTCTGGGAATGGGGCTGGTATCGAGTTTGCTCTCCAGAGATGTGGGGGCTGAAAATCTGAGCCCCTGACCAAAATCTGAGCACCCAGGAACCAAAAATGTGGTGATTCTCCACCGGATCATCTCTGTCCAGAGAGAGGAGAAAACACCGAAATGCAAATTATTTATATTAAATATAAACTCCAAGGTGCCTGGATTAAAGCAGGATTTCCACAGTGGGCAGTGAGGGAAATCGTTCTGTTATTCACGATTTTATTCCTGTTAGATAGAATAATACAACATATTTCTATATAAAATAAAATAAAATAAAATAAAACAATACAATACAATACAATACAATACAATACAATTATATTATATTATATTATATTATATTATATTATATTATATTATATTACATTATATATATAACATGCATATATCATATATATAATATATATAATGTAACATATTTATTCTATGGAATAAATACAAATGTTTCTATTATTCACAATTATATTCCCATTATATAGAATAATGAACATCTTTTATAAAATATCATTAATATAATGCAATATAATATAATATAATATAATATAATATAATATAATATAATATATATAAAAATATATAATTATATTATATATATTATTATATATAATATATATAATAAATATATAATATATTATAGATATAATATAATATAATATAATATAATATATATAAAATATATTATATTATATTATATATAACACATATATATAACATATACAACGTATGTAATGTATATAATGTAACATATTTGTTCTATAGAATAAATAGAAACATTTCTATTATTCACAATTATATTCCAATTATATAGAATGCTATAACATATTTATTTTATGTATAACACAATATATGTATTATATATAACACACATATATTTTATATATAACGTATATAATATAGATAATATAACCGATTTATTCTATAGAATAAATAGAAATATTTCTATTATTCACAACTATATTCCAATTATAGAAAATAATATAACATATTTATATTATATATTATATATTATATATTATATATTATATATTATATATTATATATTATATATTATATATTATATATTATATAATGTATAACACACACCTATATTTATAACATATAGAATGTATATAACTTATTTATTCTATAGAGTAAATAGAAATATTTCTATTATTCACTATTATATTCCAATTATACAGAATAATATAACATATTTATATTATATATAATTTCATATACATTTTATATATAGCATGCATCTATTCTATATTATATATAGAATATAACCTATTTTTTCTATAGAATAAATAGAAATATTTCTATTATTCATAATTATATTCCAACTATATAGAATAATATAACATATGTGTATTATATATACTATACATATTATATTTAACACATATATAATATATATAACATATATAATATATCCTATATAACCTGTTTATTCTCTAGAATAAATAGAAATATTTCTATTATTCACAATTATATTCCAATTATCTATTTTAAAATATAATTCAGTCCCTTGGTGCTGAATTTTTTTTGAAGGGGATTTGAGCCCTGTGTAATAATCACTGATGGCTTTTGCCAAAAACTTTAATTTTCCTACAACCAAACCCTCAGCAAACCTCTCATCCCAAATCAAAAATCCATGTAAAAACCCCAAAGTTCCCAAATTCCTGGGGCCAGTTATTCAGGCAGGGCAGCTGAACAAAACCAGAATTGGGATGGGCCCAACTGCGACTGCTCTGCATTAACTGCAGCTAAAAATTTGCTTATTTGGGGTTAATAATTAAAGCCCTACACAAGTGGGGAGAAGAAAATAAAGGTCCTAAATCCATTGGAGTCCCCTGCAAGTGACAAACAACAATGGGCTTTAATCCGGGCTCGGGTTTCGGAGCCAGCTCGGATTTCACTGCGGTGGCCTCGCTCCAAATTCCTTCAGCATCAGGGAAACAACGACTGCCATGGGGTCACTGAGTCCAGCCCTGCAGGGAAATGGGGAGAGATTATTTTATTGATTTTTTATTGAGAAATTATTATCAATTGTTTTATTGAGAAATTATTTTATTGATTTTTATTGAGAAATTATTCTCAATTGTTTTATTGAGAAATTATTTTATTGAGAAATTATTTTTTTATTTTTATTGAGAAATTATTCTCAATTGTTTTATTGAGAAATTGTTTTTTTTTTAATTGAGAAATTATTCTCAATTGTTTTATTGAGAAATTATTTTATTGAGAAATTATTTTGTTGAGAAATTATTTTGTTGATATTTATTGAGAAATTATTCTCAAATATTTTATTGAAAAATAATTTTATTGAAATTTTTTTTTATTTTTATTGAGAAATTATTCTCAATTATTTTATTGAGAAATTATTTTATTGAGAAATTATTTTGTTGATTTTTATTGAGAAGTTATTCTCAATTATTTTATTGAGAAATTATTTTATTGATTTTTATTGAGAAGTTATTCTCAATTATTTTATTGAGAAATTATTTTATCGAGAAATTATTTTGTTGATTGTTATTGAGAAATTATTCTCAATTGTTTTATTGAGAAATTATTTTATTGAGAAATTATTTTATTGATTTTATTGATTTTATAAAAATTAAAAATGAGGCTGCTAATTCTGTGTGTGGTTGGATGTGGGGACAGAATAAAGCCAGAGAAAATAAGTTTTATTTATTTTTTAGGTTTGTGCTGCAGGTGGGGAGAAACAGGTGAGAGTTCCCCAAATCTGCAGGGAGGGGAAAGATCAGGAATTGTTGTCATTGCTTGGAAAATTATTGCACTTTGCCTGAAAAAGGAGTAAAATATTCTTATTGTTCATCCCAGACCTCAGGCAGTGGCTTGGAATGGAGAAATAATTTTGATTTCAAGAAAAACACAAAGCAAAACCCAAAAAATTTCTCTATAAAAGGAATTTAATGGGGTTCTGGCTGGTCTGAGAGGATGCAGGAAAAAAAAGAAAATGTTCTTGCTCTTATGGTCAATATTCAAATTATGATACCCAAATTAACTCTTAATTCTGAAATTTGATCTTTGCTGGTCTCTGCATGATAAACTTGAATTAGAGCAGAACTCTGCAAAACAACCCTGTAAAACTGAGCCTGCTGAGCTGTTTTATTTGTTAAATGTTGTGTATTTTATTGAATTTTTGTTTTTCTTTGTTAAATGCTGTGTATTTTATTGCATTTTTGTTTTTATTTGTTAAATGTTGTGTATTTTACTGCATTTTTGCTTTTCTTTGTTAAATGCTGTGTATTTTATTGCATTTTTGCTTTTCTTTCTTAAATGCTGCGTATTTTATTTCCTTTTTTGCTTTTCTTTGTTAAATGCTGTGTATTTTATTGACTTTTTGTTTTTCTTTGCTAAATGCTGTGTATTTTATTTCCTTTTTTGCTTTTCTTTGTTAAATTCTGTGTATTTTATTGCATTTTTGCTTTTCTTTGTTAAATTCTGTGTATTTTATTTCCTTTTTTGCTTTTCTTTCTTAAATGCTGTGTATTTTATTGAATTTTTGCCTTTCTTTGTTAAATTCTGTGTATTTTATTGCATTTTTGTTTTTCTTTGTTAAATTCTGTGTATTTTATTTGCATTTTTGCTTTTCTTTCTTAAATGCTGCGTATTTTATTTCCTTTTTTGCTTTTCTTTGCTAAATGCTGCGTATTTTATTGCATTTTTGCTTTTCTTTGTTAAATTCTGTGTATTTTATTGACTTTTTTGCTTTTCTTTGTTAAATTCTGTGTATTTTATTGCATTTTTGCTTTTCTTTGTTAAATTCTGTGTATTTTATTTGCATTTTTGCTTTTCTTTGCTAAATGCTGTGTATTTTATTTCCTTTTTAACTTTTCTTTGTTAAATGCTGTGTATTTTATTGCATTTTTGCTTTTCTTTGCTAAATGTTGTGTATTTTATTGACTTTTTGTTTTTCTTTGCTAAATGCTGTGTATTTTATTGCATTTTTTGCTTTTCTGTGTTAAATGTTGTGTATTTTATTGCATTTTTGTTTTTCTTTGTTAAATGCTGTGTATTTTATTGCATTTTTGTTTTTCTTTGGTAATTGTGACAGGCAGTATTTACCTCAAAATAAGGAAGTACATCCAGTTAATCTGCAGGGCTGAGAAATGTGTTCAGAGGCATTAAATTCCTCTGCAGGGGGATAAATAAATCTCCAAGGGTTGAGTGTGCCCAGCTCTGTTGTGACAGAATTTTAAATCCCAGGGGTTTTGTTTCATTGAGCTGAGACACCAAAATTTAAAGAGAAACATCTCCCCAAAGCCACACTGCTGCTCTTAAATAAAGATATTTTACAGAATTGTGTTTATTTGCTGCAGGAGGGATTTCCTTGGGATTATTCTTGCTTTCATTTGCTTGAACCATGAAGAAATGAGTGATGGCTCAGGCAGGATCAGCCTCTCCAACCAAACCAGTCCAACCTGGGCATTGTTTGGGTTGGTTTCTTGCCACGTGTTTGCTTTTTTTTCCTTTTTTTTATTCTTCTCGAGCACTCAGTTCCCATGAAAATGCCAACATCTTCTCCCCCCCTGGTTGGGAGTTAATATTTCATTAGCATAAATCATTTGGTGTCCTCTGCAGTCTGACCTGATTTCTCCATGGCTGCAAAGCTGCATCTCATCCTTCCTTGTTGGGGAAATTCAGCACCACTTCCTTCTGCTGTAGCTGCTGTCCCTGAAATTCCTGCCCCTAAAAGATCTTTAATATCATAAATTTTACCTTTTTTTTTTTTTAGCAAAATCCTTTTACCTGATGCACAGAGAAACGAGAACAAAAATCCCCAAAATTTGAGATTTTTAGGGCTGTGCTGACCACAGGATGGAAATACCCACCAAAAACCAACTTTAATTCTCATAAAATATATAGGAATAAAATAAATTCTAATAAATTCTCACTTCAAACCTCAGGCTGAGCTGTTCAAATTAAAGGATCACTGATTCCAGCAGGGCTTTGCTAACTGAGCCAATACTTGGAATACGTGGAGCTCTGAATTCCTGCAGGGAGCAGCATCTTGTTCCCAAAAAATGACATTTATCTTCCAGCTGAGGTGAAAAATGGTGGAATTTTCTGGGATGTGCAACTGGCTGAGGGTGGGTTTGGGTAGGGAAATGAGAAAAATGCAAAAATGCAGGTGTTGCTTGGAATTTGCTCCTCTTTATCCAGGGTTAAGAGGCTCAAACACAGCTCACACAAGGGGGATCTTGGATTAAAAAAAAAAGAGGAAGAATTAAATATTTACCCAGTGAGAGAAATGCCAATTGCCAGATTAAATACGCTGGTGCTTTGTTATCATTCCTATGATTCCAGGACAAAAAAAAAATCGTAGGAATAGCAAATACCTGGGACAAGTTCTCCAGCTGAGCAAAGAGAGAAGGGAGCAGAGACCCCCAGGATCACTGGGATTTATTCCCATCCCTTCCCATCCCAGTTTGGGCCTGGCCCAATCAACAAAATAACTTCTCAATAAAATAATTTCTCAATTAAATAATTGAGAATACAGGTCAGTTTTTATATGGGATTTATGCCTAAGGACCACCAAAACCCAAAGGTTTTTCTAATATTCAATGAGTTCCAGTGAGTGGTGGATGCTCTAAATTTTGTGCTGAATGGAATTTTCTGGAGGAAAATTTCAGATCTGTGGCTGCTTCTCCATCTCTGGGTAATTCCCAAGCCCTGTTCTCAAAAAACCCTGAGAGGGGCAGAACCAGGAGAGAAGAACCCTCAAATATTTGCTGGGGTTTTTGGTTTGGTTTGATTTGGGTTTTTTTGTTTTGGTTTGATTTGGGTTTTTTTGTTTTGATTTGGTTTGTGTTTTTTGGGGTTTTTTGGGGGTTTTTTTTTGTTTGTTTGGGGTTTTTTGTTGTTTGGTTTTTTTTGTTGTTTTGGGGTGTTGTTGTTGTTTTTTGTTTTTTGTTTTTTCCTAAATCCCCCCAAATTAATTATTTCTACTTTTGATGTAGAAATAATTTAAAACCCTACACCTGCTCTCCTTTCTCCCCATCAGCTCACGGTGTCCTGGCTGCTGGCAGATGTCACCCGAGGGGTGACAGCTTCTCATGACTCTGCATTCATGTAAATCATCTTCAGAGAGAGCTGCTGCCACATGGAACCACATTTTCATTTGCATTTCCGCTGCACAAAGAGAAAGGAAATTATTCAGTCAGCAGAACTCTCGGAGGGAGCTGTTCCATTGGCCATGACTCAAACCCACCCCGATTTTAAGATTTAAAGATTTTTTTTCCTGTGGCTTTCTAGTGCAGGGCTGGGAGGTTCCATTTTCAGGGATGTTCTGAGCATTTAATTCCTCGCAGGACTGAGTTTTAAAGATTTGATAGTGAAGAAGAGAAGGAGCAAGAGAGGAGGAAGAAGCGAAAGAGAGCGAAATTCCCATTCCAATCCATTAAATCTTCTGTACTGAATATTCTGATTTACACCAACCAATCCAGTACAAGATACAAATCCTACAGTGTTGGGGAGGATGAAACAGGAAAACCTTATCAATATGACTGCTTAGATTTAGAGAATATGAAACCTATCAGTGAAACAGAGTTGAAGGCAAGTTTGGATGTCTGAGATGCCGAGCTTTGGTTACTGAACAACTGGAAAACAATGGTATGGCCGGCTGAAGGTTAAACAATTAAATTAATTAATTAAACAATGCCCTTCTCCTTACCAAGAGCCCAAGGGTCAGAGCAGACCCTGCTGGCTCGGCAGGAGGGGTCCCAAGAGTTGTTTTTAGGGTTTAAAATCTAACACAGGATGGGAATGTAGTGATTGTTATGGGCTGTGTGTAAATGCTGTAGGATTTGTATCTTGTACTGGATTGGTTGGTGTCAATCAGAATATTCGGTATAGAAGATTTAATGGATTGGAATGGGAACTTTGCTCTCTCTTGCTCCTTCTCTTCTTCACTCTCTCCTCACTCTCTCTCTGCTCTGAGCTGTACCTGGCAGTTCGTGGCAGGGCCCTTCACCCATGCCCTGTGCAATGAACTGCACGCTCCAAACCCAGCCCTGACCCCAGAGATCTCTCATCTCCATCCATCCCATCATCATCCTGTGCAACCTCGTTCTCACACCAACTCACACCAACTATCAAAACTCAAAGTTGAGTTTTAATAGAAAAAAAACCTTGGGGGTCAAAGTTTTCCTGCTCAAAGCTGAGTTTTAGGGGTGATGAGGCACTGGATTAACTCTCAGTAAAGGTGAGCTCCATCCATCCTCTCTGCACGTGGGTTTGGAATTCAGCTGCCACAGGCAGGAATCCTCATCCTCATCCTCATCCTCATCCCGGGAATGCTGCAGGGCTGGAACTCCCCAGAGCTGGGGATGCTGCTGGGGCCTTGCTCAACAACAAAACTGACAAAAAAATGTCCCTGATAACATCAAAGTGCTCCATTCCAGCCCTGCTGCTCCCTGACCTGCAGCCAGGCTGAGGTTGGGGATGGTTTTCATTCCTGGGGATGCCTCAGAGGCTCCCCAGAGCAGAGAGAGCTTGGCCAGGGTTAAAGGAATAAAACGGATTTATTAAAAGGGATACGAGGGATATAAAAGGATACAAGGATATCAAGGGTTCCAGAGCTCTGCCACCCTCCTGGTTTTTTTAAACCAGATAATGATGTCATTGCAGCTGAAATATCCAGGGAAAACCTGGGCATGTGAATGACCTGAATCCACGTGGGGTTTGGTTTTTAGGAGTGTGCCCAGATATTCAGCACATATTTACATTTTTTTATTATTATTATTTACCACGTATTTACAAATATTGACCTTAAATATTTAAAAAATCCCCAATTTGATCCTCAATGATTCACCTTTATTTTTATTATTATTTACCACATATTTACAAATATTTACCCTAAATATTTTAAAATCCCCAATTTGATCCTCAATTATTTCCCTTTTTTATTATTTACCACGTATTTACAAATATTTACCTTAAATATTTAAAAATCCCCAATCTGATCCTCAATGATTTACCTTTTTTTAATAGCACATATTTACAAATATTTACCTTAAATATTTTAAAATCCCCAATCTGATCCTCAATGATTTACCTTTTATTTTTTTATTTACCACATATTTACAAATATTTACCTTAAATATTAAAAAATCCCCAATTTGATCCTCAATTATTTCCCTTTTTTTAACTTACCACATATTTACAAATATTTTAAAAATCCCCAATTTGATCCTCAATTATTTACCTTTTTTTAATTTACCACATATTTAGAATTATTTACCTTAAATATTTAAAAAATCCCCAATCTGATCCTCAATGATTTCCCTTTTTTTTAATTTACCACATATTTACAAATATTTACCTTAAATATTTAAAAAATCCCCAGTTTGATCCTCAGTGATTTACCTTTTTTTTTAATACCATATATTTACAAATATTTACCTTAAATATTTAAAAATCCCCAATCTGATCCTCAGTGATTTACCTTTTATTTTATACCACGTATTTACAAATATTTACTTTAAATATTAAAAAATCCCCAATTTGATCCTCAATTATTTACCTTTTTTTTTATACCACGTATTTACAAATATTTACTTTAAATATTTAAAAATCCCCAGTTTGATCCTCAATTATTTCCCTTTTTTTATTTTACCACATATTTACAAATATTTACCTTAAATATTTAAAAATTCCCAATCCGATCCTCAATGATTATCTTGAGATCAGCAGGATTAAATAAACCTCAGTGGTTTTTTATATTTGTAGTCTGTCCTTAAATCTCAAACACACTCGAGCTGATGTTTGCAAATCCTTCCCTGTGGCTGAAGTCCCTGGATTTGCCCTTTATTTTAAAAAATTAATTACAGAAATACTCTCGCCCACTTAATTGCAGGTGCTGCTTCTTGAAGATAAATGTTAAATGCCAAAAATTTGAAAATAAACCAGAACAGTTGGAGAGAAGCAGGGGAGGGAAAAAAAAAATGAGAAATGTTGGCACCTCAGAGCTGGCAGTGAAGTGGCTCAGAGATATTTCAGTTTTTCACCCACTTCTCTCACAGGGATTGAGCAAATCCCACTTTTCCTGCAGGACAAGTGGATTTGAGGGTGAGTCAGGAGCTGCTCCTGCCTGGAGCCACATCCAAAGGGTCAGAGGGAAGGAATGGTTTTTGTGGAAATTCTGCTTTTTGTGAAAATTCTGCTTTTTGGGAAAAAATTCTGCTTTTTGTGAAAAAATTCTGCTTTTTGGGAAAAAATTGTGCTTTTTGTGAAAAAATTGTGCTTTTTGGGAAAAAATTCTGCTTTTTGTGAAAAAATTGTGCTTTTTGGGAAAAAATTGTGCTTTTTGGGAGAAAATTCTGCTATTTGGGAAAAAATTGTGCTTTTTGTGAAAAAATTGTGCTTTTTGTGAAAAAATTCTGCTTTTTGGGAAAAAAATTCTGGGTTTTTGTGACAGCCATCCCTGGGGGTTCAGTTCACATTGAAATCCCGGGACTTATGGAGCAAAAATTCGGCTTTTTGTGAAAAAATTCTGGTTTTTGTGAAAGAATTCTGCTTTTTGTGAAAATCAGTCCCTTATGAGATATTGGATCATGGTGCCACTGAAATTATTTACTCACATAACAATATCCAATAGAACAACTAAAGTTTTAAAATTCTGCTTTTTGTGAAAAAATTCAGCTTTTTTGTGAAAAAATTCTGCTTTTTGTGAAAATCAATCCCTTACCAGATACATTGGATAATGGTACCACTGAAATTATTTATAGTAACAATATCCAGTAAAACACCTAAAATTTTAAAATCAGTTTGTTGCTGTGATCAACCAGAGATATTTTTATTTTATTCCTGCCTGAACCAGGTCAGGTTTTTATCCCATCTCACATTTAGGGATGCAGCTCTGGCTCTTCAGGCTCCTGAAGGGTCACAAAATGGAATTTGTTGGGTTAAAATGCACAAAAAATAAAATCTCTGATTGATGTCTCTGTGGAAATGAATCATCTCTGTCACAGGAAAAAAACTTATGGTTTTTTAATTTTTATTTTAATTTTTTTTTATTATAATATTTTAAAACTTAGGGTGTTTTATTGGATATTGTTATGTGAGTAAATCATTTCTGTGGCACCATTTTCCAATATCTCCCAAGGGACTGATTTTCATAAAAAGCAGAAATTTTGCTTCAAAAATCCTGAGATTTTCAGAGACATCTTAAAATCCGTGGCAGACTTTTGAAATTGTGCAAATTGTGAAATATTTAAGAAAATAACAAAAAACCATTTTCACCAAGGGTGGGAACAGCAGGGACAATTTCATCCCTGAACCCTGACCTGGATGCTCTGTGAATTTCGGTTTGGTTGGCTTTATCTGAGCTGGGTTTTTTTGTGTTTTATTTTGTTTTATTTTTATTTTTTGTGGTTTTTTGTGTTGTTGTTTTGAGGTTTATTTTTTTCATACAGAAAAATCCAAAAGCTCATTCATTTTCTGACTCTTCAGTGGTTTCGTGGCAGGATGGGATTTATTGCTGCACTTTCTGCCTGCCTGAAAAGGCTGAAATGGCTGAAATGTTCCATTTGCTGTGGCTGCTGAGAAAAATCCATCGAGTGTTGACAAAGCTTGGAAGGGAAACTGAAAACAACATTTTTTTTTCCTCGTATGAAAATATTCAGCACCTCAACTCATTTGTGTATTCGCTCCTGATGTTTCATTTACAAGTTCCAAAGCCAGAGGAGACATCAGAATAAATGAGTCACGATATTTTTACAATATTGAGAGGTTTAGCTGGGAAAGTCCACGTTTACCTCACTGGCAGCAATTGATGGTTGAAACAGCACAATCTGATTTGTTTTGGTTTGGTTTAGTATTTTTTTTTTCCCCTCTGATGTTATCAGAACAGAAAACTCCATGCAAATTTTGGAGAGCCTTCAGCAGAGTGCAGATATCCCTGCCCTGACCTCGCATCTTTCAAAGGTCACAGAGAAATTAATTCATGCTGGAAACACTCAAAATTTCTTTTGCTGCCCGTCAGGATTTAGGGAATTTTCCCCTTTTCCACAGCAGGATGCTCTGCTCCATCCTCTCTGTGCTGTTTCTCCCAGGAGTGCAGAGGGTGATGGACACAAAAAATTGGAGTTCTACAGCCAAGTTTTTCCCATATTTGGCAAATTCTTCCCCAAAAAATCAGATTTTTTCCTGAATTTATTCACCAGGCCACAGCCTGACTGCACTTGTGATGCAGTTAAACTCAGTGCCTGCAATTGGGAGGGAATAAATGATTTTAAACATTAAGGTGTGATCTAAACCACGGGGAGCTCTGACCCCACAGGAAAATTCTGCACTTCTGTAAATAAAAAAATCAACTTAAAATCAGTTTTTTGGAAGTCACCTGGCCTTGTCTAAGAGGAAGAGAAAGAAGCTCCAAAAAACAACCATAAATATTAATGTTTTAATAGTTATAATATTTGGATTTAGGTCTCCCAAAAAATCTGACTTTGCAGTTACAATCAGTGCTGGTGGAAAAGCAAACAGGTCCCAGCATCATCCAAAAGAATCTGGATTCCAGGGGATATCTGGGATTTTAATTGGATGTTGATACTTTTCAGTGACATCAGGGCACGGAATTACAAGGGGAAAATCCCTCATTTTTAGTGGAATTTATTTCCATTTTTGCCCATTATTTCCATTTATTTCCCTGCAGAATTTATTTCCATTTTTTGCCCATTATTTCCATTTATTTCCCTGCAGAATTTATTTCCATTTTTGCCCATTATTTCCATTTATTTCCCTGCAGAATTTATTTCCATTTTTGCCCATTATTTCCATTTATTTCCCTGCAGAATTTATTTCCATTTTTGCCCACGTGCTTTGTAATTCCCCCTCATTTTCTGGTATCCCTGTAAATCTGGAATGTTGTAGAGCATGGAAGCACAGAAGGGACATCCTGCAATTTGTGGTTTTTTGGTAAAAGTGATGTTTTCTAGTAGGAAAAAAAAAAAAAAAAGGAAATAATTTAGCCAGGTTTGTTCCAGTCTTGTTTTTTTTGAGTTTTTTTACTTATTCAGCATTTTGTGTGAGGGAAAATCCCCAAATTCTCCCTGCAGAACTTGTGGATTCCAACAAAAAAATCCACCTGAGAGTGAAAATGAGCATTTCACTGAGCCAGCCACAACGCTTGAGGTTCCTACACCTCACACCGAGTGCAATCATTGAATTTAATCCGATTTTTGGGGGGATTTGGGGTCACCCAGGGTTGCAGGAGTGGCACTGCAGAAGGGAGCAGGGGCTGAATGAATTTTGGCAGCCCCAACTCACCTTGCAGGTGAGACTCCCTGGCAGGGTAAACTTCCCTCATTAGCCCTTCCCTGGCTCAAAGCACCTTCAGAGGTGAAATTGTGTGGAAAATAAATAAGTGCAGAGTGTGCAGAGCTGTTGACAGGCGAACAAAGGGGAGAATTAAATGGAAAATTAAATGCTTTCATTGCTTCTTGCACCAGAATCATCAAGTTCAGTTCTAGCTGGTTTCTGTACCTCGATTAAACACAATTAAAAGTCACCCAGGGAGAGCTCCAGACATTGAGAGTGGGGCATTTTCACAGCTGAATCCTCCAGAGGAAAAACCCTTATTTTTTTTTTCCTTTATTTTTATCATTTTTGTGCATCTGGAGTACAAGAAAATACCTTAATCTCTCTCTGCACTGCAAGAGAGGAGGGAGATTATCCAAAAATCTGTAGAAAAGATGAGGGAGCAATGAGAATTTTAAATGGGAATGTCTGGTTTGAACATTTTTCTCAGCTGCATTCTTTGCTGCTGATGTTACTGCAGTGATGATGAAACTTTTAAACATCTGCTGCATTTTATATCTTCCTTTAAAAAAGAAAAAAAAAAAAAAAACAAAAATATTTGGGTTAAAGATAAAGTCTGCAGGCAGAACTGGCTAACAGAAAATTCATGTCTGCAAACAGAATTTCTGCTTTATGGGAGGTATTTTATACAATGTGTCATAAATCTGCCTGTGAGTCCTGAACAAAAATCAGAATAAATTCTGTTTGCCCCGGGATGCTGCTCTTACATCTCATTTTCCCCTTTCTCTGCACTTTCCTTTTTTAAAATCATGATTTACTGGACGGAATGAGGGGAAACGAGGTTGTCCCTGGTTTATTTTTTGTGCGTTTCCCCTGATTTTTCGATTTAATTTAATTTAAGCAGCGGGGAGGGGACCAGCAGGTGGCAGCTTCACCCAACGAATCTGCGCATCTGTTAAGCTAAAAGAAATTTGTGTATAAATGCTCAAACGTTTGGTTTTAGCTAAATTATGGGGTTTGCTTGTGATTTATTGCTGCGGTGGCTTCGTGCCGGGGTTTGGGGACAGTGACAGCGGCCAGGCTGGGGTCACGGGGGATGCTCTGGGTCCGTGGGTGGGACACGGGTGGTTTGTGTCCGAAAATCCAGCCGGGACATTGAAATGCTGATAAACCCGAGGCTGGGCTGGCCCGGGGGGCTCCGAGATGAAATTTCTGCATCTCACATTTCACCAACCCCCAAAGGGAGCTGCGACTTTCTCCTGTGAGCTGTTTGAAACACAAAAACACCACTTTGCCCCACGCCATGCCTCCTTTCTCTCCCTGACTATCCCAGTGACTGAACGAGCTGTGGCTTCTTTTTGATGCCAAAAATTCGCTGGTTTGGTCAAATACTCCCGCAGCAACAGCAAAAAAATGGAAGGGAACACAGAGAGAGAGAGCAAAACACAAAACTTTTCCTATTCCCCCTCTCCCCCAACTTCCAAATGGGGAAGAGAATTAATTTTCCCAAAAATTGGGCAGAGAATTAATGTGGCAGCAGGGGTGGGCTGAGCTCCGCGGTCAGTGCTGCGGGCAGGGACGGGCTCAGCTCCGCGGTCAGGGCTGCGGGCAGCGTTGTCCAAGCCCTCGCACCCCTCGTGTCCTGGGAAAAGTAAACGTCCCGAGCTTCCCGCAGCAGCTGCACCCTCAGGGGGCTTTCCCAGAGCTTCGGAGGAGAGCGCAGGGAAGTAAAAATGAAGCCGCTGTGTACACTCCGAGCTCGCTATTGTTCTCTGCCCACTCCTCTGCAGGGATTCGGGGGAAGGCAGGGAGGGGATGATGCCAAAGCTGCCGGGTCCCGCTCCTCCCGAAACTCTGGGGGCAAAGAGAGCGCTCTCGACACGATTGTTTTCCAGCAGGGACCAGCAAAGGGGACTGGAGTTTCCTCGTGACTCAGTTTGGGGTTGAGTTTTTGCCTCGGTAGCAGAGTTGAGGTTCGTGCATTAAATGAATCAGGTGGAAGCAGCCTGAATTTCTGCCCTGAGAGTAAAATATCAAACAGCCTTGAAGAAATGCTGGGTGTTGGGGTTTGGCAAGCCTGGGCTGATATCTGAGAGTGAAAGGAGCTGTTGGATTGCCTGGATTGCTCTGCTGAGTTGGGCACAGGGCTCGGCTGAGCGTGGCTTTTCTAAAGGGCTTTGAGGTGGGTTTGTTCCACTGTGAGTGTGGGAGCTCTGAAACGCCTGCCCAGGACCTGCCCTGGTGTGCATCCAGTCAAAAGTGCCGTTCTCAGAACCCAAACTGGTGTCAGCATTAACAGGAGTTACTGCTCAGTGTCAGCACTAACAGGAATTCAGAGTGAGAGCCTCTTCTGCGAATGCTGAATGTGGGGCATGAGAAGCAGCTCTGGGCTGGTGTTACACGAATTCCCTGCTCTGAGTTGGGTGTTACACAAATTCACTGCTCTGAGTTGGGTGTTACACACGTGTGCTCTGAGCTGGTGTTACACACTCTGCTCTGAGCTGGTGTTACACACCTTCCCTGCTGTTACACACCTTCCCTGCTCTAAGCTGGTGTTACACAAATTCCCTGCTCTGAGCTGCTGTTACACACCTCTGCTCTGGGCTGGTGTTACACACCTCTGCTCTGGGCTGGTGTTACACAAATTCCCTGCCTGAGCTGGTGTTACACACGTGTGCTCTGGGCTGGTGTTACACACCTCTGCTCTGAGCTGGGTGTTACACACCTTCCCTGCTGTTACACACCTTCCCTGCTCTGAGCTGCTGTTACACACCTCTGCTCTAAGCTGGTGTTACACAAATTCCCTGCTCTAAGCTGCTGTTACACACCTCTGCTCTGAGCTGCTGTTACACACCTTCCCTGCTGTTACACACCTTCCCTGCTGTTACACACCTTCCCTGCTGTTACACACCTCCCCTGCTGTTCAGTCCTGCTCCTGTGAGGAGAACCTTTTCTAAGAGGTCATTAAACACTCCTTTAAAACCTGCTGTGCCTTGGCAGACTTGGCAAAGAGGGAGCAAAGCTTTTCAGGCAAAATAACTTCTGCGTTTGGTGTGGGACAGGCAAAGTCTGAGACTCAGAGGGAGCCTGGAAGTTTCTGCTGATTTATTTCCCTTCCCTGATGCCTTGGGGAGGCTGACCTGAAACAGAGACTGGACAGAGCCAGAGAATAAAGTAGGGATTGACTGAAAGGCCTTTAGGGTACACCTTGGGCAGGACAGGGCCTGGCCAGGGCTACACCCAAGGTGGACCCAAAATGGACCCCAAATGGTCACAAAATGGACCCAGAATGGCTGACCAGTCACAAAGTCTTACATTTTTATAAGTTTTGGTCCATTTGCACATTGGGGTTGAATTGTCCAACCCCAGCTCCAGGCTGTGAGCTCCCATCCTTCTCGTTCCTCCCTCCAGCCACCCTTGTTTGTGCTGTTGGGCTGAAAGTTGTCCTTGGTGTGCAGCAGGGCCAGGATTTGTTTTGTGTCCCTGCTCTGTGAGTGACACTGACTGTGAGCTCAGAGCAGCACAGAACCTGAAAAACACGACAGCTCCAACTTCAGGCACCAACCCCTGGCTCCCCTGAGGTCTCACCTGGCAGCTCCGTGCGTGGCACTCAGTGATACCCTTAATCCTGTTTTCTTTTGTGAATCATCTGCGACCCGCGTCTGATTTCTGTCAGCGCCGCGTTTGTTTTGGGGGCGGCTCCGCCGGCTGTAATTTCCCAACAGATCATTTCGGATGGGTGCTCGGTGCTGGGGGTGAGCACGGCCTCGGGAAGGCAGCAAAGCCCCGGGGTGACGCTGCTGTAGGTGGGGGAAGTTGCAGGGATGTGCTGCCCCTTCTCCTTTCAGCCCAGGAGCCTCTCAGGGAATCACAGAATTCATGGAGACAAAGCCCTGATCATGCTGGGCATGGTCTGGGTGGGCTGAGAGGAGGGGAGTGATCACTATAAACAGCAATCATAAATATTGATGTATTCTTAAATATTCTTAAATATATTTTTAAATATATTTTTAAATATATTTTTAAATCTTTATGAAGCACTGTGGTGGTTCTGTGTCGGTCTGAGGGTTTTTTTTGGATGAGGTGAACCGGCGACATCTTGGAGCTCAGGGATGGGCCAGATCATCTCCTAAGGATAAAAAATTCCTGCAAAAAGTTCTTCTAGTACTTGGGGTGTGTTAAAAACCCCACAAGTACTGGCTGATGGGAAATCCTCACCTCTCTGAGTGCAGACAGATACAGTTGGATGAGTTGGATTTTTTTGATTTTCTCTTTACTCCAGAATTTTTACTCCAGAACTCACAATTTTCTTGAGGATGTTTAGAATTATCTTCACTCTGGCAGAGTTTTGAAGGGTTTCCCCCTTCCCTTTGTGCCTGATGTAAGGGATAATTTATTGTGTGCAATAATTCATTTAATAACCCCGGAGGGGATTTGGGATGTGCCAGGATCAGGTCCTGGCTGCCTGAGAGGGCTCTGGTGCTTTACTCTGCCCAAGGTGTTTTATTCTGCAGTGCTGAGCACACACACCAGGGCTGCATCATTTGTTCCCTATCAAAGCTGAGGAATGAATCAGAACTCGTTTCAGAGGGCGCAGTGGGAGGTGTGAGGCTGATATCGATATTAAAAAACGAAAGAAGAAGGAGAAAAAAAAACCCCAACAAAACGGAGTTGGTTGCACCACGCTCGTTTCGGTGTTAATTGAATAAAGAGGGCGATGCATTTCTTGGGAAGCACAAGATCAGCAGGGCCTTGTACACAAGGTGGCCCCAAAATTTGGCCTCTGCTCCCGGCCCTGTTACAGATTCCTGATGTGACTTTGAGCAATTTTGCTGTCTAATCAACTCATCCATTCCAGAATGAGGAGCCTCGTTAGTTCTGCTCTGAGTCCCATCTGAGCGGGATTTGGGCAGCCCAGAGCCCTGGCTGTGCTCAGGGAATCACCAGGGCACAGAGTGATGTCCCCAAATCAGGGATGGGATCTACAGCAGCTGCCTGGAACACATCCAGGCTCTCTGAGCTTCTCTGGGCGGTTTCCTGCAGTATTTTCACCTTCAGTATCAGGCTACAAAGTAAAGACACAGACTGTGGAATTTGTGATCTGAAATAACAAATCTTTCCCGCTCTCATGTCAGATTTTGTTGCCTTAAATGAGTCTCAGCTTTTCATTTCCTCCATTCCCTCTCTTGGTTAGGAAAGGAGTCTGAGAACCTTTTCTAAGCACAGTTGTCCTCTAAGCTCATCCAAAGATCCACTTATTAATTTAGGTTTTGTGTTCTCAAAGGTAAATGTTTATTTTTGCAGACCACAAAGCTTTCTGAAAGATCAAACTACTCCTTAAATATTCCTGCCTCTCGTGCTGTAGGGCAGGGTTGAAGTGCTAATATTGACTTGTTTAAAAACAAAGGAAAATAAACCCCACGCCCCACAACAACAACAAAACCCAACACCCAACACTTCTGTCATCAGCATTAATCCACGTTTCTGCAGAAAATCACTGATTCCCTGGAGCTGGGATGGTGAGACAAGGTCAAAGAGATGAGGGAGTGAGTTAAAGCTCAGGTGCAGATTGATATAAAATCATTGGGATATTTCTATTTGTCACTCAAAATTCTTGCAGGGCCAGACCACACCGAGCAGGGACAGCTCTTGGTTTTAGTTCCCCTTAAGAGCAGCATCAGCTTAGAGTATAAACACGTTTTTTGCAGAGAGTTTGGCTGCAAGATCACCAAAAATCTGATTTCTGTCCATCACTTCACCCTACTCACCTGCACTGCTGGGCTGAGGAGAGGCAGTTCAGGAGGGATGGGGGATGGAGAAAGGGTTTGCCATGAAAAAAAAGGGAAAGATGGATGGTCTGCAACAATTTTGAGGCTCCAGACTTATTATAGACCTAAAGTTTATAGTTTATAATCATTCATGTTCACATTTATAAACTTGAATCATGAATTAGAGTTTTCAGAGGAAGAGGCAAATATGATGGGTTTGATCTTTCTCTCTGCTTTTGTCTCTTCTTTGCACCTCATAAATAAATGGTCCTTAACTAAATTGTATTTATAAAATGCATTAAATGAGGAAAAACCCCCATTTTCATTTTCCCTGGTGTGGGGTGATGTGGCCCTTTCCATCTTAATGCACAATTGAAGTCACTTTTCAGAGAGTGATTCTTTGTTAAGCACATCAAAAGTCAATCTAGAAACCATGTGTAAAATATGAAATGGATGATTATCAGCCACCAAAACAGTTTTATCTGAGGAAAACCTGCCCCTGTGCTGCAACTTCCTCATTTTAAATGTTTATTACAATAAGGCTTTATCTGCCTGGCTTTGAATTTTTAAAGTATCGACGTTTAAACTCAAACCCGGTTTAATCCTGAGTTATTTCATGTTACCCACAGCTTTTCTAAGCTCAATTAAAGCACAGTTAAGGGCAGGATGATAAGCACATATGGATTCTTTTAATATGAGTCTGTGTATTTACTTTGGGCTATGAAGCAATCTGCCTTCAGCTGCACTCCAGAGCTGCTGTGTACAAATCTCAGCCCGTGCTGCTGCTGCTCTGCAGAGCCCAAATGTACACAGAGGCTGTTCTCAGAGTGAAAACCAGCCCAGAGCCCTGCCC
Organism: Acrocephalus scirpaceus scirpaceus; assembly: GCA_910950805.1. NCBI lineage: Eukaryota > Metazoa > Chordata > Aves > Passeriformes > Sylviidae > Acrocephalus > Acrocephalus scirpaceus. The sequence goes on from OU383793.1 coordinate 1,895,264, forward strand.
CAAGCCTTGATTTCAGCCTCTGGCCAGCTAGGAGGGAAATAAAGTGATCTGGTAAACAGCACAAGCAATGAATGTACCTGTGTGAGAATGATCAATTCTGTTTTGTCAGAATTGATTTGAATTTTTGTCAGAATTTGTCTGTTGGGTCAGATCTTATAAACGATGATTTTGTTGTGCTGCCTAGCAGGGAATGTGCCAGGAACAGAAAACTCAAGGTTGACAAACAACATCAATGAGATTCTTCTCCCCACTCAACCCTCCAACAAGTGAGACAGAGAAGCACAAAGGATTTCACTAAAAACTTGGGATGCAGCAGCTCTGCTAGGAAAGAGGAGAAACAAAAGGAAACAGGGACAAAGATATTCTGGCATCAGTGGTCAGGTTCCCATCCTGGGCTTTGCTCTGTGCCAGCAGCTCTGTGCTGTCAGAACCCAGGGGTTTCCACAAGGAAATTTCAGCAGAGAACACCTCAAACTCCCCCTCTGGCTCTGCTTTTGCTCCAGCCAAACTCCAGAACTTCTCCAGTGCTCACTGGCATTCCAGCCAAACTCCAGAACTTCTCCCAGTGCTCCCTGTGCAGCTCCATGAAATATTTCTCTGGGAACGAAGCTCCTAAGTCAGTGTTAACAGTGAAAATTGATCCAAGGCTGTGATTTTTAGAGGGAAGAGGGTTGTGTTCGTGGTGTGGAGGGTGATGGTGCTGTCATTGATGCCCTGTCCTTCTCTCAGCAAATCCAGGTGCGTGCTCAGGCCCTGGCTTTAGGCTGAATCTGTCAGGAAGAGATTTGCTGCTGCATTTTCTTATTTCTACACATGTAGGAGGATTCTGAAACGGAGTTTCTTTAGTTTAGGGAGAAACACAACACGGATATCTCACAGACAGGAGAGCCTGCAGTTCCTTTGTGCTCTGGAGTGGCTGGAATTCCAGTGAAACCACTCTCAGCGCTTTTCCTGGCTTCAACCCCCAGCCTACCTGTCTGGTTTTGCAGTATCAGCTGTTACGAAGCACTTCAGCAGCAGGGAGGATGTCCCAGCGTGGGGCTGGTACTCAGCAGTAATTCAGATATGCAAAATGTGGCTGAACAATGCCCTGGTGCCTGAGAACAGAGGAGGTCGGGGCTATTTTGGAGGGCAGACAGGCACATCCCTTCGTTCTTTCCACTCCGCTTGCTCTGGGGTTTGCTTCTTTTTTGGTTTTTGGACAAGTCTTTGAGGCAGAGTGAGTACAATTAGGTTTTCATCTGATTAATCTGTGTTTTCCCATTAAATGCAGTTGTGGAGTGGTTCACAGAATGGATCTGAAACCATAAAATTCCTTTAGCAGAATTCTGGCTAAAAACCCCATGAGATCCTGCCTTGGTCTCTTTATGGGAAGAGAAATTTGGGAGAGCAAATTTTTTTTGGCAATTCAATGATTAAAAACTGAACAGCAAAATGGGAATGACGAGATCCTGACCTCACTGTGCAGCTCCATGAAATATTTCTCTGGGAATGAAGCTCCTAAGTCAGTGTTAATTGTGAAAATTCATCCGAGGGTTCTGATTTTTAGAGGGAAGAGGGTTTTGTTCATGGTGTGGAGGGTGATGGTGCTGTCATTGATGCCAAGAACTCCTCCAGGGGCTCTCATGGCTTTCCTTCATCTTTGCAGCCTCTTTTGGAAGAGCTTCAGCCTGGGTAGGAAGTGTTGTATTTTGATAGAAACAAAACAGAAAAAAAAAAAAAAAATGGGGTTTCTTTTTTAAATGAAGGACGTCCTGGCTTAATGGGGCTTGAAGTGTTTACAGGTGTTTCCTCACAAGTTCAAATTTAGTGGCCCCGGGGAGTTGAGATTCTCATAAGGCAGGAGCAAACACTCAAATTTTGGGTTTTTGAAGGGTTGCACATTTAAAGGGCCAGGCAGGCACGGCCTGGGGGCTGCTTTGGCTGCGTGAACACAAAATTTGTGCCATCCACAGCAGCAGAAAGTGAGAAAAAAAAAAATCATCCTTAGTGCCACAAGAGGTCCAAAACCTTCCTAAAAAACCTTTTGCTGCTGTCCAGCCTTTTGCTCAATTTTGCAAATTTGTGGTGACAATCCCAGGAGGGGCAGGTTCCGCCTTTGATTGTTCAAACCCATCGAGGTGACACTTTTTATTTTATGCAGAACATCTCCCAGGGCTCGCTGCCCTCAGAGGAGCTGCTGAGCGTGGGGAAGGAGGAGAAGAAGAAGAAGAAGAAGAAAGAAGAAGGGAAAATGTAGAAGTGGCTGTGGTTGGAGGGGTGATGATGTCACCGGGCTCAGCGGGAACACGGCGCTTTTAAAAAGCCGAAAGAAACATCCTGACCCTCACTTGTCACATCCCCACCCAGCAGCCACTCACACACACACAGAGCAGAGTTATCCTCAGCCAAGAAGGGGAAAAAAAAATTTTAAAAGCTCCATCCCAGCACAGAATGCACTGGCAAAAATGTAAGTGAGCTCAAATTTGGGGTATCAAATTTGGGGTGATTTGTTTTTCCTACCTCTGGTGACAGCTGAGGGTGGCAGGGGAGGGGATGCTCAGGGATGCTCAGGAGAGGCCAGGGCTGAGGTGTGATGCTCATTTTCCAGCAGGGATGTGAGCTCAGGGCTGCTTTGTTGGCTTTCATCACTATGAATCAAGTGGAAGGCTATGATTCATAAAAACAATAACAGGATGCAGGTATTATATCAAAGGTTACGGTGGTTACATAGCAGAAAATTTTCCTTTTGAAAAGTGAAACCTGTGAGAAATCTTATTTCTGTGCTTTTTCTTTTTGATGCTCACCTCTTTCAGCTAATCAAAAAAAAGGTAAGGAGCGAAGCAGTTCAGGGCAATTCAGTTATGACTTTACAGGAAATCACTTCTCTTGTTTTCAAGATAATTTCACTCCTCTGGGCCCACCTTTGCTGGAGTAGTTTGATCCTACTCCAGGTAGGTGTTTGCTTCTTGTGAGGTTTTCATTCTCACTCTTATCTCTGGGTATCTCATTTGTCATCAGCAGGTGATGCTCATTTTGGCCACTGTGATGTTCATTTTGGCCACTTGATGTTCATTTTGGCCACTTGATGCTCATTTTGGCCACCATGATGCTCATTTTGGCCACTTGATGCTCATTTTGGCCACTGTGATTCTCATTTTGGCCACTTGATGCTCATTTTGGCCACCGTGATGTTCATTTTGGCCACCGTGATGCTCATTTTGGCCACTGTGATGCTCATTTTGGCCACTGTGATTCTTATTTTGGCCACCGTGAGCCTCCCCTTGCTCTCACCCTCTGTTCCATAAACACACAAGGGTACAACACACCTGAGTGGAAAAATGAATTTTTTTTAACCCTTGCCAGTGACTTCTGTGACATTACTCATCCTTTTATCACAGCTTGGAGGTTGTTGTACTGCGTGGAACAAACCAACCCCGTGCCTCTGTGAGATTTGAAATCCGTTCCCTCGGGTTTTTTCCTTTTCTTTCTTTTCAGCTGAGCATTTTGGAAGCTCAAAGGTGTCTTTGGCAAGTTTTGTTTGTATTTCCCCCTTCACTTTAAGCAGGAGAAGATGTGGAAAAACCTGTGAGATGATTCCATCCAAATCCTGATCCTCATCTTCCATCCCAGAAATCCCTGAATTCTTTATTTGGGTTGGGTTTTTTTTTTATTCCTGCAGTGACAAAGCAATGGTAACAACAATGTAGGAGGAAATTGGGATCTGAATTTGTGTTTTTATTTTGGGGTTTTTTTATTATTTTATTTTATTTTTTATTCCTGCGGTGACAAAGCAATGGTAACAACAGTGTAGGAGGAAATTGGGATCTGAATTGGTGTTTTTATTTTGGGGTTTTTTTATTATTTTATTTTATTTTTTATCCCTGCAGTGACAAATCAATGCTAACAACAATGCAGGAAGAAATTGGGATCTGAATTTGTGTTTTTATTTTGCTTTTTAAATTTTATTTTATTTTATTTTATTTTATTTTATTTTATTTTATTTTATTTTATTTTTTTATTCCTGCAGTGACAAATCAATGCTAACAACAATGCAGGAGGAAATTGGGATCTGAATTTGTGTTTTTATTTTGCTTTTTTCATTTGACACTCGCAGGAATTACAACTCATGTCAGTCATTCATGATGAGAATTTGGGCTATGTTGGGTAATTTTGGGGGTCCCTGACCGGATTTTGGGTAAATTTTGGGGGTCCCTGACCAGATTTTGGGGTATTTTGGGTAATTTTAGGGGTCCCTGACTGTATTTTGGGTAAATTTGGGGGTCTCTGACTGGATTTTGGGGTATTTTGATGCAATTTCAGGCTCCCCTGAGCTCAGGGCAGGTATCCCACAGGTCCCAGTGGAAGCTGGGGCTCCCAGCAGCTCCATGGGTCCCCATTTGGTGTCACCCCTGTTTCTGTCAGTGCCACCAGCTGTCACCTCACGTTCCCTGCTCAGGCCACCTGTGTGTCCCTGGATGTCCCTGCGGCCTTGCCTGGGACAGAAATCGCTGCTGAGGCAGCTCAGGTGACCCGGGAACTTTCCAAACCCAAACCCCTGAGGTTTGACTCATTTGGTGCTGGGAACACGCAGGGTTTGGGTTCAGCCTCAGAGTGGATGATCCTGGTGGGTCACAACATTCTGTGAAAACCCCAAAGTGACACAAGAACCCCTCAAGCAGCAGGTGAGGGCGTTTCTCAGGACACCTCCCCAGGGTGGTTTCCTGCTGTTTTTAGGGAATATTTCTGCAGGAACACCAGGGGAGCTGGGACACCCAGAGGCTCCTGCAGGCTGGGAATGTTCCCCAGGTCACACTGCAGGATTGGGGCCCTGAGTTCCGCTCCCAAAGCCCCAGGGTGGCTCAGCCCGAAATCCTCCCCTCCCACGGCCCATGAGAAGTGACTGGTCGGGGCTCCCCGGGGTTCTGCTGAACGGGAGCTGCCCCAGCAGCCCCTCAGGGATGGGGAATTCATGGGCAGCACCAGTTATTTCCTCTTTGTTTGTTTTTATTGTGAATTTTTTTAAAGCAGCCCCAAAGTACCTTCCATACAAATAATTTGTGTTCTGAAAAGCGTGGGCTTGATGATCTCAGAGGTCTTTTCCAGCCTGGTTAATTCTAATTCTGCAGGAATCTCTTATTTAGGTGCTGGGTTTGCCTCTGTCCACATTTTTTGGGTGCTCAGCTCTTGTTGCAGTCACCAGCAGAGATTCAGCTGCTCAGATTCCCTTCACCATCGAGAGCTGTGAATTCACACCTCTGCCAATCCCTTCCCAAACGCTTTTCAAGTGAAGAGAAAACCTTTCCTGCCCACAACAGATGCGGGGCTGCACAGAGCCGCCCTGAAAGTCTCAGCTCATGAGACTGAGAGGTGAAACTGCAACATTCTGCACCTTGTGAGCGATAATTTTGGTCAAACCCCACCAGGAATGAGGGATAGCACGAAAGCTGAGCCCATCCACGCTTTGCAGAGCAGGTGTCAAACTCTACGAATGACCACGGCGGCGATTAAATGGAAAGCTCTCATTACTAAAATGGAAAGAGTATTATGGGCTGGGAGGAATTAGGACCTGAGGGTGACTTATGGTTAAAGACACTTTCTGTCTATCTCAGCTTCCCCTTTGCACCAGGGCTTCTCTTCTTGTGAAACAGAGAATTTTTAGTGGCCCTCACCACTGCATGGCCAAGGCATCCAAATCTCATTTGGCACTTGAAAGCTTTTATTTTTTAAATTAGAATAACCAGAGCAGCGGGGATTAGCCAGAGTTTTTTGTCTCCTCTTGATTTTTGTTTCTATCCGATGGAAAAATCTAAAATCCTCTTTTTATTTGTTCATCTGCAATACCTTCCTTGTGTGGGAACAAAATGTAGGCTCTGCACAGCGCTCTCCACTCAGTTAAATCCTTTTAGGTGTGAAGGAAATATTTTTTAAAGGACAGTTACCAAAAGCATTCCAAATATCAAAATATTTGATATTTTAATATCAAAAGTTATCAAGGGCAGTGTGGAGCACATGGATTTGCCTGAATCCAAGGCTGGCTTGATTCCTGGAAAATCTTCCAACACCTGAAAATGAAGATATTAGGCATAAATCTAAAACATTCTTCTGTCAAATTAATATTTGACAGAATATTGGAGTCAGGGGACTTTGGTGCTTATAATGCAGTGTAAGGACCTGGCCAAACACGATTCTGAGGTGTTGGAAAACAGGTGAAATATTGAGAATTATGCCCAGGACCCTCCTGGGTTCATTTCCTTGTGCTGAGCACTCAAGCATCACCCAGCCCTTGTTGCCCCTGCTCCGAGCTGGGTTTGTGTCAAAGATTCTCTGCCCAGATGTTTGGTGGGTGCTTTGCATTGGCAAAATCTTGAATTACCCACCCACAGTGCGTTGAACAGGATAAAGGAGAATCCTCCCCAGCCCAATTTTCTCTCTATAACTTCAAGGGAAATTTGGGTTGTGTCAAATGCACAAACAAATCTGCACGTCCAGCACTCCAAACACACCTGGATGTGCAAACCTGGGGTTTGGGATGTGTCCTTTGGGACTGAAAAGATAACAAAGCAAGAAAAGGCCAAATGGAACTCAGATAAACATTTTCTGTGTTGTTTCATGATTTATTTGTCTCTGATGAGGTTATTCATTCTCAGGGCCAGCCAGAGAATGATCAGGTGTGTATTAATTAATTTAGATCAGGTACCAGGGACGTGGTGCTCAGCAGCCACCCCAGCCTGTGGCCACCAACACGACTGGTTCAGCTGGATCTTGGCAGAAATATTTGGAATTTTGTTTCCAGGGGCTGGAGTTGCAGGTGGGTCGTGTCAGTGTTTCATCTTTAACTGTTGGTTGGATCAATTAAACTATTAATTAAAAGCAGGACATGGCCTGAAGGCTGCTGAGGGATAGGGATGGAGTTGGAATGAAGATTTCTGAGTCACTCCCTGTCATGTCATGGGATTTTGGGGAATTAAATGCATTTCAGTGCTTTGCTCCCCTGCCCTGGACTGACCACAAAACAGAGATAAAAATCACCCTGGGTTTTTTTGGTTTTTTGAGGGAAACTCCGAAATTATTTAGGAAATAAGGATCATGACCAGTGCTGAGTCCCTTGCAATGGGCATGGATGTAAAAAGGTTTTAATTCGACTCCAAGCATGCAAGCCTATGAAACGAAGCCTCTTTCTTCTTTTTATTAGCCGAAGTTCACCGTGCCTGATAAAAATGTGATTTGGTCTCCAATATCCAAGCCATTAACTCAGGAGTTTGCTAATCAAAATCGAAATTTTTCTTGTTCTTTGCCGTCAGCGATTGCTTTTTGGTGTTACTGCAAACAAGAGAAACCATTGTGCCTCTTTTCAATTATTTATTACACTGGAGGGCGAAAGGAGGGGGATAAAAAAGGCAAAACCATTTGCAGTGTTAACACTGATCAATTGATAAGCTTATCAGGTGTCAGCCAGCACAAAAATCTTCGGCAAGAGGGGCCAGTGTGACACTGGGACTGAGGCAGGGTATTGCAAACTGAAATCTGCCTGCTGGGAAATGGCTCTGCCTTGGCTGGAAGGCTGAAACCGAGCTCAGCTCTGTGTGTGTGTGTGTGTGTGTGTGTGAAGGCCAGAGCTGCTGGGGTGAAGTTTAGTGATCTGAAACCCGCCACGCTTGGCTGCCTGCACCCTTCCAGCAGCTGTTTTGCCACTCTCTTCCCTCCAGTTTCAGCCATGGTTGAACCAAAATGGAAGGGGGGGTTGGGTTTGAATTTTTGGTGATGTCTTGATGCTCTTCCTCTGCCTGGCCTTCTACTCAGATCAATGTTTTTGAGAACCACAGGTCTCCAACTGCATAAATTGAAGGTGACAGATCCCATGGAACCATTATTGGTGCAGTTTGGGTGCTCCCAGACTGAGCTGCAGCGTGCTCTGGAATCCAACACCTTCCTGCTGCTGTCACTTGATGTTTAGAGCAATGGTTGAACCAAAATGGAGGGGGAGGAGAGGGTTTGAATTTTTGGCGATGTCTTGATGCTCTTCCTCTGCCTGGCCTTCTACTCTACAGATCCATGTTTTTGGGACTCAGGGATCTGTATAAATTGAAGGTGACAGATACCATGGAAGCTTTTTTTGGTGCAGTTTGGATACTCCCAGATTGAGCTGCAGCGTGGTCTGGAATCCAACATTTTCCTGCTGTTGTCCCTTGACATTTAGAGCGATGGTTGAACCAAAATGGAGGGGAGGATAGGGTCTGAATTTTTGGTGAAGTCTTGACGCGCTTTCTCTGCCTGGCCTTCTACTCATATCAGTGTTTTTGGGAATCAGGGATCTGTATCTGTACAAATTGTGGATGACATCCCATGGAACCACTTTTTTTTGGTGCAGTTTGGATGCTTCCAGGCTGAGCTGCAGCGTGGTCTGGAATCCAACACCTTCCTGCTGCTGTCACTTGATGTTTAAAGTGATGGTTGAACCAAAATGGAGGGGAGGAGAGGGTTTGAATTTTTGGTGATGTCTTGACGCTCTTTCTCTGCCTGGTCTTCTACTCAGATCAATGTTTTTGAGAACCATAGACCTCCAACTACATAAATTGGGGGAGACAGATCCCATGGAACATTTTTTATGCAGTTTGGATGCTTCCAGGCTCAGCCGCAGCATGGTCTGGAATCCAACACCTTCCTGCTGCTGTCACTTGAATATAGAGCAATGATTGAACCAAAATGGAGGGGGAGGAGAGGGTTTGAATTTTTGGTGATGTCTTGACGCGCCTTATCTGCCTGGCCGCCTACTCAGATCATTATTTTTGGGACTCAGGGATCTGTATCTGTATAAATTGAGAGTGACAGATCCCATGGAACCATTTTTTTGTGCAGTTTGGATACTTTCAGGCTGAGCTGCAGCATGGTCTGGAATCCAACACCTTCCTGCTGTTGTCACTTGATGTTTAAAGTGATGGTTGAACCAAAATGGAGGGGGAGGAGGAGAGGGTTTGAATTTTTGGCAATGTCTTGACGTGCTTTTTATGCCTGATCAGTATTTTTCAGAACCACAGGTCTCCAACTGCATAAATTGAAGGTGACAGATCCCATGGAACATTTTTTTTGTGCAGTTTGGATGCTTCCAGCGTGCTCTGGAGTCCAACACCTTCCTGCTGCTGTCACTTGATGTTTGGAGCCATTTGGTGCCTTTCCAGCAGCTCTGGTGTTCAGCAGCCACTTTTAAAGGTTGCTCACAAGTCTTCAGGGCGTTTGTGGACTTTTAGCAAACACAGCAGGTGATAACATTGATGGAGGGAGCTGAGCACACACCGAGGGCTGGGGAGGCAGCCTGGCCAAAGCATTGAAACGAGCTCAAATGAAACGTGGAAACCATTGCAAAGCTTCCCGATGGTCGGATTTGGGTTCCTTCTCTTCTTTCTCAGCTGGAGATGTTTCAAACTGCCCCAGATTCACAGAGCAGGTGCAAATCAAAGTGTGCCTAGTGAGGAAAAACATGAGGAGTCCTGGAATTGCAGGAGACAAGCCAGGAACCTGCTGCTATTTAATTTAATTTTATTGAGTGGAACTTGGGCTCTCTAAAATCGACTAAAATTAAAATCTAACGGATTTTTGGTCCAAGACAGCTTCACAGTTTGTTAAAACTTTTTATAAGGATGACTAAATCCAGGTTCTTTTCTTTTAATTGTCATTATCCCTCCAAACGCTGATGTTGGTAAATGGCCTCGATGAGGAATTGCACCCTGAGTTTGCCCCAAAGTCACTTTGCTGTGGTCTGTCTGTGATGCTCAGACCCCACACGCCCCTGAGCAGTGGAAAAGCAGCTGTGCTCACATTATTTTTATTTCTGGAGGTCAGCTTGGGGGAACCGAAATACGATCTGCAGACTTTGGTTTTTAAAAAAATTTTTTTTTCTCTTTATTTTTTTTCTTTTTTTTTTTTTTGGGTTACTCTGCTTACACCGGAAACTCTGAATAGGTATATTTGTCAGCTTTTACAGTAAATTTCTTCTTTCCCATCCCCCAAACCTGGAGCCAGAAACCACCATCCTTCCCCACCCTAATTCTGCAGGGAGGCCCTTTGATGAGTTGGGGATCAGATTCTCCCCAAAATGTTCATTTCTGCCATTCAAGCAGCTCTGGCAGAGCTCAAATTTGTGGAATTGATATTTTCACCCAGCACCAACACCAGAACTCTTCATTATTTGCACTCAAATAAATTAATACCAATTAAATTTAAAATCAAAACGAGAATTGTATTAAAAGCCCTTTAAATCTCCTTATATGGAGACTTAAAGAATCCTTATTCTCTTTTAAAATTTCATTTTGAAAGCCACAGGATTTACAGGAATGCAAGAAACCTGATTTAAAGACCCACAAAGCAAAGGTGGATCAGGCAAAGGCTGGAAAATCATCTTTGCTTCAACTACTGTTTTTTAAAAGTAAAATATTTCCTTAATGTATATAAATGTACATAAATGGAGTTCTAAAAGGATTTATAGTGGCCAATCAAGATTTCATAATTAAATTATGTATAATGAGTTAATAAAAGAGCCAAGCTGAAGCAAAAAAAAGTATTTTTTAAAGAAGAAATTCGAGCAGAAACGTTTATTCTGTTAAGAAATTCTTGAGGTAGATTTATGATCTCTGTATTTGAGGCGGATTTTTCTCCTCCCAGGAAGGTGCAACAGAAAGATCTCAGTGTGCACAGAATTAAATGTATTAGAATTACAGAATTATAGAATGAAATGTAGCTGGGAGAGATGATGTGAGGTGAAATGATTCATTCCTGCAGGATGTCAATCTAAATAAACGCTCCCTGGATGGAATAAAATAGTTTAAAACTCTGATTGGAGCTGGACACGCACCTGTACCTCAAACCCAAAGGCCAGTGGCAATCTTTAAAAATGGAAAACTTATCAATTTCTGTATTTACACATCCCAGTGCAGTGAAAGGGGCAGGCAGCACCTTTACAAACACCAGGCTTTGATATCCCCTGGGTTCCTTGTGCTATCGATCCCCTCCCAACACCCCTGTAAAATATGAGTTGTTAATTCTGCCTCTGGCAGGAACGTGCTGGCCCTGCCTGCACTGCTCACACGGCCTTGGCAGAGCCTTTGGAGCTGCCTTAAACTCAATTCCTCAGAATGGAGCAGAATTTATGGGTGTGAGCTGGGAGGTTTGGGGGTGTAAGGTCTGGGAGGTTTGGGGGTGTAAGGTCTGGGAGGTTTTGGGGTGTAAGGTCTGTGATGTGTGATCAACCTCCTAGCCAGCAAAGTTTGTCCAGAACTGAAATACAACTCTGGTCTAAGTTGGGACTTCAGCACCTGCAGATATTCAGTTGCTGAAGAGATATGAGATATTCCAGAGAAAATGAGATATTCCAGAGAAAATGAGATATTCCAGAGAAAATCAGATATTCAAGAGAAAATCAGATATTCAAGAGAAAATGAGATATTCCAGAGAAAATGAGATATTCCAGAGAAAATCAGATATTCAAGTCCAGCTAATGATGTTTAAATGGTTTCCCAAGTGAGGATGTTTTCCTAATTTGGGTTGCTTTCATACCTTCTGCCTAAACATTGAATTTATTTCTTTTAAATATCTAATTCCTATTTATTTATGTCCCTGCCTGGCCAGCCGTTCTGGTGTGTCACCTTTTGGCTGTGTTTGGTCTGATTTTTCCTTTTGGGAGTGTGTAAAGTTGCTGTGTAGGTCAGTGGCACTGAGGCACACAAAGGAAAGGAAGAATAAAATAAAATAAAATAAAATAAAATAAAATAAAATAAAATAAAATAAAATTAAAATAAAATAAAATAAAATAAAATAAAATAAAATAAAATAAAATAAAATAAAAATTAAAATAAAATATAAAATAAAAAATAAAATAGGAAATAAAATAGAAAATAAAATAAAATAATAAAATAAAATAAAATATAAAATAAAATATAAAATAAAATAATAAAATAAATAAAATAAAATAAAAATTAAAATTAAATATAAAATAAAATATAAAATATAAAATAAAATAAAATAAAGTAAAATAAAATAAAATAAAATAAAATAAAATATAAAAAATAAAATAAAATAATATATAAAAAATAAAAAATAAAATAAAATAAAATAAAATATAAAATAAAATAAAATAAAATAAAATAAAATAAAATAAAATAAAATAAATAAAATAAATGTGTTCCTGGTACAACCACCAGGCTGCCATGAGGATTTGGGGGTCCCTGAAAGGGAAAGAAATGTGATGTAAATTTTAATTTATTTTTTTTTGCTCAGCTTCTGCCCCAGAGCAGCAGCCACAGCCTCGGCCCTACCAGGGTGTCCGAGTGAAGGAGCCGGTGAAGGAGCTGCTGAAGAGGAAAAGGGGGAATGTCCACAATTCCAGTGCAGCTGCAGCTACAACGGTAGGGAAAACACAACCAGAGGAAAATCCTCCCTCGGGAGCTCAGAGATTGCCCAGCCCCAGCACTGCTGTGCCAATAAAAGAACTTTGGCATCTCTAAAGCATTTCAAAGGCTCTGCAGCCCGCTGTTACCTGGCAATGCCATCAATATCTCCTTAGGTGGGGTGGTTTTAGTGTGCTGAGCACTTAATGGGAAGGGAGAAGTGCTCTGCACTTGGCAGGATCTGATTCCTGGGGGCTGAAAGTGCCTTGGAAGGGAGGCAGGAGGAGCCTAAAAGACTTCAGGAGCCTAAAAGAGTTCAGGAGCCTAAAAGAGTTCAGGAGTCTAAAAGAGTTCAGGAGTCTAAAAGTGACAATCCAGAGCCATCCCTGGCTCTTTGCTGTTTATTTTCAGCCTACATTTGCCCCTCCAGCAGGCAGCAGCTTGGCTGGCTCCTCTCTGAAGGAGAATTTTTTTAAAATACGAGTTTTAAACACACTTTAAGGTCCCCTTGAGCTGAGGGGACGCTGTGGGTGTTTGGGGTGGTGTGTCCTGGCTGCCAGGGTCAGTTCTTCTGGCCCTGACATTGACAATCAGCTGATAACGCCTGCTATGGTTTGTGCTTCTCTCCAAGTGGTTGAATTTAATGCTGATGGGCTTCACCTCTGATTTTTATTTTTATTTCTCTCTTCCAGGTCGTTTTGCCCCATCAGCCAGTCCCTTCCTACTCCCCCATGGGTAACGTATCCCTGACTCTCTGTGACTCTCTGGGGAAGACTGTGCTGAGCTGGGCTTTAATCCTGCCCTGCTTTGCAGGTGTCAGGAAAATTAATCCACAAACTCCAGGGGTTTGTGTCCAAAAAGGAGACAGAGGAGTCCTGTTACTTTATTCCAATAAAGGGAGAGGCCATGGGACATTTCCCATGGGTCTCTCCAATTTTCAGAGGACGCAGCCTCCTTTTTATCCCAATTTCCCAGCCCCATTTCCCTCTCCCTTTCCCCACTGGCTGAGGCACTTGAGAGGTGCAGACTTCCCAGAATGCCTAATACCCTAAATTCCCCTTTTAATGTACAACCCCCTCTAATTTTTAATTCTGGTGGGATTTATGGGTTTTCCTCATTGTTTCTTTCACCTCTGAATATCCAATTTCATTGATCAGCAAACCTATGGTTTGTTTGGAAAGGCAAAAATCCTCTTCTCCATTCTTCAATCAGTGGGATTGTTTCTCTTACCCCTCAGTGCTGGTTTTACCTTCCAGCAGCCCCACTGGTTGTTTGTAAAGACAAATCTGTCATTGACAAATCTGCCATTGACAAATCTGTCATTGACAAATCTGTCATTGACAAATCTGTCATTGACAAATCTGCCATTGACAAATCTGCCATTGACAAATCTGCCATTCCTCCCACAGCCCAGCCCTGCATTGACATGGACGCCGCTGCCCCTGCCCTGCCCGGCCCGGAGGAAGGAGCTCTGGCCTCGGGATGGATCCCCCAGCCCTCTCCCAGCCCCCTGCAGCCCCTGGCTCAGTGGAGCCCCTACCCTGACTACGTGTCCCACGAGGCTGGCAGCTGTCCCTACACTGCAGATATGTACGTGCAGCCCGTGTGCCCCAGCTACACCCTGGTGGGACCCTCCTCTGTCCTCACTTACACCTCCCAGCCTCTCATCACCAATTTTGCAGTAAGTCCAACAAAACCAAGCTGGAAATTATGTATATTTTCACCTTCTAGCAAGAGCTGTGGGGTGTAGTTAGTTTAATTTATTTAATTAATGTTGTGTGTCTTTGCATCCATGCCACATCGTTTCTTCAACAGTAATATGGCTTGAGCAGGGCAAAAAGTTGTGATTGTACTGGAATCAGGAAAAATTCACAACCTTTTCCCCAGCTCTCTTCACTCTTCCAGACTGAGCAGAGATTTTCACTCTTTATTTCCAAGTTTAAAATAATAATAATTTTTAAAATAGTGTCATTGGGGTTCCAGGAAACACATCGATCAGGTGAGGCAGGAAGGATGACTTGGCAATAAATTTCTCAGAAGCTGCTGTTAAAAGATAAAAGAGCAAGATTAAAATACATAAAGACAGCAGAATTTTTGGCTTCAGGCCAGACAAAATCTGCTTGGCTGCCTCAAAATGCTGTGGTTCCCTTTAGAGGGGAAAGGCAGAGAGGAGCTCTGTCCCAATGGCCCTGAGGCAGCTGATTTTCCTTTCCCTGGTTCAGTTTGGCTGCTCAAACCCAGCAGATCCCCAAAGGCCATTTCTGTGTCCTGGTGGAGGCAGTGCTGGGACAGGGCCCTGGGCTGGGTTTGGGTGTGGCTCTGCCTGGGCTGTCCCAGAGGTCACAAGGAGCTGCCTCCAGCCTTGGTGACAGCAAAGTTGGGACTGTCCAGAGGGGGCAGCTGCCAGCACAGGGTGTGACACAGGGAGGTGGGAATGGGAACAGAAAGCTGGAGAGAGCCTGAGGCCAGCATGGCCTGGGCACGGGAAAATGTTGCCCTCAGTGCAGAGCTTCGCCTGGAGAGGAAGGATGGGGTGTTAGAAGTGGGATGAGCATGGAAAAGAAGGATGAGGGATGTTAGAAGTGGGATGAGCATGGAAAGGAGGGATGAAGGATGTTAGAAGTGAGATAAACATGGAAAGGAAAGATGAGGGATGTTGGAAGTGGGATGAGCATGCAGAGGAGGGATGAAGGATATTAGAAGAGGGATGAGCATGGAGAGGAAGGATGGGATGTTAGAAGTGGGATGAGCATGGAAAGGAAGGATGAGGGATGTTAGAAGTGGGATGAGCATGGAAAAGAAGGATGAGGGATGCTGGAAGTGGGATGAGCATGGAAAAGAAGGATGAGGGATGCTAGAAGTGGGATGAGCATGGAAAAGAAGGATGAGGGATGCTAGAAGTGGGATGAGCATGGAAAAGAAGGATGAGGGATGTTAGAAGTGGGATGAGCATGGAAAAGAAGGATGAGGAATGCTAGAAGTGGGATGAGCACGCCCAGCCTGTGCTGCCTCCCCTGCCCCCCTGGCCGACTGTCTCACTTTTCTGTGTTTCTCTCCCCTTCCCCAGCCCCGCAGCACCACCCCGGCCGTGGTGCCACCGCTGGAGGTGACGGAGCAGCAGCCGCCCCTGACGTACTTCCCATGGGCACAGCCCCTGTCTGCCCTGCCAGCCTCCACCCTGCAGTACCCCGCAGCCTCCTCGTCCCTCCCCGGGCCCCAGCTGGTGCCCGTGCCCGTCTCCATCCCCGAGCCAGCCCCGCAGGAGCTGGAGGATGCCCGGCGAGCCATCGGCGCCCTGCCCATCGAGAAGCTGCTGCTGGAAGATGAAGACAATGATACGTACGTGTTAAACCATGCTCTGTCTGTGCAAGGGCTTTAGGTTGCACACCTGGGGCCTGGCCCTGGGCTGCTCAATGCCCCATCCAGCACCTCAGCGGGGTTTGAGCAGGGAGGAGAAGCAAGGCGGGGTGGGGTGGGAATTTTGGCACACTGTGGTTTGTGTGTTGAGTGAAATTCTCTTTGTCATGGTGCCCAGCACAAGATTGCTCTGCTCTTCCAGCTCCTGCTTCTCCCAGGCAGGGCTGGATGCTGCACACTTGTGCTCAGCACCAGCACCAGGTGATTTTCACCCTCATGGCCTCAACTTGACAGATTCCAGTGCAGCCAAGGGCAGCTGTAGCATTTGGTGATGTTACAATTACCTCTAAATTTTGGCCAAAATTCAATAGGGCTGCTCTTGTGTAAATGCCTTGTTTGTGTGTCTGTCCATGGAGGAACTCCCACCAGATTTAGGCCACTAAAAAACATTGGGGGGACCCTAAATGGACATTTTTCTCTCCTAAATTTTACTACTCCTTTGGAAATCAGGAAAACTTAAAGAGAAATCAGAAATCAGTGAAGTGTAGCTTGGTTCTGCTGTTGCAGGCAGGTGCAGTAAACTGAAAATAAAGCTGAACTAAACGCCAGAGCAGTCAGAGATCCCTGTTTGCAGAGCAGGAATTCACACCGAGCTGTAACTGGAAGCTCTCACCTTGTCTGCCCCTGGAGCCCTGCCCTGCAGTGGGTTGGGGCCGTGGGTTTTTAGCTGCAGAGGGTTTGGGGCTCTGAAAAATCCCAGTTTGAGGTGTGGGGCTGATTTAGTGGCTGGTAACGCTGCCAGCGGACAGAGCCTGTCCCACTGAATTCTCTGCGAGTTTTGTCTCAGTCAGGATTGGAATTCATGGCCCTATATCAGGAGATCATTGAGAGGACAGGGATTTTGCCATTTCCCAGGGATTTCCTGCAGCCCAACAAGGGATCCATGGCATTACTGTTGTTTGGCAATATTTTCACTTTTCTGTTTGAGTGTGAAGCTGGTGATGTGCTGAGCCAGGGAATTTTAGTGACCCCTCCTTGGGAAGTTCCCCAGGCCCAGAGGTGCACACGATTCCTTTATGGCTTTCTGATTTCCTTCCCTGAAGAATGAGGAGCTTCACTTTTACAAAACCAATACAACTGTAAATATTTTGGTTGAGGCTCAGGAGTGCCATGCCACAGGCAAAGATATTTCAGGAGATACATCCCCTGTGACCCCTGTTTATTGTTTTCTTGACAAACAAGAGGCTCTTGGCTGGTGAACACAATTTCTCTGGGTTTTTCTGCTTTCTAAAGCCCAGGATTTTTAGATGATTTTATTATTTGCAAGGCTGACTGCAAAATAATTTATTGTACTCTTTATTACCTGGAGTCCAGTTGCCACCCAGGCAATATTTCAAGTGGCCTTACAGTTCATGCCTGGGTGAGGTTTAAAAACTCAGGTTGAAAGTCTTAAAGACTTTCCAAGAGTATTTTTTTTAATTGAATATTGACAAATGTGGAAGACACGAGCACTAGATCATGTAAGTGATCATAAAGTTGTTGGAAAAGAGCAGTAGTTGAGGCTTGCATTGAAATTAGTGGCTTATATTTGCAGAAAAACCCAGCAAAGAAATTAATTCAAAGGAGCTTAATTCACCACTGCTTCTCCAGTTTGATAAAGTTCAGATATTCCCTAGGTAAAACTGGGATAAAGCAGTTGTGAATCAAGCCTGTGGTTGCTCTGATTGCTTTTCAATTCCTTCACTCCAATGTATGTAAATTCTGTGTGTGAACATAAAACAAAGATGAAACTGTTTCATCATTTCTTTCTGGGTTGTTCTGGTTAGAAAAAAAAGATTTTTTTTTTTTCCCAATAAAGATCTACAGTAACTTTGCTCTGCCTAGAGTGTTTTATTTCCTATCCACAAGGGTTGGGTTAGCAATCAATTAGTGCAATAATATATGTACAGGCTAGAAGCAGAGATTAGCTGTCAGACTTCGTGCTAATTTTACACATTAAGCAGACTAAGAAGGAATTCCACGATCCAGCTGTGGCCTGGAGGCATTTCCTGCAGCATTCCTTGCTCCTGCAGCTCAGCTTCAATCACTCTTATCCTCTCCTGGCACCCTTGGGGATGTGTGGGTGTGCAGCCACAGCTAATGCTGAGCTTGACTGAAAATCAGATTAGCCAGAAAATTGTATTTCCACTTCCTGAAATTGCGAGGGGTGGCTCTGGGGTACAAAATTACCCGAGGAGAGAAACAAGTGCCCACCACCTTCTGCCTGAAAAGCATCAAGCATTTCTGTCTGGAGCAGAATGAAGCCAGGGGTTGGTGTGACTGTGTGGGGTGGTCTCCTCCTGTTCTAGCGGGTTGGAATTTCCTTCAAGGGGGAATGGAAGTGGCTCCAGCCAGAGCCAGATGACCAAAGGGAAGCACAGAAGGGTTTTCCCCATCACTAAAGGCCACCAGGCACTCCCATGGGCTGTGACAACTCTTTGTCTCGTGCCAAATATAAGGACTGGGTCCCTCTCACCAGGAGTTTTGCTAAAAAATAGGGTTTAACAGGTTGATATATTATAAGGATATCGATTAGAGAGTTGAACAGGTTGATATATTACAAATATATTGATTAGGGAGCTGAACAGGTTGACATGTCACAAATATATTGATTACAGAGTTGAACAGGTTGATATGTTACAAATACATCAATTAGGGAGGTGAACAGGGTGATATATTACAAATATATCGATCAGGAAGTTGAACAGTTTGATATGTTACAAATATATTGATTAGGGAGCTGAACCGGTTAAAATATTACAAATATAGAGAGCTGAACAAGTTGATCTGTCACAAATACCTTGATTACAGAGCTGAACAGGTTGATATGTTACAAACATATCGATTAGGGAGATTGAACAGGTTGATATATTACAAATATAATGATTAGGGAGCTGAACAGGTTAAAATATTACAAATACATTGATTAGAGAGTAGAACAGGTTGATATAGTAAAAATATATTGATTAGGAAGTTGAACAGTTTGATATGTTACAAATATATTGATTAGGAAGTTGAACAGTTTGATATGTTACAAATATATTGATTAGGGAGTTGAACAGGTTGATATATTACAAATATACCAATTAGGGAGCTGAACAGGTTAAAATATTACAAATACATTGATTAGAGAGTTGAACAGGTTGATATATTACAAATACATTGATTAGGAAGTTGAACAGGTTGATATATTACAAATACATTGATTAGGAAGTTGAACAGGTTGATTTAGTAAAAATATATTGATTAGGGAGCTGAACAGGTTGAAGTATTACAAATAGATTGATTAGAGAGCTGAACAGGTTGACATGTCATAAATATATTGATTACAGAGCTGAACAGGTTGATATATTACAAACATATCGATTAGGGAGCTGAACAGGTTAATATATTGCAAATACATAGATTAGAGAGTTGAACAGGTTAAAATATTACAAATATATAGATTAGAGAGCTGAACGGGTTAAAATATTACAAACATATTGATTAGAGAGTTGAACGGGTTAACATATTACAAATATATTGATTAGAGAGCTGAACAGGTTGATATGTCACAAATATATTGATCAGGGAGCTGAACGGGTTAAAATATTACAAACATATCGATTAGAGATTTGAACGGGTTAAAATATTACAAATATATTGATTAGAGAGCTGAACAGGTTGATATGTCACAAATATATTGATTAGAGAGCTGAACGGGTTAAAATATTACAAATATATTGATCAGGGAGTTTGTTACCCCGGACGGTGAGGCTTCCCCAACACACCCAGAGCTGTATCACCCCCAAAAGTGATTTGTACACACAATTCCCCAACCTGGGAATTGTGGAGGACTTTGCCACCTCCCAGTGGCGAATCTCAGCTGCAAGAAGGAGCTGGAGTGGGGAGGAGGCAGCATGGCAGAGCTCAGGAGTGCTCAGGGCTCCTGGACACTGCAGCTCTCCGAGGTAGGAAGCTTTTCCCATGGGAATGGGAGTTTTGGGGGCTCATGGCAGGGATCTGTGGGACTCTGGGTGTAAAACCCCAAAAGTGGCAGTGCTACCCTGTGAAGCTCTTTGCTCCCGTGTCTTTATTTGCTGTCTTTATTTGCTGTCTTAGAATTCTGCACATTTATGCAGCTAAAGGCCTGCGGGCCCACACGCTGGCAGCTGCAGAGCGCATGAAAGCCCTGAGGAGACTCGATGCCAAGGAGCACAGAGGAAAGGTAAAAAGGGGAACTTTCTCCTGCAGACAGAGGGGTTTGGGATGGGAACAGGCTTAGCATGAGTGAAATACCCTAAAAAAATCCAGCTCTGCCCCTCTGCTTCTGTAAGGCTTGGCACTGATAGGCCTCACTCAGGACAGGACTGTAAAATTCAGTGCTGTGACCATAAATTAGGTGGGATGAGAATGAGCCCATTCTTTATTCAGGCCATGATTCATGGGGTGATGTGACAAAACACTGGCCCAGCAAAATATTTCAGTGTTGGAGTCAGTCTCTGAGGCTGGAGGTTTTATGGCCAACTGACTTCTATAGCTGATGCAATCAGGGTTTAAAAAATGCTGGGCTTGGGTTGCCATCCAAATTGAGGGGTGAAGAACCCCAGAGGGAGTCCAGTGAGGGCTGGGAAATGTCCCCATCTCATGGTGCCATGTGGGATTCCAAACTTTGCAGTTCCTGGCACCACAATCCTTGGGATTTCAGCCAGCACTTCCCCCACTCCTTGTTTTACACCAGCTGCTGCTGCTGATGCCTTAGGATTTTAGCTCTATTTTTCATATATTTATAATCCTGCAATTCTTTAGTGTGTATATAACTCTAAAGCTCCATAGCCTGTCAGCAACTGCTCTCCCATTTTATTCAGACAAAACCAATTCCTGTCTAGGCCCAGAACTCAAAGACACCTCACTGTCTCAGGCCCTGAAAAGTATAAACAAAAGTGAATTGTGAGGGGAGCAAACTGGGGGTAAATGAGTTCATTACCTGAAGCTGTAATTGGAGGATTAACCCCTGATATGTGAGACTGGGGGTAAGAAATTAGAAGGGTAGCAATTAGGAAATAGACATTTAGAAGATGCATATTATATCACATGTAAATGGACTAAACCTAAAATTGTCTGAAAAATTCCTGACCATCATCCATCCTGGGTGTATTAGAAGAGGTATATTATATAATATGTAAATGGACCAAACCTAAAATTGTCTGAAAAATTCCTGACCAACATCCATCCTGGGTGTATTAGAAGATGTATATTATATCATATGTAAATGGACTAAACCTAAAATTATCTGAAAAATTCCTGACAATCATCCATCCTGGGTGTATTAGAAGATGTATATTATATTATATGTAAATGGACCAAACCTAAAATTGTCTGAAAAATTCCTGACCACCACCCATCCTGGGTGTATCCTCTGTGAGGTTTCTGACTGCCCCAGGTGTATCTATTGAAAGCCTTTAACAAACACCCATTTTTATCCTCTTAATCTTGCCCAGCCTCAGTTTTAGGCAGCCACCCCAAGGCATCCCTGCCAGGCTGTGGCCCTGGTGCTGGCTGACTCTCAGAGCTGTGTGTGCTGCTTTGCAGACTCCCCTGCTGGTGGCTGTCACTGCCAGGCACGCTGCCATCGTCCACGACCTCATCCAGGCTGGAGCAGACATCAACGCCGTGGACAACAAAGGGCAGTCAGCTTTACACCTTGCTGCAACCTATGGCTATGCCCAAGTCCTCCAGGTAGGAGAAGTTTTATGGTTTTAATTGCTGGTGGTATAAAACCACAATAAAGTGTTGGTGTCTTTAAATAAAAGCAAGATTTCAGGGAGAGATGGAGACTGAGCAGAGGCTCCTTGTGTCAGGAATTGACTTCTCAGGGTGGGTTTTATTCCTGTTTCAGGGCTGTACTCACAGCCTGCTGTTACAGAGGAAGATTCTTTAGTGGCTCAGTGGGGGGAAAATGAATTATTTCTGCAGGTCACAGCTCTAAATGTGCTGGTGGCAGTCCCCAGTGTGGTTCAGCATTGGAGGGCATTCCCCAGCCATGAGGGGTGAGCAGAGGGAGCTCTAAAACCAGGGTGACACCTCCCCCTCCCTGGGGTCACTGTCACCCACACAGGAGCAAAAAACTGTGTCCAGACTGAAGCCAGCAGAAAGAGATGAGGTGTGACCCTGCAGACAGGCACAGCCTCCAAAATGAGGCACATTTGTCAGATTTTCCTTCAAAACCTGACTTACATGAGCAGATCTTGGCTTCCCTGTTGCTTCATGGATTTCTCTGCAGACTGGGACTGCACCTAAACTCTGTGCCAGCCCTGAACAGCAAATTAACACTTCCAAACAGGCCCTGTGGGAATTTTGGGAAGGCATTCCACAGCAGGGATTAGCAGCCTGTGAGTCTTAAATGCTTCACTGTTGGCCAGAAAAATGAAATTAATAAAAAACCTGTCTTGAGCAGTGTCAGGGCTGAGTTTGGTGGCTCTGCTGAGTTCCCTGGGGACAGGGGAGAGGTGCCAGGGGTGCCTGTGGTGCTGGCACCACGTCCAGCATTCGTTAGCTGTGCTCACAGCAGCCCTGAGCAGGCAGTTAATGTGTAACACAGGCAGTTCTCTGGAAAACAGGTGTTTCCTTAAGTAGGAAAAAGAGTTTTCATCCCAACGATGCCAACAAAGCCTCTCAGAGTGCCTTGTGCTGCTTTGGATTGCAGGGTTCCTTTGTTTGGTTTTTCTTTTGTGGGTTTCTTTGTTTTGGGTTTTATTTTCCTTGATATAAAAAGGGAAAACGGGCAGAGACTTGCTCCTGGATGTGGTCAGAGGCATGAAAGGTTTTATGGTTTATTTGTTTATTTTATTAGTTGTTTTTTTTTCCCTAATGGATTAACTATCTAATCTCTAATAAGCACCTCAGAGCTGTCAATATTTGATCTGTACATATTTTCTTTTTGTTATGAGGAGATAAGTCAAGCCCTAACCGTCCTGGGTGATCTGTCAGTGGGAGGATTCTGTCCTGAGCCTTGTCTCACTTGGCACAGATGAGTCACTGCAAAAATTCTCAGCCATTAATGTGAACAACTCACTTTATTCAATCAAAAGAAAGAAAGAAATTCTCTGTAATAATATAGACAAAGAGCTACTTCAATCCATCGTCTTAAATCTGTAATTTTCTTATATTAAAGAGTTTTAAAGTTTTGATTCTCTGCTAAATCCAAGAAATTCTCATCTCCAGATCACAATTCCTGGTGTTTCTGTACCCTCATTTCCACAAGCTGAGAATTTAATTTCACACACTGAAAATAAAAATGTAAATAACCCCAGCCTGAGAATTGTCAGTGTTGGTAAATTTCTGGGCCATAAAGTTTGGCTACAGCTGTCAAGGGGAGATTCTCATTTGTCCTTGTCAAGGATCTCTCAGAATATTAAACATGTACTGGTGTTACTGGTGTCTTTGCCTAATCCAGGGTGAAAGTGAGGACCTTGGCAAGCCAGAGCTGGGGGCAGTGACTGAATTTTACTGAGAATCTGAAAGAATAATTAAGTGGGAGTTAGGAAATCAGGGAATGTGATCACCTTGAATTGTAGTTTAATTATCATTATCTGATGTTGTTTGATTTTACATCTTGTTCATTTTGGCTGATTTTGGCTTGCACACTGTTCTGCTGAACTAAAATTCCACATTTCTCTGTTGCCTCCAGGTTATCCTGTCACTGGGCTTCCCTCTGGATTTGGAAATGAAGGATTTTGAAGGTAAAAACCTTTGCACGAATGCTGTGAAAACCTGAATTGGATATTTCATTGCCTGATGCTCGTTGGGTTTTGGGGTGTGCTGGGAGGCCAGAGCAGGCTCAGAAAATTCCTGGGGGAGAGAGGATTGTGTCTGTGCACTCAAATGCCACAAAATTCAAAAGTGCTGATGGCTCAGGGGGGATTCAACAGGAACTAAAAACATGCTGGAATACCCCAAAAAGTGTCCAGAGCCAGAGGAGAAACCTGAGAAGGGCTTGTGCCTCAGCAACACCTGCCCAGATAGAATAAATGATAGAATAAATGATAGAATAAATGATAGAATAAATGATAGAATAAATGATAGAATAAATGATAGAATAAATGATAGAATAAATGATAGAATAAATGATTGAATAAATGATTGAATAAATGATTGAATAAATGATAGAATAAATGACTGAATGAATGATAGAATGAATGATAGAATAAATGATAGAATAAATGATAGAATAAATGATTGAGTGAATGATAGAATAAATGATAGAATAAATGATAGAATAAATGATAGAATAAATGATAGAATAAATGATTGAGTGAATGATTGAGTGAATGATTGAATGAGTGATTGAATGAGTGATTGAATGAGTGATTGAATGAGTGATTGAATGAATGATTGAATGAATGATAGAGTAATTTTTTGAATAAATGATTGAGTGAATCATTGAATAAATGATTGAGTGAATCATTAAATGAATGATTGAGTAAATGATAAAGTAATTTTTTGAATAAATGATTGAGTGAATGCCCTCTGTGGCAGCCCTGCCTCCTCTCTGCCCATCAGTATTTCCTGGCACTGTCCTCACCTCCATCCCTCATTCCTTTTCCAGGCCATACCCCTCTCCACTGCGCTGTCCTGGCCCACAACACCCTGCTGAGGGACCAGGGCAGGCAGGCACTGACAGAGGAGCAGCACAGGGAGCTCCAGCAGCAGAGCAGGGAGCTGGAATCCTGCATCCATCTCCTGGTGCAGACCGGAGCCTCCATCTACAGCCGGGTGAGGATGGGCTCGGTTATCCCTGGGTTTCTCTGGGAATTCTCCCCCATTTGGTGCTCAAAACACAGAATTGGAGAAGGAATGAGCTGCTGGCACGAGGGCCAAGCCTGATCTCTTTCCAAGGGTTGGGTGCAGCTTTTTGGAGTTCCTGAAGCAGACACTGGGCACTCAGAGGGTCACTGGAGGGAGGGAAGTGCTCCCCATCAGCTGCAGAGCTGGCCTGGGTTTCCTCTGATGGATTTATGGGATGTGTCCAGCCTGTCCTGCAGAACATTTCTTATTTGGCTTGGGTTTTTTATATTCTTCTTTTGTCCTGCAGAACATTTCTTATTTGGCTTGGGTTTTTTATATTCTTCTTTTGTCCTGCAGAACATTTCTTATTTGGCTTGGGTTTTTTATATTCTTTCTTTTGTCCTGCAGAACATTTCTTATTTGGCTTGGGGTTTTTAATTTTCTTTTTCCTCTGTTTTTAAATAGGATGTGAAAAGCAACAAGACAGTTCTTCATTACACAGTCCAGGATGGGAATGTCTCCCTGCTCAGGTACTTCCTGGAGCTGAACGCTTTCAAGTCCAAGGATTTTGTCAACAACAAGGTAATTAATAAAAACCAGGGTTTTTTTTACAGAGGGAAAGAGCAGAAGTTGTGGATCTGAACTTCTTTTCAACCCCAAACTGCATTTTCCAGTAACAGACAATTCACCAGAACAGCAGCACCTGGCTTGAACTCTGTCATGAAAAGCAGGGCCCTCGCCCAGCAGATGACACAGCGAGAAGGAGATAAGCAGGGAGGAGGAAGAACATGGGAAGTGGTTGCTTGAGGAGGAAAATGAACTTTAGATTAGGCTGAGGATTGAGAAAATCCAGTGTGCAAGCTTTGACAGGAGCATAACCCTGAGAGGTGGCACCTCAGGGCAGCCAGGTATCGATTCATCTCTGCTGTCAAATGTGGCATCACAGGAAGGACAAAGTTCCTGTTTCCACCAAGGGACGTGGGGATTCTTTCTGTGTTAAATGTTATTTGCAAATTTGCTGGCACAGCCACCCCTAGGTTGGGTAAAACAAGCTGGAACCCTCCCCAGTGCTGCCCCACACCTCCCCTCGGATCATCTCACACAGGCAGCAGCTCCACCCTTCCTCCCAAACAAGAATCCTGACATTCCTGGGAGCCTCAGCTGAGCCATCACCATCCCAGCAGCCAGAGCTTGGCTCTGCACAGGCTGTCCCCTCTCAGCAGGGCTCAGGGGGTGACTCTGGGTGCTTCCCTGCTCTGTCCTTCACCTTTGAGGGAGGGGACAATGCTGGGGCTCCCTGGTTTTCATTTCTGCAGCTGCAGTCTCAGCCTTGCTCGTGCTCCCTCAGGAAGGAACTGAATTTCTCTGTCACCTCCACTGCTCACCGAGGCAGACAAAGGGCAGCTTCACTATTTTTACCCCTCCAGATTTCTGTTGGACCAAAGAAAAACATCTTTTGTGGTTGTGTATGTGGGGAATGGCTCCGAGCTGGTGTTTTTCTGTCCAGTGAAGGGCCTTTCACTGCATTCCTTCTGTATCTTTAAAGACCCTTCAGGCAGGTGGGAGCCTGTCCATGGCAGCCTCTGTTGTCTCTTGATCACAATCCTGGGGAGCTTCCTCCTGTGATAGGATCACTTGGAGTCTTCAGTCTTGTTGCTGAGCTGTCTGGGGCAGGGAGAAATCCTGGCTGGTTTAGCTCTTGGAAGCGAGGAGAAGACAAGGAAGCAGCCAGGTTTAGGTTTCCCTGGCTCACCACTGCTTGTCTCACTCCAGATCTGTTTCCATGGCGTTTCCACAATGAGACAAATATTAAAGCCTTGGTGAAGCCAGGGGATCCGTGGGAGGCTGAAGCTGAGCAATGCACGATCCGACCAGTATGGTTAATGCATTCTGGTTATTGCTACAAAATTGTGGCTTATATACAGGAGTACATAGCTTACACTAAAAGGTGTTTTTTAATTGGCACTAGATTAGAAAAGAATGTAAACAATGTTAGTTTTAAGGCCGCTACGGTAAAATTGCTAAAACTACACTAATTAAATCTAAGCACACCTTAATCTAATTTCTAACTGTGCCACAACTCTGCTCACTACTGACTAGGCCCAAATCTGAGCCTAGTCCAGGATAGCTCAGGCCATGTCCCATAGCAAATCATGCCCCTGCTCACTAAGAAATTCTTCTACACCTTGGAGGTGTTTTTCATCTGGAGGATTCCTGGAGCTCACTTTGTCTCAAATAAGACCTATTAAAGTCAGCCTGAGGCTTCAAGGTCAGCCCTTGTCAGATTGCATCATTATCTTGGCCCATGGCTGGATTTGGAAGCTCTCAACCGCCAATCTTTCCATTTTAACAAGAAATCCTGTAAAGAGCTTGTGACCATCCCTGGACTTTCTGGGATAATAAACTTGACAAGGATCTGCTTGTTCAGGGCTTGTAAACCATGCCTTATCTGAGGAAAACAGTTAAAATTCCACGATTTTATTTTCTGCTTCGGTTCTCCCTGATATCTCGGTGGTTATAGAGCCTGAAAATCCCATTTTTCATTCAACATTTTAACAACTGGAATATTAATACAGGCTGCAATTTCTGTCCAGCCATTCCCATGTCATGACAAACCCATTATTATTTCTGAGAGGAAAAAAAAAAACCCCAAGCAGCTGCCTCAATGAGACTTTTGCAGACTAAAAATACCTCACCTTGTGCGTTTGTTTATCAGCTTTTTCTCATTTACAACCGTTACCAGTCATACCTGACCAGACAGGGCACAGATTTCTACACGGTCTGGTGGCACCAGAGCTTCTGCAGCACCCTCCATCCATGCCTGGCTTCACATTCTCTGTCCCTCCTGTGCAAATCCTGTCTCTGGAGCCAATCCATGCTCGACCTTGGGAATTTGAATCTTCCTGGCACTTGGAAGTGTTGGGAAAAGGGACCAGAAGGGATGAGTGGAGCACAAATGGCTCTGGTGGTGTGGAGCTTTGTGTGGTGATGTGTTTGGTGTCTTAAATTCCAATTTAATGTTCCCCAGTGAAATATTTCCATGCTTGTTACAGACTTCTCTTTTTCCAGTAACTCCCCAGGTCTCTGTTTCCATGAGGGAGCAATCATATATGAGAGTATGATTTAGAGAATGATTTCAGAGCAGTTTTAGGGGGGATTTCAGAGCAATCACACATTGAGGATATGATTTAGGTGATTTCAGAGCAATCATAAATGAGGCTATGATTTAGGGAATGATTTCAGAGCAATCACACATTGAGGATATGATTTAGGGTGATTTCAGGGCAATCATTCATGAGGCTATGATTTAGGGGTGATTTCAGAGCAGTTTTAAGTGGGGATTTCAGAGCAATCACACATGAGGGTATGATTTAGGGGGTGATTTCTGAACAATTTTAAAGGGGGATTTCAGAGCAATCATAAATGAGGCTATGATTTAGGGAATGATTTCAGAGCAGTTTTAAGGGGGGATTTCACAGCAGTCACACATTGAGGATATGATTAGGGTGATTTCAGAGCAATCACACATGAGGCTGTGATTTAGGAGTGATTTCAGAGCAGTTTTAAGGGGAGATTTCACAGCAATCACACATTGAGGATATGATTTAGGGGAGATTTCAGCAACAGGGAATGTTCCTTCTTCAGGGCTATTTATCACCTACGTCCAAAGCATCAAAACCCCCAATTTGTGGTGCTCTAGCAAATAAAAAAATCCAAATCCACAAACCTCCTGCCTGGGAGAAACAGAGCAGAAATCCTCCCTCACCTCCTGATGAGAAATCCCAAGGGGATTCTTCTCTCATTTCAGGTCTCCATTTCTAGGATGATTCTGGGGAGGTGGCACAGCTTTATTGGGGTTTTTACTCCTTTTTTTTCTCCTTCCCCCTGCTTCAGGCCCATGGCAACACAGCCCTGCACATGGCAGCTGCTCTGCCTGGTGACAAGAACCAGAAGGAAATCGTCCAGCTGCTCCTGGAGCACGGGGCAGACCCCAGCATCCGGAATTTGGACAACGATCAGCCAATCCACATGGCCCCTCCTGGAAAAGCTGGGGATCAGGTATGGGATCCACACTGCTGCGCTCCCCTAACGCACCTGCACGCTGCAGGGGTGGCTGGGTTTGATGCTTGCAGGTATAAAAATATTCCTGGTATTTTTGGATGTTTATTTCATGTGTAATTGTTTTTGTGAGTGTTTTGGGTGGCTCAGATGGTGCTTCCTGAAATTCTGCCTTTTTTGGCAGGTCAGGAATTTGCTGAAGAAAGGGAAAGTCACACCTGCATTCAACTCCTGCCACAGAAATGCCAGATCCTGAGTTAACTGCAGTTTATGGAACAGCTTCAACTCCAGCTTCTGCCTCCTACAAACACTGTGAGGGTGGCTCTGCAGTTCATCCCTGCTCCTCCAGGCTCACAGCAGGGTGGGGTGAGAGAGTTTCTCAACCTGTGGCCACGAGAAGCACATCAGACAGCAGAGGATGAGCTTCCAAATGCTTGGAAACTCAATTTTGGTAACGAGGAATGAGAAAAAAAACCTCCAGCAAGGAGGTGAGCAAATCAAGCAGCTGCTACATTAATGAGTAAATATTCCAGATAATTTCAAAGCACAGCCAGGCTTTGATTTGGTAGCAGCTGAAAGCCTTGGAGGTGCCAGTTTGGCTACAGAAGGTTGAGAAATGCTGCTCTGAGACATCCCCAAGCTGTGCCTCTGGCACAGAGGGATTGCTGGAAATGCTGCAGCCTCGGAGATGTGCAGTTACCAGTGACCCTGCTCCCCTGGGAATGCAGGATCCTGAGGGCTGGGAAAGCCTGGATGGAGAGCTTGGGTCAGCCCTGGCTGGATTTCACCCGAGGGAATGGGATGGAATGGGATGGGATGGGATGGGATGGAATGGAATGGAATGGAATGGAATGGAATGGAATGGAATGGAATGGAATGGAATGGAATGGAATGGAAAAGGATGGGATGGGATGGAATGGAATGGAATGGAGTGGGATGGGATGGAATGGGATGGAATGGGATGGAATGGAATGGAATGGGATGGAGTGGGATGGAATGGAGTGGAATGGAATGGGATGGGATGGAATGGGATGGGGTGGAATGAAATGGAATGGAATGGAATGGAATGGAATCCATCCAAACCCAGCAGCCCCACGGGAGGGTCCTGCAAGCTGGAACTCCCCATCCTCAGCACTTTGGGAAGGCTCTGGAGCAGCTCCCATGGCCAGGCTGTCTCCCAGCCCAAGAAAGGAGCCAGGAGCTGTAGGAAGGAGGACCTGGGGCAGGTTTGTGTGGCTCCTGAGGGGACACTTCCAATCCAACCCCAGCTCTGGTGGCACAGAACAGCTCTGGAACCCCTCAGGTGGGGAGCTGAGCCCTCACCTGTGAGGGAGACAGAGAATTAATTCCTTTGGGTCTCCATCACCTTTTAGGGCACAAACCCCTGTGGGTCTGTGCACAGGGGCAGGGTGAAAGGGCTGAGTGCTCTCCTACTCCCATCCCACCTGGGAGGGGTTGAACTGGGATTTTTTAGCGTTTCTGTGAAATGATTCGTGAATTGCTGTGCAATCAGTGACTCTGCCGGGGCAGTGACTGCAGGTCGGTGCTGAAGGGAGGCAGGGCTGTGTTTTTCCCCTCCTCGGGGCTCACTCTGAGCTGGTTTTTGCTGCTTTCTCGCTGGGCACAGGTGCTGTCCCCCAGCAGGATGAGCAGAGAGGGCAGAGCTCTTAAATCACTGCAGCCACTTCCTTGAGCACCCACGGGCTGCCTCAGCGGGATTTCCCGAGGCACTCACAGGCCTGGAGTGTTTAAACAACTGACAGGAACAAAAGCTCTTAAGAAATGCAGAGATCTCGATTTTCCAGCCTTCCTCTCTGCTGTTGGGCCATTGCCTCTCACCACACTTATCTACAATCCTGCTGACAGCCAAGCAGACGTGTATTTGCATGTGTTTGCATAAATTTTCATGTATCTGAGCACAGGCCAGCAAGAGCCTGTGCAGTCTCACTTGGAAGGATGTTACAACGAGGCCTGGAGGGAGTGAGAACTGTATCAGTGAGTTTGTACCATGTGTCAAGGCAAAATGATGGAGAAAATATCAATTTCTGGAACCTGCCAGCAGCAGGACTGTCAAACTGTGAGCAGCACGTGAAAATGTAAAAAGCTTTTTTTGCCATCTAGAAATGTCTGTGAGGTGACTGAAGTCCTTTGGCAGCGAGTGGAAACAAAAAAAAAAATACAGGAGTTTTTTTCTTTCCTAGAGTGATTTTTCTCTTTATTGTGTCATCTGTTGGGTGTTTCATATCAAGGAGTGTCAATGGGAGTCTGGAATCATCACCATCTCCAGAGTTGCAGGGAAAAAATCCTTTTAGGGGAGGAATGTGGCTGCATCAAAGCATCCCCCTGGCAGCTGATGGATGAGGTTTGCAGTGGGAAGAGCCCGTGACAGCCCCAGGATTCCTCCTCGCTGTGCTCAGCCTCCCAAAGCTCAGCCAGCTCTGAAAGCAGCCACAATCCTCAAACTCCTGTTGGCTTTGGACTGGAGCCACCAGACTGTTGGAAGCTGCTGCTTCCCCCTGTGTGTAAAACAATTTTCCCTTTCCCAATTCCTGGCCTGGCTGGGAAGAAAAATCACATTTACAGCTCAAACCTGCCCTGAGTGTCCTCTCTATGGGGTGAATTCCACTCATTCAAACAGTTCACAGTTCACCCCTCGATTTTTTATTGCTGTTTCTGGGGAAATGTAATTTCTCCAAGCTCAGCATTGCTGGCAGTGTGCGATATCCATTTATTTGCTCAGTTTATCTCTTCCTACCTCTGGCTTTGGATAAGTTGCTAATAACAAAGGCTCGTTATCACCAAACAAACGTTCTGAAGTGGCACCATAGAAAAGCTGTCAGTCGGTTGGCAAGAGAAACTTTTAGATCAATTTGTCTGCTGGAGAAGCTGAAAATAAAAACCTTTTCATTTCTCTGGAGCTGTGGGTGACTCCTGGAGTTATCCACGGCTTTGTAAGCACGAGGTGATGCTCGGGTTTGTGTTTATAAAGGCAGTCAGGGACTGATGAAATGCCAGCTCTGCATTAGGTGTCTCCTTTAACTCCTTTTTTATTTTGGGGAGGGATGAAGAAGGGAAATAATACAAATAATACAGCCAGAAAACTCAGGATCAACCTTTGAATGGCTCCTCTGTTGTGGTTTTTTTCCCTTTTTTGTGTCAACAAGGCCTTGTGTCAACAGCCAGCAAGATTTTACTTGTCCTGAGCGTGTCCCCTGGGGCTGCTGACAGGGAGGTGGGGACAGAACTCAAACATGGTTCCAGTCTGGCACGGGAGGGATTGCAAAACCACTGGAGAAGGAGCAGCAGGGGGAGAGGGAAGAGGCTGCAAGGGATGGAAACGTTGCTGCTCATGTGATGGAAGCTGATAAAACCTGGAGATTTTGGTGTGTAGGAACATTTGGCTGGAAATAGTTTGTCTCCTCCAATGAGGAGGGTGGTGGTTTTTTGTTTGGTTGGTTTTTTGTTTTTGTTTTGTTGGTTTTTTTGTTGTGTTTTTTGGTGGTTTTGGTTTTTTGGGGTTTTTTGGGGTTTTTTTGTTGTTGTTGTTTTTTGTTTGGTTTTTTGTTGGGTTTGGGGGGGGGGGGTTTGTTGTTTTTTGGTTTTTTGTTGTTGTTGTTGTTTTTGGTTTTTTTGGTTTGGTTTTTTTTTCTGCCTGGATCAGGCATCAGGAGAAGGAGGGCATTTAGGATTTAGGGTGGTTTTAGTGCTGCCACTGCACTAAAACTGTGCTCCCTTGCACAGAGCAGTCCCGGGGAGGATCCACACCACAACATATTGCTGAGTGTGCCAAAAACCTCTCAGAATTACACATCCACCTCATCTGCAGGTCACAGATACCTTGTCAGACTCCAACACTCGCCCTCCTTGCTGTGCACGCCTCGGCTGCTGCTCTAAGATGTTAATCAGTGTTCTCAAACCCTCATTTCTCATTCCTGGTGCCCTTTTACCCCCTGACAGCATCTCCCTGAGCTCAGGCCGACCTTGCCCAGCCATGGGGAGGATGTGGGTACCCCATTTCCTCCAGAAGCCTCAAATTTCTTGCCTCAGCCTTATCTTCTCCCGGCTCTTTCATGTTGCTGATAAGGGGCTTTGACGTGTGCCTCAAAGTGTGCCTGCACCTGAGGCAGCAGGCAGGAGTGGCTGGCACAGCTCTGGGGCAGAATTTCTGCCCTTCAGTGCCCCCCAAAAAAATCCCTCAGGGGTTGAAACAGCTGCCAGCAGCACTAAAATGAATAAAATGACACTTGGTGGGGTGTCCTTGCACAGGGGTGATCACACCTTTAACTGCTGCAAAGTTACAGCTCTTTATGATTTATATAATTATATATAAATTTTGCTGCGGCCTCATGAATTTATCACTCAAGCCAACGCTGAGATTAATCGGGGGAGAAGGGAAGATATTATTTGAAGGTGTCAAAATATTTTTAAACCATGTTTTAGAAAAAAATAATCCTCAGTATCTATCCAGGTAAAGGAACTGGAAAGATTTTCAGTTCAGTGTGGAAGTGTCTGGACAAGGTGAGCAAACAGCTGGATAGAATTCATAATTCTCTTCACAGGTGTGATAATTTTCTCTTTTTAGTGGAATTTAATATGGAGAGATTTTTCTTTTCTTTTCTTTTCTTTTCTTTTCTTTTCTTTTCTTTTCTTCTCTTTTCTTTTCTCTTTTCTTTTCTCTTTTCTTTTCTTTTCTTTTCTTTTCTTTTCTTTTCTTTTCTTTTCTTTTCTTTTCTTTTCTTTTCTTTTCTTTTCTTTTCTTTTCTTTTCTTTTCTTTTCTTTTTTTCTTTTCTTTCTTTTCTTTCTTTCTTTCTTTCCTGGGTGCTCAGCTGAGAAACTGAGTCTGCCTCACCAAGAGAAGGCAAGAGAAAATCTTGGAAAGGTCTGAGTTTATGCAAAAACCAGGAAATCCTCAGGTATTACAACTTTCCCATTATCTACTTTAAAGAAAAAAAAAAAAAAAATTTAGCTCCTGTTCAGCTGATTATGCTGAAAACCTTTTACCAACAGCCCAAACTCGACCAAGGGCTGCCAAACTACTTTAGTGAGGCTCTGCCTCCACAGGGACGCTGGTGCTGAGCAGCAGCCAGAGGAGTTTGGCTCTGGATTTTACCTCTGCGGGGCCGTGGGCTAAACCCGGGGCTGGTGTGGCAAAGATCAGCGTCCCTTTTGTGCCACAACCACTGGGAATTGTCACCAGGGCAGCCTGAGCTGCAGCACGGGGAGAGGAGCTGCAGATCCACCCCAGAGCTGGGAGATGCACAGCGTTCTCTGGGAAAAACTGGATTAATTATGAACCTTTTTTTCTGCTGGAAAGGGTGAATGAATTGACATTCAATTCATGTCATTGAATGGGCTGCTCAAAATCTCATCCTCATCTCTGTGAGGGCACGGTCAGTAGCCTGAATCAACACCAGAAAAGAGAAACACTGACCTTTAGCACATGAAAAATGACCAGGCCTCAGCATTTGCACCAAATGATTTATTTGTATCAAAAAGAGCTGGTTTAATGACAAGTGTTCCATAAGGCAGCTTCAGATTTATTTTTTAAAAAAACAGCAACAACGAAAATAAACAGGGGGAAAAAAACCCCCACCAAACCACCACAATAACAACAACAAAACACCCCTGAGCGTGGATTAATGTAGTGACAGTAAAAAGTGTAAATCGTGTAAAAAAATGTGTAAGTAGTGAAGAATAAACTGGAGTGTGTTAGGCAGCACAACTTTGCATAGTTCATGGGCAATTTAATCTGATTTGGATAGAGTGGAAGTGTGAAACCACAGCCCCCATTAGCTGTAACAAATGTCACAGCCCCTGTCCCTCCTGAAGAAGTCCTCGGGCATGGCCAGGGGCGGCAGGAACTCCAGGCAGTCCGTGCTGGGGTAGGGGCAGCACTGCGGGACGCGGCTGCCCGTGTCCTGCGAGCCGCAGGCGGCGCAGCAGCAGGCGGGGCTGGGGAAGGGGCAGGGGGGCTGGCACGGCCACTCCTCCGCGGGGCAGCCCAAGGGTTTGGTGTCCGCAGCTGAGGGCGGGCTGGGGGTCAGCGGGGTCAGGGGGGAGAGCTGGGGGGGAGAGCAGCTGGAGCTCCACGGGCTGGGCAGGTCGGCTGGGCTGGGCGAGCTGGTGGCCTGCGGTTTGAGAGAGAGAGGGGAAAAAATGGGGGGAAAAGGGAGATTTCAGGGAAATGTGGCCAGCAGCCAGAATTCCTGTGCTCTTGCCTTTCTCAGGGGGCCCTGGCTGCCCAGGGAGATCCAAACCCAAAAGCAGTTTGGGTTTAGACCCAAACTGGGCCATCCCTAGCAGGAGCTGTGCTGCTATTTGCAGAAAGGAGATTTCAGAGAAATTAAATTAAATTAAATGAAAAGCCAGAATTCCTGTGCTGTCGCCTTTCTCAGGCTGCCCAGGGAGATCTTGGAGGTCTAAACCCAAAGAAAGTTTGGGTTTAGACCCAAACTGGACCATCCCTAGCAGGAACTGTGCTGCTATTTGCAGAAAGGATATTTCAGGGAGATTAAATTAAATGAAAAGCCAGAATTCCTGTGCTGTCACCTTTCTCAGGGGGGTCTGGCTGCCCAGGGAAATCTAAACCCAAAGGCAGTTTGGGTTTAGGCCCAACCTGGACCATCCTTAGCAGGAGCTGTGCTGCTGTTTGCAGAAAGGAGATTTCAGGGAAATGAAACAAAATGAAAATATCTTGGAGGTCTAAACCCAAAGGCAGTTTCTGTTAGTAGGCACAATCCCTAGCAGGAGCTGTGCTGCTATTTGCAGAAAGGAGAATTCAGAGAAATGAAATTAAACAAAAAGCCAGAATTCCTGTGCTCTTGCCTTTCTCGGGAGGGTCTGGCTGCCCAGGGAGATCTAAACCCAAAGAAAGTTTGGGTTTAGACCCAACCTGGACCCTGCCTAGCAGGAGCTGTGCTGCTATTTGCAGAAAGGAGATTTCAGAGAAATGAAATGAAATGAAATTAAAAGCCAGAATTCCTGTGCTCTTGCCTTTCTCAGGGGGTCTGGCTGCCCAGGGAGATTCAAACCCAAAGGCAGTTTGGGTTTAGACCCAAACTGGACCATCCCTAGCAGGAACTGTGCTGCTATTTGCAGAAAGGAGATTTCAGGGAAATGAAATGAAATGAAATGAAATGAAATTAAATTAAAGCCAAAATTCCTGTGCTGTTGCCTTTCTCAGAGGGTCTGGCTGCTCATGGAGATCTTTGAGGTCAGTTTTCATTAGTAGGCACAATCCCTAGCAGGAACTGTGCTGCTGTTTGCAGAAACCCTACAGGACCTCCAGAAGGGACATTCCCCATCCTGCAGCCTCTCCCAGCTGATTTGGGGCTCCCCATGGGAAAACACTCAGAGCCCATGAGCATCCCAGGTGCCCCAAAGCAGCCAAATCCCCACCTTGCCGCTGTTCTGCCCCAGGATGTGACTCCCTCCCCCCTTGGGGACACCTGTGGCTGCTCCCCGGGGTCCCAAAGCTCACCAGGCCCTGGTTGAAGCAGAGCTGGACGGGCTGGAAGGGGTCTGGGCTGTAGTGTGAGGGCTGGAAGGCACTGAAGGATGGCTCCAAGGGTGCTTCCGACTGCAGGCAGGAATCCATCAGCTGCTCCAGGTATCCAGGGCTTTCCTCACAGGAGAGGCAGCTGGAAAACTGCCAGGACGGGCAGCAGCTGGGCATGGGAGGGATGGGTTCTGCTTCAAAAGGTTCTAGGAGAGAAAGGGAAGCAGACAGCAGCAAATGAATCCCTGTCTGTCCTCACAGAGGTCAGGCTTCAGTGCTCTGCCACGCTCAGCAACCCTGTGAATTCAGACATTAAAACAGGCCCTTCAAGGGCAAGGTGAATTTTGTAGGAAAGCAGAAACCAGGAGGGAGATGCTCAAAAGTCTGTGAATAACTCAGGGAATCCTGCCCCTAAAGGAATAACTCAGGGAATCCAACCCCTGAAATAATAACTCAGGGGATCCAGCCCCTGAAATAATAACTCAGGGGATCCAGTCCCCAAAGGAATAACTCTGGGAATCCAATCCCAAAAGAATAACTCAGGGAATCCAGGCCCTAAAGGAATAACTCAGGGAATCCAGCCCCTGAAATAATAAGTCAGGGAATCCAGTCCCCAAAGGAATAACTCTGGATCCAGCCCCCTGGGCTATAAAAAGCTCTTTAAATGCTGGAAATTCTTCTGGCCCTGGGTGTTTTGGACAGGGATCCAGCTGGAAACTCCCTCAGACTCTCCACCCTCTGGCCTCCCCTCTGTGCACTGTTTGCAGCCCCAGAAGGTGCCAGGCAGTGATTTGTGCTTCTCTGCCTCATCTCCAGACCCGGGGCAGCTACACCTGCAGGGAAAAGGGGATAACAGGAGGATAATTTGCTTTTTTATCCTCCAAACAGCCAGAGAGGAGAATGAACAGAGCAAGCCAGGGATGATGATGTGGCACTGTGACCACAGTGTCACTGCCTGAAGGGTGAGTTCCTGGAAAGCAGATCTGGATTTTCAGAATTATTCTCTTTTCACACCAAGTTCAAACCTGGTTTAAGCCCTGTCCATGTGAAGGGCACGGGTGTGAAGTGCACATTGCAGGGTCAAAGGTGGCAGTGCTCAGCTGGCTGTGTGGTGTGAGAAACACCCAAAATACATAAACTGGTGGAGACTTTCCAGCCTGAGAAAGCTTTGGCGTGTCAGCTGTGGCTTGTCTCACGTTTCTTTATTAACATAAGCAAATGGATTCCCAGCTATCGATGATTGAACAATTTCCTTGTCCCTGCAATGTGCGCACTCACACCTGCCCAGCCTTTCCTCTGTGCTTTGTCAGGGGATCATTGAAGGATCTGCGGAGCCCAAAGTGCCCCTCCCCTCACCCCTTCCCCCTTTTCCTTGGATATTGGCAGGCAGGAGGAGGAAACTCTTGGTGGTGTTGAAAATCTGGCGTTTCTCTCGCTCCTATGGATGCTGGCAGGAGAGGGAGAAGAGAACAGAACTGAGCCGGGTGCTCCAGGGCACTCGGAGCCCACAGCCCGGGGAAGGCGATGGCATTCCCGAGGGATGAGCATCCCTTCCCGAAGGTGATGGAATTCCTCGCCGTGGGAGGAATAACCCCTGGAAAGGAGCGCGCACCTTTTCCTGAGCTCCTCATCTGCATTCCGCGGGCTCCCCCAGGTCTGATTGGCCGCACCGCGGGTGTGCCGGCCTCAAACACGGGCTGGGAAAGGCTCGGGGCGGTGGGAAAATTTGGGAATGGGGCAGGAAGGGCCGTGTGGATGGGCTTTGTACCAACCTGGGTGAGGCGGAGACACAGACTCTGCGAACTGGAGGCTGCTGCTGCTGCTGCTGCTGCCCCAGGAAACCTGAGCAAAGAAAGGGAGAGGAGCTGTGGCACAGAGCAAGGTGAGTCTGGATTGCAGAGAAAACTCTTGAAATAAATCTGATTTCTCTCACAGCTGTGGCTGGGAGAACCTCCCCGGGAATGAGAGAACATTAATGTGCATAAATGAGATTTTTTTTTTCCTGGGCACAGCACCAGCCCGGTGTGAAGCCCCTGAATCGGCTCCGTGTTGAGTGGATTTTTTTTGCTGCATCCCCGATTCTGCAGAGCTGCCTCTGAAACTTTTAATAATTTTAATAATTTTAATAATTTTAATAATTTCCAGGAGCAAAAGTCCACAGTGGAGCGAATCCCAAGGAATTCACAGGGATGGATATTACTGAGAATGAGTGATTAACTGCAGACCACCCATCAGACTGGATTGATGTATTTGAGAGCCAGCCCTGGCAATGCTCCTTGAAATGGGACAGCTTCGTTTTTAAGGAATGTTGGAAGCTGAAGCAAGACAGATCAACCACTTCTAGCAACCTGACCTGCTGGAAGGGAGAAATCCACCCCAAAAGCCACGGGAGTTTTGATGTTTGGGGGCCAGGATTTTACTCTGCAAGTACAAATACTGTTGGGGTTTTTTTCCCCCCTCAGTTTTAATTCACAGAGCCCTCCACTTCATTTTCTTTATTCAAGATGCTCTCGAGTGAGCAGCTCATTTCCCTGGCAACAACTTCCTAGCACATCCCGTGAATTTAATTCCTTTACCAGCGGCTCCTCAGGGCCGGGAGTGCCTTTTTCTCCCCGGTGCAGATGTGACAAGGCAGGCAGAGATGGAGCTGAGCTTTCCTCAGCTCACAGCCAGCCCAAAGCCTCGGGGGTTTTGGGGCGGGCCGAACCCTGTGCAGGTCACCGAGGTGATTTCACTTTTCATTTTTTCCTGTGTGGGCACCCCAGGGGTTGTGTGAGGTGCTGAGAAGTGGAGCCACGCAGCCCTGGGACAGCTGGCTGTGCTGGAGGGGCTGCAGGGGAGCAGTGACCCAGCCTTTCCAAAACCTGACAGCTCTCTCCACCTCTGCTCCCTCTCTGCCCCTGGCTCTCAGGCTGGGTTTTTGTGCAATCAGCCGCATCGAGGTGCAGGAGCTGAAATCTGAAAGGCTTCAAGAGCTGCAATGTCACGAACCAGGAAGAAAAAATGATTTGCCAAGCTCTTTATGCAAATGCCCAGAGTGGCTGGAGCTGGAGGAATCCTGCAAAGGCTGGGAGAGGGAATGAGAGGGAATGTGCACGTGTGTGTGCACACAGAGCTCCATCCCCTCCTGCCCAGGTCAGTGGAGTGACTTTTCTGCAGCAGCAGCTCTGCTTTCTCCCCGTATTCCTCAGATTCTCACTCCTTTAGGTCACTGCTGCAGCTACTCTGACTGAATGTTCTTTTCCCCCATCCTCACCAGCCTGTTCCACTCAGATTTTGGCCCAGAGATTACAGTCTTGGCAAAAAAAAAAACCCCAAAAAATACCCAAAAACCAGAAAAAAAATTAAAAGAGAAGGTACCAAGCAAATACCACGATATTTTTACTCACTGCTGAACCAGTGGCTGCTTGCCGTGCTCTCCTCTGCTGCAGCAACTCCTTGACTGTGATCTTCACCCTCACACCTTGGTACACCTTGGGCTTTCCTGGAAGAATTTGTGGGAAAAACGCTTTGCTGGGAGGGAGAATCTCAGAGCAAACAGCAAATCCAGCAGGTGTTGGATTTTTCTAATTGTTCAGGTGAACAATTAGACTTAACATGACTAATTGGTCTCTGTTTGCAATCACACTCACAGCCCTCTTTAACACCTGTTATTCCAGCTTGGGACAAGCAGACATTCCTGAAAATCTCGCTGTTAATAATATTTAATAACCACACTTTTTATTCTTCTCTATCTCCTTCTTCCCCTGCCCCCTTCCAGCTTTCCCAATACCAAGCTCCATCTGGTGCTGCTGTTGGACTCATTTAAATTCCTGACATATTTGCCTCTCTCAGGACCTGCAAATAAATGTGGGAAGCGTTTCATCTGGCTCAGATGAAGCCCAGGAATAAAACAATGGAAATATGTGGGTGGTTATTGAGAGAGCTAAACAAAACGCCAATAAAATGGCTGCTTTCTGGCAAAGCCAAGATTATCTCTTTATTCTACTCGTGTACAACCCTGATTTATTTCAAGCAAGAATTTAGGGTGTGTTTAATCCAGCCCAAACCAACCAGCAGTCACCAGTCACTGCCTGACGAGGGATTTTTAGGACAGGAAATGATAAAGGATTTAGTTGTTCTGAAAAACCACTTTCACTTGTTGTACTCATGGTAAAACGCTCGGCTCCTCTGGCAGCTGCTCCTGCCCTCACTTTCTGCTGGTGTTTCGATCCAAATCACACAATAAAAGGAAACACACCCAGACTGGTCTCTACACTCCAGAAATGCCGGAGCAGGGAGCAGACAGCCCTGAAGGAGGCACCAAAAATAAACTCCCACAGGAGAACGGCAGTGGCAGAGCTGAGCCCGGGCTCCCAGTGCCACCTCTGGGCACGGAACCCCTTCCCCAAGGTGCTGCAGAGCGCCAGGGGATCCTGGCATGAAAACAACGCTGGGTTTGCAGGTTCTGCCCACCCTGCACTGCAGGCACTGTCCCCTTCTGCTGTGACCCCTGCCAGCCCTCCCAGTGCCACCTCTGGGTACAGAACCCCGTCCCCAAGGTGCTGCACAGCACCAGGGGATCCTGGCACAAAAACAACGCTGGGTTTGCAGGTTCTGCCCTCTGTCCCCTTCTGCTGTGACCCCTGCCAGCCCTCCCAGTGCCCCCGTGGCGCTGGGGGTGAGGACAAGCTGGGACAGGCACCCCGGTCCCTCCAGAGAGGTGACAGGGCTGCCTCTAGGGCAGTTTGCTGAGCTGGGCTCAGCTGGGGATTATTCAGCTCGTGTTTTGGTGTTTTGTTTCTGTTCAGCGAACTGAAGATGGAGGAAATGAGGGGAGGGAAGGGAAGGATGGGATTTAAGGAGGACAGACCTCCCTGCAGCCAGGGTGGGCAGGGAGCAGTGATGGCCCTGGGGTCAGGGGGATGGGGGTCAGGGTGGGCACAGGGTGGGGAATCAGGAGCAGGGTGACAAGGACAGGCTGAGGTGGGTTTGGGGACAAGGATCTGGGTGGTGAGGGTGGGCTGGGGGTCAAGGGCAGGGGGATGGATTTGGGACTCAGGGCAAGGTGATGGGCTGGGGGTCAGGGAGAAGGGTGGGCAGGGTGGGTTGGGGGGCAGAGTGACAAAAGTGATTTGGGGGTCAGGGAACAGAGTGATGACTCTGGGGGTCAGAGAGCAGCAGGGTGAGGGGGCTGGGGGTCCAGGGGCAGGGTGAGGGTGCTGGGCACGGAGGGAAAGGGTGCTGAGGGTGCGCTGGGAGTCGGGGGACAA
Source organism: Acrocephalus scirpaceus scirpaceus (assembly GCA_910950805.1). NCBI lineage: Eukaryota > Metazoa > Chordata > Aves > Passeriformes > Sylviidae > Acrocephalus > Acrocephalus scirpaceus. The sequence goes on from OU383793.1 coordinate 1,936,595, forward strand.
GGACAGGGGTGGACTCGGGGTCGGGGAGCGGGGTTGGGATTCAGGAGCAGCGTGGCTGGGGCGGGGAGGGCACAGAGAGGTGGGAGATGGGCACACAGGGGTGCAGAGAGGGCACAGAGAGGGGCGGGGTGGGCACACAGGGATGCGGGGTGGGCACACAGGGATGCGGGGTGGGCACACAGGGGTGCGGGGTGGGCACAGAGAGGGGTGGGATGGGCACACAGGGAGGCAGAGTGGGCACACAGGGATGCGGGGTGGGCACAGAGGAATGTCGGGTGGGCACAAGGGGATGCAGAGAGGGCACGGAGAGGTGCAAAGAGGGCATGGAGAAGTGCGGGGTGGGCACACAGAGGTGCAGAGAGGGCACAGGGGTGTGGGGTGGGCACAGAGGGGTGCGGGCTGGGCACACGGAAATGCAGAGAGGGCACCCAAAGGTGCGGGGTGGGCACCCAGAGGTGCGAGGTGGACACCCAGAGGTGCGGGGTGGGCACACAGAGGTGCGGGGTCCCCTGAGACCCCCCGGCCGGGGGTCGCAGCGCAGCCAGCCCGGCAGAAGCCCCGCTCGGTGCCCGGCGGTGCCCGCGGAGCCCCGTGCCGAGCCGGCCGCGCTGGCACCCGGCGGGCAGCAGCCGATCCTTCCCTTCCCTCCTCCCTCCCTCCTCCCCGCCCTCTCCGCTCCCTCCTGCCTTGGCAGGCGGGATCGCCTCGCTGGCGAAGTGACCCCGGCGAACCCCGAAACGGCCCCAAACCGGGGGTGTCGGGGGCCGGCGGGGGGCCGGAGCGGGGCTTACCGGACATCCCGAGCCGGAGCGGGCAGCACCTCGCCAGGTGCCCGGTGCAGCAGCAGAGGTGGCCCCGGGCCCGGCCCCACAAGCTGGCCAAGGGGGGGCAAGAGGAGTCAGGCTTGAAATTTGGGGCTGAAGGGACCTGCCTGCCTGGTGGCAATGACAGGTGGATCCCGACAATATTATTGTTTTATCCCTACGGGTATAAGTTTGAGTTTTTCTCTCCTAATGCCAAGTATTTAAAACCTCTAGAAACCAATGATTTGACAATCAATGATTGCGCGATACTTTCAATTTGAATATTCAAAGGCTCCACAAAATGGGCTATCTTTTTGTGAAACCGAGCACATCCCCATCTAGCAGAGGGTCTGGGGGAATAGGATTTGCTGGGATCACCCTCCCCACCCTTTGGTTTTGGGACATTTGCAGGGTTTTATCCATCTTTCCCTGAATGAAGCAGATGCCTCCAAAGCAGCTCAGTGTTTTCCCCTCAGATGCACAGGCTGGCCTCCAGCCCTCTCATATTTCATTTGCTACCTGCACTCAGCACTCTGCAAGGGACTGACTGGCTTTTTGCACATTTTTTCACTTTTTAAGGCTAAATTCTGAGGGTTTAGGGCCCAAATGGCAGCGGGCAGGTGTGGCCTAGCAAAGAGGCTGCCCTGGGCACCTCGGTGGGTGAAGTTACCTGAACCCCACTTCTCCCCACTGCATTCCCTCCCTCTGCTGGGTGCTGGGCTCACACTGGAGTTTATTTGTGCTCTCCCCCGGTTCAGGCTGTTTGTCTGTGCTGCACAGATCGGCCTCTTCCTCACCAGCCTCAGCGCTGGCCTGCCCTGGGAGCTGCAGCTGTGGGGTTCAGTGTGTGCCTCAGACTTTGAGGTGACCATCCCTGCCCAGCACTGCTGTCACTGCATTTTTAGGCTGCCTTGAAGCTTTTTTCCCTGGGGACCACAGCCTCTGCCACGGGCAGGGAGTCGAGACAGAGCGCAGGCCAGGCTGTTAATCATCTACCAGCAGCTCAGGCTGGCTGTTGTCACGGCCGAGTCTTTTCTTCTCCTTTAAGCTGAACAAACAACACTTGATTTCTGTCAGGAGTGAGGCCATTCCTGGCTCTGAAATGTGCCCCTGCAGCTCCTGGTAGGCCAAGCCTTGCCTGGGACAGCTTTATAGGGACACATCCCACCAGGAGAGGAGCCCACCTGGCCTGGAGCACACAGGAATGTGCTGTGCAGTGGGTGGGGGAGCCTCACTGAGGAATTTGGGATCTGAAACCCTTCCCTGCTCTGGGTGGGTGCAGCCTGGGCAGGCTGCAGGGAGCTGGGGTGGTGTTCACCCCCGAAAGCAGGAGCTGGGGTGGTGTTCACCCCCGAAAGCAGAGAGCAGAGCCCGCAGGCTGCACAGCCCCAGCCCCGGGGGAGCTGGATGCCTTCAGGAAACACGAGGCAGCCGAATTCTGGCTGTTCCTGCAGGGAATGCTTCAGGGCATTTCCAGGCTGATAAAAACCCTGCCTTGGTTGGGAGCTGAACGCCTGAGTGCCTGAAACACTTTGGAGACAGCTCCAAACCCTGTCCCTGCTTCTCCCTCAGAGCCTGATGGCCACACAGCCACCCCGGCCTGGTGGCCCTGCTGGCAGCAGCCCTGGAGAAGGAAGAGCTGAGGAGGTCACTGGGACCCAGCCCGGCAGTGCTGCCAGCTGTCAGGGGAACAAGGCTCAAGCTGGGCTCAGCTTTGGGGGCAGCAGGGCGGGGTGTGGAGCCAGGAGAGCTGCACGCACCCTGGGGTGATGGGGGAACACCCCAGGGGGCTCCACACCTGCAGCTCGTGGGAGTGAAAGGGGCTGTGAAGGCCCCACCAGCCCCAGGATTCGAGGAGAAAAGGCAAGGAGGGGTTTAAAGGTCTCATCCCTACACATTCCCGGGGGCTGGAATGCTCCAGAGCCTCTCGGCGCTGCCGCTGTGGGTGCCAGGCTTGGGGGCGAGCTGGAGCAAAGGGGGTGACCCCCCCCCTCTCCCTGGGACAGGCGGGATGTGCCGCTCCGAGAGGTTCCAGCTCGGTGTGTTTGTGTGTGCAGAGCTACCTCTAGTGGCCACGGGCCCCGGAGTGTCCCCGGGGCTGGGAGCCGCTCCGGTCCCCACCGCCAGCCCGCCTGGGAGCCTCTGGAGCAGCCGCCCCGGGCCCGCCGGGTGCGTGGGGCTGCGGTGCGGGCAGGGAAGGGAAGGGAAGGGAAAGGAAGGAGCGGCTCTGCGGCTCACCCAGGGCAGGAGGGACTCGGGGAGGGGGCGCTGGGGGCTCTGCAGGTGGCAGGGGGGGCGAGGCTGCCTCGGGCACGGCTCAGCCGGCAGGGCAGCGCCCACACCCCACAGAACCTCTAAACCATCAGGGCTGGAGAAGCCCTCGGGGTTAGGTAGGGAAAACCTGCGGAGCGCAGACGTTTCCCAGGCTGGGTATTTTACCCGTGGGACTGGGAGAAATTCCTTCCACGAGGCACTAGAAGGCACCACTCTGAGCTGAGTGTGTCCAACGATTGTATTTCTAACCAGAGCACAGAGCATCGCGTTCGAAGGAGCAGTTTGTTTTAGGACGGAGCAGTTTTTGGACGGAGCAGTTTTTGGACGGAGCAGTTTTAGTGTAAAATTTTCCTCAATGACAATCTGTTTCTCTTCCCTCCAGCTCTCCTCTCTCCTCAATAAGTTCTCCTGCCTTCATAACTCCCCCAGAGGGCACTTCCATCCTCCTTGGGCCAGGCTGAGTGGTCGGGAAGGTGCGGTGGCTCCGAGGGCTGCTCCGGGCACAGGTGGCTCATCCTGGAGGGCTCGCTGGCCACGGCCACCAGCGGGGACAAGCTGTAGGGCGAGGTGGCAGCGTAGCTGGGGGAGTAGTGCACGTCTTCAAGGGGGTGCAGAGGGTAGGGCTGAGCTCCAGGGAGGGCCGGGGTCCAACCTGAGCCTCGGAACGGGGAAACACCTCCGGCTTCGGGCAGGGAGAGGCAGCTGGAGCCGGCAGGGAGCGCCTGCAGAGGGTCTGAGCATGAACTGTCAGCCTGGCTGAGGCTCTCGGGTGAGCTCTGCTCCCAGGGCTCTCTCTGCAGGGAAACAGGGAGAGAAGGCAAGGAAAACGCTTAGGAACAAATCCTGTCCTGGAGGTAATGGAATATCCATCCCCGGGAATGCCCAGAGGGTTTCTGTGGCTCTGGAGCAGTGTGTGGTGGTGTAAATGTGAAACATCGCCCCTGTCAGAGTCCCAGCAGGACCGAGCAGCCCCGATCCTACAGGGCCCAGGAGCTCTGTGGTGGCCCAGCAGCCCCGATCCTACAGGGCCCAGGAGCTCTGTGGTGGCCCAGCAGCCCCGATCCTACAAGGCCCAGGAGCTCTGTGGTGGCCCAGGAGCTCTGTGGTGGCCCAGCAGCCCCAATCCTACAGGGCCCAGGAGCTCTGAGTGGCCCAGCAGCCCCGATCCTACAGGGCCCAGGAGCTCTGAGTGGCCCAGCAGCCCCGATCCTACAGGGCCCGGAGCTCTGAGTGGCCCAGCAGCCCCGATCCTACAGGGCCTGGGAGCTCTGTGGTGGCCCAGCAGCCCTGATCCTACAGGGCCCAGAGCTCTGTGTGGCCCAGCAGCCCCAATCCTACAGGGCCCAGGAACTCTGTGTGGCCCAGCAGCCCCGATCCTACAGGGCCCAGAGCTCTGTGTGGCCCAGCAGCCCCAATCCTACAGGGCCCAGGAACTCTGTGTGGCCCAGCAGCCCCAATCCTACAGGGCCCAGGAGCTCTGTGTGGCCCAGCAGCCCTGATCCTACAGGGCCCAGGAGCTCTGTGGTGGCCCAGCAGCCCTGATCCTACAGGACCCAGGAGCTCTGTGGTGACCCAGCAGCCCCGATCCTACAGGGCCCAGGAGCTCGGTGGTGTTGGTGGCTCCTGGGAGGTGGCAGGGATAGGGACACACAACAGCCTGGAGTCACCAAGAGCTGTTTCTAGAAACCCTGAGGGAGGGTTTAATAAAATCACAGAGCCACAGAGCATCCTGAGATGGAAGGGACCCCCCAGGATCATCAAATCCCACTCCCGGCCCTCACAGGACACCCCAGCACCCCCACCCCGTGTCCAGCTCAGAGATCTCCAGGGATGTCCCCAACAGGAAGAGGGGACAATGAGACAGAACCAAAGAGAAAAATCTTTCCCGCAGAGCCCTGCCCCGCCTGCCACGGCTGCTCCTGTAACAGCCACGTCCTTCCCCTGAGTGAACCCCGAATTTCAGCGGGGTGACCCTTGGGGGACAGAGCCGCGGAGCCACTCACGAGCAGGAAATGCCCCGTGTCGCTGGGGAAGGACGGCAGGAGCGGGGGCACGGCCGGAGGGTTGAAGAAGGAGCTGGCGCCAGCCGGGAGAGCGGGAGGAGCGCGGTGATCCCCGAACTGCTCGCTGTGGAAGGGCTCCAGCAGGGCTGGGTAGCCCTGGGGGGCAGAGGAGTCGCAGGAGAAGGGTTTGGAGCCCAGAGGGGAGGAGTAGACATCACTGACAAACTGCTTGGTGCTGTGGAAATCCAGCTCGGCTGGGAAGGACCTGCGGACGCCGTAATAACCGGGTGTGGTGGGCGAGCCTGGAGGGGGCAAAAAAAGGGTGGAAAATAAAGAAAATTCAAACAACTGCCATAGAACCTCTGTGGGTGCAAGGCAGGGCCTTTTTCTCTCCAGCATCACCCAGGAACCCATCCTGCCTTGGGTCAGGTGTGTAAGCCCAGAGGTGTTTTTGCTGCCAGCTGGTGACCTCCATCTGCAGCAAACCAAAAGTGTTTGGGAAGCTTTAAATAGGAGGGCAGGGAGATCCAGGTCAGCTCAGCCAGGCTGTGCCTCCTCCTCGCTCTGCTACAGCCCCTGGGGAGGAGGTTCCGGCCTCACTCCGCTTTCCCTGCCCCAGAGCTCAAGGGATAAAACAAAATCAGCTCCTGATTTTGTGCTTTCTCTCTCCAGCTCCGGGGAAAATGGGAAAACACAGGAGGGAAAGCAGGGATTCTGTATAACTCCTCTGTTAAAAGAGGTGGGAACTGCTTTAATTACTCTCTTTGAGGTTTTCACGCATGATTATCGCTGTTCTTTTTTTTGATTCTGTTAATTACTTTCCTCCTGGGCTCTCTCCGAGGGATGGCCCCGCTCCGGGGATTGTTTCACATCCTCTGGAGGAGCACAGACCGGGCTGTGCCACCCCTCCCGCCCCATGGAAGGGATTTATCAGCGCAGGGAAAACCTCACCTGGCATTTGGCCAAAGGGCGACTGCGCCGCGCTGGTGCTGCCCTGCAAAAGATAAAAGAGATGTTCGGAAAAATGACTTTTCAAAGCAAGGCAGCTCTCTGAGCGCACTCCACAGGAATTATTTGAGCCCGGGTGAAGGGTTTAACTCCACCATTTCCTCGGAGGTATTAACAGATGTAGGCTAAGCGGAGATTTTGAAGGTCTTGTGCAGAGCTGAGGAGGAGTATCAAGATAAGTGGCTTCCTCCTGCTGTCCCACAGCGTCCCTCGAAGCTGAGGAGCCTTTTGGTGTTGGGACAAACCAGGTGAGGTGAGATCTGAGGCCCCGAGGGGCCAAAATGGGCGAATTCCAGCCCATGTTCCAGCTCAGCTGTGCTGGGCCTGCTGCCCCAGGGCTGCTCTGTACCCGGCCCTTCCTGGGAGCACAAGCAGGATGGGTGGGAAGAGAGTTCCTAGATCCCGTTTGGATCCTACAGCAATGGTGATGATGATGATGATGATAATAATAATAGTAATAATAATAATCCTCTCCACTTGGTCCCCAGGTAAAGGAGAATTAGCCCTGGAATGCTCCCAGGGCCTCATTCCTTACCAAGCACCCCCACAAAGGCATCTGCTCCTCTGGAATCCCACTGATTTTGGGAGCTCCAAGCTCCCAGAGCAGGAACACAGAGCCCCCAGCAGCTCTGTGTCCCCTCTGCCAGCTCTGCTTTCCCCTCTGCCAGCTCTGTGTCCCCTCTGCCACCTCTGCTGTCCCCCCTACCATCTCTGCTGTCCCCCCTGCCAGCTCTGTGTCCCCTCTGCCACCTCTGCTGTCCCCTGTGTCATCTCTGCTGTCCCTGGCCCGTGCTGGTGGCACGCTCAGTCCAGTTTGCATACTGCAAACAGGAGTTTCCTTCCAGAGCAGGCAACCAAATTTAGAGGTTTAGATTTGAATTAAATTTGCCAGCTCGGAGGATTTCCTTCTGCTGCCCAGGGAAGGGCTGCAGCTGCTCCCTGCCCCGTCATGGAAATGAGCTCTGAGCCTGCACAGGCCACACGGGCTGCAGAGGTGGCAGGAGGTGACAGGAGGTGACAGGAAGGAGCCCCTGGGCTTGTGGAAGGAGCAGAGTTGGTGTCACACGGGCAGGGCTTGCACCTGTCCCCAGGTGAAACCATCACATGCAAATCCAGGTCCCCTCTCAGCGTCCAGGTCACTTTTAGGGGAAAAAGCTGAGTTAGGACATTCAAGATGCTGCCCAGGGGCTGCGGTGGTGGGAGCTGGGATGTTCTGTGCAGGGACAGGAAAGTCCCTGGGCAGGGCTGGCACCTCCAGCAGGGATCATTTCCAATCCCCAGAGCATTCAATCTTTGATCCTGTCTGTTCAACAGCCCTGGAACTGCCTGGCTGTGTGTGCACACCTGTGCTGGAGAGTCCCAGAGCTGCCAGGGCTTTACCTGCCCGAGTTAAGCGCAGGATCCTCGCTGCAGCCCATCCTCGGCCTGCTCAGAGCAGAGCCCTGCGCTCCATCCCCTCCTTGCTCCTGATGGGCTTTAATTGAGAGCCATTAATTCATTTCCTGCCTGCACCGCTTCCTCTGCGGCCGTGGGGATGGGAGCTGCATCTCCCGCACTCTGCTCATCCTCCTGGGGCTCTCAGCGTGCCCAGCTGTTGGTAAGCTGGGGCTCAGCCTGCCCTGCCCATGGCCAGGCACAGATCCTGCCTGGGAATTCTGCAGAGCTCTGCTGCTCCACTGCCTCCTAAATCTACAAATCTGCCTGAATTTAAGGATCCAGCTCAAAATAATGACCTGGCCCTGCTTTTTGGCAATGTTTTGGCTTCAGGGCAGCACCTCTCCGGGCCCAGCTGAGGGAATAAAAATTCTGCATCAGAGCTGAGCTGAGCTTGGGCAGGGCAGTGCTGAGTGTGTGTCCCTGGGCACTCAGCAGTGAATTCTCTTTAACCAGTGCTTCACCTGTGCTGGCATTACACACCTTGGAGCAGACAGGAATCCTCCCACCCTGCACAGGTTCATACCTGTGCAGAGGAAAAGCCTGACTCACTAAAGCCTGACTCACTAAAGCCTGACTCACTAAAGCCCCACTCACTAAAGCCCCACTCACTAAAGCCTGACTCACTAAAGCCCAGGCCCCAGCCCTGCAGAACCCCTGATTTTTGAAAATAATCACACCCTGATTCCCCATTTCTCCATGTGAGCAGGGCCTGGCTGTCAGGAAATTGTTGAAATCTCATCCCAAAGCTCTGCTCTGCTGAGCTCTGACCTTCCCTGCCTCCTCCAGACGCTTCCCCTTGTGCCAACAACAGCCCAGGGATTTTTTATTTTTATATTCTTTTTTTTTTATTTTATTCTGGAGCAAAGATCACCCTCTAACAAAAGATGCAGCTAAATTACCCCGCACCATCAACAGCCCGAGGGGTGTTCAGTTATCTGCCCCTGGCTTTGATTCTGGGCTCTGTTCTGCCAGACAAACAGAGCTGCTCTTACAGCTGCTCTTTTCATGAAACGTCCGAGCAAACAAGGATGTTTGCCCTGCACGATAATTTTTTGTCTCTCTCAGGGAATGAGCAGCAGGGCTGGTTTTGCATCGGGCAGACACGCACAACTGCTGGGCCCTGCAGGGCAGAGCCAAGGGCAATAAAAGCCGGGAGGATTTTACGGTTCCAGGTGTTTCCAGCGGGGCTGTTGAAGCTGCCGCCTCCAGAGGGGGAGCAGTAAATGCTGATCTCATCACCCACGAGATGTTTTCTCAGCTGCTCCCCAAAGAGCTCCTCCTAAATGTCTGCCTGCTGCCAGTGTGTCTTCCCCTATCCCACAAAATTCCCAAATTTTCCCATCCCGATATTCCAGGAAAATCCCATTTCCATTCCCATTATTCCAGGATATTCCCAAATTTTCCCATCCCAATATTCCAGGAAATTCCAATTATTCCAAGATACTCCTGCTCCCATTATCCTGAAAAAATCCAAAATTTTTCCATCCTGATATTCCAGGAAAGTCCCATTCTCATTCCCATTATTCCAGGATATTCCTGCTCCCATTATCCTGAGAAATTCCAAAATTTTCCCATCCCGATACTCCAGGAAATTCCAATTATTCCAAGATACTCCTGCTCCCATTATCCTGAAAAATTCCAAAATTTTTCCATCCCCGTATTCCAGGAAATTCCCCTTCCCATTTTTCCAGGATATTCCTGCTCCCATTAGCCCAGGAAATTCCCAAATTTTCTCATCTCAATACTCCAGGAAATTCCAATAATTCCAAGATACTCCTGCTCCCATTATCCTGAGAAATTCCCCAATTTTCCCATCCTGATATTCCAGGAAATTCCAGTTATTCCAAGATATTCCTGCTCCCATTATCCTGAGAAATTCCCCAATTTTTCCATCCTGATATTCCAGGAAATTCCCATTCCCATTATTCCAGGATATTCCTGCTTTCCCAGTGGCTCTTTCTGAAGCCTGTGGGGATGGATTTCCCCTGGGGATGGATTTTGCTCTGTTTGGTGATGCCCAATCCTGTTTTTTTTTCTTTCCTGCCTGTTTTGTTGCACGGAGTTAATGGGCCTGAAAGTCACAGCGAGAAAAACACTTGGGAGTAAATAAATCCCTGTGAGGCCTCTTCAGGAAAAAAAAAAGAAAAAAACCAGAAAAACCCCAAACAAACCAAAAAAAAAAAAAACCCAAAAAAAATGAGAAAAAACCCCAAACAATTGGGAAACAAAACAAACAAACAAAAAATTGAGAAAAAATTGGGAAACAAAACAAACAAAAAAAAATGAGAGAAAAAATTTGAGAAACAAAACAAACGAAAAAAAAGAGAAAAAAACCCAAACAATTGGGAAACAAAACAAAAAAAAAAAAAAAAAGAGAGAAAAAATTGGGAAACAAAACAAACAAAAAATTTGAGAAAAAAATTGGGAAACAAAACAAACAAAAAAAAATTGAGAAAAAATTTGGGAAACAAAACAAACAAACAAAAAAATTGAGAAAATTGAGAAACAAAACAAACAAACAAACAAAAAATTGAGAAAAAATAATTCGGTTTCCTGTTGCCACAGAAGCACTTTGAGAGGAAATCATCTCCTCCAAGCTGATTCTTGGCCTCTTTCCAGCCCATCACATCCCTGCAGCTCCCCTGGCGCTGCGAGAGGAGCTGGAAGGAGCTCAGCCCTCGGGGAGGAACAGCTCCTTTTGGGGCACTGACATGTCCAAGGAAAAGGACGCAGATTTGGGAAGGTGTCACACGTAGGATGTGAAGGGAAAGAGGAATTCGACATCACTGCTGTTATAAATATGTAGTTTAATTCGAGTTTTTTATTACTGTTATAATTATATGGTTTGATTTAAATAAAGTGTGCTAAAAGGCACCCCTTGTACAGAAACCAGCAAGGGGGGGTAGGTAACTGGCCTGCCCATAGAACAACAGAACTGAATTCTCATATCAGTGAGGGGTGCACCATGCTCAAGAGGTGCCAGATAACGATCACTAAAACCCATCAGAACTGATTCAGCTCTCAGAAAATCCGATCACTCCTGGGATTCTGACACTGGATCACTCCATCCTCCTGGAATCCTGACACTCACTGAGACCAAACCCAAACCAAGACATGTTCGTCTGGCAGGAGCTTCAAAAATAATCCATGGACATGTTTAGTGAAGATTTCAGGAATAATTCATAGACATGTTATAAACATGTAGTTTAATTCGAGTTTTTTACTGTTATAATTATATGGTTTGATTTAAATAAAGTGTGCAGAAACCAACAAGGGGGGGTAGGTAACTGGCCTGCCCATAGAACAACAGAACTGAATTCTCATATGAATGAGGGGTGCACCATGATAAAGGGGCGCCAGATAACGATCACTAAAACCCATCAGAACTGATTCAGCTCTCAGAAAATCCCATCACTCCTGGAATCCTGACACTCCCTGAGACCAAACCCAAACCAAGACATGTTCGTCTGGCAGGAGCTTCAAGAATAATCCATAGACATGTTTAGTGAAGATTTCAGGAATAATTCACAGACATGTTATAAACATGTAGTTTAATTCGAGTTTTTTACTACTGTTATAATTATATGGTTTGATTTAAATAAAGTGTGCAGAAACCAGCAAGGGGGGGTAGGTAACTGGCCTGCCCATAGAACAACAGAACTGAATTCTCATATCAGTGAGGGGTGCACCATATTAAAGAGGCACCAGATGACAGAAATCAGATAATGATCACTAAAACCCATCAGAACTGATTCAGCTCTCAGAAAATCCGATCACTCCTGAAATTCTGACACTCACTGAGACCAAACCCAAACCAAGACGTGTTCGTCTGGCAGGAGCTTCAAGAATAATCCATGGACATGTTTAGTGAAGATTTCAGGAATAATTCATAGACAGATCCAGAGATGTGACCAGATTTCCTGGAATTCTGTTCTACTCTCACTCCAGGTGGATAGAAATCCTATCTGCATATTCAGACTGGACAGAAAACGAGCCTGGGGCCTAAAAACCTTATAAAAACTGACCTTGAGAGATGGTTGGGGTGAACTATGGGGGACCCAGTGCGACAGAGGCTGGGTCTGGTTCACCCTGCAGCTCGAACCCCGGGCTCAGAGCTGCCGTTTGATTGTGGGAATTGTCTCTTTTCCATCTCATTTTGTCATTTTCCAATAAACCTCTAAAACGGAATATTGGAGAACTGGCGTTTATAACTACTGCCATGCTTTGAAAAGGAATTCGAGGCATTTAAGGGTGTAAAAGAAAATCAAGGAGCCATCAGCGATGTTTTGGGGCGAGCTTTAGTGTTGTAAATGTTTTTGCTGTTTTGTTCATATTGGCAGCGCCCCAAACTCTCTTTAAAGCAGAGGATGGGATGAGGTGAATTTATGGGGTTAAAAAGGGTGGGGAACGGGACTCACGCTGAGGCGGGAGCCGCTGCTCTGCCGGGATCGCTTCTCCGCCAGGAGATCCTTGACCGTGTGCTTCACTCGCACTCCTTGGTACACGCGTTTGCCAAAATCTGCGGGGACTGAGGGAAGGCAGAGCTCAGGAAAAGCACAGAGCGGCTGGAAGGAGCAAATTCATCAGCTCCGCGCATCGAGGTGGGGAGGAAAAATATAAAATATTTTAAAATATAAATATTTTATATTTAAAAATATAAATCTGCAATTATTCATAGAAAATCATCCCTTAGGAGCCCGGCAGTGAGAGCAGAGGAAAGTTGCTGTGTCCTGACCTTTCCACTCAGATCCCTCCCTGCCTGCAGCTTTTGGGGTTTTGTTTTACCAAAGGGAACCCCAAATTTCCCCTTTGGATCAGCCAATGTTTATTTAACTGCTGATTTCAGCCCTTGTGGAACCCCAAATTTCCCCTTTGGGTCAGCCAATGTTTATTTAACTGCTGATTTCAGCCCTTGTGGAACCCCAAATTTCCCCTTTGGGTCAGCCAATGTTTATTTAACTGCTGGTTTCAGCCCTTGTGGAGCTGCTGGGAGCCAGCACAGCTCTGATCCCGTGGAGATGCCCTGGAAGGATGGAATGGCTCCTCTGAACCTCTAAAGGAGAAAGGAGCTGCCTGCTCAGCCTCTTTTGTCTCCAGAGCAAAAAAACCCTCCTGTTTTGTCACAGAGGTGCTTGGGGGCTCTGTTTTTATCCAGGCTATGGGGAGATGTCTCTGCCTCTCGGTTCTGGGCTGATAACCCGAAAATGTTGTCTAAAAATTCTTCTCCTGAGCCCTGGTGCCAGAAGAGAGAGTCAGGATGAGTCTGTCTCGGTCTTCAAGGTTGTTTATTATCTCTTATCTGGTACATTTTGTTCTCACCCAGTTTGGGTGCTGCTGCAGTGTGGTCATCTCCAACTGACCATCCAGAGGGTGGTTGTAATCTTTTATACTATGAACTACATGTCCTATATTTACAGATAAATACCAACATATATCACCTGTGTTAGACAGTGCATTTCTACTCTAAACCAATCCAAAAGTGCCACCACCCCAGCAGGAGATGGAGGACAAGAAGAAGGAGCAGAAGGACAGGGACACACCCAGATTCCTCCATCTTGCCTCCTTGAACCCCCATTAAACCCCAAAATTCTACATCTACACCCGGTAATAAATTAATATTATACCAATCAAACTTTGGTGGCTTGTCCCTGGAGCCCTTGCCAGGGTCTGGGATCACCCAGGGCAGCCAGAGGGATGTGCTGGGTTCTGACACCTGGGCCCATTTTTTTGCCCTGGAACACAGCACAGCCTAAACCAACTCTGGCTGGGCTTTGGCACGAGGTTTCTGCCCTCTCCCTCTGCCTGGATGGAATTTTGGGAGGTGCTCAGAGGTTTTTTGGCACAGCTCAGGGTGGAGAGCTGAGGGACAATGGCAGGGACAGCTCTTTCATCCCACCTGAACACAGAGCTCGCACCTGTGGAGCCAGGGAGGAGATTCCACCTGGGCTTTTATTGAATTATCCCGGAAAAAAACCCCAAAACTTTGAAGCTAATCCCTTGGAAAACACACAGCCACACTCTCCTGAGGGAGAGCAAACTGCCAGAGCACAGCTGATGTGTTTGATCTCTGGGATTTATTTATCATTTGGCTCTTCTGCCCTTCAGGATGTGTCCCTTGGCTCCGTTTCTGGTGGCATTGTGGCCCCAGGTGTGCACACACACAAGGGAGGATGAGAGGATTTAAACAACACAGGGCTGGCTTGGCCTTGCCCCAGATGGATTTATTTTTTATTTTGGGTCACAGCAGCTGCAAATTTGGGCAAGTGGAATTTTATTTCAGTGCTTGAGTGCTGACCAGAGAGCTTCAGCCAAGGCCAGGCTCAAAGCAAACACAAAGCAAGGGACAGATTCCCAAAAATGAGGTGAAGATGAGAGCCTCGGACCAAAAAGCAACAAAAGTGGCCAGAAATGGGCGCCAGTTCTCACAGGCAGAGGAATTCCAGCAGGGTTGGTGCTCTGCAGGTTCTCCTGACACCTTTGCTGTGCTCCAAAGGCACCAGAGAAGCATTTCCACACCCCTCTGCTTTCACACACTGTTCTGTGCTGTTCACTCACATCCTCAGTTATTCCCAAATTGTTTTAATTAAGAACTCTCAGCCCTCTAACCCTGGTCTGAAATCATCACACAACTGAACCTGATGCTTCCAGGGGATTTTCCAGACACATCTCATGCTGAGCTGTCAAAACTTCAAAATAACTCGGCCACTGGGGAGGAAAATGTTAATTCAGGCCCGATTTTATCTCATTTTTTTCAAGCAAATTGAATCCAATTTCACATCACTTTGATCTAACTGCCTTTTGGAAAAAAAACCCCAAAAAACCCCAAAAAACCCCAAACAAACAAACAAAACAAAACAAAAAACAAACAAAAACCACCCCGAACCAAAACAAACAAACAAAAACCAACCAAACAAACTAAAAACTAAAAAACCCAAACCATTGCACTATGAAGGAATATAAATTCAGTCTGGAGAAGGCAGAACATGTTAAATTGATGCTGTTAAATCCTTGGGACATTTAAGATGTCACATGTCTATTTTAGACAAATTTTTGTGGGTTTTTTATTCAATAGGAGCCCAAGGGCAGCACACTTTGTTCCTTCCCTGATATTGCCACGAAGATGCCTCAGCTTGTGAAAATCTGAGCAGCTGGAACTCACCTGTTTCCATTGTTGGTGCTGCTGCTGAGTCCTGGATCCTGCAGGAATTTGGGGAAGATCTGTCCCTCATGAGCTTCCCAGAGCAGAGTGAAACCTGTGCTCATAATTCCCTGGGAAACTTCCAGCTGAGCCTGGCGGAAATGGATTTTCTGGAACTCAGGGATGTCTCCGGCACCATACCCTGCTTGGGATTTGTTTAAATGCAAATCCCTGGATCTGAGTTTCACTCCACTTTGCATGGTCAGTGTGGGTCCTTCCCCAGGAGCCTCCTTCCTGCCTGAGCTGACATTTCAGGGATGGAAACCAGAGGTTTGTGGACAGAAAAACCTGGGGGTGAAGCGAAAGCAAGGTGAGCCTTGCAGGGAGGAACCATTTCCTTACAGGTGAGGAATCTGCCTGGAAAAACAAACCTTGGGATGAGCCTTTTCTCCTGTGTGAGTGTGAGATCCCCAAGGCCTCACTTGGGCAGGAATTTTGCTTTTCTGGTACCTCACAGGCTGATCTGGGCTTTCCACAACTCCAGCTGTGCCTGGGAACCCGGGGGGCTCTGCAGGGAGAGGGACAAGGGCACATCCAGGAGCATCCCTGGGTTTGGTTCCAGGAGAGGGAACAGCAGCCAGGAGAGGAGCTCCTGAGCCAGATGAAAAGTTCTGCTGGCCAGAACTGCCATGGCCACTCCTCTGTGGGCAGCAAGACTGGGTTGTGCAATATCCTGATGCCTTTTGGGGCTACCTAAACACAGAGGCCAGACAGAATAAAGAGAATAAAAAGTGGTTCTAATTACTGAAGGGCCTTCAGGTGCATTTAGAGCAGGTAAAGCCCTAAAAATGGACAATGGTCATGGTTTTTCAAACTTTGATCAGTTTGGTCCATTTGTATATTGGGGGTTAATATTTCAATTCCAGCTTCAGGTAATTAAATCATTTACCCCGAATTTGCTGCCCCCAACTCACTTTTGTTCCCATCTCTCAGGCCTGGGGCAGTGAGGTGTCCTTGATCCCCAGGCCTGCAGAGGAATTGTTGTGTCTGCCCAAACTGGGGGAGCAGCAGCTCCCACTGTGTGTGGAGTTTGGAGTTCTACACTAAAGAACTGCAGGGTTACAAATGGATGAAAAACAGAAAAGCTGAAATCCAAACCGAGGAATTCAAACCTTTAAACGTTTGGTTAACCCCACTGTGTTTGGAGTTTGGAGTTCTACACTAAAGAGCTGCAGGATTACAAATAGATGAAAAACCAAGGAAATCCTAAACCAAGGAATTCAAACCTTTAAACATTTGGTTAACCCCACTGTGTTTGGAGTTCTACACTAAAGAACTGCAGGGTTAAAACAGATGAAAAATAGAAAAGCTAAAATCCAAACCAAGGAATTCAAACCTTTAAACGTTTGGTTAACCACGCTGTGTGTGGAGTTTGGAGTTACACACTAAAGAACTGCAGGATTACAAATAAATGAAAAATAGAAAAGCTAAAATCCAAACCAAGGAATTGAAGCCTTTAAACCCTTGGTTAATCCTGCTCTGAGGCATCCCCACGGTTGCAGTTTGCCTTTCCCTGCAGCCTGGCTCTGCTCATCTTCCAGGGGCAGCCCCAGCCTGGCGCCGGGATGCTGCTCCTAATTAAATCTCTCTCCTGGCTGAGTCTGCTGCCAGCTCACGGGGCCATGAGGTAAAATCCTGCCCTCCTGCTCATTCCATGAGCTCTCCTGTGAAAAATGAGGTTCACTTTCTTGGAAAAATTGAGAAGTTTAATAAAAAAATAAAGAAAATAGACAATTAGGAGAGATAAAAGCAAAATCCATTTTCTCGACCGAGGGTGCCTGGCACGGAACCAGCCAGCACACACTGTCTAACAGAGTTTTTTTCTTTTTATACATGAGCTTGTTGCATATTTAAAAATTCACATGCATGATTCAAACATTCCTTTTGAGTGTGAATTCTTTTGTTTAGTCCCAACTCCCCCCAACCATTCCATCCAGCAGACCCATCTTTGGGTGGCTCCATTCTGATAGCCCAGGTCCATAAATTCTTCTCTTGGGGCTCTGGTCATTTTTATTTGGACAAGATCCTTGATAACAGAAGTTCAATCGCTTTTTTGGTCAGCAATCTTCATGCAGGAAAACAAAAGACCCCGGTGTTCTCACACTAAGATGCAATCATAAGGAATATACACTCATCACATTTCTAAATTCTATTTAATAAAGAAAATACAGCACAATCTTCCCACATTCTGCATACAGTATTCAATTTAATATTTGCAAAAAGCCAACTTTATACTGTGCATTTATAACATTTCCCCAGCGCTGGCCTGGAGATTATTTCGTCCTCTCACGTGGCCTGCCTTCCTGGGGAAGCAGTTCAGTTTATTTTTTAAGTGTAATTATTTTTTAACTGTAATCATTCTTTCCTTCTGGAGCAAATTAAAAAGCACCAAGAGCAGCAGCAGCAGCTGGGTAAGAGCAGCTGTGTTTGGGCAAGGCAGCTCTGGAACAGCATCCTGAGTAATTCCCAAATTTTTTAACCTGGAGAACCCCTCAGGATCTCAGCCTGCTCAGAGCTGGGAGGACACCACGCCATGAACACCCAAGCCCCTGTGTGCAGAATCTTTCCCGATGTGTGGATGGATTTCTACATAAAATCATCTCTCATTTTGGCCCTTCCCAGCCCTTCCAGGTGCCCACAGGTGTGTGGGGTTTGGCACTGTGAAATGTGGGGTTGTGTTTGGTGTCAGGTAGAAAAAGATGAACTTTGTAGTTATGGTTGTGAAATGTGTGGGAAAGGCCATGGGGTAATTATAAAAACATCTGTTTAATGAACAAAATGGAAAAAGCATGGAAAGGGGCTTTGGAACTGATATTTTGCTTGCTTATAAGTGAATCATGTGAGCCTATAAGGTCTTTAATAGAAGGTTTGAACTATAATTTAGCACATATATATAGAAAGGATTGTAATCACCCAAATAGAAGGAAGTGAGCTATTCCAAACTAAAATTAATGATCCTGGGAAGAGGAGATGGACCAACACCTGGAAGCTGGAAAACTGATTTATAGTCCTAAAAGGAAGACTGAATCTCTCATCTCTGGTGTTTTCTTCTGAAGAAGGAAATCTGGATGTCACCATCACTAATTTATAGTCCTGAGAACCTCAGCATCACAAGATGTTATTTCTGACCTCACTGATTTCACACCTTTGAAGTATAGAAAAATTGATCACAATGGGTATAGAAATTGGATTTCGAAAATAGAAATTAGGAGGAAACTAGAAAAAAAAAATTGCTGAGAAGTGCTGATGGAAAATCTCAATAAATCCCAGCAGAAAATCAACAGTTGGAGGGGAAACCCCCACTGTACCCAGCGCTGTTTGCTCACACTTTACCATTCTGTATTAATTAATAAATTGATTGCTGCTTGATAGATTGGCCGAGCCAAGCTCTTTATTTATAACAGCTGGCAGGTAACAGAAGGGGCAGGGAGCACCAGGTGGGCCGGGACAGATGGAAAGTGGCACAAAAATCAGTTGGATTTGCTCTGTCAGCAACGGGCTGCGTTTGCCAGCTGCCTCCTGGCACGGAGTTTTGTCTCCTGGGCTGGAGGTTTGAGGTGAGGATATTCAGGTTAAATCCCAGCCCCATCCCGTGTCTGCTCACTCCAGGTGTTTTCTGTGCCTCATGCAAAGTCATTTCATTGAAAACGACCAAACAGAGAGAAAACAAAAGCTCAGCCAGACTTCTTTGAGATGAAAACCTCTTACCTGGTGTTTTCTTTTCAAAAATCACCACACCCAGATTTTCTGGATAGTTTGGTGGATTCAGGCACGCGTTTTCCATTCACATCGGGGCAGAGCTGGGCTCTGTGGTGGATTTGCAGGAGCTGTTGTGTGTTGGCATGGCACGCTCTGGGCACGTTCTGTACAACTCCTTTTAAAAAGGGTTTTAAACCCTTTAAAAATCTTTTTTTAAAGGCATTTACCTGTGCCAAAGCAAACTTTGGGAATTGTGCCTCTGCTTTGTGTAACAAAGAGCCTGAGACAGCAGATGGGACACTCAACGAGTGTTTAATTCAATTTGTCTATTGATGAAGGTATTTAATTCAATTTGTCTATTGATGAAGGAGCAGAGAGAATTTGTTGCATTATCTCACAGCAGAGAGCTGCAGAACTGATGATTTTGTGTTCAGTGTTGGCCGGGATGGATTTTCAGTACGAGGAACTCTTGTTCAAGCAAGGAATTGTTCCGGAAGCACCAAAAATTAACGGGGAATCATGGAATGGTTTGGGTTGGAAGGGTGAAAAAGCTTATCCTGTTCCACCCCTGCCATGGGCAGGGACGCCTTCCACTATCCCAAGTTGCTCCAACACCTTGGACACTTCCAGGGATGAGGCAGCCTTGTCGGTGAGGAGCTCTCCCGGCTCCTGGGAGAGGCTTTTCCCAAACCCCAACGGGAATTAACGCTGCGGTTATCCAAGGCCCTAAAGCACTTAGGAACCTTTGTTGCACAGCGCTGTTTCCCGGCGGGGCCGCTCAGCCGGCGCGCTCAGGCAGCGCGTTCGTGCGCGGTGATTGGCGGGCGGGCGCGCGCGGTCCGTCACATCCCGGGGCCCCCCGCGGGGCAGAGGCGGCCGGGCGGAGGGCGGTGCCGCTTTCCCCGAACCCCGCGGGTCCCGCCGGGCTCCGAGCCGGTTCCAAGCGGCGATAGGAGCCCTGAGCGGCCCCGCATAACCGCGGCCATGCCGCCCGCCCGTGCCGGCGGTAAGGGGGCCGTGGTGCTGCAGTGCGAGTGGCAGCAGTGCTCCTTCGTGGCCTCGGACATGGAGCAGTTCTGCGGGCACGTCGCGCAGCACCTGCAGCAGCACCTCCCCGGCGAGCACCGCGAGGAGCTGGATCCGCTGGGTGAGGCGCTGGGGAAAAGGAGCTCGGGGGAACCTCTGCACAAATCTCTGACAGGAGGGGACAGCCCGGGGGGATCGGGCTGTGCTCGCAGGGAACAACAGGACAAGGAAAATATCGTCAGGTTGTGCCGGGGAACATTTGGACATAAAGAGGAATTTCTCCATGGAAAAGGTGCTCAGGCCTTGGAAGAAGCTGCCCAGGGAGGTTTGGAATGCCCGCCCCTGGAGGTGGCACTGAGTGCTCTGGGCTGGGGACAGGGTGGGGATTGGGCACAGCTGGGGCTCGCTGCCCTCAGAGAGCTTCTCCAGCTTAAATAACTCCGTCATTTTCTGACAGGAGAAAGCTTCTGGCCTTTCTTTCTCCTCTCCCTGAGTAGAGCAGGGCTGCAGGGCTGGGACTGCAGGAAAACACACCTGGTGTTTGTTTGTCCACCTGCAACAGCTGAGCTTGACCTGGAGAGTGAAGTGACGTGGAGAGCAGATTTGCTTGGAGAGACCCTTCGAGCTGTGTTTGTGCTGCACAGGAGCAGTTTGTGCTGCACAGGAGGGGTTTGTGCTGCACAGGAGCAGTTTGTGCTGCACAGGACCTGTTTATGTTGCACAGGAGCTGTGTGTGTTGCACAGGAGCAGTTTATGCTGCAGATGAGCAGTTTGTGTTGCACAGGAGCTGTTTGTGTTGCAGATGAGCAGTTTGTTTGTGGTGTTGCACAGGAGCAGTTTGTTTGTGGTGTTGCACTGGAGCTGTGTGTTTGTTGCACTGGAGCTGTGTGTTTGTTGCACTGGAGCTGTGTGTTTGTGCTGCACAGGAGCAGTTTGTGGTGTTGCACAGGAGCAGTTTGTGTTGCACAGGAGCTGTGTGTTTGTTGCACTGGAGCTGTGTGTTTCTGTTCCAGAGGAGTACACGTGCCTGTGGCAGGACTGTGGTTTCTGCTCCCTGGAGAGCTCGGCAGACCTGGTGCGCCACGTTTACTTCCACTGCTACCACACCAAGCTGAAGCAGTGGGGGCTGAGGGCCCTGCAGAGCCAGGCAGATGTCAGCCACTGCCAGCTGGACTTCCAGAGCAGGAACATCATCCCTGAGATCCAGGAGAACTTCCTGTGCCTCTGGGAGTACTGTGAGGTGAGAGCGGGGGGCTCAGTGTGAAAGCTGCTGTGTGAAATCTGCACAGCTGCTGGCTGTGTTTGGAGCTGTGTGGGAGCATCTCTGGGTTCATTTTGGTCTCTTTCACCCTGTCCTGTGTGTCCTTGCCCCCCTCAGAGGTCCTTTGACAACCCCGAGTGGTTCTACCGGCACGTGGAGGATCACAGCTTCTGCTCCGAGTACAAGGCAGCGGGGAAGGAGAACCACGTGGTGCTCTGTGGCTGGAAAGGTCTGTGGGAGCCTGCAGGGCCTCTCCAGAGGGCTTTGGGCTGGGTGGTAGTACAGGGGAATGGGTTTCAGAGAGCCCCTTGGCCTTCAGAAATAGCTCTGTGTGTGGTTTTAACCATGAAATATTCCTGCAAAACTTGCTTCAGAAAATCCAGTTGAATTCTTAGTACAGAACTTCCTGTTTCTATGTAATCAGTACCTTGGAGAAAAGGCTACAGCTGATTTCCTTTTTATTTTGATTTTTTTTATTAATTTCATGTTTGCGCAATTGCTTTAACTGCTTGAGGGGGGCACACTGGTTGTACTGTGGTGATCTGACCCTGCTCTGTGGGATTTTGGAGCCTTGCTGGCCAAAACAGGATGAGGAAGCTGCTCTTCAGTGAGGGTGGGTCCCGTGGGAGGGTTCTCAGCTGTGCTGTCCCTCCCCAGACTGCAACTGCAGCTTCAAGGGCCGCTGCAAACTGCGGGAGCACCTGCGCAGCCACACGCAGGAGAAGGTGGTGGCCTGTCCCACCTGTGGGGGGATGTTTGCCAACAACACCAAATTCTTCGACCACATCCGCCGCCAGACCGCCCTGGACCGTAAGCCCCGGGGGCAGGGAGGGGCTGGGGGAGCCCTGGGCTGGGAGGTTTGGGTTGCTGGAGCTGCCTGGACACTGTGAGCCAAGGGCAGGGGGTGCTTGAAACAGCCGGGCTTCTCTGCTGACTGATGGGAGCCACAGAATTCCAGAAGCATTTTAGATTGGAAAAGATCTCTGAGACTGAGTCCAGGCTGTGATTAATCCTCACTTTGTCATCTAGCCAGGGGTAGGGACTCTCCCATTTCCCTTCCAGCATCTGATCACCCTTTCCATGAAGAAATTCCTTCTGATGTCCCACCTGAACCTCCCCTGACCCAGCCTGAGCCATGTCCTGGGGGAAGTGTCTCCTCTCAGAGGCTGTTCCTCCTGTGGGGACCCAGGGCTGCACACCAGGGTTTCCAGCCCCCTGTGAGCACCTCTCCTCACTGCTCTCTGTGCTGTTCTCCCTGCCCTGATCTCTCCTGCCCCCTCCCTGCTCCCCTGCTGCAGAGCAGAGGTTTCAGTGCTCCCACTGCTCCAAGAGGTTTGCCACGGAGAGGCTGCTCCGCGACCACATGAGGAACCACGGTGAGTGCAGGGCCCTGCTCCCAGCTCAGCCTGTGTGGGCTGTGTGCTCTGCCCTGCTCTGGGGTGACGTTTCTCCCCATTTTTGGCCCAGTGAACCACTACAAGTGCCCCCTGTGTGACATGACCTGCCCGCTGCCCTCCTCGCTGCGCAACCACATCCGCTTCCGGCACAGCGAGGAGCGCCCCTTCAAGTGTGACTACTGTGACTACAGGTGAGTGCTGGGGCTGCCCTCTGCCCAGGCTCCCAGAGACCTCTGTGTGTGTGTTTGTGCTGCAGTTTGGTTCCTTCCCTTTGTGCTTCCAGCTGCAAGAACCTCATCGACCTGCGGAAGCACCTGGACACGCACAGCAAGGAGCCGGCGTATCGCTGCGAGTTTGAGTCCTGCAGCTTCTCTGCACGCTCCCTGTGCTCCATCAAACTGCACTACAGGAAAGTGCACGAGGTGGGAAGGCAGCAGAGCTTGCATTGCTCCTGATACCCTATTGTTATGTTATTGGGGATGGCTCAAATAATCACAGAATTTCTAAGTTGGAAGAGACCTTCAAGATGGTTGAGTCCAACCCAGCCCCGACACCTCAACTAAACCCTGGCACCCAGTGCCACATCCAGGCTTTCCTTAAACACATCCAGGGATGGTGACTCTTGCTTCTCAGGCTGATAACCCTCCAAGAATGTTGTCAAAAGTCCTTCTCCCGAGCCCTGGTGCCAGAAGAGAGTCAGGATGCATCCATGTCGTTCTCAGGGTTTATTATCTCTTATCTGGTACATTTTGTTCTCTCCTGATGAGGGTGCTAACTACAGTGTGGTCATCTCCAACTGACCACCCCGAGGGCGGTTGTAATATTTTATACCATGTACTCCGTGTTCCATGTTTAGAGATAAATACCAACACCCATCACCTGTGTCAGACACTGCACTGCTGTGCTAAACCAATCCAAAAGTGCCACCACCACAGCAGGAGATGGAGGGCAAGAAGAAGCAGCAGAAGGACAGGGGCACACCCAGATTCCTCCATCTTGCCTCCTTGAACCCCCATTAAACCCCAAAATTAATTGATAAATTTATATTATTCTAATCAAACTCTTGTGGTTTGTCTCTGGAGCCCTTGCCAGGGTCTGGGATCACCCAGGGCAGCCAGAGGGATGTCCTGGGTTCTGACAGTGACTCCACCACCTCCCTGGGCAGACTATTCCCACATTTTACCACCCTTTCCATGAAAAACCTTTTCCTAATATCCAGCCTATATTTCCCTTGATGCAGCTTGATACTGTGATACATTAATAATGATACATTAAACTCCATTTCATGGAGGGCATTTAGCACCAGTTTATTAAAAGATACATTTTTTATACAGTGTTTCAGTACGATTGAACATGGTTGCTCATTTGGAGCCTGCACCTCATTGTAAACATCTTTGCCAGTGAACAAGTTGGGAAAACAACAGGTGTAGGGACAAGAGGACTCTACAAGGACTGTTTTGGTTCCTCTTTACAATTTCTCAGGCCAGAGTGGGAAAGTTATGCACTTGGCTTTCCCACAGGCTCAAGCTGCTGCCTGAAGCCTAAAAATCTCTTTTTTGACCCCAGTCAGTTCCCACAAACATGTCCATCTTCTCAGAGAACTTTCTGTCTCCTTCCCTGCATGTCTGGGCCATGGGGTGCTGACATCACTGTCTGTGTCCCCCAGGGTGACTCCGAGCCCCGGTACAAGTGCCACGTGTGTGACAAGTGCTTCACACGGGGGAACAACCTCACCGTGCACCTCAGGAAGAAGCACCACTTCAAATGGCCCTCGGGGCATCCTCGCTTCAGGTACTGCTCCCCCTCAGCCCCTCAGTAGCTCCTCTGCAGTGCAGGACACAGCTGGAGCTGCACCCCAAGCTGTGCTGGCAGTGCTTGGGCTGGTTGTAAATGTGTTCAAGAGCCTTTTCCCAGTGGCTGGGCAGTAAATTCAGTGGGGTCTGAGCAGTGCTGGGTGGCACCTCCAGGGCAGTGATGCTGTCACTGCTGCCTCTGGTGGGACACTCCTGAGCTTGGCAGGGACCAGATCCAGGTGTCCCCCTCTAGAGAGATCAATTTTGTGACAGAAGCCTCTGCTGCACCCTCCTGAGGAAACTCCAGAGGGTTTCCAGAGCCTGAAAGCTGGGAGGGAAAGAGGATGGACTTGAAATGCTCCCAGTGAAACAGAGTGGTGGAAGGAGATGGGCTGGGGAGGTGACTGAGCCTGGCACAAAGCTCAGAAGCTGCCACATGGGTGTGATTTTGGGAGTAGAGGCTGCAACACTATCTGTGCAGCACAGGGATCGGAACCTTGGCTGTTGTGCCCTTTCCTTGGCTGTTGTGCCCTTTCCTTGGCTGTTGTGCCCTTTCCTTGGCTGTTGTGCCCTTTCCTTGGCTGTTCCCATCCCCTGGGAAGGGGAGCGTGCCTGGCTGACCCCTCCTGTCTGTGCCCAGGTACAGGGAGCACGAGGACGGCTACATGAGGCTGCAGCTGGTGCGCTACGAGAGCGTGGAGCTCACAGAGCAGCTGCTCAAGGACAGGGAGAAGCGAGGGGAGGCTCTGGATGGCTCCAGCGAGTGCGTGGTGCTGCCTGAGGGCGAGGGCAACCTGCAGGGCATCCTTCTGGAGCCGCCAGCAAACCCTGCCCTGGCAGAGAACAGCGTGGCTGAGCTGCCTGTGCCCCCAGCCCTGTGCTCTGCTCCCAGCCCTGGGCCAGCACAGCCAAACCCCTGCCTGGGAGCTGCTTCCTCCTCCTCCTCCTCCTCCTCAGAGCCAGGAGCCAGCACAGCAAGCAGCCCCATCATCCGTGTGGTGAGCAGGACCAACGAGCAGGGCCAGAGTGAGACTGTGTATTACGTGATGGCCAGCACGGCCTCGGGGGAGCAGGGCACAGCACCCCTGCCCGTGGAGCTGGAGGAGAACGTCATGGACAGGCTGCAGAAAACTGCTGAGGAGCTGGGCATCCAGATTGTGTGAGGGACTGCAGAAAACTGCTGAGAAGTTGGGCATCCAGATTGTGTGAGGGACTGCAGAAAACTGCTGAGGAGCTGGGCATCCAGATTGTGTGAGGGGCTGCAGAAAACTGCTGAGGAGCTGGGCATCCAGATTGTGTGAGAGACTGCAGAAAATGGCCGAGGAATTGGGCATCCAGATTGTGTGAGGGGCTGCAGAAAACATCTGAGGAACTGGGTACCCAGGTCGTGTGGGGCTGCCTCTCTGTGGGAGGAGAACTTCATCCTCTTTGGGATGTGCCTGGGGAGAGGGCTGGGCTTGTCTTCAGTGCAGCCTCGCTGGATGCTGGTTCTGGTCAGCGTGGGGACAGGGACAGATCTCCAGTGTGAATCAAGTGGTCTGAGCTGGAAAGAGCTGTCTGCCTCCTCCTCTTGGGGTTTATCAAACCTCTCCCACCCTTCTGGGAGGTTTGGCCTAGGCCTGCAGGGGGGATGGTCCCCAGCTGTGCCCTTGTGAGCCTGTCTGCAGGCAGGATGGTGTGTGGGGCACACGCTGCTGCTGAAACCTCTTCCCTGGGAGCTCGTGTGGCCCTGGGCAGGCCTGTCCTGCCCCATCCCTGCCTTCTCCAGGGGATATCACCCCTTCATCAGCACTGCCTGCACACATTTCCTGTCTGACCTGCTGCTGCTGCTGGTGTTTGCCTCCCTGATCCCATAAACCAGCACTGCTCTGTGGCAGGACAATGCTGGAGGTGCTGTCCCTTGCAGGCCCCCACAGCACTGGGACACTGGGAGCTTCTGGCTGCTTTTGGCATCCCCTGGGTGTCCTCCCCACATTGGGGTTTGGGCTCCTGGTTGGGTAAAGTGTACTTTGGTGAGACAAATAAACACCAGGCTGCCAGGCCCAGCAGTGTCTGTGTGTTCTCTGCACAGCCCCATCCCTGCCAGCCGTGCCGTGGTGGGAGGATGGCACTGGGACAGCTGCAGCCTGCAGGGTGAGAGGTGGGCACTGCAGAGCTGCCAGGATCTGCTGGCACTGAGGACCTGCCAGGCTCTGCTGGCACTGAGGAGCTGCCACTGGCGTGTGCTGCTCCCCAGAGGTGGCACTGGAAGGCCGGGTTTACCTCTGGGGCTGAGTTTTGCTGCCACCCCCAGGGCTGTTCAGGCCTTTTTTGAACACAGGGAGTAGCCTGGGCTGGTGAGCAGAGCCAGCTCGTCCTTTGTTGAGTGATTGGACAAGGACAGTGAGTTTGGGGTCCCTGCAGTGCCATTTAGGCCCTCCCTGCCCTGTGTGATGTGCCCAGGAGGTCACAGGAGGCACTTTGCTGGTCTTGGCTGGACACTGAACTTTTCCCCATTGCTCCTTTCTCAAGCAGCTGAGCAAAAGCTGTTGGAATTCCAGGTTCCTGGGGGAAACCACTCGATCCCAGCACCTCTGGGGCAGAGGCAGAAGCTGTCCCTTGTTGTTGTAGGACACGAAAGAAAGATGAGAGACTCTAAATATTTCAGAAGGCAAAGAGCATAGGAAAAAAAGCTTTATTGTCTAATTCTTACTACCTTTTATAAGCTGTTCTGATACAGAATTAACATGATTGGTGAATAGGAACGACACCTCTATAATCTCATTAGTTAAACTGGAGGAAACAGCAAAACACCACTGGAGAAAGATTGTTTTGAGAAAGGAGAGTTGTTTGCTAAGACTGTTTCAAGAAGCTTTCTTAAGAAATTTTTCTTTGGGAAAAAGTTAGCAGCTGCTGGCAGGTTAAAATCTCTCACCCAGAAATTTAGACCCACAGTCCCTGACAGCACACACTGCTGGAGGCTGCTCCCTGCTCCGGGCAGAGCATCCCTGCCCCGGGGGCAGAGCATCCCTGCCCCGGGGGCAGAGCATCCCTGCCCCGGGCACTCACTCAGCCCAGCCTGCCCGTCCCTGCCTGGCCCCTGCTCCCCGGCCTTGGCAGAGCTGGGCTGGGTTTGCCTTCGAGAGAAGGGCCCCGTGCCAGCTTTGCATTCGCAGCACTCCCAGCCTGGCCGTGGTTCCAGCGTGCTCCACAGGCACGGCGGTGCCTTGGTGCTGCCGGGTTTGGGTGTGGGTGCTGGGAGTGTCCCTTTAAACACCGGGTCCCGGCAGGGTAATCTGCCAGAGATTATCTGCTGGGGAGAGGATTGGCATTAAAGGGAATGTCTCCTCCCTTCCCCCATGTCCTGCGGCATCCCCTGGCCTGGGGGGTGTGTGGAAACCAAGTTCACTTTCTCCTGGGCGAGCAGAGAGGGGTCCGTGGTTGGAGGGGCGAGGGGAGGAGGGTGGATGATGGCGCTGGGCCTCCTCTTCCTCACCGTGCTGGCCTCACTCGTCTCCTGCCAGGACCCAGAAGGTAACGGGGGGCTTGGGGGATGAGGGGGTTTATGGGGTGCCCCAGCTGGCACCAGTCCTGCCCAGCAAGGAGCAAGCCCAAGGCTTGGCATGGGAAGTGGGAGCTGAGGTGTGAGTGGCTGCACTCCTCACCCAGCAATGCTTGGGGTGGGCTGGGCTTTTGTGGGCTCCAAAATCTCCCTGAGCCAGACTGGCAGTGGTGCCCTCGCCCCCCAGCCCAGCTCAGCCCTGCCTCGCCCCCCGCGGCCCCAGGGGACCTGGACACTTACTGGTCCGGCACGGCGCCCATCTGCGTGGGGGGCTGCAAGGGGAGGCACAAGGAGCTCAAGAGGAGCCAGTGTGGGAACGGCAGCTGCTGCTGGCTGGGCTACAAATCCTTCTGCAGAGGTAAACCCCGGGGGAAGGACGGGGGATCCCTGGGGACGCTGCAGGGCTCTGTGCCACACTCACGTGTGTGACCAACAGCCTGAGCCACGCGGGGACACAGCCCGGGGCACCCACAGCCTGGTCTGGGTGACCCCTGAGGGACAGCCCGGGGCACCCACAGCCCTGTCCGGGTGACCCCTAAGGGACACAGCCCGGGGCACCCAGAGTTTGGTCCGGGTGACCCCGAGGGACAGCCCGGGGCACCCACAGCCCTGTCCGGGTGACCCCTGGGGGACACAGCCCGGGGCACCCACAGCCCTGTCTGTGTGACCCCCGAGGGACACAGCCCGGGGCACCCACAGCCTTGTCCGGGTGACCCCCGGGGTTGTCCCCGTGGCCAGCAGCCTGCCCGGGCTGCCAGCCCCGCTTCCATCCGTATCCGCAGTGAACTGCGGGCGGCCCGAGGCGGATTTTAACTCGGTGGTGCACGGCAATGACTGGTGGGTGGGCTCCGTGGTGCGCTACAGCTGCCGGCCCGGCTTCCTGCTGCTGGGGGACCCTGCCAGCGCCTGCCAGTCCGATGGCAGCTGGACCCCCAAGCCCTCCTGCCTCCGTGAGTACCGCGGGTGTCGCGCTGAGCCCCCGGGGCTGCAGGCACGGCCCCAAACCCTCCTTGCCCCGGAGGGCTCCGGGTGAGCACCCCGCGATGGGCTCTGCCCCTGCAGGGATCTGCCTGCGGGGCCGCATCGAGATCAGCGAGCGGGACATCACCGGCAAGTGCTCCTCGTCCTGCGGCAGCCAGGCGCACCTGGGAGCTTTCCTCAACCGCGGCTGCATCAAAATCTCAGCCTGTGTCACCAAAGTGTCGGGCTGGGCCCGCTGGTTCCAGCGCTGTGACATCTGCGAGTGCGACTGCCACGTGCCCTGCGGTGAGCCCTGCGGGTGGCACTGCCCAGCTGTGGCTCTCTGGTGTGTGGGGAAGGCTGGCACAACTCGAAATCCGCTGTCTTTGCTCTCCTCAGGTTCTTCCAGGTAGAGCTGGGCCACCCGGGGCTGTGGCCACTGGCCCTGTGCTGAGGGAGGCTTCCATCCTGGGCTCTGCTTCCCTTCACCGCCGTGTCTCCATCGCTGTGCTCCTTCCAGCTCTGTCTGTCCTGAGGCTGTCATCTGAGAAGGGAAGAGAAATCCTGGACTCGCTCTTGCAGGGCTGGCTCATCCCGGGGCTCTCCAGGGGCAGGGGGTGCTCTGGGAGCAGCAGCTGCTGGGATCTGTGTGTGCTTCCTGCAGCTGGACTGGGGACGGTGCTGTCAGCACCCATGTGCCAGCACCCCAGAGGAGGCTCAGAACCCCTTTTCGGGGGGAGGCAGCACCTGTGCCTGTGCCTGGTGCACCATACCTGTCCCTCAGTGCTGCAGGTGGCCATTTCTCCGTGTCAGGTAATTCCAGGCCCTGAGCTGAGAGGTGGAGCTGCCCTCGGAGCTCGCTGAGCCAGCACGAGTGTGACATCTGCCTCCTGTCTCCATGCCTGGGCAGGGCTGCAGCACCCACTGCTGGCAGCACCCACTGCTGGCAGCACCCGCTGCTGCGGGAAATTGGGTGACACTGCCCTGCAGCCTCCCTGCGAGGGCAGAGTGGGGAAAGGTCTCATCTCCTACATGGAAAATCTTTCCTACGGGCTGCTCCATGCTCTGGTGCTGGTCCTGCCCCTTCCAGAGGGTCTGTGGTCCTGCCCTGAGAGCCACTTTGCCCAGGGGCTTCTCCTCCCAGCAGCTTGGGGCCACAAAGGGAGAGATTTGGCTCCAGCCAGGAGCAGCTTGGTGCCCCTTGAGGACATCTCAGGCTCCTTACAAAGCAGCCATGGAAGCAGATTTATTCCCCTAGGGAAGGACAGGGTGGTCTGGAGCACATGTGCTGGCATTGCTGAGGGCGCTGGAGGACCAGCCACGGGTCATTAAAAATATATTAAAAATCTATTAAAAATATCTTTGCAGGGAATCACACAGGTTTTCCTGTCATGCAAAGAGGTTCTGCTGCCTGCTCTGTCCCTGCAGCCCTGAACACAGATGACAGAACCAGGACAGGCTCCCTCTGCCATGGGGACACAGACATGGACAGGGCCACTTTGGGAAGGTCCCAGCTGGGGATTAGAGGGATGTGAATGTTCCCATGGCACTGGGCTCCATCCCTGCTTCCTTCCACCTCAAAATGACTCCCCAGCAGCTGCTGTTGCTTCATGGCCACCAGCTTGGGCCCAGCTGAGCAGAAAGAGGTTTAGCATCCATGAGGTCATTCCCAGGCCCCCTGCAGGGAGGAAAGGCTGTTTGGCACTGCACAGAGCAGGCCTGGGCTGGGCCCTGCTGGCAGGGAATGCCCCAGGGATGGGAGGCTGTGGGTACAGAGAGAACTGGGTGAGTCCCTCGTGCCTTTCGCTCCATGACAAGATGACTTAAGACCTCCTTGGCTCCATGGATAACTGCTCCTGCCCTCCCCTGGTCTCCTCTGCCTGGATCCTGGCCTGAGATCTGTCCCAGCCCTAAGCTGGCGAGGGGTGGGGAAAGCTCTCCTAGGCTCAACAGATGGTTTTTTAATTAATACTCTTGCTGGTGCCACTCATTTCCATATGTCTTTCGTGTTTAAGTGCTGTGGTGGGTGAGAGGTGTGAGTAACAGCGAAGAGGGAGCCAGGCGTGGTGCTGGGGAGGTGCAGGGGGATCCAGGTCCTGCAGGACGAGCTGCACCAGGGAGGGGGTGCTGGGGGTAAAACCCTGACGGGACACCCCTGCCATGACCCTTTGTGACCAGCTGTCACCCCCCTGGCTGTCCCAAACCATTGCAGCCCTAGGGTGCCTGCACAGGGGTCTGTGCAGGGCTGAGTGGGGCAGGGGTGGGTTTGGGGTGTGTTGGGCTCTCTCAGGGGGGTCTGGGCTGAGGGGGCAGCGGGGGGAGCTGCGGGGGCTCTGTCCCAGATGAGAACGGGAGCCGGCGCTGGGGTGCAGGGGGAGCTCAGGGATGCTCAGGGCCTCCTGGCAGGCAGCGAGAGGAAATTGGGCCGGTCCCTTTAAGAGGATTTTTCGCTGCCTGGCAGCGCTGCCCGCCCGGGCAGCCCATCCATCCATCTATCCATCCATCCTGCCGCCCATCCTGCTCCCCGCCCGGCAGCACCGGCCACGGGGCTGGCGGAGAGGGGCGCCCCCGAGCAGCCCTGCCCGGGGGGCTGCTGGCCACTGCGGGGCTGCTGCTGGCCACTGCGGGGCTGCTGCTAGCCACTGCGGGGCTGGGGCCGGAGCGTCCCCCGCCCGCCCTGCCCGCCCAGCCCCGCGGAGGGATGGGGAGGAGACCCGGGCCGGGCACCCGCGGGGGCAGCGCCCAGCCCGGCTCCCGCCGCTGAGCACCGCAGCCGCGCCGAACCGAGCAGAACCGAGCCGAACCGAGCCGCTCCCAGCCCGGCCGGGCCCCCCGGGCATCGCCCCTTTGTCTGCGGAGGAGGCGAGGCGGAGGCGCTGCGGGAGCGGAGCCGCCGCCCCGCACCCTGCCAGGTGAGCGTGCGGGAGAGCCGAGAGCCTCCCCGGGGCCGGGGGGGGGGCTGGGGATGGAGGGGGCCGGCGGGGAGCAGGGATGAAGGAAGAGCATCCTCGGGCAAAGCCTTCCCGTCCCCACCCCGCGCCTCGGGGCTGGGCTAAGCCGCCGAGAGCCGCTTGCGGGATTTAGCGCTCCGTGAACGCCCAGCCGGAGGAGTCAAGGTGAGCCCGAGGGCGCTTCGAGCCCGCTGCCCCCCACCGCCACCCCCGAACCCTCCGTCCCTGCACCCCGCGGATGCTGGGAGGGGACCCGCGGGCTGGGAACCCCCACCCCTCCTTCCCCGGGGCTGCGCTGGCTTCCTTCCAGCCCTGAGCGGGCTCTGCCTGCGGCAGGGAGTGGGCTGGGGGGATCTCCCGCAGCTCCCGGCATCCGGCAGCCCCTGGCAGGGGCCGCGTGTGCGCTGCAGCCGCAGCGAGCGCTGCCCGCAGCCTGAATGTAGGTTAGCGAGGGGCTGGGAGCCCAGCCCGGGAGGCGAGATGGGCGCAGGGCACAGCCTGCCCCGGCACAGCCCGAGCTCCGTCTGCTGCTGCCGGGGGGATCCCCGACCCCCTCCCAGGCTCTGAGAGCCGCGGTGAGCGCGCTCCCCACCCTGCTTGGCTCAGCATCCGCGCAGCACCGCAGAGTCCCCAGCCCAGCGGGGACGCCCGGAGCTCGGCCGTGCTGCAGCCGGCTGTGGGGCGCTGCGGGCAGGAGAGGGCTGGGGCAGGTGTATCGGCGTCATGGCCCCTGTTCCGCGCTGGCCTGGCCTCGGAGGCTGTGCCGTGAGAGCCCGGAGGGGGAAATGATGAGCCAAGGAAGGCAGGGAAGGAATGGCACCAGCAGACCCCCCTCCCTGTTCTCCTGAGGCTCTCCCAGCAATCCCAGGGAGACCCCAGGCACTGTCTGAGGGTCTGATGTGTCCAGGACTGCTCTGCCCCAGGAGCATGGTGTGCTTTGTCCAAGGAACCAGCTGGAATAATCTGCTCCTTTAGGATTTCATACCCGTGTTCCCTAAGGCCAGGGCAGGGCTGGTTCCTGGGGAGTCCTTGGGGACATCCAGGCATAGGGCAGGACATCGGCTCTGCCACCTCCAGCCCTGCACCCACCGGCACAGACGGGATCGGGGCAGGGAGCCCCGGGGCTGGGGGAGCCAAGCAGCTCCGGCAGCAGAGCTGGACCGAGCCGCAGGAGCTGCATCAATTATTGACTGTGGAGCTGAACAAAATCCTGCCGCTCCTCGCCCTGAGCCCCTCAGCGCAGGCTCGGCGGCCCTGCCCGGCTCCATCCCTCCAGCCAGATGTGGGTGCTGGCCGCGGCTGGGCGGAGGGGACAGCGCGGCCTGGAGCCAGCAGGAGAAGGAGAGAGACAGGACTCGCTGTGGGCTGGTCCCTGCAGTGCCTGGGAGAGGGAGCCCGCTGCGAGCCGAGCCCTGTGCGCTCCCCACAGAGCTGCAGGATGGCGGAGAAGGGCATGGATCCCGCCTGCGTCTCCATCGCGCTGGAGGACACGGTGTGCCACGCCGGCCCTCCGGATGCCCCGCTGCTCACCACCCACTTGAAGAAGGTGGAGAACCACATCACAGAGGCCCAGAGGTTTTCCCACCTCCCCAAGCGCTCGGCTGTCAACATCGAGTTCATCGACCTGTCCTACTCCGTGCGGGAGGGATCCTGGTGGAGGAAGAGAGGTAGGAAGGGCAGGGAGGGGAGGGGACCCGCAGGGCTCTCACACCCCGTTCCCGTTCTGCCATGATCTCACCCTGCTCTGTCCGAGTGCCAGGGCCTCTTTGTGCCTGGTTGTTTGTTCTGGGTGCCCGTGGGAGGAGGAGGGAAGGTTCGTGTCCCGCAGCAGATGCTGCGTGCCTGTGCTGTGCAACGCCAGGAGAAGGCAGGGCGCATTCCAGGGAAACCTCTGGCCAGGGCAGATATCCTGGGGGCAGCCGGGAGGGATGGGATGGGTTTGCCCAGCGCTGCTGTTTGGGGTGTGATGGCTGTGTGGGATGCAGCCGGAGACCCCAGGAGTGCCCCAGCTCAGAGCCTGGCGAGGCGAAGGTGTGGCTGGGGGGATTTCCTCTCCCTGGGCAGCCCAGGCCGTGGTTCCCTTCCCTGGGCGCGACTCTGGCCGAGAGCTCAGGGAGGGGAGAGGGGAGGCAGATGGCGGCTGGTGGGTGGTAGTCTGCTTTAATTAGCGCTCTCGGTTAATGGGATGCCAATCAGGCAGCCCGATAAGATGGAGGGTGAGCAGATCTGCAGAACGAAGGCAGGCGGGGACGAGCAGGGCCCGAGGTCACAGGGCTGCTCGGTGAGGGCCCTGCCAGCCGGGAGTGCCCCTGTCCCCGGGCTGTGCCGCTGTCCCCGGGCTGTGCCGCTGTCCCCGGGCTGTGCCCCTGTCCCCGGCCTGTGCCGCTGTCCTCGGGCTCTGCCCCTGTCCCCGGGCTGTGCAGCTCGGGAAACCGAGCGGTGGGAGCAGCCCTGACATCTGCCGGGATGCTGCCTCCCTGTTTATCCGGGATGCTGAGGAAGCATCCCCGGAGGATCCATGGCACAACCGCGGGTCCGCCAGGGCGGATCGTGCTGGAGCACCCGGGAGGGAACCGGCTGCTTGCCAGCGGGCCAGTGCCCTGCAGGGAGGGAGGGGGAAAGGCTCGGGCAGCTGGAGCGGGTGGGAGCAAGGCGAGGGGTCCCGGGGTCCCTGGGATGGCGGTGGGAGAGGCGCTTTTCTCCCCGCGTTCAGGCAGAGCTGTCGGGGGTCGCGGTGGCTCTGGCCCCAGCCCGCAGCTCGGGCCGGCCCGCTGTGCTGAGGCAGGAGGTTACTGGCAGTCAATGAACGTGAGTAACCGCTGCGCAAGCTGCAGTGGCGCCGACGTGAGCAGCATGCGCGGTGCGGAGCCGTGCGCGCTGCCCGGGGGGGGGCTACCGGCCCTGCTGGCCCCTGGCCACCCTGCGCAGCCCCCCGCCCTCCCCTGGCCGCCCCTCTGCCCGCGGGACCCCTTCCTGCCGCGGGGCTCCTGACCCCGAGGGTGCAGAGGAGGATCGGGGGGCTGGCGGTGCTGGGTGACCTTCCCTCGGGAGGGACAAGCCACAGGGCTCCCCCAGTGAGGTGGGACTGTGAGCGGTCTGTCCCTGGGGTCGGCCCAGCTTGGATTTGTTGCCCTTGCCCTCCCCGTGGGGCAGAGAGGGGACACAACTCCATTGGGGGATGCTCAGGCTCGGTGTTATCACCCCCTGTCCCATCGCTGTCCAGCCCGGGCTCCATTTCAGCATTTCAGGGGCAGCTCCTGAGAGCCTGAGGCTGTGCTTGTTCCTTACTCCCGACACATCATGTTCCTTCTGCCAGAAAATGCTAATCAGCCGCGTTTAAAGCAGAGATAATTCCAGGTCTGATTAGCAGTGGCTGCTGCCGGGTGCCACAGCGTGAATGCCAATGAAGGCAACAGCCGGATTGGGAATTCTGCCTGCCCTGTGCTGCCCTGCTCCCCGCTGTCCCTCCCCCTGGCCTTAGGGATCAGCATCTGAAGACATGGCCAGGACCGGTGTCACAGCCTGGTAATCTTCCTTAGCAGCTCTGTGACCTGACCCGGGGATTTCCCTGGTCTTTGCTGTGATCCAGGTCAGGAGCTTCTTCAGCACCGGGATCAGCCAAGGACCAGGGGCAGGGATCACGCCAGAGCTGCTGTGGCCGTAGCCCTGGGGATGTTGATGGAGGCACCTCCGGGCACACAGAGCCCCTGGAGGCACCCTGGGATGGTGTCACAGCCCCTGTAGCAAGGCCAAACCCCTGCTGCTCTCTCCCCCCAGGGTACAAGACTCTCCTCAAATGCCTGTCAGGGAAGTTCTGCCAGCGGGAGCTCATCGGGATCATGGGCCCCTCGGGAGCTGGGAAATCCACCCTGATGAACATCCTGGCTGGCTACAGGTGAGGCTGGGGGCAGCCAGCGGGGCTGGGGGTGCGGGGCCGTGCTGCATTCCCCCGCTCCTCCTTCCTGCAGGGAGACTGGCATGAAGGGGCAGATCCTGGTGAACGGGCGGCCGCGGGACCTGCGCACCTTCCGCAAGATGTCCTGCTACATCATGCAGGATGACATGCTGCTGCCTCACCTCACCGTGCTCGAGGCCATGATGGTGAGCTCTGGGGGACATCCTGCGGGCTGGCTCCTGGTGGGCACTGAACCCACAGTGACATCAGGCGTTTCCGAGGGCTCTGGGATGTGGGAACAAAATCCTGCTGTCCGTGCTCCCCTCATCCTGAGCAGACAGGGGTGGAACCGTGGTGCAGCCAGCTCTGTTCCCTCCGTCTGACAGCTGTGTCTCCCTGGCCATCCTCTCCCTGCAGGTCTCTGCTAACCTGAAGCTGAGCGAGAAGCAGGAGGTGAAGAAGGAGCTGGTAAGCGCTGAGGAGGGTGAGCCCAGACCCCCTCATCTGTCTCCAGGATGGGGAGCAGGGGATGGCAAGGGTGAAGGGAGGTGGCAGGGATGGGATGAAAATCCACAAAAACCTTTGGCTGTCTCACAGGTGAATGAGATCCTGACGGCCCTGGGGCTGCTGGAGTGCTCGTACACCCGCACCAGCTCCCTGTCGGGGGGCCAGCGCAAGCGCCTGGCCATCGCCCTGGAGCTGGTCAACAACCCGCCTGTCATGTTCTTCGATGAACCCACCAGGTGAGGCCTCAGGGGCTCCCAGCCCTGCCTGCCCAGCTGGGCTGCCCCTGCTGGTGTGGCCAGTGCCCTCTGCTGCCCTCCTGAGCCCTGGGGCTGATGCTGTTCTGCATCCATCTGAGGGGAGGGTGCCCACAAGTGGGGGCATCTTCAGGATGTTCTTCTCCCCCTCTCAACTCTCCCCTTCTCTCTCTGCTGTCTCTTTCTCCTCCACCCCATCCTGCGTGGCCACAGCGGCCTGGACAGCGCCTCCTGCTTCCAGGTGGTGTCCCTGATGCGGTCCCTGGCTCAGGGTGGGCGCACCATCATCTGCACCATCCACCAGCCCAGCGCCAAGCTCTTCGAGATGTTCGACAAGGTTTGGGCTGGGACTGGATCCCTCTGGCCCCAAAACCAGGAGAGAGCTGTGGGAGGGGTGGGCTGCAGGCGTTTGACCTGGGGTTTGTGAGGCCGGGGTCTGGCAAGGGTGGCCTTTGTCACCCTGGGCAGGGGTGGGTGACAGTCCCTGGCTACCCTGCACCTGCCACACCCCGGCTTTCTCTTGCAGCTCTACATCCTCAGCCAGGGCCAGTGCATCTTCAAGGGCGTCGTGACCAACCTCATCCCCTACCTGAAGGGCCTCGGCCTCCACTGCCCCACGTACCACAACCCCGCTGACTTCAGTGAGTGTCCCTACCCCAGAGGAGGGTGGCAAGGCCCAAACCCAGTGCCCAAGCCCTGGGGGCTGCCCAGGTTGTCCCCAGATCACCCAAGGGAGATGCCTGTGCCCTTCCTGTTAGGTGCTGCTGGCACCAGCCTGCACTTGTCACCCACAGACATGGGAACCTGCAGGGTTTTGGCAAGCAAATGCCAGATTCCAGCAGAATCCTGGAGGCTGATCTTTGGTTGGGGCTGCACAGCAGAGTCTGTTGGCTCAGCACCTCTCAGGGGTCCTGTCCTCCTCCACAGTCATCGAGGTGGCCTCAGGAGAGTACGGGGACCTCAACCCCGTCCTGTTCCGCGCTGTCCAGAACGGGATGTGCACCATGGCTGAGAAGAAGAGCAGCCCTGACAAGGCAGATTCCTCGTGCCCAACCTGTGGGACGGTGAGTGGGGGGCAGAGGAGCCCCCTGTGCCAGCAGGGGCCCCGTGGTGTGAGCCTGACCCACGTCCCTGTGGTCCTGCAGGACGTGGATCACATCGAGAGCCACACGTTTGCCACCAGCACCTCAACTCAGTTCTGCATCCTCTTCAAGAGAACCTTCATCTGCATCCTAAGGGACACGGTGAGGCAGGGCAGGCTGGGCCAGGCCTCAGGGCTGGGCTCTTTGGGGGCTGGCAGAGACCAGGAGTTACCTGGGCTGTCTGCTGCTCCCTTGGGATGTTTTTGGGGTGCAGCCCCACCTCTCTGAGCCCCCCTGTGCCTGCAGGTGCTGACCCACCTGCGGTTCATGTCCCACATCTGCATCGGGGTGCTCATCGGGCTGCTCTACCTGCACATCGGCAACGACGCGGGCAAGGTCTTCAACAACACCGGCTTCCTCTTCTTCTCCATGCTCTTCCTCATGTTCGCCGCCCTCATGCCCACCATCCTCACGTGTAAGCAGCTCCTTGCCCCAAATCCCCTCTTGCTGCACCCAGCTGTGGGGCTGCTCCAACTGCGTGGTGTGTGGTGGGGAGCCAGAGGGATTGGGCAAAAAGGGGAGAATAAGAGAGAAGACAAAAAGAGTTTTAAATTTTTTTAAATTATTTTTTTAAAATTCTTTTTAAAAATTCTGGGGGAAAAACTTCTGTTTGCCTGTATTGCAGTTCTGCCCTTTATTTGGCTATCATTTGGGTGTTTGACCCTTGTTGGCTCAAAGCAGAATGCTGGAATTTTAATATTTTATTTTTTTTAATCTGAGAAAATGTGTGTAAATCTGTATTTCCTGCTTCCCTTCTTTGCTTAAAACGCCCCACCCCAGCTGATTTTTCCACGTGGAAATTTCCCAAATCAATCACTGATTTTTTTTTTCCCAATGAAGTTTTGAGCACCCTCATGATGCAGGCAATGCAGGCATCCCACCTGCCTGCACCAGGGCGGGTGGCAGAGGGGCTGGAGCACCCCAGGGCAGGGAATTGCTGGCTGCTCACCCCTCCTTTCCCTGCAGTCCCCCAGGAGATGACCGTATTCCTGAGGGAGCACTTGAACTACTGGTACAGCCTCAAAGCCTATTACCTGGCAAAGACCATGGCGGATGTGCCCTTCCAGGTGAGATTTTTGTGGATTTAATCCCCACTCATGGTGATGCGCCATGCTGGGCACAGCCAATTCCCACCCAGTGGCCCAGGCTGGCCGTGGGGGGGTCCCTGGGGTGGGGATGGCCCAGCAGGGCGGTGTGTGTGTCCCCCTGCAGGTGATCTGCCCCATCGCCTACTGCAGCATCGTGTACTGGATGACGGGCCAGCCCCCCGAGGCCACGCGCTTCCTGCTCTTCTCCGCCCTGGCCACCGCCACGGCCCTGGTGGCCCAGTCCCTCGGGCTTCTCATCGGAGCTGCTTCCACTTCCCTGCAGGTCTGACGGGGCTTTGCCTGCTCTGGGCAGAGTTCCAAGGGGCTCCGTGACAATTTGGGGAGGGCTGGGATGTGACCCCGGTGGGCTCTGCTCTGCAGGTGGCCACCTTTGTGGGACCCGTCACTGCCATCCCCGTGCTGCTCTTCTCGGGCTTCTTTGTCAGCTTCAAGACCATCCCCACCTACCTGCAGTGGAGCTCCTACGTCTCCTATGTCAGGTGGGCCCCCAGATCTGCCCAGAGCTCCCTGTCCTGTGCTCCCAGGGCTCCCTGGTGACCCTGGGGTGGTCTCTGCCCTAGGTATGGCTTCGAGGGGGTCATCCTCACCATCTACGCCATGGAGCGTGAGGACCTGGAGTGCCTCGAGGACTTCTGCCCT
This sequence comes from Acrocephalus scirpaceus scirpaceus, assembly GCA_910950805.1. Classification (NCBI taxonomy): domain Eukaryota; kingdom Metazoa; phylum Chordata; class Aves; order Passeriformes; family Sylviidae; genus Acrocephalus; species Acrocephalus scirpaceus. Next base: position 1,975,492 of record OU383793.1, read on the forward strand.
TTCCAAAAACCCATCAAGATCCTGCAGGAGCTGGACGTGGAGGAGGCCAAGCTCTACCTGGACTTCCTCATCCTGGGCATCTTCTTCGTCATCCTGCGGCTCCTGGCTTACCTGGTCCTCAGGTACAAGGTCAAATCTGAGAGATAAAGGGGCCGCGGGGCCCCGGTGCCGTTCCCGGGCCTGGCCTGCTGTGAGAGATGTTCTGCAGATGGACACGGTGCTCCTGCAGGTCCTGGACCGTGGCGGAGGCACTGGGAGGTGCCAGCCAGGCCTGGCTCAGTCGAGAAGGGTTTTGAGACATCTCGGAACTGTTTTAACCTTTCCACACACTCTTCATTGCAAAACGTTTTGTACAGCCCTGGCATGTGCCACCCTCCCCTCCAGGACTGATGGGCCCCACGGAGCTCGGGTCCCCTCTTGTTGTCCCTGCCTGGCGCTGCCCTGGGGACACCAGGGACAGTCCTGCCGAGGTGGTTTGTGCCCAGCACGGCTGGGAGGAGCCTGCTCCGTGCAGGGGGAGCAGCGGGCTGGGCTGGCCTGGGAGGAGAGAGCTGCTCAGCTGGAAGTGCAGCTCGTGGCCCTGTTCCTCATCCTGGCCGGCAGCGTGTGAGTCAGGGCTGAGAAGAGCCCAAAGATGCCGTAGGTGAAGTTGCACAAGGCTTTAGTGTTTCCTGTCGCCGTAGCCACAGAGATTGCTGCATCCCCCTTTCCTTTCTGTGCAAATCCTTCTCTTTTTTTTTTTATTTTTTCTTTCTTTTTCCATTTTTTTTCTTTTTTTTTTCCTTTTTTTTTCTTTTTTTTTTTTTCCCCACAAACCCCACTGCATCCCAGTCTCCATGGAGAGGAAAGGCAGCCAGCAGGCAGAGAAGGACCTGGGGCTCTGTCTCAGACCCCTGCTAGGACACCATCCTCAGAGCTGAAATCTTCAAACCAGGGTCTGTGGGAGCAGGACAGCGCTCTCAGACCTTAGGGAGTCTCACACTCAGTCCCTGTTGTCTCTGGGGTCTGAACCAAGTCAACCAACACGGACAGAAGTGACTGGTCCCTTGCATGGAGCAAGGAGAATTTAGGCTCCCACACCCTGCCAGGAGGCTGAAAAACAAGGCTGGGCTCGGCTGTGTCATCACTGGAGCCTGTGCTGCAGGAGGAGAGCTGGCCCTGAGCCCTTCCCCTGCAACCTCTCTTCCCCAGCACCTCTGGGGCTGTCTCAGCAGGACAGGGCGGACGAGCCTCGCTCAGCACCGACTGTGCAAGGAGGGGATGCCAAGGACACCCGGCCTGTCACAGTGCCAGCCCCCCAGGGTGACACTGTGCAGAAGGGGGTCCCAGCAGTGCCTGAACTGGAAACCAGGTGAGATCCCGGAGTGGTTTGTTTGCAGCGGGTGACCCGGACACTGGGAAGGCTTTTGCACTTTGTGACTGGTTCCAGGAACAGCTCCCTTGTGGCTCGTGTCTCTGGGGGCTGCTCCAAAGTCGCACACCTTGCAGAGGGAAGGCAATTCAGCACCTTGCTGGCTCTCCAGAGGAACTGAGCTGAGCCCAGAGCTGGTGGGGCATCCGCACATGCTGCTGTGCTGGGAACACAGCACCCTGCTTACCTGCACAGCACAGGCTCCGTGGGTGTGCTGGCACTGCTGGCACCGGGCTGCACGTGTCACCCACAGACATGGGAACCTGCAGGGTTTTGGCAAGCATGGACGTGGGGGAGGCAGCGCTGCCCCACCCCGGCAGGCTGGCCCTGGTTAAGGTCAGCCTGGGCGATCCTGCTCCTGGTGCAGCCAGGGATTGCAGGGCAAATTCCAGGCTCCAGCAGAATCCTGGAGACTGATCTTTGGTTTTGCTGGCTTGGGGCTGCACAGCAGAGTCTGGCTGGCCTGACACTGATGCTGGGCACTCAGCAAAGCTGAGTTTCCCCTGCCTGGAGAGCGCTGAGGAATGTTTGGCCATGGGGCTCTCCCAGGGTCTGCAAGCAGGACACACCCTGCTGCCCTTTCCATGCTGAGCATCGGGGTTTTCCCCAGGGGCTGCTGTCTGACTTTTCACTATCCCTCACAAAATTCCCCTCTGCTCCTGGATCTCCCTTCAGTGCCGGGCTGTGCCAGCTGCAGTGCTGCCAACCACAGCCACAGGGGCACGGAGGAGTGGGGACAGTCCCTGTGCCTGCTCTGTCACCAGGTGCATGGATGGGCAGAGAGCCAGGGGATGTGAGGCTGTCACCCTCCTCCATCTCCTTGTCCCTGGAGCTGATGGGATTGATGCCCTGCTTCTGTCCTGCTCTTGGGCTGGGAATGGTTAAGCCTGGCCCAGCACAGAGCGTGCTCTGCTGGGCTGAGGCTTTTCCCTGGATGGATCCCGAGGTGCAGGAGGTGTCAGCTTTGCACAGCTCCTGCTTTCTCCCTGGTAGTGGGGGCTCTCGTGGTGGGTCCTGACCTCTGCACCCTGGAGGTGCTGCCGTCCCCAGTGCTGTGCCCTGCACACCTGGACACCCCTGTGCCATCACAGCCAGGGCCACCACCCCTCCCAGGAGGACCAGGACAAGATGGACTAGTGTGTGGAGCAAAGGGGCTACCAGCAGGCACCAGTGACTGCAGGACACACAGGGAAGGCCAGGCTGTGCTGCTTGCAGAGAAGCCCCATGGAACACAGGCTTCCCCAGCTCGGAGCAGCACTGCCAGGGCAGGTGGCTCCCACTGCTGGGCCCAGCCTGCCCGGGGTGAGGCAGCTGGCAGCACCCCCGGGATGTCCAGGAGGGCTCAGCACAGGCCTGTCCCTCCTGTGCCTGTGAGTTGCAGTGTCTCAGCTGACCAGGTACGTGCCCACTGCAGGGCAGAGGGCCAGGACAAACCCTGGAGCTACAGGGTGTCTGTCCCTGAGCTGGACAAGGGCTCTGGGCAGTGGGGGTGATGGGGCAGGCTGCTCGTCCCCAGGGCAGCAGGACACAAGTGAATGTGTTGGTGTGAAGGGGCTGATGAGTCAGGGATGTGGCACAGGGCAAAGGCACCCTCGGTGCTGCCTGAGGAACTGAGCCAAGGTGCCACTGGCCTTTGCCTCTGTCCAAGGACAGCCCCAGAGGTGGTGGAAGGTGCAGAGAAATGCAAGGAGAAGAAGAAGAAGCACGTTTGCACTGAGCCCTCAGGCTGCTGTGGCTGGGCTGAGCACCCCGGGATTTATGGCCTGGGTGGTCCCTGCCCCGCAGGAGCAGGGCAGGAGGAGTTTTCTCTGCCCAGGCATGGCAGAGGGACGGGGTGCAGCCATCCTGCTCCAGGGGGCCCTTAGGGAAGCAGCAAGGATGCACTTTATCAGAGCAGGGAAGCAGAGCTGTGGTGCTTCTGGCTGCAGGAGTCCCTGGAGAGAACGCGTCTGGATAATCATGAGGAGCGTGATGGAGGAGAGCAGGCTTCTCCCCCCACACCTCCTCTCCTGCCCCTGCCTTCCCTTGTGATGCACTTTGAGTGGATGAGGGTGGGGTTCAGGCTGTGGCTCTGGCTCCCTGGGAACACTGGTTGAGCCTCAACCCACCAAAAACTGCTCCAGCTCCTTTGGCCTGTGGCTGTGTCAGGTTCTGCCCCTCACGGGTGCTGTGATGGCAGGCGGGCAGGCAGGGGTATGGCCACTCACCTCCATGCATGTCCAGGCCACCTTTGTCACACGCACAAGAAGAGCAAATGCTTCATCACCTGGCTGGGGTTTGCTGGAGGGGAGACTGGGCTAGAACAGGGGATGGGGCTTCTGCCAGGGTTTCACCCCTCTCCCAAATCAGGCAATAAAACAGTGTTTCCTTCTCACTGTGTGTGGACACCATTTGTCCTGTCCCTCTGCCAGGGCAGCCTGTGGCTGCCTGGGAGCTCTGTGTGTGTCCCTGCCACGCTGGACCCTGTGGTTTTCCAGCCCTCACCGTGTCCACACGTGCAGAGGAGGCTGGACAGTGGGAGCACAAGTGATCCGGGGAGGGAGGCACCATGCAGGGAAGTGCAGGCATTGAAACTCACATTTCCACAAGACCACAGGTGTGAGCTGCTTTCTCCCTGGGACAGCTCGCCAAAATAAGATGCAGGTGACAGCTGAAAGGCCGAGGGAGCCTGCTGGCACAGCTCAGTTGTGGCAGCTGCTCTGGGTGGCGTTTGCCCAGGTCTTTCTGCCTTGCTGGGAGGAGCTGTGAAGCGGCACCAGGGCACTGCTGCCCACAGCTGCAGCCTGGCAGGAACCAGGCAGGGTGGAGGTGAGGCCCTGGGCTCTCCAGGCTGGGCTGCACACGCAGGTAAGTGCCCCGCAGGGACGGGGTGCAGGTGCCAGCTTGCTACTGGCACTCACGAGTGCCCAGAGGGTCCCGGGAGCTGTCGGGCAGGAGGAGATGTTGCAGTTTTGTGTCGGTGTTTCCGAGATGCCAGCTGTACTTGTTGGATTTCACACATCAATAAAACTTATATTTATAGTGTACTGCCCGGATGTCTGCCTTTCCTGAGAGCCTCGAGGGCACACATGTGATGGGGGGTGTTCAATTTGGGGTGCAAATATGGCCTGGCAGCCTTACCCAGGTGTGACCCCTCAGTCCCAGCACCCCTGGGTGGGCTGGCACCTCCCGGGACAGCATCCAGGGACTGAGAAGAGTTCGTGTGACAGTGACACAGCTGTCCCCTGCTGGGTGGCCAGATCGGATCTGCCGGCAGCGAGAGGGCAGGTACAGGTGTAGGTGTTTGTGTGCGTGTCCATCACGTGTGTTGGGCAGGTACAGGTGTGCGTGTGTGTGTGTGTGCATCACGTGTGTTAAACAGGCACAACCAGGCGCTGCCTCCCCCAGCTCCTTCTCCCGCTGGGGAGGGATTCTCTCCGGAGCAGAACTCCTCCTTGCAGGCTGAGTTGCACAGCCGGGCAGCAGCTGGGGATGCAGAGCCGCCAGATGTGCCCGGAGGACATCCCCGCCTTGCAGCGTATCTGGTAAGATCGCAGCTCCCCCGATGCTGTGCGGGTTTGGGAGGGCGCGGGGGGTGCGAGTGCTCCTCCAGCCGCTCTCCCATCCAGCTCGGGGAGCTGGCAGGCGCCGGGCGTGGGGCGGGACAGGGCAGGATGGCGTTGCAGGAAGTTCTGCCTGCAAAGCAGCCGCCTCCGCAGCGGAGCCGTGGCCGGGACAGGCATGACAGGAGGCGGATGGGCAGCTCCGGGCTGTGCTCCGTGAGCCCGGCAGCTCCAGCACAGCGAGCTCGGTTTTCCCGGCTGGAATCCTGCTGGACGAGGTAACCCCGCCGCTGCCGGCGCCGCCGCCGCCGCTGTCGCCTCGCTCGGTGCCGGCTCCGCCGCTGCCCCGGGCTGCTGACCCGGCACGGCCACGGCCTCGCCATGGAGCGGGGAGCGGGAGGGCACAGGGGGGGAGGGCACCAGTGCCACCAGTGCCACGGGTGTCCCCAGAGGGGTCCCTGGAAGGGTTCTGCAGCGGGATGGCAGCGCAGGGCCCTCGGCGCAGCAGAAGGGCTGGGAAGGGGCTGGAAACACGGGACGCAGAGGGGTTTTGTTTCCTACACCGAGATCGGGACACCCGTGTTCAAGGTCAGCTCCTTTGCCCCCGTTCCTGTGCCTCAGTTTCTCCGTCTGGATCACATGAAAAGGGACTGTAAACAACGTGGCTTGTGGGAGGTGTGAGCGAGCTGTCAGCCGGCTCGTCCCTTCCTCTCCGCTGGGGTTTAATTATCTCTTTCTCCCCCCGTGCCTCAGTTTCCCGGGATGTTGGGGGCTGTGAGCGCCACCCGTGCTCCTGAAGGATCGCCCTGCTGAGCCGGGGCGGGAGCCTGAGTCAGCGCCAGCACAGCCGGTTCTGCCGGGCTGGACCACGCTGGGGCAGGTAAGGCTGGGCAGGGCTCTGCTGCTCCACATCCATCCCCACATCCATCCCCCTGTGCTCTGCTGAGCTCCTCACCCACCTGCCCTGTCTTCCAGGTGAGGATGTCCCGGGCCATGCGGTGTCACAGCTGCCTGCCCTGGGGCAGCTGGGCACGGCTGCCGCGGTGCCTGGCGGGGAGCAGGGGGACCCGCAGCGTGTCCGTGTGTGCTGCCACCGTGCCAGGTGAGCTGGGCTCTGTGCCCCGGGCACTCAGCCCTGTCCCCAGGGAAGCCTGTCCGTGTTGGACATCCCTCCCCAGCTGTGCAGGGGTGTGGGGCACCCTGGCCAGGGTGGGCTGGGTGGGGTTAGCCCTGCTGGGCCATCCCTGAACTTGGTCATTCTTCCTCCCCAGCAGGTCCTGCAGGCAGGTGTCTGCTCAGGAAGATCCTCTGCACACGAGCAGCATCTCCCTCCCCAGGTACAGTCAGTGTCACACGGCTGGGGCTCATTGTCACAGCTCCTGGGTGCCTGAGCTGTCTGCCTCAGCACCAGGGACACTTTGCTTTGCTTCCACCTAGAAAAACACCCACACCCTCCTCCCTGCCTGCTCTGACTCCAGTCCACCTCCTCTGCCTCTCCAGGGGTTTTCTGGGAATGCACAGCCCGTGGCTTGTTCACCTGCCATCACCTCCCAGCTGTGCCCCTACCCTGGCCCTGCACTCTCCCGTGCTGTGGGGGAAGGAAGGGGTGAGCTGGCTCCTCTCAGCACTTCCCACAGCCTCGCTGGTGATCTGCCCACCCCACCCCAGGCAGGGTTTGGAGCTGCTCCCCGTGACACTCTCCCTCCTCCCACAGGGGCTGTGTTCGCTACCAGGGAGGCTCCCAGGACAGCTCTGCCCAGCCCGGCTCCTCTCGCCATGGTCAGTCCCAGCTGAGGAATGTGGCCTCTTCTGGTGAGTGTGCAGCTCTGGTCTGGAGGAAGGGTCCTACACAACAGGGTGGGGACAGCTGCTGTCCTGGGCAGTGTGAGGGTTCCCCATAACTGGGCGCTGTCCCCTCTGTGCAGTGGCTTGGGGCAGGCAACTTCCCCAGTCCCCTGCCAGTGAACAGCCCTCATCATGTCCAACACCTTCCTCCTTCCAGGTGCCATCAAGAAGCACCAGAAGAGCCTGTCTGCATGGTTCAGCCACCAGCCCAATGAGGAGAGGCAGTTCGGCCCTTCCTTCTCCCTGGATGCCGTCCATGTGGATCCAGTGATCCGTGAGAGCTCCCTGGAGGAGATCCTGATGCCCTCCCCTGATTTAACCATCCAGAACCAGCTCCAGCAGCCCCGTAGAAAGGTTATCAGCCTCCACAACCTCTTTGACGTGGACGCCTGTGGGCGGCAGGTGAAGAACGTGGTGCTCTACGGCACCGTGGGCACGGGCAAGAGCACCCTCATCAAGAAGATGGTGGTGGACTGGTGCCACGGCCGCCTGCCCCGCTTCGAGCTGGTCATCCCCTTCTCCTGCGAGGACCTGTCCCACAGCCACGCCCACGTGTCCCTGAGGCGCCTCATCACCAAGAAGTACCAGCACCTCCGGGACGTGGTGCCGGTGCTGGAGGCTTCCAACCTCAAGGTGCTCTTCATCCTCAACGGCCTGGAGCGCCTCAACCTGGACTTCCGCCTGGCTGGCACGGAGCTGTGCTGTGACCCCAACGAGCCTGTGCCTCCCTCTGCTATCGTGGTCAACCTGCTGCGGAAATACCTCCTGCCCGAGGTCAGTAGTGCCCTCCTTTGTGCCAGGAAAAGGTTGGGGGTGAGCCCTGAGGCATCACAGTGATGATTATTTGTGGTCCAGCTTGGCTGGGAGCAAGCAGGCAGCCTCTGTTCCCAGAGGGAGTTGCCAAGGTGGCCTCATGTTGCTGGTGGGATCTTTGGGGAGGCCTGGTAAGGTGGTGAAGGCTCTGATCTTCCAGACTTTATTTATGTCTAGGGGGGAATGGGGAAAGTTCTGTCCCCTCTGCCTGGGCCAGGTTTGATTCAGCGCCCTTTGTGCAGCAGCTTTGTGAACCCCAGCCTGTGGATGGGGTGATCCCTGTGCACCTCTCTGTGGGCTATGCCCTGCTGAGCAGCCCCAGACTCATCCATCCCTGTGTCCCCAGGCCAGCATCATCGTCACCACGCGCCCGTCGGCCGTGCGCCGCATCCCCGGCAAGTACGTGGGGCGCTACGCCGAGATCTGCGGCTTCTCCGACACCAACCTGCAGAAGCTCTACTTCCAGATGCGACTCAGCCAGCCTGGCTGCTCCGGGGAGGAGAGCCAGGATCGCAGCTCGGCAGAGCAGGAGAACCTGGTGGAGATGTTGTCGAGGAACTTGGAGCGCCACAACCAAATAACGGCTGCCTGCTTCTTGCCCTCCTACTGCTGGCTGGTGTGCACCACCCTGCACTTCCTCTACTTCACCAGGACGGTTCCTCCCAGCCAGACCCTGACTGGCATCTACACCAGCTTCCTGAGGCTCAACTTCAGCGGGGAGGTGCTGGACAGCAGCGACCCCAACCACATCTCCATGATGAAGTACGTGGCCAAGACAGTGGGCAAGCTGGCCTACGAGGGGGTGATGTCCCGCAAGACCTGCTTCTCAGAGGAGGACCTGCGGCAGTGCTTCGAGGTGGAGATGAAGACTGAAAGCGAGCTCAACCTCCTGGAGGTGTTCCGCAGCGACGTCTTCCGCTTCTTCCTCAGCCCGTGTGTGCAGCCGGGCAAGGAGCACACCTTCGTCTTCACCATCCCCGCCATGCAGGAGTACCTGGCAGCCCTGTACGTGGTGCTGGGCGAGAAGAAGACCCTGGCACAGAGAGTGGGGAAGGAGCTGTCAGAGGTCATCGGGAAGGTGAGCGAAGACGTGGCTGTGGTTGTGAACATCGTCTCCAAGGTGCTGCCCCTGCGCTTCCTCCCCGTGCTCTTCAACCTGCTCAAGATCTTCCCTCGCTACTTCTCCCGGGTGAGCGGCAAGGACAGGGATGCCATCGCCCACACCATGGCAGACGAGCTGTTCAAAGAGGAGGACTACTACAACGACGACGTCTTGGACCAGATCAACTCCAGCATCCTGGGCGTGGAGGGCCCCATGCGCCACCCCGATGAGGCCCCGGATGATGAGGTCTTCGAGCTCTTCCCCATTTTCATGGGCGGGATCCTGTCCCGCCGCAACCGCGCCATCCTGGAGCAGCTGGGCTGCTCCATCAAGAACCTGGCAGCCTTCGAGATCGCCAAGGCCATGAAGAAGACGGTGATCAGGAAGGGCCGCAAGGGCCTGCCCCCCTCCGAGCTCATGGACTACCTGTTCTTCCTGCACGAGTTCCAGAACGAGCGCTTCACAGCCGAGGCCGTCCGCTCCCTGCGCGCTGTCAACCTCTCCTCCGTCAAGATGACCCCTCTCAAGTGCTCTGTGCTGGCGTCTGTCATGAGCACCACGTGTCACGAGGTGGAGGAGCTGAACCTGACCTCCTGCAACCTGGACAGCAGCAGCTTGAGGACCCTCTTCCCTGTCCTGCTGCGATGCAAAGCTCTCCAGTGAGTCCCACCTCCTCCTGCCCTTGGGCGCTGCTCAAAAATTGGGTTCTTCCTCTCCTTTGCCCATCACGGGGATGCTTTAGGAGCCCAAGTGTGGAAAACTTAGGAAAGGGCATGTTTATCCTCAGTGCAGACCTCGGGAACTACAGCTTCCAACATGCAACACTCCTTGAGCAGCCTTTCTAGGGCACTGCATGCTGGGATTTGCAGTCCCAGCTCACGCTCCCGCAGGAATTTTTGGGAAGTTCCCTGCAGCTGGTACAGGCTGGGCGGGCTGCCAGCTGTCCTGGCAGACCCGACTCCCTATGGGAAGTTACCCGGCATCCCGGTGTCGTTAGCTCTGTGAGGAGTTTGCTGTCCCAAAGGTGGGAGTGTGGGCTGTGCAGATGTTCCCACCAACGTTCCAGAACATTTGTGGAGCTGCAGGTCTTCCTGCCGCCCAGGTGGTGGCGAGACGTGCTCAGCACAGATGGATCGGGCTGTGCAGCTGGGCTGTGCCGCACTTCCTTCCTCCAGATGCTCAGGAGGGCTTGATGGAGCCCTGATCCCTCCTCTGACCTTCACCCACCCCCTGAAGATTCCGCCATCCCCTTCCCCTCGCCCCGCTCCTGCTGGCACTGGTTCTGCTGGCTCATGCTCCGGTGCGGTGTCACTGTGCTCCCTTTGGGAGAGGAAACCTGGAGTGGCCTAGTTTGGGGAGCCCGGGGAGGATGGTGATGGGCAAAATGGAGCGGGCAGGGCTGCCAGGCTCACAGGTAACAGCCATTTTGTTCCTGTCACCCCCTTGTCTTGCTCTTGCACCAGTCTGCAGCTCAACAGCCTGGGCTCCGACGCCTGCAAGGAAATTCGTGACCTGCTCCTGCATGACAAGTGTGTGGTGAGCAGCCTGCGGTGAGTACAGCCCCCGCCCTTGCATGACACTGCCACCGCTGCCCACCACGTGCCTCGGCACTCCCTGAGCTCCCGTGTCCACAGGCTGGCCAATAACCCCGTGGGCGAGCAGGGCGCTCGGTACCTGGCCGAGGCGCTGGCCGGCAACCGCTCGCTGACGCAGCTGTCCCTGCTGCACACCGCGCTGGGGGACGCCGGCGCCGAGGCCATCGCCCAACACCTGGCCGAGAACCAGCACCTGCAGGAGCTCAACCTGGGCTACAACTCCCTGACGGACACGGCGGCCCTGCGCGTGGTGGAGGTGGCCAAAAGGCACGAGACGCTGGACAAAGTGCAGTGAGTCTGCTCTGCCGCATCCCTGAGCCCTTTTCCCGGACAGCATCCCTGTCCTGTCTGCCTCTGTCCTTCCCCCCAGCCCTCAGCAGTGTCTCCTTCTGCTTTCCCAGCCTCTACTTCAACGACATCAGTGAGGATGGCAAGAGGGCGCTTGACAGCCTGCGCATGGACCGGGACGGCGTCAGGGCTCTGGTTTTCCTCACGGCGGGCACCGATGTCTCCGATTACTGGTCCCACATCCTGAACGTGGTGCAGAGGAACCTGCCCTTCTGGGACCGCGAGCGGGTCCGGCAGCACCTCGCCCTCCTCCTGCAGGACCTGGAGAGCAGCCGCAGCCAGACTGCCAATCCCTGGAGGAAAGCCAAATTCCTGCGAGTCGAGAGCGAGGTCAAGAAAATGCTGGGGAAACTGCAGGATGGGAGCCTCTGACCTGCTGCCCATCCACCAGCCAGGGGTGGGGCAGTGGAGTGTGCCCAGCAGCACATTCCCTGCGCCCTTACCCACCTGGAGATGCTGGCTGGATGGTGCTGTCAAAGGTGCTGGGTGTGTGGGGCTCCTATTCCCACGTGGGAATAGGACAGAAACCAGGCCAGGAGGAAATGGGACTTTGTTCTTCTGGGCTTGTGCAAAGCCAGCCCTGCATCCCGGCCTGGGGTGGCAGGGAGCAGGATTGGGGCTTGTCTGTGAATCTTTTGGGAGCATTAAAGTGCACCTCTTTATTTCCACTGAAGCACACTAGTACCAAACTTGATCTGCTCTTCGGGCCCTTCCTGGGGAGGAATGTAGAGCCACCCCTCCAGCAGCTGGAGTGGAGGGTTCTGCCTTTCCCCATCCCACAGATTTGGCATGGAGCAACCCACCTCTGCTCCAGCGCTGAACCGCTCACTCTTCCTGCCGTGTGTCCCCCGGAGGCCACCAGGAGCTGTCCCCAAGCTGTCCCCGGGGTGCTGATCCCTGCTCCCAGCTCCGACGGGCAGTGCCCTGGGGCTGGGAGGGCAGGAGAGACTCGGGGCTGTTTAACCATTAAACCTGGGGCGTCTTGGAAGAGGCGGGGACACTTCCCTGCCACTTCACCCTGTACCTTGCTCCCTCTGGCAATCCCTGCAGCCATGAAGCAAACAAAAGGTATGTGCCGGGGAATCCTCTGGAGACCCTTCCCCACACACACAGGCCCTGCTGCCAGATGGAGAGAGGCAATGTCAGAGCCCAGGCAGCCTGTGGAGAGGAGCCAGAGGCATGCAGGAAAATGTCTCCTTGTGGGGATGCCAGGGAGGAATCCCCTCTCCCTGGGTTTGGGGTTCCTTGTGCCCAAAGAGGTGTGGAGGGGGTTTATGGGGGGGTTTGTGCCAGGGAAGGTCTCTGTTTCCTTCTCCTGGCTCCAGCAGCTCTCTGGGATCCTGGAGAACCTTCTCACCCCTCACTGAAGAGCCCTGTAAACCCCCAGGACTGAGGCCCATCTGCTCAGCCCTGCAGTGAGTGCCCATGGCACCTGGGCAGCAGGTCCTGCTGTTGGGAATGCAGGAGGACAGTGGTGCCAGGGCCAAGGAACAAGCTGTGCTGAGACAGAGGGGCTTGGGGGCTGTGTGGCTTGGCAAATCCCCTCACCTGGCACAGCAGGCTCAGCCTGAGAGTGGACAAGCCCTGAGTGCTCCAGAGCCTGGGGTCTGCTCCCAGCCCACCACCTCCTGTGCTGACCTCTCCTCTCCCTCTGCAGGGCTCGAGGGAGACAAGATGTCCATCATGTAAGTGCTGATCTCCCCTTGGCCAGGGGCTTTCTGGGGCTCAGGAGAGACGTTGGGAATGATCCAAGAGGGAAATGCACTCTGGATTTCCCCAAGGAAAAGGAGGCACAGGCCCCACTTGGCCCTTTCTGGAAGGAAGAAGCTCCCCAAGCTGGGGGAGGCCGGGGCAAGGCCGTCCTGAACTAACGTGGCCTCTCCTGCCCTTTATCATTTCAGGAAATTTGAATTTGACCCCAAAGTTGGGATTGACAACCCTGCCTTGACACTGACTGAGGACACGGGTAAATACTCGCCCTCACCTCCCAGGGTGTCCTTGTGTCTGCACGGGGTTGTGGCACCTGGGTGTCCTTGTGTCTGCACGGGGTTGTGGCACCTGGGCACTGCTTTGGCCCTGAGCTCTCTCACACTGGGGACCTGTGGGAGGTGAACACAGAAGGGATGAGCAAATCCCCAGCCCAGGATGGGGTGTGAGGATCCCTGCAGGGCCTTGCTCACGGGCTGTGCCCCCACACAGATGGCGAGGGCGTGGGGGAGCCCCGCTTCTACCTCCTGACCAAGGACAGCACGGAGACCTTCGGCTTCTGCCTGCACGAGGAGCTGGGCTGCCAGGGCCACGTCATCCGGCAGATTGAGCTGGGGGGGGTGGCCCAGCGCAGGGGGCTGCAGGACGGGGACCGGCTGCTCCAGGTCAATGGCCACTTCGTGGACGACATGGACCACCTCAGGGTAAGCTGGGAGCACCCCCTGGGAACGCCTGGGTCCTCCCCAGCCAGGGGTGCAGAGGATGCATGGCCCCTGCTGACCCCAAGAACCGTGATCCCACCCCATCAGAGGGGTGCCTGCCCAGGGTTCAAAGCCTGGCTCCTTCCAGGTGGTGCAGAAGATCAAGGCCAGTGGGAACCAGGTCCTGCTGGCAGTGCTGGACGGCGACTCCTATGAAGCAGCCAAATCCCTGGGCAGGGACCTGTCCCAGATGCTGCCGGATGACATCCGCCCGCGCCTCTGCCACATCACAAGGGACAAAAGCGGCTTTGGCTTCAGTGTGTCGTGTCCAGGAGGTAAAGCAGGACGCTGCCACCACGAGCCTCCCCGTTGTAGCACCTCACTCACCCCAAAATTTCCTTTCTGCTCTTCCTGCAGGCACCAAGGGCACCTTCCAGCTGTCGGTGCTGCAGGACGGGCCAGCGGACAGAGCAGGGGTGCCACCAGGCTCCTGGCTGCTGGAGCTGAACGGGGACAGCGTCAAGAGCTACTCCCACACACAGCTCACCAAAAAGGTGCCTGCTCCTGGCATGGGGGGCGAGGGATGGGGCTGAGATTGTCACTGACCACCCCGTGCTTCCCATCCAGCTTAAGCAGAGCGGCAACAAGGTGACACTGCTGGTGGCATCCAGCGCCGTGGAGGAATTCTATCGCCTGAGGGGCCTGCGGGTCACGGCTGCCTTGGCAGACACCTCCAGGCTCCCCTTCAAGGTCCGGGAGCTGCACATGGTGAAGGGTCCTGCTGGCTACGGGTTCCTGCTCAAGGAGGATGACTGCAGCTCAGGAGGAGTTGGTGAGGGGGCTGAGAAGGGCTGTTTGTACCTGAGTAAGGCATTTCTGAGGGTCGGGAAGAGCTGACAGCTCCGTGCCTGCAATGGGACCCTGTCCCCACCTGCACACGGGGTCAGCAGAGCCATTCCCCTCTGCGAGCCTCTCCCTCCTCACTGTGACAGGCCAGTTCCTGTGGGAGGTGGATGCGGGACTGCCGGCCGAGCAGGCAGGGATGAGGGAAGGGGACCGTGTGCTGGCGGTGAACGGGGAGAGCATCGAGGGGCTGGACCACGAGCAGACCGTGCACAGGATCCGCGCCCGGGAGGATCAGGTGACGCTGCTGGTCATCGACCCCGCTGGTGATGAGTTCTACCACTCGGTAGGTTTTGGGGGGCATGGTCCTGCCCTGGCTGGGGAGCCCTGGGGTGCTGTGAGGCTGCACGGTGGGGTGGGTGTCCTCCACAAGGGCTGTGCCCCATCCCTCTTCTCCTTTTCCAGATGGGGCTGTCCCCCCTGCAGTTCTTGGAGGACAGTGACCCCGCCTCAGGCTCCTGCACGCCCTCCCTGCCCTCCCGCAGTGCCTCCCCTGTGCTCTGTGACATTGAGGTGGGACCCAAGGGACCCATGTCCTGGCTGATGGCTGCTGCCAACAGTATAGAGATCATACAGGTAACTCCTCAGGGCACTGCTCACAGCCTGGCAGCGCTCTGAGTGCTGCCACCCTCCCATTCTGCCCATCCTGGTGCTGCCAGGAGAAGGCTGTGTGGTCCCCTGGCCACAGGGGCCAGGCAGAAAGACCCCTCCAACCTGTGTCCCCACAGAGCCAGCGCCAGGAGGAACAGACGAAGCTGTGCCAGGCATTCTAACAGCCCAGGAGCCTCTGGACAGGCTCTCGCACTCAGCACCTCCACGTGCAGCCCCTGGGGCCTCAGCACTGCTCAGCATGGACCCTGCACACGCAGCTCCTGTGTCTCCATGCCTGCCTCACAGCATGGCACTCCCAGGGACTCGTCTCTGCTCTCACCGAGGCTGGCTCAGAGCTTTTATCAACCACAGTGGCAGCTCCTTGTAACCCGACCACAGACCTGTGTTTTTGCCTGCTCAGCTACCTCCAGGGATTTCTCAGGACATTGCACTGAAGCCCTTGCCCAGCTCCAGGCTCTGGGAGTTCCCAGGGGAGCTGAGGCACTGCCCTCTGCACTGTGACCCAGGGGACTTGAGGGTTGGCTCAGATCTGCACGTGCATGGACATCTCTCCTGTGCTTCTCCTCTCATCCTCTCCCTGAACCTGTGGGCAGTGAGTGTCCACCACCCACCACCACCCTCCCTGTTCTGCACCACCCTTTTGGGGGGTGATTAAAGGACAAATCCACACTGCTGTTTGTGTGGGTGATGTTATGGATGGCACTGCGACTTGGCAGCACATTCCAGGCCCAGATCCATCCTCTCCTCCCAAGCCTGGAGTTGGGCAGTGGACATAGGAAGCTCTCCAGGTGTGCTGCTGAGAGGATAGGGGCTGAGAGTCATCCTGGGCACTGTACCTCCAGGAATCTGAGAGCAAACTCCTGTAGGCATCCCTTGTGCTCCATGGCAAGGGTTGTTCCTAAGGGCTCCCCTTGCAGGTGACACATCGGGAGCTCATGCCCTGACAGGGCATGAACAATGCCGGGGGTGGGGGACAGGGGGGGATTCCAGCAGGGGAAGTTTCACCTCTCTGCTGAGCGTGGGAGAGTGAAAACGAGCACGGAGTTCTGCACGTGGTCAAGAACCACAAACCTCTGGCTGAGGTTTTACCTCGGCCCCTTCTCGAGCGTGAACGGAAACACGCTACTGGAGCGTTGCCCTGTCAGGCAGGGAAGTCTCTGCCTCTGTGCCCTCTGAGCTCAGTGCAGGCATCTGGGGTGCAAGAAATCCTTGTCCGGAGCCTTTGGGAGCAGACAGCTTGGGAGGGAGCAGGGCTGGGCAGCTGCAGGCTGGTTTGGGGCTGAACAATCGAGGGAGAGGTGGGAAAAGCTTGGCTGGGAGCCTCCAGCAGCACCAAGGTGTGGGGCTCCTTATCTGTCCCAATAATCCCAAAGTGAAACCCTCCCAAGATTCCCAAGTGAGACAGTCAGAAGAGTCCCAAGCAAAACCAACCTTTGCTTGAAGTCTCACATGTAGCTACAGCCCCAAGGTGGAGTGAATAACGCCCCGAGAAGCAGATAGTCAGGAATGCAATTACTCAAGTGTGTTCCCTGATCTCTTTGGATCAGAGCCATGGTGATTTTTGTACTTGGCTCTCTCAAAGCCAGTGTTGCCCTCCCCAGTTCACTCCCCAGGTACTTGTGGTAGCGTGGAGCTGGCCAGGGCACCTGCTGGTGGTCAATCCGGCTTGACTATTAGCCAGAATCCATTAGCACCTAATGGGAAAAGCCTCAGGAACACGGCCTCAATAAACCTTGACATATTTGAGGTCAATATAATCCTTAAGAAAATTTGCCCAGGTAATTAAAGCCAGACAAGGAGTTGCCTGTCCCAGAAATATTTACCAAGCTTTACCAAAGGCAATAAAATGAAGGCAGGGAGTTTTTATAACCAATCCATGCCGGGCTCCCTTGTTGTGTCTGGTGCTGCTTTTTGCTGTGCTGTCCATCTGGCTCCTCAGCAAGTGAGTGCCACAAAGCTCCCTTGAGGATCCAGAGGTTGAGGTTCTGCTGTCCAACCTCCAGGCCTGAGTTTGGGGTGCTCATATTCCCCAAAGTGATGTGGCCAAACTGCAGCACCCCCAGTTTTTCTTTGCCTGGTTTCCCGTCGCAGCCCCTGCGGTGAGGCTGACGCTGTGTGGTACCAGCCACAGCTGGTTTGTGCAAAAGGATGTGTCCTCCTGCCTGGGAGAGGAGATGAAAAGAGGATCTGAAGGCAGCAAAGAAACAGAACTCAACTGACTTTCACGCCTGTGTTGTAATTTTTTGAAAGCTTGGTGGTGTGAGCTCTGACAAACTCACTCCTTGGTTCCCTTTAGATTCCCTGGTGGCCTTTTCTCCCCCTGGTCCTTTTTCATTCCCTGGTTCCCTTTTCTCTCCCTTGCCTGCTTTTGACCCCCTGGTTCCTTTTCTCCCCCTGGTTCCTTTTCTCTCCCTGATCTCCTTTTCTCTCCCTGGATCCCTTTTCACTGCCCAGTCCCATTTTCTCTCCCGGGTCCTCTTTTCTCTCCCTGTTGCTCCCACTGCCCTGCTCCTGTTCCTTCTCCCGTTGGAGCCGGGATGTCGGGAACAGAGGTCTGCCTCCCCCTGCCTTTGCGGGGAGATGCTCAGGTACCTGCCAGGTGCACTGGAGGCTCTCCCGTTCCCATTCCCTCCCGGCCATGGGGATGCCGGTGCCGCTCCTGCCTCGGGCACATCCCTCTCTGGGAGACGGGGGGGTGCAGCGCCGCGTCCCCGCGTCCGCGCCGTTCTTAGAAAAGGGAACGCGCGCTCAGGAAAGGGGAAGCGATCGTGTTTCGCAAGCCCGGCCAGGGCCACGGCAAGGGCCGCGAAGGCCGCGGGTCCCTCCCGGGGGCGGCGGGGCGAGCGCGGCCCCCGCGTTCCCATGGCGACCGCGCCCCGCCCCGCCCCGCCCGCACCAAGCATGGCCGCCGCGCCGCCCTCACGCCGCCGCACTGCGCACACGCCTCGCTGCTCCGCCAATCAGCGCCGGCCCCGCCCCGGAGGAGGGGGCGTGTCCGGGCGCGCGGGGGGGCGGGCGACCAATCAGCGCCGGCGAGGAGGGCGGGGCCTCGCTGGAACCGGGCGCCGCCGCCGCCGCCACCGCCCACGGCCGCCGCCGCCGCCGCCCTGCCCGGCCCGGCCCGGCCCGGAGCGCCCTCAGCCCGGTCCCCTCCAGGGCCGCGGCCCCGGTGCCGGACGGGCCCCGCGGGCCGGGTGTGGGCGCCCCCATGTCGGCGCCGCTGAAGAAGGGCCCCGGCGGGCTCATCGGGCTGATGAAGGACGCGTTCCAGCCGCACCACCACCACCTCGGGCCGCACCAGCCCGGCGCCGTGGACAAGAAGATGGTGGAGAAGTGCTGGAAGCTCATGGATAAGGTGGGGAGGGCGGTGGGGTGGAAGCGGGGGGCTGGGGGGCTGAGGTGGCTGTGGGATAGGGTTGGCCTGGGGGATTTGGGGACTGTAGGATCAGGGGGGATCTGGGATGAGCCTGGAGCTGTGGGGCTGGCTGGGAGAGAGAGGGGAAATATTTGGGGGCTGAGAGGTGTGTGGGCACAGAATGGGGTGCAGCGCCTTGGGGGAAGGATGTGGTGAGCATGGAGTGACAGGACACGGGGGAACGGCTTCACACTGATGGAAGGCAGGGTTAGGTGGGATATTAGGAAGGAATTATTCCCTAGGAGGGTGGGGAGGCCCTGGCACAGGGTGCCCAGAGAAGCTGTGGCTGCCCCTGGATCCTTGGAAGAGTCCAAGGCCGGGTTGGACAGGACTTGGAGCACCCTGGGACAGTGGAAGGTGTCCCTGCCAGGGATTGGGACAAGATGGACTTTAAGGTTTTTCCAACTCCAACCATTCTGTGATTCCATGTGGAATCTAGTGGAGAGGTGAGTGATGGAGGAGAGGTCAGAGGCAGGGTGGGAATGGGATGCCAGGATGGGAAGGTATGAAGGGAGATCAGCAGCTCTGCAAAGAACAAGGTGCAGGAAGAGGAGCCAGTTTGGAATGGAGGATTTAGAGCTGCCTCAGAGGATCTGGGATGCTTCCCCAGGACAGTGGTCACAGCCCTGAGGCTGCCAGAACTCAGCATTTGGACAACACTTTCAGGAACAGGGTGGGATTGTTGGGGTGTCCTGTGCAAGGCCAGGAGTAACACTTGTGGGTCCCTTCCAAGCCAGGATATTCTGTGAAATCTGTTTTAATCATATACACGTGTATTTAATGCCAATTCTGTAGGTGCTGGAGTGGCACTGGTGGTGCTGGCAATGAGTGGGGGCTGCTGGGGAGCTGCAGGTGGTGACAGCAGCAGGACAAGGGAGAAGTTTAGGATTTGCTCCTTGGAAGGTGTGCCCTGGCCTGTGGTTGAGCCTGGTGTGTGGGTAGTGGATGGTGAAGCTTTGTGGCAGGTCAGGTTATTCCTTTTGGAATGAACAGGGATGTGTTGCTGCACTCAGGGCAAAACCTTTTCCTTAAAACTGGGAGCTGAGGAAAAACTGCAAAAGCCTGTAGAAATCCTTTTGCAGTAAGCACATGTGGTTACAGAAAGATAAAGTATCAAGTGATGTTAAACAAGAAAAACTTGTGGCGTGGGAGTTGGAAAGGCCTTTTTCCAGTCCCACACCTTTAGGAGGGGCACGGCTCTCTGGGGTCATTAAGACTCTCCTCTCCTCCTCCTCCTCCTTTTAAAATGCCAGGAAATGGCTCTTGCCGGGGGCAGGACATCAGACCTTTTGGCCTGTTGGTGTGATGGGATATTTGATTTACTGGCCTGGCTAGGTGTGCTGGTCAGTCCAGTGTTCTCAGAAATCCTGGGGAGTTGTCAGGGAATGATCAAGTGAGTGAGCTCAGGCACAAAGAAATAGGCACATAATAAAAATCTCACATTTTTGTGGAGTTTTCATTGATAATTACTGTTCAACCCTGAAATCAAGGCTAGGCTTGACATGTTGCAGTCTGAAATGTGCAGTGCATTTTATGACACTGAGTTCAGGGCCCTAAAAGTAGTGTAGGGTAAGAGCATCACCCAAATTGCCCCCAGGCCTTGGGGACTGTCACCTGGCCACCTCCTTCCCCTCTGGGAGCAGAGCAGGCAGGGATTTGGGGCATCCCTCATCCAATTGCCCCTCAGGCTTATGCATTTTCCTTCTCTTTCCCCTGCATTGTTTATCCATGCAGTGTCTGAGCCTCCTGCAGTAAGTGCTAAAAGCAGGCAGAGCAAATGACTTCTTTAAAGGCGTATTAAATTATATTCCTGCCAAGAAATCACTCTGTGTTGGCTGGCTCAACAAAAGGCACGGTTTATAAGTTGTGCCTCGCTGTGCCTGTGATGAGCTTTGATCACCTACAGCAAGACTGGGGCAAAGGAAAAAACCCTTTTGAGAGGTGCCATTGGCTCTGTTACAGACACTGAGGGCCAAGCACAAGTGTTAATGTAGGAAAGGCACTTTGGGCATGGAAACAGGACCCTAAATGAGTGTAAGAATGCACTTCTTCATGTATAGAATATGTAGATCTGGATGGCAACTTGTGTTTGACCTCAGAACCTGCTCTGTTCAAAGGAAAAGACTAGCCTGGAAAAAAAGCTGATTGTCACAGCGTTTTAAAATGCAGTGGGATGTTTCTAGGGAGGAAATTTCACAGCTTTAGGTCTTTATAACAGGTTGGATGTGTTCTCTCTCCACTGACAGAAAAGCCAAGGCTGCTGCTGTATTTGTCACAAGTTACATCAACCTCTTTTGACTCCAGGTTTACTCACAGGCAGCATCCAGAAGCTCTCAGGCTTGAAGCCTTGTTCAGTCTGATTTGTACAAAAGGAGAGATGTGGCTCTGAAAAGCCTTTCAGATTTCAGTTAGATTTCAGCTGTACTTATGCACACTCCAGAGAACACATCTAAATTAAAATCTTTTTAGTGGTGTAGCAAAAACCCAGAGAGGCTCACGGTGAGAAGAGCTAAATGAAGGGAAGGTGCTGAGAATGGCTTAGATTTCTGGGCCAAGAACGTGCAAATCCAGGTGCAGATAAAAAACCTGCCTGTGTGCATGTTTAATAGATGATGTTTTTGCCTCTCAGAGCTGCGTGCTGTGTCTGTGTGGGTACACTACACTCACGACCTCGTTTGTTCGTCTGCATAATTAGCTGGTGTTGTCAAAGCATTCGTGCATCTCCGCTTTCGGATGTGACTGATGAATTTCCTATGCAAGTTGATTCTTGTCCAAATATTTTTTTTCCCTGTAATGCTCTCCATAAGCTGCCTGACATATTTATGTCTTTCAGATTCTTTCATTTGAAACCCTAATTTTTTTTTTTTTTTATCAGTGCCATTCCTCCCACAGCTCCACGTGGTCACACAGAGCATGGACATAAAATATCCCTTCCCATCCCTGTTGGATGTTCCCTTTCAGCTGAATGAGGTGATATTTATGCATTTCTCTGCAGAACAGAGATTAAATGCAGCCCCCTGGAGTTCACTGCTGTGGGTGGTATTTGAGGAATTAGGTGGGTTAGTCATGAGCTGCTTGGGATGGAGCAGAGTGAAATAAATGTGGGAAGGCACGGAGGAGGAAGAGGAGCTTTGAGATAAAACTTCTCTAAAAGCTTTCCTGATACCATTCAGTTCCTAGAACTGATATAGAGAAGTGCCACTGCAGGTCACCTTCATTGTGAGCAGAAGAAAGGCCAAACACAAATTTAGCAAGAGATAAGAGATGTTTGAGTAGGTTTTGTTTAGCTGTTGGCTTCTGCTGGAATGAGGGGTGATATCAGTACAGTTGGCTGCTCAGCTGCTAAAGGAAGGAAAAAATGAGTTTTCAGAACTGCCCTGAAAGGGAAAATCTTACCTGGGAGTAGCCCCTGGATGTTCATCAGGCCTGAGACTCTTAAATCCAGAATTATTCAAGGCAAGCTGCAGATTGTTGAGGGGAAAAATTCAATTCCAGGCCTTGAAGATCTAGATGAGATTATTTTTCCTAGAATGAGCAGATAACAGATTCTCAAAACTCCATTGGGAAAACTGGTTTTTGATTATTTTCTCCTCTTGCACTTGGAAAATAGAAATGAGTGAAGTAAATTTTCAGGTTCTTCACAGGCCCACCTCTCTTCATGCTGAGCTTTATTGGTGGGTCTAAAAACCTAAAAATGTCTCCCTGAAAGGTTTGTTCCTCAGAGAACACACCATAAGCCAGGCAAACTTCTGGATATTAATTTAAAACCATGGATTGCATCTGTGTTGCCATCACACCTAAACAAAAAAAATATTTTTCTGCTTTTTTGCTCGATTTCCTTCCACATTGCTGGTCCCTGTGGAAGGCTGCTGAGGGGCAGCTGTTCCCAGGGCTGGGAACATTCCTTTGGATGTTGTCATGATGCTGCAAGTGCACACGTAGAGAAACAAGGAAAATGCCACTGCTTTTGTTGCTGCTGTGTTATAAAAGCACCGAGTTTGCTCAGGAGGCAGCAGCTCCTAATTATGCAGTGTTGTTTGACTGCTCATCTTAGCTAATTTTGGTCTGCTTGGTAAATAAAGAAGCTGATTTGATAATAAAATACCAGCAGTGTTGACCTCTCTGTTAACTGTTTGAGGTATTTACTTCTTGGGAAGCATTTTACAGGGACCTGAGAATGAGCAGTTTGCAGAACTCTCTGTGCTGCTGTGGGGGAATTGTTCTAATTGATATCAAAGTCTGAAATGCAGCAGGTCTGCTGCTCCCATAGCTGGGTATTTTCAAAGGGTAACAACCAAATTGTTCTCTATTTCCAGCTGGCTGAGGGAAGTGCAGACTCTGCTTGCTTAATGTGGCTTCCTCCTTAAAGCTGACTGTTTGTTAAGGTTTTTAAACCCACTGTATAATAAACAATTTCTGCTGCCCAGAGCACAGCTCAGCTGGGTCCGAGGAGCATATTTAGAACCTATTCATGCTCATAGTGAAACTATTTTTTTTTTTTTTCAGGGGCCAAATGTGTTGACTCAATTTGTTGATATGGTTCACTGTACAATGTTCACAGGCTCCAAGGAAGCAGCAGTTGAGGCATCAGCATCAATTGACTAAATCAGCTGTCTGGCCATCCATCTCTTTATCTTAAGACCTTGGCAGCCTCCTCAAAATGGAGGGAAAGTTTTGGGAGTTTGTTTTTCCCATGTACTCTTCCAGAGGCTTTTTTAGGTGTTTATTTGATTTTTTTACCAGCAGTCTGATTTTTCTGGTTTGAGTTTTGATACACCATGTGCCTTTCTCTGGGCTGAAATCAAACTCAGGTCAGCTCTTGGTACTGCTGTAAGTCAGTTAAAATTGGAGGTGTCACTTCACAAGGTTGCTTTTTTGCAAAGTGAAGTGCTAAAGCATTTTTTCAGAAGGAATGACCCTGTTTACCATCCATGTTGAAGGGAAGTAGGTATTGAAGGGAACTGCTCAATTCCTCTTGAGGGTTTCACAAGGTTTAGTGGAAATGAGGTACTGTGAAAGGATGTTAAATTGTTCTTTTGCTTTTTCTTATCCACTTTACTCAAGTTTTGCATTCTGCACTGTTTGATGTCTGTGATTCCCTCATACCTGGCAGTGTCATGAGTTTAGACCTCATTTATATGCTGGGTGTTAAGCAGACAGATAATATTCATTGTAGGGAAGAACTTTAGGAAAGTGTAGCTGCATTTTGTGCTCAAGTTTGCTGGAAATCACAGAATACAGAAGTGTTAGACTGCTGCTTCTCACCTTGTAAACTTGATCCAAAACTGCCCTCACAACTCTAATTCCAGCCCTTTCTATAACTGAAAGTTCACTACTTAATTTTTCAAATGGCTGTTTTGCCATCAACCCTCCCTTTAATTCTCTCAGTTTAGATAATGGAAAAATTTGGCTATGCTGGATGGTGAAGTGGCTTCCTTTCCCCTCCCCTGTCACATAAATTTATTATCATGAGTTTCATCAGTCCACATGCACTTCAGCCCAGAAATTGCATTCTTTTATGGTGGCAGGAGAAAATAGCCTGGAGAAAAGGAGGCTCAGGGGAAACCTTATCACTCTAAACTCCCTGAAAGAAAGTCAGAGTGAGCTGGGGGTTGGGCTCTGATCCCAGGACAAGAGGAAATGACCTCAAACTGCACCAGGGAAGGTTCAGGTGGGACATCAGGAGGAATTTCTCCATGGAAAGGATGGTCAGGATTTGGAAGGGGCTGCCCGGGGAGGTGGTGGAGGTGTCAAAGGAGTGCCTGGACGTGGCACTCTGTGGAGGTATCCAAGGAATGCCTGGACATGGCACTCCGTGGAGGTATCCAAGGAATGCCTGGACATGGCACTCCAGGCGAGGTGTGGACCAGGTTGGACTCAATCTCAGAGGTCTTTTCCATCCTCAGTGATTCTGGGATTCCATCTGGACTTGACCAACAAATGGGATTTATTGCAGCAAACGTTTCAGAGCGTCGTGTTTGCTCCATCAAATTGTGTTGAACCCCCGATTGTGCTCCTCTCCTGGAGTTTTCACAGAGCTGCTTTCTCCATCACCCACAGGTGGTGCGTCTGTGCCAGAACCCCAAGCTGGCCCTGAAGAACAGCCCTCCCTACATCCTGGACCTGCTGCCTGACACCTACCAGCACCTGCGCACCATCCTGTCCCGCTATGAGGGCAAGATGGAGACCCTGGGCGAGAACGAGTATTTCAGGGTCTTCATGGAGAACCTGATGAAAAAAACCAAGCAGACCATCAGCCTCTTCAAGGAAGGGAAGGAAAGGATGTATGAGGAGAACTCCCAGCCTAGGTAATGGAGAGAAATGGTTTAAAGTGTTTTTTGTAGGAATTAAATGCGTTGGAAGCTTTGTGTTTAAGGTTGTCAGCTCGTCTTTCATTTTGTGCAAAGGCATAGCTGAGGTCAAGGGACATCTTGAAGGTGAACAACACTTTAAAAAAGTTTGTTGTTTATCCTTTAAAAGAGGATAGGTGGAGGTAGAAACTCCTGGAGGATTCTGGAGGTAGAATTTAAGGTTCTCTTGAACAAAATAATATGAATTTAATGAGGTGTTTCCTCATCCAGCTTTAAGAAAAGGAAAAACAAGGTGATTTCAGATTAAAGCTCTGGGAAGGATGAATCTTACACATTTGTGCAAGGTCTAACAGGCAGAGATATACAAGGCATACATCTGTAACACTAAACTCATTTCAGGTTTTTGAAGTAAAGGTTGGATCTTTTTTTAAAAAAATGGTGGAAAAAAATGTGAAAACCGCCCAGTGGCTGAACATAATTGCCCTGGGGAGAATGTGGTTAAGGGCCTGGCAACAGCTTGGAATTACTGGAGGGGGAAAAAGTGCTGGCACATGTTTCTGGTTTAATGCTGAACTCTGTGTAGCATATTCCGTGATATTGAGCTCCAGTCAAAGCTGTGACAGTGGCTCCAGAAGGCATTGCTGGTGCTGCTGCTTGGATTGCTGGTGACTGTGTTGAAAACTGGATTAAGAAATGGAAGTTTCTTTCTGGAGTGTTGTTAACTCTGTGTGTACTGTGATCTGCCATAAATCTGGAATATCTGATGAGTAAATGGTGGCTGTGTCAGTCATGAATCCAAAATCCCACCTCCAGTGCCTTGGTTTTGCAGAGAGGAGCAAAGAGAAGTAATTGCAGAGGGTTAATCATCCTAGTTGGTTTGTAATCCAACTAATTGACTAGAGGGAGCAGGGGAAATCCAGATTGATAGATGTGAATGTCAGGGCTGCAGCAGAGGCTGCTGTTCTCACAGCAGGCATGGCAGTCCTGGGGGAATTGCTAATTGTCCCATTTATGAATAAACAGCTTTAGCAGGGCAGGAACTGTGGGGAGACTTGTGTTAAACACAGGCATTAAACCAGCATCACATCCTGGCCGCTCTCATGGCATCTTCCTCTGCTTCTGCACAGCCCAGGAAGCAGCAGTGGCTGTTTGGTCCTGCAGGGGTAACACCAGAGAGCTTTTCCTTGTGCTGGTGCTGAGCCTGGCAACATTCTCAATTCTTTATTTTGTCACAAAAAAGGACAAAATTAGAGCAGTCAGTGCATGTGATTTGTGACCAGTTCAAGAGATACCTGCACAAAGAATGAGGATTTTGGTTTTGGGGATTCTGTTAAATGCTGCCCTGCCAGTGCCAGATTCCACGGCTGTGGGAGCTCTTGGAACCCAATCACTTCAGTGCTATTTGTTAATTAAATTATTTCTGCTAGAAATGCACCCATAGATATAAAATATATATACTATATATATGTATAGATATAAAATATATATACTATATATGTATATATATACTATAGGTAATCTTAGGTGAAGAAACTGAAATTTTCTAACCTTGCTAGGAGCTGAAGAAAAATAATAATATAGATTTTAGTAAGAATTAATAAATTAATACATTCAAAATCAATCATAATTTATAATACTTTATTAAATTTTTAGTAAGGATTAATAAATTAATACATTCAAAATCAATAATAATTTATAATAATTTATTGATACATTAATAAATTCAAATACTCCAAGTGTGGGAGAAACTTTCTGGAAGATGGTCAGTAGTCTGTGAAATAAACAAATAGAACCTGAGTCTGTTATTCTCTGGGAATGTACTCATGGCAGTGTGTATATGTGAATATATATATATATATATATATATATAAAATCTAGTTTTCTCTTGAGCTCATGCAGGTTTGTGGCCATTAGTCTGCAGTGTTTTGAGAACAAGACTTTACAAGTTTAATAAATGTGTTGTTTTGACTTTTATGACTTTTATTCCCTGTTGTTCCTGAAGCTTTTTTCCTCCTCTCTTCCAGACTTTGCATTCATTTTCCTTCCTGTTGTGTATGACCTTATTTTCTCCCCCAAATGGCTCCTGGTGTAGAGCAAAAGGCACAATTTTGACATTTGCATGAGCAGTGTGAAAGCTGTAGTTTGCTCCTGCAGACCAGTCATGAAAAATGACTGAAGTAGGATCAGAGCTGCCCTGATCACTTGAGCATCACCCTTCTATTCTTATTATTTCCAATTTGCTCTTTGTGTATTTCCTCTCAGGCATTTGGGAGGTCTCTGTAGCTCTGTGGTTTTGGGGTACAGTGGTTCAGACTATAAATATATCAATTAACCATGGTTGTACTCTCCTGCCTTAAACTCACACTGTGATTTTTGGGGGGAGAACTCACTTGTTTTGTTGGGAGAGCTTTCAAGATGCTATTTAAATTCTGCTTTAGCTCACTTCCATGTCTGTTAAAAAATTCATGCTGCTGAGGGTGCTTTTAAAGCTCTGGGTGCACTTCCTGACTGACAGGTACGAGCAGCAACTTCTGGTACTGTTTAAAACTGAATTTTAGAGAGCAGATCAGATGCAACTTGGTGACTTTGGGGTTTTTATTAGAGATACCTCGTTGCCAAACTGAATTTTAGAGAGTCCATCAGATGCAACTTGGTGACTTGTGGGTTTTTATTAGAGATACCTCGTTGCAAAACTGAATTTTAGAGAGTAGATCAGATGCAACTTGGTAACATTGGGGTTTTTATTAGAGATACCTTGTTGCAAACCTGAATTTTAGATACTAGATCTGATGCAACTTGGTAACTTCTGGGTTTTTATTAGAGATACCTTGTGCAAAACTGAATTTTAGAGAATAGATCAGATGCAACTTGGTGACTTTGGGGTTTTTATTTGAGATACCTCGTTGCAAAACTGAATTTTAGAGAGTCCATCAGATGCAACTTGGTGACTTTGGGGTTTTTATTTGAGATACCTTGTTGCTCCTCTGAGTTTTGCTAGCTAAAAGTCACATCTGCAGGCTTGGGATGAAATAGTGTTTCTAGAGTTAATAATTTTGGATATTTTGTATGCTTGTAGTAAAGTAAAGGCAAATCATCCAATGATTGGTTGGCTGTGTGCAGTAATTAGGAATTCTTGAGGCTGAGCGCTTTTCCAGAGGTGCTGCTTCCTTTTCTTTGTAGATCCAGGGGTAAATACGTGACTTCTCTAGTGTGAACTTCTTGAGTTTCCTTTTTAACCAAAAAAAAGATGAAATAAATATATTTTTCCCTGCCATGTGATGGTTCCATTGCTTGACAGTGCCATTCTTACTCTGAACATGCTGGACCTGCCTCAGATCTCAATTTCAGTTTCATTTAGAGGCTTGGTGGTTTGGCTGGACTTTTTTTTTTTTCTGTTTCCATTGCAGAAACCTTTTACTTGTCAGCCCTCTTGCTTGCACAGAGGAGCTGCAATTTGTCAGCTTTCCACGCTACATAAATTCTTGCAGCAGTGGTTTTGCAGTGGTGTAAATAGATTATACTTGACATGGCAGGAGTGAAAAATTGCTTGTTGATCAGGAGACAGGTAGAGGAATTGTCTGTTCCTTGGGAAAGGATTAATTAGGCTGAAGAGTCCATTTTTCACCAAAGAATCAAATTTACTAATTGTGTTAAACCAGTTCTATAACAAGAGGAAAATTCAGGGAGATTATTTTCTAAATAAAATCAGAGCACTGCAATTGTTTCCACATTAGAGCACAGCTATGGAAGCTGCAGGGTGAGTGAGGAGAAATAATTTTTCAGGATGGACTGGATGTTTAAGGAATAGCATGAATTATTTTTGTAGTTCAGCTGTGGGAAGGAAACTGTTAACAAAGCCAGTTAAAAAATAAATATATCTGCAGAGAAAATGGGGTAAAGCAGGGGATATAATAAACTTTTTCCATAAAGCTTGGAGGTGAAAAAAAGCTTTGGGAAGCTGGTCCATGTTTAATTGTTCTTCTGACAACAGCTATGGGGATGCTGGCTCAGCAGGATTTCATATTCTTCTCCAGCTCCAATGTTAAGACTCACTAATTTATACAGGAAAAAGCTAGCAGTGTTTAATGTCTCCTGGAAATGACCATGCATATCTCTGAAGGGGAAGGAAGTGTATGAAGAATGACTTGGAGAAAAAAAAATAAAAAGAAAAAAATAAAAAGGAAAAAAATAAAAATAAAAAAATAAAAAGAAAAAAAATAAAAAGAAAAAAATAAAAAGGTTGGAATTTAAAGAGGAAAAAGTTGGAAAACATTTGTGTTAAACCCTGAACCAGGAAACCCTCTGGGAGGAGGGGGGTTGGTGCTCTAATCTCATCTTTGAGACCTCTTGCACACATTCCTGCCCAGTGAAAAGGAGATAGTGCAAAATGTGGAACTCGGAATGGTGTGTGAGTCCTCTTTCTGTCACTTCCTTCTAATACAGCAGCACTTTTTTTTTTCAACAAAACCCACTAGTGTGAAGTCTACATCTGCATTTAAATTAGAACATCTTAAAGAAAAGAACAGGCTCCAAAGCTGCCCACAAGAAAGGTTTCCTTGCCAGGCTCCAGCATATGAACACTAACTAACTGCTTATTACCCAAGAAGAAATTCATTATCATGTAAATGTTGTTGGAGGGGAGGAATGTGAATTATTTCTTTCTAATTCGCTTTTAAATTGCAGTTTAGGTGATAGTTTTGGAACTTAAGTAACACTTAGCATAATTAGCTTAAGCTTGCATTCATTATAGTTTCCTTTCTGTCTAAAATTGGACCACCGTCTTGAAAATCAATTTGTGGACAAATGCAAGATTTCAGATGATTGCATAATAAGGAAGGAAGAATTTTTTTATTCTTCTTTCCTCTCAGAGCCTATAAAATTGTAGAGTTTTATGGGAGGCTGTGGATTTGCTGTTGTGGGTGGAATTACAAGCACATTGGTTCATTTGTAGTAATTATCTTTGGGAATGTGATGGATTTCTCCATGCTGGCAAAAATGCTGCTGCTACTTGGCAAGTGTGTCGTGTCTCTTGGGTGCTTGGCTTGGTTCAGGGCTGGGATGCCACATTTGGGATTTTTGGGGGTTGGATTTTAGCCCATCCCATCCCCTGCCATGGGTGGGGACATCTCCCACTGTCCCAGGTTGTTCCAGCACTCCCAGGGATGGAGCAGCTGTGCCAGGACCTGCCCACCCTTAGAATAAAGAACTTTTTAATATTTACTCTGAACCTGCTCCTTGTCATTCCCACTTTGTATCCAAGATGGTTTTGAGGTGGCTGAAGATGAATCATGAAATATGGAATCTTTGATTTGGAGATGGCTTTTGTGCTCTGTTTTTAACTATTCCAAATAACCCCTGAAATACAAATTTTCTTTGAGTGCTGAGAGCTCAAAATTGGGTTTAATGAGAAATGTCCTGAGCAGTATGTTTGTTGTGTAATCCCCTTGAATCTGGTAAAATAAATTAATCTGTTACCTAAGTGAGTTTTATCCTGTACCTTGTCAGTCCTCTCAATATGTGTTGAGCTCTTTAAAGACCATTAATAATATCAAATGTATTCCTCTCTTTAAAGCACTTTCTCTAAAATTTAAATTTTAAAAGTAGATTTTTAGCTTCTTAACAGTGAAAAAAAATGCAACACCAACATTTGTGCCTAAAACAAGTCCAGCTCCTTTAAAGGTCAGTTTGATCCTTGTGGTCAGCACAGTGGCCTGATGTCCTTTCTGTTTGATATCACCCACAGCCATTTGCACACTGATAAGAAATATAACGTTTTTGGGTGGTTTGTGGCCTGCAGTGTATTTTGTGTGAGTTTTCAAAGTGATGCCCAGGCTCTGCTCACAGAACTCAAGGTGTTAAAATATATTTATGTCACCTGAAAAGTGCCAGGGTTCAGCAGAGCATAAGGAAACTGCCCTGTAATACCTAAAGCACTGAAAAAGGAGCTGATGGTGAAAAATCCTACAGAACAAGGAATAAATTTAATGTTAATCTGTTCTTTTAGTTACTCTGAGGAAATCCTGTAGAGTCTGACTCTGTAAGGTGCCTTCTGTTGAGGCAGCAGTAGTTAAGTGGAATTTCATTCACTTCCTGTGTTGCAAGTTTTGTTAAAAGTAGTTCCGCTGTTTCTATTTTTAACCCCCATCTCTGCCTGGAGGAGAGGACACCCGAGCTGCCTCAGGGTTACAAAAACTTAGGATCACCTCGAGCATTTCCACTCATTGCTTCTGTGAACAGGAACACACAAAAAACTCCTGGCTGGGGTGGGAAACAGGTTTTTTTTTTTAAGCCAGGCACATCAAACTCTCTGCTAAAATCAAACTGCTCATGCCTGGTGCATCTCAAAGCCTGTGTGACATGAGAACCTCTCAGCTTTGTGGTTTCTGAAAGGTGCATTTTACTTGTTGGAGTCGTTAAAAAAGCTGTTTGGTTGGGGGTTTTTTTTTAATTAATTTTTTTTTTTTAGCTCTTCAAGTATAAAATTGTAAGGTGTAGTTACAGGAAAAAGAAAACCTGTGGGTTTGTGGTTTGTGTTTTCATGAGTAGTGGAGCTTGCACTTATCTCCAGTGGATGCTAACCCTGTCACCTGAACAGAATGTAAGAGTGTAAGAATAAGGGCAATAATTACAATTTTGAGGTTGGTTTCTTGTGCTCCAGCTCATCATTCCTCTGTGTTTGTAACATGAATGAGCTTTACAGACACGACAGCGTGTGCACATCAAATTCTGGCATGTGAGCACAATATTGTGACTAAATCAGCCTGTGGAGCTGATCCTTGCTACGTGTGAGGAACTAAATTATATTCTGTCAGCTGGGGAGCTCTGAAGGAGGTGAGAAATACTGGAAGAAAATGAAAAAAATCGTAGCTGGCAGTGGCAGAAATGGTTGTGCCACATTAACATTGCCTTGAGGGGAAAAGGCATTTAGTGAGGAAGCAAATTAATTTAATTAATTGTGTCAACGTGGCTGAGAGAGACATCCCTGATTAAACCATCCTCTGCCCTTAATGGCTTTCCAAGGCAGAGCCCATGCACTGGAAAAACACTTTTGTCCAGGAAACTGGGAAAGAAAAATCTGCTGAGGGTCTGGGGGGAGAGAACAGCACCAGAACCCCCAGCTGGGGCTGGAAATTTCTCCTCAGCCTCTTGAATTCCACAGAAATGTGTGGAGCAAACCCATCCTGAGGCAGGCTGGAAGGAGCAGAACCTCAGCAAAGGGGGCTCAGAGCAGAAGGAGGGGAGAACCTGTCCGTGGGCATGGGGTGACTGAGCAAACACTCTTGCTTCATGCTGGTTTTGGTTCCCCAAAGTTGTGTTTGACAGCAGGGACTGGAGCTGGGTTGGTACAGAAACAATTCTCAGCTCACTCTGTGTGCACAAGCACTGATCCCTCCATGCTGGAGCTGCAGGTGTTCCTCACAAGTAAAACACTTACTGTATACAGCAGAAAAAAAATACTTGGCTTTTTACGTTTTCACTTGTTGATTCATTATTTCTAACCATAATAAACGGAAAGCTTTGCACGTAGCTGTGAAAGCACTCGGGGATGTGAAATCTCACCTCAGCTGCTGCTGTGAGCACAGAACAGAACCAGGCTGGGGCTCTTTGAAGCTGGCACAGGTGTTGTGCTGCCTGCAGCTGCCTGCACACCCTGGGGACAGTCACTGATGTGCCCCGAGCTCCCTGGGTAACGTTTTAAGCAGTGGCAGGTGTTTAAATTCCCCAGGATTTAGGTGCTGCAGTCAGCTCTTCCCAAACTGGGCTTGGCATTTAGGTGTTTACCATGTAAGATTTAATTTTAATTTGTAAGATTTGATTCGTTAACTTGTCTCTGGTGGAGCCCTTGGTGATGTTTTTGTGGGAGTTACTGTGTTTAGGTAAAATTTTGAAAAATGGCCATCATGGGACATTGCTGGAGTTGCCTGCAGCTCCCTGGGTAACATTTTCATCCTGCTTGGGTGGCAGGTGTTTAAATTCCCCAGGATTTAGGTGCTGCAGTCAGCTCTTCCCAATCTGGGCTTGGCATTTAAGTCTTTAACTTGTAAGATTTAATATTAATTAATTCTTGTAAGATTTGATTTTAATTTGTAAGATTAAATTCAGTAACTTGTCTCTGGTGGAGCACTTGGTGACGTTTTTGTGTGTTTAGGTAAAATTGTGACTGTGTTTAGGTAAAATTTTGAAAAATGGCCATCATGGGACATTGCTGGAGGTTTGTGGCCAAAACTGTTTGGGAATCTCCAGTCTAAGACCCATAAATGTTCTTTAATTATATAATCTTTATATAATCTTTATATTTAATATAAAGATTATTATATAATCTTTATATTTATTATATATAATATATAATAAATTACATATAATTTATTATATATATAATATATATAATAAATTATTATATATAATATATATCTCCCTTTTTTCTGGGAGTTCATTCACATCTGTTTAGTTGAAGCAATGGCAAGAACAGTTCTGATGTTACTAAAAATAAACCACCATCATCAGTAAGCTTTGATACTCCAATTAAAATACTTTCTATAATTGCAAGTGTTTATTTGGTCTGCATAAATTTACAAAGATGTAAATTGTTAAAATAAAGAAATGTTTGTCTTTTTAGCATAGGATTGGTAACTGCTGTGTGTAAAAGCCACAAATACAAATTGTTCTGCAGTTTGCTGCTCTTTATGTTCACTTCCTGTGGTTTTTCCTGTTATTTACCTACAATATAGCTGAATATTTATTTAAAAATAGGATAACCTTGTGAATTTAAAATTCAGCTATCCAGAATGGTTTTGGAAACCGAGTCCTTAAATGTGTGTGTGTCAAACCATTTGTTTACCCATCCTTAAGCCTGAGGAAGTTCTTACTTCTCTCATGAGCTGATGTGCTCAGCTGAGTGCAAACACTTCCTGCAGCTCAGCTGAGGCAGAAGAGATAAACAACTGGACACAGGAATATTCCCTGGCTTCTTGCAGTGTTTTATTTAAACCATGCACTTGTTCAGGGTCAGAGATGCATCCAAGTGCTTGTCTGTCATACCCAAATTTCCCCACGTTGTGCTGGGCAGCAATAGGAGAGTACAAATTCATTACAAATTCATTGAAGTCTCTATTTTTATAAATTCAGTTTAAAAAAAGCTCATGATTTTTTGTTGTGGGTGAATTAATGATTGATACCAGCCTGGTGTTTGCTTTTTGTCTTGCATTAACACAAACTGTCCTCATTATTTTTGCCATTTTATGGGAGTGAGGCTTTCAGAATTCCACAGCTTCCACCTCTGATTTGCAATTTTTTTGGTGTTTATCAAAGGCATTGGAGGGCCACGGTGGGAATCTCCATGAGGGAGGGAACTGAGGTGTGAATTTACAGTTCAATCATCTTCCCTGCACCACGAGCTCAAAATCTGAGCCTTCCCCTTGTAAATGCAAAGAGAAACACACAGCTTAGAATTACTTAATTCAAATTAATTCAAACCCAATCTGTAGAACTGCTTGAAAATACCCAGTTTAAAATAGAATGTCCATAAAAAAATAAAATAATAAAATAAAATAAAATAAAAGTCAAAATAAAATAAAAAGTTTGAGTGTGTACCACATCCAGAGGCAGCTGGGGATTGGGACAGCTCATGGAAGAGCAGCTGGGGGTTTTTCCTCGTGTTAATCCCAAGCACCTGCTGTTGTTGGACATTTATGAAATGACAAATAACAGAATTCCTTGTATGGCTGGTGCCTTCATAAAGACATTGAGTGGCTTTCATTGCTGCACACAAATTAAAATATAGCTGAATAAAGAATTATTTTAAAATAATTCTTTATTATTAAATAATAATAATAAAATTAATAATAATTTTAATAATAATAATAAAGAAAAAGTGAGAAAGAACTGCTGTCAGAGAAAATTTTGAGATTTGGGTCCTTCTAATCTACCCAGACTGTCAGGGCATGCAGAAAGGGCTCATGAGTAAATACAAGAATATATTTCAAGCACTATGGTCACTTCCAATGGAGTCTAGACCCTGTGAAAATATGGAAAACGTCCCAAATGTCCTGGGAATTTTTGTGGAAAGGCTGGAGGTCAGTTCTGTGATCAGGCACATTAACAGGAGGAGTCTTTCAAGACAAATAACAGAATTCCTTGTATAGCTGGTGCCTTCATAAAGACATTGAGTGGCTTTGATTGCTGCACACAAATTAAAATGTAGCTGAATAAAGAATTATTTTTTTAATAATTCTTTATTATTAAATAATAATAAAAATTTAAATAATAATAATTTAAAAATAATAATCAATAAAAAGTAAGAGAGAACTGCTGTCAGAGAAAATTTTGAGTTTTGGGCCCTTCTAATCTACCCAGACTGTCAGGGTGTGAAGAAAGGGCTCATGAGAGCTGAGTAAATACTAGAATATATTTCAAGCACTTCCAATGGAGTCTAGACCTTGTGAAAATATGGGAAATGTTCCAAATGTCCAGGGAATTTTTGTGGAAAGGCTGGAGGTCAGTTCTGTGATCAGGCACATTAACAGGAGGAGTCTTTCAAGCAGGAATAGCACGTTTGGAGCAAGTGGTATCTGAAAAACATCCAAGGTGAAGTGAAAAGGAACCAATCCAACCAGAATACAGAAACTGGTGAAGGACTGAGGGAGTGGAGTTTGCTGCCAAACACAAGTGTCTTCTGCAACAGCAGCAAACTCAGGGAGAGGGGTGAGAAAACAAGAAAATCCGAAGTGACTGGGGATGTTCCCTCCCTCTGTGGTTCAATATTAAATAATCAGTGCCATAAGTGAGTCTGTGCCATTTCTGTAACTCCTGTAAAATACTGCAGCCCTAAAAACAACTTGTGAGCTGTGCCCAGCACACCAGAGCTGGTCAGAAAACTGCACCAACCACCCAGGCTGGGCACAGCTCACAAGTTGTTTTTAGGGCTGCACTATTTAACAGGAATTACAAAAATCTTTGCATGATAAGGATGTGCAGATGAGATTGCAAAGACAGATTTTCAGGGTTTATTTTTAGAATTTTCTGCCTACATTGATGCTTTTGTGCCATTCAACATGATGCCAATTCCTTCTTTTACCTTCAAGCACGTGACATGGGGGGTGAAATAAAACCCCTCTGGCCTAGAAATAATCCCTGACTCTTTTCAGGAAGTTTTTCCTAGCAATGGAGTGGAGGAAGAGAAGAGAGGCATCCTTTATTTGGATAAAGGAGTGAGAGAAAGAGCTGCCTCTGGTGGATAGAATAGCAGAAAATATCTATTCTCCAGCTAAAAAAA
This sequence comes from Acrocephalus scirpaceus scirpaceus, assembly GCA_910950805.1. Lineage (NCBI taxonomy): Eukaryota > Metazoa > Chordata > Aves > Passeriformes > Sylviidae > Acrocephalus > Acrocephalus scirpaceus. The sequence goes on from OU383793.1 coordinate 2,011,069, forward strand.
GGGCAGATCCTGTGGGACAGAGCACTCCTGATGTCTCAGTGTCATCAGGCAGAGAAGGGACTTGAGGTTCCAGCTGTAATTCAAACTGGATAATTAAACAGAATATATTTGAGAGCCCTGACCGTGGAGCTTTTGTGTGTGAGTTGTTACCATTTCAGGAAAAACCTGCAGGTGTTTTTGCATTCCCTTGGGCCTGTTATGATCAGTTAGACATTCCCTGAGCAGATCTATTGTGTTGGGAGCCTCTGGAGACCTGGAAACACATTCAGCTTCCATTGTCTGGGGCAGGAGTAGTTTTATGTGCTCTTAAAAAGGAATTTTCAGACCCAAAGCTGATGAGGTTTTCTCTTCAATGCTCAGTGGGTGAGGTCTGAGTGTTGGTTTTGCATATTTTCTGTGAATGTGTTGTTCCATTTTTGCCTGCCCGCCTTAAAGAGATCATACAGAGTTTGCCATTGTGGAAAATGTCTTGACAAACACAGATCTTGCTGGTATTTCCCATGTTTTGGATGTTCTGAATGCTGGGGAAACACTTGAGAGCCCCAAATAAATTGAGTTTTGCATGCTGGGGTCATTCTTGAATTGCAATAACTGGAATTGCAATAAGGAAATGCTAAATTCTTCTTTTTTTTCTTTCTAAAAGAAACAATTTTTTGTGGTCCTTTGCAGGAGGAACCTGACCAAATTGTCCCTGATATTCAGCCACATGCTGGCAGAACTCAAAGGGATTTTCCCCAGTGGCCTCTTCCAGGGGGACACGTTCCGGATCACCAAGGCAGATGCTGCAGAATTTTGGAGGAAAGCTTTTGGTGAAAAGTAAGTTTGTAACTGTGCTTACAAATAAAGGTGTGGGAGCAAATTGCACACAGTGTTTATTAAGAATTCTGTTTGGCCATTCAGAAAGGGCTTTGTCAGGTTAAAATAAATTATAGGAGAGATCTGCTGGTCATTTGGTTCATCTCTGGGGTGAAGGATGAGGAATTATTCCTACATTAAAGGTAAGGAATTATTCCTACATTAAATTTCCCAGGTTTTGTCCTCTCTGGTTTTAAATGTGTCAAGTGATGAATCTTTCCCCACTTTCCCCAGGAGATTCTTGTATTGTCACAGAGTTTCCTTTGATTATTCAGCTTAAATTTTCCTCTCCTTGATTTAATTCTTTAACTTGTAAGTAAGCTCTACAATCTATGCAAAATAATCCTTTCTTCTTCCAAAGGTTACCTTGCCCCCAACACGGGTTGTTCTTTAGCTAAGCCATAATATTATATTCTTTTCATCTTCCCTCCAATTAGTCTTTCCAATCATTTACTCACCTCTCTTCTTCTCTGAATTTCTGTTTGCAAAATGGCTTTGCTAAGAGTGAAGGGGAAAGGGAAACGCAACAGTCTTTGTGTGCAGACTGCTGAAATGTCAGCTTTAATTTCTGTGTCTAATGAAACACTGGCTAAATGAACCATGGAGGTGTTCACAGCAATGTTTGGGGATTAAAGTTAATGGATTGGGTACTGCTGTCAAACTGAGCTGAGGTACTTCACCTAAAGAGTTTAATTAGTAGCTGTCAGAACAAAAAGCTGTAATGTATTTACTCATGAATAGCACAGTTGTCTGAAGTGAGGCATTTTCTCTCTGTGTTTCTATGCCACTTGATATATTTAAAAAAGGAAAATATTCCTTTAAACAGGAGCCTGTGTTTTGGTTTCTGATTATCTTCCTTCTCCAGTTATTCCTTCTTTAGAGAGTTGTTTGCAGCTTTTTTTTTTTTAACCATCTAGGGTTCTTCTCTACCAGCTGCAACATTGTGAAATTATTAAATGATGCTGTGGTAGGACTGCAGAAGGAGGGAAAAGAGAAACCAGAAGGGGACTTCTAATTCCAAAATTTTGCATGTGCAGAGAAAATTTTCTTAAGTTCATTTGGCTGCTGGTTTCCTGCAGCACCAAGAAATCTGTGTTCATGTGACGTGAATAAGTCTCCTGTGGCTGTTTTTGATTTTTTGCTCTGTTCTGTTATCACAACGTGGCCACTCACAAAGATGATGTGTAGGTGTGGACGTGGTGGTGCTCAGCCATTTCCCATCCCCTCCTTTTCCCCAGGACCATTGTTCCTTGGAAAAGCTTCCGCCAGGCCCTGCACGAGGTGCATCCCATCAGCTCAGGGCTGGAGGCCATGGCCCTGAAATCCACCATCGACCTGACCTGCAATGACTACATTTCAGTCTTTGAGTTTGACATCTTCACACGGCTCTTCCAGGTGAGAATTGAGGAATGGCAATCACTTGAAGTGTCTCAGTGCTTCAGGTTATACTCTTTTTTTTATCCAATATTTTTCTCACATTATTTATGCTGTATGGGATTTGTTTGTCTTGCCCTCCATCCATTGAGGAGTAATACTTAAGACCCCATATTGCAGTAAAAGCAGGTGATATTTCTGGCTGTAGAATAAAAAAAAATCCTTAAATACACACTGCAACTCCCAGGCACATTCAGCATCCTGCCATGAATCAGGTTTTCTCTTTCAAAGGTCACTTTGAGACTGGAGCTCTGACACAGCTTCTACAAGCCAGGAAATGTGAAGCTTAGTTTATCACTCTGTCTTCCCTCATCCCTTTCTTTATTATCAGATTTATTTTCCATGGAGAGGGGGGAGTTGTTCAGGATGGAGCTCAAGCATGGAAATTTGGGCTTCCTATCTTTTGAACTGACCCAGCCAGGATGTTGTGAACGTGTCTGTGTGTGTGAGAAATCTCTGTATCACTGAAGGGATATTAATAGTAGGTAAAATCCTTCCCTGCAGTCTCTGAGAGTGCCAAATTCAAAAACACAGCTTCTGATGGTACAATTGGGTATTTACAAGAACAATCACTTACTTCTTTGGCTCTGACTTGCCTTTTCCCATGTGATGGGGTGGGTTGTAATTAAGATATGTCTAGATGAAAAATTCCCATGTTTGGTGTTGCAATGGAGCTGATCTCATTCAGCACTTTCTGAAAGTACAAGTCAAGAGCTGCTGCAAATTCCAGGGGATGCAGAGTTCTTAGGGAATGCTGATACCTTCTTAAAAAACTTGGAAAAATCATGTGAGATTTACTCACCCAAGCCCTTGTCAGGGTTGAGGGATTTCAAATGGTTATTTATGACTTTTGGGGCATTGTTTTAAGCCATATTAGAGATGTGTGTGCTGGTTTTTTAATTCAGACCTGAGACCAGCCACAGTCCTTGCCACACCCCGGTGAGGTTGGGTTGGTGAGGAGCAGTCACAAGTTACAGACACTGAAACTGAGACACACAGGGGAGGTCACTGTCCCCAGGCCATCAGGAAGTCGGTGTTGGAGAGCACAGCAGTCGTGGTTCCTGGGCTTGTGCATAATCAGGAATCTCATTAAACTCCTGCCTTTATCCCTGTCTGGGGAATGAGTCATTTTCTCTGCAGAAGCAGCACAATTGATGGCTATTCTTAAGCTGTGGCCTCGCTGACTTCTTTTGTCTTTATTAAAGGAGTTTTGATTAAGGTCTGGCTTAGGTGATGATTTTACCCCCAACAAGCAAGAAACTCAAATGCCAAGTGCTGCATGGGAGTGAACGTTTTGCTTTCTCTACTGGATTTGTGGTGGAACAGAAACATGTTTCTCTAGGTGAAGAACCCTTTGATTGAGGAGCATTGACCCTTTCCACAAGTGTGTGGTTAATTTGTTTCTTTGGTGCTTCCCCAGCCCTGGTCGTCTTTGCTGAGGAACTGGAACAGCCTGGCCGTGACTCACCCTGGCTATATGGCATTCCTCACCTATGACGAGGTGAAAGCCCGGCTGCAGAAATTCATTCACAAACCTGGCAGGTGAGAGGGAGCTCAGCCAGCAGGGCCCTGCTGGGAAGGTCTGGCTGCCACCACTGATTGCAGCAGGGCTGACAGATTATCTGTGTTCCTTTCTGCACCTTGTGGGGTTACTTCTGGGCTGATTTTAAACATGGAAACCTCCTGTAGTCTGTTTGTTTGTTGGCTTTTTGAAAGTTGATTTGAAACAAATGATTTTAAGGATGTTAACTTCTCTTGCTCTGGATTCTGGGTTTAATTTCACCTGGAAAAAGAAATTTTCTTCTCTCATTTTGTCTCATATTGCAAAGTTCCCCTTTGAACTGCCTGGGGGTCAATTGAGAAAAGCTGCTACAAATCATGAAGTTATTCCTGCTAATTTTATTTGCTGTCTTGATATGGCCAGACAAAGGCTGCCTACTTGTCCTTTAATCTTTTCTGCCTGTTCCAAGCTGAAGTTTCTTTTCCTGTGTGTGTTTTTAGTTACATTTTCCGACTGAGCTGTACCCGCCTGGGTCAGTGGGCCATTGGCTACGTCACTGCAGATGGGAACATCCTCCAGACAATCCCCCACAATAAACCCCTTTTCCAAGCACTGATTGATGGCTTCAGGGAAGGCTTGTAAGTAACTTTATAAAAATCAGGACAGCAAAGCAGTTAAATTGTGAATAGTCCCATTGCTGTCAGTGGAATAACTCATTGCTGAACTATTTTGGCACTCAGGAATTACTGACAGCTGTCTGTGCACTGCAGAGCTGTGCAGCAACAGATGATAAATGTGCACCAGTGTTTCCCTTCTCATAAATCCCCTTTTTTTTTTGGTCAAACCCTTAATATGAACCAATACTTTTAAGAATAACGTGTTTAATTTTGGTCCAATTTTAAGATTCTTCCAAAACTTTAGAATTCACCTTCTCACCTTCATTCTTTCTTCCCTTCCCATCTCCAAAAAAACCTTATATATGTGTGTGTGTACAGACACATGTAGAGATTTTTTTTTTCCCAAAATTCTTCCAGTTATTTATTTCCTGACGGCCGGAATCAGAATCCTGACTTGACTGGCTTGTGTGAACCCACACCTCAGGACCACATTAAAGTTACACAGGTGAGTAAAATATCCCATTCCATCCAACTCTCTGCCTTTCTCCCTGATTTCTACCCTCCTTAGCTATTCATCCAGTTCTGTCATACTTGGTATTCCCACACTTGTTTTTAGGGCTGCAATATTTAACAGGAATTACAGAAAACTTTGCATGGTAAGGATGGGCAGATGAAATGGCAAAGAAAGATTTTAAGGGTTTATTTTTAGAATGTTCTGCCAGCATTGATGCTTTTATGCCATTCAACATATCTTGAACCCTGCTGTTCTTGGAGTGCTTAAATGAAAATTATTGGATAATTTGAATTCCACTTTTTTCAGAGCTTTGATAAATGCATCTAGCACATAAAATGATAGTGAAATCTTTGCATGTTTCTGTTCTCCCTGTGATTTATGCTGCCTTTCCCTCAGGAACAATATGAGCTGTACTGTGAGATGGGCTCCACGTTCCAGCTGTGTAAAATCTGTGCTGAGAACGACAAGGACGTGAAGATTGAACCTTGTGGGCACCTGATGTGCACCTCCTGCCTCACAGCCTGGCAGGTGAGTGAGCCTTGGCCTCTTCTTTATCTCCCTGAGGGCAGCTGCTTGATCTTTGACAGGTGTATTCTCTCCTCAGAACTGTTCAGGTGTGGAGAGAAGGTAGCAGAAACCTTTTCTCATAATGTCACTGCATCAGAAGCTGTTTAGATGCCTGATCTCTTAATATGGAATAAAGAAAAAACTGTGAAAACTTCCTAAGGTGCTGTTTTTCTACTTCAAGGAGAAAACATTCCATTTTCCTAGCCCAGTTTGCCTTTGTCATCCTCCCAGTTGAAAGCTCCCTGCCAAAAAGCAGGTTAAAAGCTGATTGTTTGTGAAGCAGGTGATAATTCGTGCCCAAAGGCTGCCGTGACAGATCTCTCCTGTCCCCTGCAGGAATCAGAAGGCCAAGGCTGTCCTTTCTGTCGCTGTGAGATCAAAGGCACGGAGCCAATCGTGGTGGATCCCTTTGATCCCAGAGGAGGAGGAGGATTGTCCAGGCAAGGGGCAGAAGGAACCCCCTCTCCCAATTACGACGATGATGATGATGATAAAGCTGATGATTCCCTCTTCATGATGAAAGAACTCGCTGGTACCAAAGTAAGGTCACTGGAATGGGTGAATGATAATAAATGTGGCAGTGCCTTTTCTCCAGCAGTTTTCTCTCAGTGGTTTGTGCCTGTGAGGGTTTTCAGGCTGTGTTTCCCTATGGAAAACAGGGATTTAAGTGCAGTTTTGTGAGCTCACTTCACACTGTCGGTTTGGGATCACACTTTGAAGCCTTTTGATCTTTTGTTTGTTGTGTTGGAGGAATCCCCAGAGGGGTGAAAAAACTGGCCTGACCTGTTGGAATGGAAGCTCTGGGTTTGGAACACTCCTCTGTGTGTGTTAGATTTTGATTTCTTAGCCAGAATTCACCCAGATCAGCAGAAATTCATCCATTTTTCCTCAGTGATGGATACATCCAGGCAGGTACAGCCTTCCCAAGGTCCTGATGAATAACAGAGTAGAGGGCAGGCTGTTCTGCTGAGGAACTCAATTTGGCTGTCATCTTTTTATATGGTGGCTGATAAATCTGTCCAATAAAGGTGTGATAACTCTGCCTTTAGTGTACAGGCATTCTCTGTGGATGGCTTTTTTACTTCATTTTCATTTCTCATTTCAAAATCTGATTGCTGCTCTTGCAATTTTTTTTTACTGCATAGGGAAATGGGTTTGAATTTGGCTAATATTTAATAGCTGAATCAACTAAAATAAGCTGCATTTCCTGGTCAGAAAGAATCTTCACCTCTGGTTTACCTGGAGTCTTATTTCCCTTTATCTTCCATCCTGTGAAATAATGTAATAATCAGTAAAAACTATTCCTGGAGGGCTTTTTATACATTTTTTTGGGGCAGCAAAGTAATTTGTAAAAACTCTTCCTGGAGGGCTTTTTATACATTTTTTTGGGGCAGCAAAGCAATTTTCTTGATGTGACAGTGTCGGTATCTTGTGTCAGTGTTGGTATTTTGTTGACTTCAGTGAGCTCAAACATATGTGAAGCTTTTCAAAATGAAACAGCACTAGCTTTGATTGTGAAAGAGAGAAAATAAAGAGAATAACAGGTACTGTGCTGCTTTAAGTGGAAAACCAGCTTTCCAACACAAAAATGGAGGGTTTGGTGCACACCAGCACTGTAAGTGAAAGCAGTTTGCACAGGGACAGGAGGCTTTGCAGCAGATCGTGCCCTCTGGTGTTGAAAAGCAGCTTGTCCCTGCTCAGAGCCCGCTGAGGCAGGTTTGTTACTCCACCAGAACAGCTTGGTTTGTGTTTCTAGGTGTGCATTTCATGGTGGCTCACAGCTAAGCTTGGATTGCTCCAAGCGCTGCAGTGCTGGGCGCTGGCTTCATTCCTGGAGCACAGTCGTTACTCACGGAGCAATTTGTCACCAGTAGAGCTGCAGAGCATTCCAGAGGACAGGAATGCTGTGGGCTGAGCCATGTGCTGATGTTGTCCTGTCCCCCTGGCAGGTGGAACGCCCTCCCTCACCGTTCTCGGTGGCTCCTCAGGCCGCCCTCCCTCCCGTGCCGCCCCGCCTGGACCTGCTGCAGCAGCGAGTGGCCAACCCGCCCGGAGCCTCCAGCCCCGGCACCACCTCCAAGGTCAGGCACAGCCCTTTCCCCTCCAGCTGCCGTTTGGGTGCGGCAGAACAATCTGGTGACCCAAACATATTCCCTCTGACATCCCCAAGTACTTTCTTCCTTTTCTGTCTGGCGTCCTGAACTACTAAATTATTATTACTACCATCACATTCTCCACTTTTCAGCCTCAATCCCTGCACCCTTTGGATTTTCCTCCTATTTTGTTCTAGCTAACACAGAAGGTATCATATTTCCCTCCCAGCTTTTCTGCACTCGTTTTTACATCAAGTATTTTTTTTACATCAAGTATTTTTTTTTACATCAATTGTTTTTTTAGGTAGAAAACAAAGGAAGGAATTCAATGTGTGTGGCTGGGAGAAATGAACTGGCTTTCTGATGGATCAGCAGAAGGCAGTAGGATGATCTTGCTAGCATTAAGTTAATGGTTCTTGAGATGAAGCAGCAGTTCTTCATCTGGTTCGGATGGAATAATGAAATTAGGAGAGTTCAGGCAGAAGAAAATACCTATTTCTGTGACTACTCATCACTGACTGATGAGCGTTAACTTGTACAAATAACCTGCAATTGAATCATTTTTTTAAAAAATGGGGAGGCTCTGTTTGGAATCCAAGCTAAGGCTGCTTTAAGCTCATGTTTTCCCTCAAAAAGAGGAATCTGGGGTGTTCAGAGCCTGCCTGGAGTGCACAGAGCTCCTGTGTTATCTCCTCAAGCCTGTGCAAGGAGGTGCGGAGACATCTCCGAATTCTCAGAGATAATCCCTTACCCTTAAAACCACCCCAAAACTCTCCCTGCTGTCTCCACCTCCCTCCTGTTTATCTTTTCTGGCTGTGTTAAGCACTGTTTTTCATTCCTCCTCCCCGCAGGCCGCACCTGGTGCTCTGCACAAGGACAAACCTCTGCCCATCCCACCCACGCTCCGGGACCTGCCCCCGCCGCCGCCTCCGGACCGCCCGCACGCCCTGGGCACCGAGGGCCGCCCGCAGCGCCGGCCCCTGCCCTGCACCCCGGGGGACTGTCCCAGCAGGGACAAGCCACCCCCGCTGCCCTCCAACCGCCAGGGAGATCTGTGGCCAGGCAGACCCATCCCCAAAGCGCCCGCGGTGGCTGTGAGCGGCGCGGAGCCCTGGGCTGGGAGGGAATTGTCCAACCGGCACTCGCTGCCCTTCTCGCTGCCCTCCCAGGTGGAATCCAGGGCTGAGAGCCTCCGGCTGGGCAGCACGCACAGCCTGGACAACCCGGGGGTGAGTAGGTCTGGTGGTGCTGGAGGGAATCTGGGAGATAAAGCAGCCTCTTCTCACCCAGAGGAGTGGGATTTTGTCGTGGGAGAGATGGAAAGAAACCGGTGAATTCCAGGCAACAGAAATGCTTTCATTCCTCTTGGGAACAAGGTTGAAATCCCAGTTTCAGCAGTCATGAGCCACAATTGCCTGATGATTGTTCACCTCTCATTGTTCACCTCTCAGTGTTCACCTTTCAGTGTTCACCTCTCATTGTTCACCTCTCAGTGTTCACCTCTCATTGTTCACCTTTCAGTGTTCACCTTTCAGCGCTGAAAAGCTGAGAATGTTTTCTGTTGTTACCTGAAAAAGTCTCCTTTACTCTGCTGGCTTTTCAGCCCTGAGAAACCTGCACACATCAGCTGTGAGGAGTTTGGGTAAAATCTGAGTTCCAGTTGGGTCTTTTCACCTGCAGGATGCTGTTACCAGTAAACTGAGTACTACCAACATTTTGATCTCTAAAAGAAATTGCAGGCAGTTTTGCTTTCCTTGATCCCATTTCCTTCATTTTTCTTTCTGATGATTCTACCTTTCTCAAATTGAAAGCAAGCACATTTTTGGCCAGATTTTCTAAGAAAATGGCACGTGCATGGTTGTCATCCTGTCCCCAATGTGTGCTTGTCTGCATCCATTTCCTCTTGGCTCCCATTTTGGCCTGTTTCAGCTGAATTTGCCAAGGCCATTTGGAATCTCAAAACATGTGAAGTTCTTCCTGCAGGAAAACCCCTGCAATGTCCTCACTGAGGGAAGGCTGTCAGAGAATTCCTAGATTTCTGAGGTGTGAGCAAATGCTGTGGAATAAATGAGGATGCTTCATTCCCACAGAGGCTTTGCAGCTACACTGGGACATTCTAATCAGTGTTATTTCTGATTCCTGGTTTGGAATTTTGTCTTCCAGAGCTCCACCAGTGGTCCAGCAGCGACCACAGAGTGTGAACACCCCAAAATCAAACCCTCCTCGTCTGCCAATGCCATCTACTCCTTAGCTGCCAGGTCTGTTGGGATTTTTTATACCTTACAGAGTGGGAATTGCAGGGTGCTGGTGCCAGAACTGGCACAACTCTTCCAGTCTTAGTTTTAAGCTCTGGCAGATTCAAAACACAATTTAGAGAATCCCAAAGAGTTGTGGGGAGTGCTGGGAGTTCCCCTGGGCTGTGGCAGTAGGAATCAGGCTCCAGTTGCCACCAGCTCTTGAATAAATTGACTTTTGAGTGGGGCTTTGTGTGATGTAAATGTGCATGATGTTGTCACCTCCTTTTGCATCCTGACCTTGTGAGCCACATCCTGAAAACCAAATTATTTCTTCAGCCAGACTTGCTGTGAGGTGACTGTGGATTCTAAAGGGCACCTTGGTATTAATTAGATTTTCTGTAAATGTTTTATCTCTTGTTTCTCCTGCCTCCAGACCGCTGCCTGTACCAAAACTGCCTCCTGGGGAGCAGTCTGAGAGCGATGAGGACACTGAATACATGTCACCATCCTCTCTGCCTGTGGTGCCTCCAGGTCCTGCTGTGCAAAAACCAGAGCTCAAAATGCCTTTGGAAATGACTCAGAGTTTACGGTGAGATTCTGGCTGGTTTTGCACTTCCTCCTCCCAGCTCTGGGGCAGCACATTTGGGACAGCAGGGTGGGAATTTTGCTTGCTCAGATTTCTGAATTCCCCCAGTGATATTCACCAGATATTTATTTGACTAAAATAGCAATAAAGGAAATGTGACCACAGCTCTTGTGCAGAGTCCTTGTACAGTATTAAAGGACTCAGATATCCCCTTCCTTCCCACTCTGTCTGCCAAGGACCTTTTGAGAGCAGAAACAAATCTTGAAATCCAAAACTCTTATTAAAATGTAATTTTTAGTGGTATCATTTTAACTCTTTTAAGCTGAAGTGCTTTACTGCAATAAACAATCACAGAGCATTTTCTAGAACAAATATTTCACAGAGCAGTGGTGATTTCACCAATTTTGGTGGTATCATTTTAACTCTTTAACTCTATGATAAACAATCACAGAGCATTTTCTAGAACAAATATTTCACAGAGCAGTGGTGATTTCACCTTGAAACAAGAAGCTGTGCACAAACTGTCACAGATTCAGGGTGGCCACTGTCACCTGTGTGAAGGGGAATGTGTTCTCTCCCTCAGAGTTTTGGACTGTGACCAGCAGCCCGAGGGCTCCATGTATGAAGCAATGTACAACATTCACTCCCAAGCAGCATCCTCTGCTTTCGAGGCTGTCAACACTTCTGGTGAGTGGGTGTGCTAAAAACCAGCTGAGGAGAACTGGGGTACAATGAATTGCTCCCAATGGAACAGCATTTTAGGCTGATATAAAGGAATTACATTTGGTTTTGTTGTTCAAATAGCTGGGATGTATGTGGAAATACAAATCTATGCATGCACACTGCATCTGTAAAGCATTTTTAACCTAATTTTCTCATCTGGAAAGAGCTGCTGTTCAGTGTGAGGTTTTAGCAGCAAAACTTTAGTTGTGTGAGTCCTGTCAGTGCTTGGAAAATGGGGGAGAGCAGAGTCTGAGAAACTGGAAACAGCTTGAGAAACAGCTCAGTCCCAGAGCTCAGAGCATTCCTCCTGTTCCAGATGAAGGGACCCTGGCAGCAGGCACAGCCAGCAATGGCCCTGAGGAGTCAGAGAATGAAGAGGATGGTTACGATGTCCCCAAGCTGCCGCTCCCCGTTGCCATTGCTCGTCGCACACTGTCTGATATCTCCAATGCCACTCCTGCCTTCAGCCGAATGTCCTTGGAAAACGACCCTGTCACAGGTCAGAGAGCCCCTGTGTCCCTTCTGCCTCTGCGTCTTTGAAACTTGGGGCACTCACTGAAGATTTTGGATGTAAGGTCTAAAATCAGGTTTTTGAGGCAGAATTGCGCTGGTTCTTAAATATTTTGTTTGATTTATTTTAGCTTTTGTTTCATTTACAGCTTGGAATGTGCTGTCTTGGTCGTTTAACCCCCAAGCTTGCAAATCACACTGAAATCACAGTTAGGAAAAGCTTTTTTCAGCTTCAAGTATATTCCTTAAACCACTATTTCCTACAGGGCATAGAATATTTTTGTACCAGGGTGTAGCAGGGCGTGTGACAGGATTTCCCATCCCTGGAAGTGCCCAAGGCCAGGTTGGATTTGGGGTTGGAGCACCCTGAGATGGTGGAAAATGTCCCTGCCCGTGGCAGGGGTGGAAGAAGCTGAGCTTGGAGGTCCCTTCCAACCCAAGACTGTGGAAGTGGAAGCTGCAGGGCTGGCCTGGCAGGGTTTGTGGCTCTGCCAGTGCCTGCAGATGGCACAAGTGCTCTGCACGATGCTCTCAGCTCCTCTGAGCTGTGGCTCAGCAAGGTCAGCTTTTTGTCCCTGGGGAATAGAGGACATCGTGTCCTTCTGGCTGCAAGGCACATTCTCTGAGGGAAAAACTAAAGCCTCGTGTCTCCAAGAGCCTTTCTGAATAATGATTGACTTATTCCCTGCTCAGCAGCTCTTAAGGGAGCTCCAAAACTCTTCCTGTTGGGGGTTTTCAGTCTGAATGTGCTGGTGATCTGCCAAGGAGGAGGAATGAGTTTCTTGTTCCTTCTGGAGGCAGAACCTCCTGTACCCAGAACCCCTTCCCCCAGTGAGTCTTCTCTTTTCCTACTTCACCATTCCACTTCTCTGACCTTCTTTAGCACAGAGAAGAATTTCCTAGTGCAGAAAAGTTCATTATTTTTGCCCCACCTCTCTGTTTGACTTTTTAAATCTGTCCCTGAGTCTGTAGAATTTGGCTGAAAGGGACGAAAAAGGAACAGAGTGAGGCCCACCCCCCCTCCCAGATGAAGTACTGAGTTTAATCATTGACACTTTGTTTCTACAGCCCTGAAATAACACTGCTGTTGTCCTGCTTTAGGGGTAGGAAAATGGAAAATGTGGAAAATGCTGATTGTTGTTACTGCTGTGGGAAGCAAGGCGCTGGTGCAGGCAAGCCTGACTGCTGTGGGATTCATCTTGGCAGATTTATGCTCTCAGGAGCTGAAGCCTGCAGTTTTAATTAATGATTTACCAAAATAACTGTCTTAGTAGCTGTCCTTTCAGACTGACCCGTGGTGTCTGAAACTTGATCCAGCTCACGCTGAAACAGCTATTCCAGAAGGCAGTTTGGGGCAGAGGAGTGGGCAAACCTTTTTCTCACATGCACAAAAAGCTTTTTATGTGTGAGCAACTTGAATTCTGAAGATGAGGGAGCTGGGCTGAGCTGTGGTCGGTGAGGAAGCTTCAGGGAATCTGATTCCTGAAGAGCTTTCTCTGTTTTAGGGCTTTTGGTGCAAGTTTTTCAGAAAGGCCCCACAATGCTGCTTCTCTGAGCAGGCTGCAGTGCCCACCCTTAAAAAGGAATTGTGTGGACATGATTTGTCTGTTGTACTCCAGTTCTGCTGCCAGAAAACTCTGTGGAGTGCCCTGAGGACTTTTTCCAGGAGACAAATAAATCTTTCTTTAAGGTGATGTCAGATATCCACGCAGAAAAGTTTCCTGAGATTGGCAAGAGATGCTTTCTGCTATGACACAGGAGGTTAAAACTCAGAAATGATCAGATGCAGGATGAGCACATTAAACAATGTGTTTTTTCCTTGGAGAGTTTGGTGACTTGTTTGGTTTATTGGCTGTTATTTCCTCTTCCCAGCAGTGCATGATGTGGCTGCAGGGCAGTGTCACATCAGAATGACTCAGGGAAAAGCAGAACAGGCTGAGCTTTATTGATCTGCCATTAGGCAGAGAAAGCTTCAGAAGAGGAAGAGGAGAACATAATTCAGTTGCTGACCCTTCAGAGAGCATAATTCAGTTGCTGAAGCAATTGTGGTGGCTGAGTTGGGACTGAGTCTGTGCACACAGAGATGAGGGAGCAGCCTCTGGACAGTTAAACTGGGGGGTTCTGTCTGACTGGGAGGAAATGGGATGTCTGGAGAATTGAATATTCACTGTATCATTTTTTCTGATTCCAAGGCTGATACCTGAGCTCTGCTAACACACACAGATCCTATGTCATTTTTTATATGGTTTTATCTTAATAAATGAGCCTGATGAGCCCTGCTAATTAAGAAAAACCTCCACAGCTGTTTTTCTACAGAAGAGGGGAAGCTGAGCAGGTTGGCAAGGAGGATAAAAGGGTTGGAGAAAGTGGCAAAGCTCAGTGACAGCTTTTTGAAGTGCCATTTATCCCCCTTGATGTCATCTCAGCTTTGTTCCAAGCAAAATTTCCACATCTTTTCCTTGAAGTGATGCACTTGTTTCTCCTTGCAGGTTTTTCGGACAGCTCCCAAGTCCCCGAGCGGCCGCCAAAGCCGCTGCCCCGGCGGATAAATTCCGAGCGCAAAGCCGGGAGCTGCCAAGCAGGAGGAGCCAGCAGCGGGGCCAGCTCCTCCCTGCACCTCTCCAGCGAGATCGAGAACCTCATGAGCCAAGGCTACTCATATCAGGACATTCAGAAAGCTCTGGTCATTGCACATAACAATATTGAGATGGCCAAGAATATTCTGCGGGAGTTCGTGTCCATCTCCTCCCCGGCGCACGTGGCCACATAGCACACGAGCACCTCCACACCTGAGCTGCTGTGGACCAACTGCCTGGGCAGCTGCTGCCCAGCTGTGCACCAAAGGGGAAGGGGGTTCCTTTAGAGACTTCGTGCTGAGGTCAGTCCTGCCTCTTTAAGAGAATCAGTTATCAGGTTTTTCGTGGTTCCAGATTTCAAAGCAGTGGGATGAAACAGAGCGGTGTTTTATACAGTGTATGTCTTGGAGTCCTTTACCCCTACCTCTTGTCTGAGAGAACAGATTTATTGCCAGGGTGTTGGTAGAGAAAGGTATCGTGACAAGGGATCCCCGAGCCCGTGCCCTGGAGGCTGGGGGGAGTTGTTTTGTGCTGTGAATTTTAAGTGGATGCTCAGAGAAACAAAGTCTCGAGGTCGGTGTGGTGTGTCCTGTGGTTCATGGTACTAGGTTTGGATCTGTTCGCTGCTGTGTGTCTGGCTCAGGCTTTTTTAGAGAAGCTGGGAGGTCACTTTCTGCTGGGAATTTATAGGAGACCTTGGAAGAATCCTTTGATTGTTTCCTGTTGGCCGTGGTGTGTCCCTCTCGCCTGTAATAATAGCAGTTATTGCTTCTGATTCCAGTCCTCCCCTGCTGCCTGGAGATAGCAGGATGAGCTTCTGTCAGGGATTTTGATCCTGGCAGTGCTGGGAGTTGAATTTCTCTCCCCTGTGTGTTCTCTTGCACTGGCAGCACCAGATTCCAGCAGCTGGAGGAGCTTGGCGTGGTTTTGAGGGGTTGGAGAGGGGGCAAAGAATTTGAGCAGGAGCAAAGAACTGGGGCTGCTGCTTCTCCTCTCTTAGCCTTGAGCATTTTGTGCTTCAGTGCTCAGATTTGATTTGTGGCCCTGCTGGGCTGGAGCAGCCGTCCCTGGACGCTCCCATCGCTCTTCCCTAGGAATGTTGCACCTGGTAATTAGGATGTTTTATTTCTCTTCATTGCATGGTGGCTGTCACAGGCTAGTGGCCTTCACACACATTCCTCCAGAGAGCTTTTGCAGGAGCCATCGTCGTGCCAGGGTGTTTTGTGGAATTGGTAGATGCAGCTGATGTGTTTGTTGGAATTCTCACCTGCTTTGCAGTCATGGAAGTGCAGCAGTTCTCTGCATGGCTGTCCAGACAACGTGGGGGCTCTCCTTTCCATTTCCATTTCTCTAAGGTATTGTTAAAACAGACCTGGGGAAAAAAAATTCTGCGTTTGTGAAGTGATCACATAGTTTTAAAGGTCAGAACTCAGCTGTTGCTTTGGAAAAACCTGACTTGCCTACTCAGCTACTTAACTCTGTTCATATTGGAGGAGTGGATGGTTCCTTTGGAGAGATTTACATCAAGGAGGCACAGACAGATCACAGCCTGACAGCCTGAGAGGCTCTTGGCCTTTGGAGCATGTCCAGCATTATTTGCACCTCCCTGAGGTCAGCAGAGGTCACTGGGCTAAGGGCTGCAGCTTGGAATTTTGCTGGAGTGATCCTGGCAGTCGGGTGCAGTTTGGCCTTTTGAGGAATCCAGAGGCTGGGCCAGGTGGCTGCAGTTGGCAGAGGGGCCCTCATGAGTGTGAGCAGAGCAGAAAGTGAGTTTTTAATTACAGCAGGGGGTTCTCTCTAGACCTAGAGCTTTCTGAACTGTTGTAGTGGCTTCCATGAACTGTCTCCCTTTACTCCCCTCCTTTCTGTAGTGGAGAAAACACTGTCAGACAGCGTGAGGAGATCTCTGCCACGCTCAGAGACCCCACCCTGTGCTGTTTGGGGGTCAGGGCTGGCAGTGGGCAGGGCTGGCAGTGGGCAGGGTGCTCTGCAGGGCACAGGGGAAGGTGGGGCAGTGCCTGGGGGAAGAAGAAGAAGGGCAAGAGTTGCTGCTCTTCCTCCAGTGCAGCTGCCAGGGGTGCCAGCCCTGCTCCCTGTGGGATGTGCAGGGAGCAGCTGTGGGGAGCCTGAGCAGCCAAACAATCCCTTGTCCTGGAGATCCAGGTGCAAACCCTTTAGTGAGGGGTTATTTTCCCTCTTTTTCACACTCCCACTGGGCTGTGTGTTGGTTTGGAGCCCTTGGTGTCTGCCCTGCTGTGTGAGCTCCAAAGCCTTAACTCTTGTCCTGCCCAGTGTGTGTGACCAGACCAGTGATTCCCTGTCCCCCCTGAGCCCCTCAGGGCAGGCTGGCTGTAATTTCCATGAAATCCTGCTTGGCAGAGCTGTTCCAGGCCTGTCTTTGGGGTCTATGTGCCAAGAGATGTTCCTGTGGGTGTTGTTCCGGGTATTAGAGATTAGAGAGAGCAATCTTTGTGGCATGTATCACTGATTTCTCTGCATGTGTCCTTTCTGTGCACTTGTTTATGTCTCAAACCGATTTAAGAAACTTAAGTCTTGCCTTTTCTTCCTTAGACACGTTAAGAATTTGCTGATGCCACTGAGGGCAGCAGAGTCCTGGCCATGTCTCGTGGCTGTGCTCTGCCAGCTCAATCCAGGCACTGCCCAGTGGATTTTTCTTGTTCTTTCTAAGCCCAAGATTGACTGCTCTTCTTTCCCTTCACCTCCCTCTACTTTATTCTGAAGAAAATTAACTTTCTGATGCTACTTTCAAAAGGAAAAAACAACCCAAATGTCTAGTGCCTTTCTTAAGGGGCTGCACGGCCAGGCTGGATCCGAGGATCCCCTCTGGGAAAAAATGAGCAGAGCTGGACAAGCAGCACCAAACTGCTTTGGGAAGGGGGTGAGGGAGAAGCAGGAGCAGCAGAGATGGGCAATGGTCCCTTGGACTCTGACACTGTGTTCTGTAGCATTTCAGCCGTGGAGCTTCCGTGTTTGCACTGGTGCTGTGCCGAGCTCGGGGCCCAGTCAGGATCGTGGGGCTGCTCGGGGTAAAAAACGCTGGGGTTGCCCTCCAGATGTCCCAAAAAGGAGTGGGAAACACTTCTAGAAGGAGTGGGAAACACTTCTAGAAGGAGTGGGAAACACTTCCAAAAGGAGTGGGAAACACTTCTAGAAAGAGTGGGAAACACTCCCAAAGGAGTGGGAAACGCTTCCAGGAGTGGGAAACACTTCCAGAAGGAGTGGGAAACACTTCCAGAAGGAGTGGGAAAAACTCCCAGAAGGAGTGGGAAACACTTCCAAAAGGAGTGGGAAACACTTCCAAAGGAGTGGGAAACACTCCCAAGAGGAGCAGGAGCTGTGGGAAGGGGAGGTGCCCTCCTGAGCAGGATCCAGGTGATTTCCTGTGTCCAGCACCACCGGAGCCGAGCAGGAATCCCAAATTTTTCCCTTTTTTTGTGCATGTCCTTGCCCCAGCCCTCCCCCGGGGGGGCCAGGCAGGCTCAGGGCCCAGCATGTGGCTCCTGCACCAGACTGGTGACATTACTGTAGCTATTCCTGAGGCAGGCTCGTTACTGTAAATGTGGTTTGATTGATTGCTTTGTTGGGGTTTTGTTCGTGCTTTTTTTTATTTTTTCAGTTGAGCAAGAAAAAATGCAACTCCCAAGGCACCTTCTCAAAGGTGCCACTTTAAAGATTAGTGGGGAATAAGGACATTTATTTTTAAAGTTCCTCCTAGAAATCTTTTTTGTTTGAAATTCCCAGTGGAGGAAGAACTGCTGTTGCTGTTGTTCTTTCTCACGGATGACAAATACCAATTTGTAAAATATCAGTGTTAAAAAATGTTGAGATTTTCACGAGATATTTTAAAAAAATAAAAAAGTATAATAGTGTCATTAATATAAAATTATAATAGCAGTATTTAATCCTTTCAGATCTGTAAAGAATAAGGAAAAACAGAAGGTAAATATTCTTACAGAGAGTAGCTGAGCTTTAAGGTTCACTTGGTTTAAAGTCCTCATTTTGTTTGCAGATGCATTGTTAATGTTTAGAGGTTATACTAATGTTATTTATTAATTGTTTCCATCCTTGTATGCTGCCCACTAAGAGCTTCTTTGTTTGGGATTTCATTCACCTGTGTCAGTAAGAAAGAAAACAAAACAAAGTTTTATTTTTAAATAAAATTTCCTTTGTTGTAGCAGATGGTGTGTGTGTGTTGTGGTGTTTCTGTGACTGCTGGAAAAAGAACATTTTAGGATTTCAATCTCCTGGATCCTTTGCAGACTGACTTTGGAGTTATTTTACAATTATTACCACAATTATCTGTTAAATTCATATTTATATTCTAGACAGAGGCCAAGAAAGATTTATATAAATATTATAATAATTATATAATATTATATATTAATATTAATAATATTAATTATTTATTACTATTAATCATATGTATTATATATAGTTATTATAATAATTAAACATATTCTGAGAGACTCAATGTATGAAGGCTCTGATCCATCAGGACCAAGAACATGAAGCTACCCAGGAAAAGAATCCAAGGGACTCCGTGTGAATAGTCTGCAGAATTTTAAATTCTAATTAAATTAAATAGAAATTATAGAAATAAATAAAGAAATATCTCAGACAAATCTAGAATTACATGTATCGGTAACACAATTCCAGAATAGAATTATTAGAATATATTATGTGTTAGTAATCAAGATAGGAAAACAATTCTACATCTTTGAATATATTAATTGAATATTCATTGATAGCTATTAATCTATATCAATATATGAGTATTTTACATATCAAGTAGATATAATAAATCCAGGTTCTGCCACACTCCCAACATTCCAGAGCCAGAAGGGGCCCAGAAATGGAACAAACAGGGACACACTGGCCCAGCTGGGGACAGAGGGGGACACTCAGGTCCCAGGGGTCAAGTGGGAACCCAGTGAGGGTAACGGGGACATGGGGGAGAAACGAAACTGGAAAAAACCTCTCCAAAAAACCCATTGTGGGGTGCAAAGGGGGTAATTGGGGTGAAATGAAGACAGGTGAAATGATGACTTGAGGTCATTTGAGTCCCTGTTTGGGGTTATTTCAGGACATTGGGGTCATTTGAGGTCACTTGGGGACCTGATTGGGGTTACTTTAGGTCATGGGGTCATTTAAGGTCATTTGAGGACCTGATGAGGGTTGCTCTATAATATTGGTATTAGGGTTATTATTTTTTAAGATTATATTTTACATATAATAATATACAATATATAATATATAATATTATTATATATTATATATTATATGATAATTAAGATTATAATATATTAACATATAATATATTAATATATTAACGTAATACTGTAATATTATAATATATAATATAATACTTATTTTACATTCTTATTTAAGATCCAGTGGTATAACCAGTGATTATAATAATTGATTATATAATCAGTGATTACTGATATATATATTATATTATATTAATTATATTACATTTTGAAGCCTAAACCCAGGATTATTGATTAGAATACATAGCTTTATTAGCATTGGTAGAAATTAGTGTGCTCTTAGCAACCAGAGGGGCATAAATGGGTCCTGTTGGAACCCCCATGGGATTATGGAATGCCCATCCCACCCCTCTGTCTGTGGGAACAAACTCCACCACTCAGCTTTGAATCCATACTTTATTTTCACATATATATATATAAAAAAAACCAACCTTGCAAATATCGAACAAAAAAAAAAAAAGAAACAAAACAAACAAACCGGAACAAAACTCCTGGAAATGTACACACAGTCCAACAAAAATATATATAAACCAAAGCTTTTGCTCGGACACCACGTGTAGCAGGCGGGGAGGGCTCCCCTCTGTCAGGGCTGGGACACGCAGGGGACAAAGGCCAGCAGAGCTCAGAGGATGTGACCCAGAGGCAGGAGGGGCTGATCCCTCGGGGGTGAGGCAGGGGAGGGCTGGCACAGAAGTCGTGGCGAGTTCTTGCCCATCTCCCCCTCCTCACCGTGGAGCCAGAGGGGGCAGAGAAGCACAGAGAGGAGTTGGAGCTGGCGATGGCTGAGCACAAAAAAACCCTGAGACGTCACTGACTGGCCCTGTCTAATATTGAATTAAATCTGAGGGGGTTCTGCTGTTGCAGCAGCTGGGCAGAGTCCCTACAATAAACCAAATTCAGAGGGGAGAGGGCAGCCCTGCCCCTCGGGTCAGCACAGCTCCAAACCAGACACCCTAAAACATTTCTGGAGATTGGCTCCCCTTCCTTGCTCTGCCAGCTCCTCTCCTCCTGTGGCATCACAGCTGGGATAAACTGACCCAGAACCGTTCAAAGACAAAACAAAGCACTCAGAACCTCCCAAAAACTGCAAACACCTCTCTAACACACCCCCCCTTCCAGTCCTCTCTCCTCCAACCTGCACCCACCACACCTCAGGTGCCTCAGACATCCCAAAAACCAAATTTCACCAACCTCTCTGAGCATGGTCAGGGTAAAAAAAAGAACGAATCAAAACCTTCCCACAACGTGTACAGAACAGATTACCTGAAAGAGCCTCAAATCCTTCCACCAAGTAGGGATTAATGGGATAAAGTTCTTCCTAATATTGCTGTGGCTTCTCTGGAGTAGTAAAGCGAGTCCAGCTTTGCTGCTAAGGCAACACCTGCAAGCCCAGGGCTGAGGTAATGGCCAGGTGAGTCAGGGAGGTGTCCCCTGCCCGCCCAGCACGGTGACACACGGGTGGTCTCTGGCCGTGCTCCCCAGGGGCTGGAGCAGGGGTGGGAGAAGGCAATCCAAGAGCAGGAAAGGTTTGAAGGAAGAAAGCACTTAGGAGGTTTCCCCTCTAGTTTCTCAGATCGATGTATTTCTCGCTCTTCGGTTCAACCAGAAGAGAAAAAGGGAGGGAAAACACGGTTAGGGATGAGCACAAACCCAACCCTCTGCTGCAGCTGTGGTGGTGACACACACAGTGGGGTGGGGGACAGCTGGGGCACCCCAGGGTGGCAGAGCACCCGTCCTGAGCAGAAAGGAGGGGAGTGTGAGTGTGCAGAGCCGGGCAGGGGCTCTCTCCGGGCCGGAGGCAAATAAAACCCCAGCGGGGTTGTGGCTGGCACGGGCAGTGGTGGCCCAGCAGTGACACTGAAAAGCTGCTCCATCCCAGGTGAGGGCAGAGCACACATCCCAAAAGACTCGTCCCAAAATCTCTGGCTCAGAGGACCCATTCCTGCAGCCTCTGCTCTGAGATCTTTGCCAGATCTTTGCTTTTATTTCCTTCTCCCAAAGGCCCCTGGGGAGCCTGGCTGCTGCTCCAGGGAAGGAAGCAGAGCCAAGCGGGGCAGGCAGCGGCCACCACCACGAGCAGAGCTTTGTCCCCTCCCACAATTGTCCCCTCCCCTCCATCCCACGGCCCCCCCGAGCGCTGCTGATGGATGATGGAGGCCCGTGCAGGGTGGGCAAAGCATTACCTGGGTGCAGCCCCGGCCCTGAGCTGCGCTCGCAGCCCCGGCCCCGCCCGGGAAGGGCGGTGCCCGTCGCTCTGTCCTACCTGGTCAGCTGCGGCTCTCTTCTCGCCGTTGGCGCCCTGCAGGAGCCCCGCCTCTTCGGAAAGTTTATCTGACTTAACTTCAACTACAATCTTGTCTTTACGGGCCTCTGGCTTTGTGCTAGGGGAGGGAGGTGACAATTTTTGAGACGCGTTGGCGATACCCGGGAGGGCACGTGGCCGGCCGAGCCCTGGGGCTCCATCTCAGGGGACACTGCAGTGGGACTGGGGTCAGAGATTCCAGCTCACAGAAAGCTTTGGACTGCCCAGGGAGGGGCCCTGGGCTGCTCTACCACTCTGCTGTCTCCTCCCTGCACGGCTGTGCCCTGTGGGAAGCTGGAAAAGCCGCGGTGCCCCCGAGGCCGCGCTCCCGCCTCGCTCAGCGCCGGGCAGGGAGCAGCTGGAGCGGTGGGATGGGGTGGGATGGGATGGGAAGCATGAGTGATATCAAGCACCCCCAGCCCCACGGGCCCCTGGGGGACAGGTGGCAGTGCTTACATGTCCTGCTTCCCGGCACGGCCACACGGGATTTTGCCTTTCTTGTGCAGGAAGTAGATGACAGCGCCCAGAACGGCCACCACGAGGATGGCCACGATGATGGCCACGATGATCACCCCTTGGCTCTCTGCTGTTGACTTTCGATCTAAACACAACGAGAAGAGGAAGAAATGAATGCCTGTCCCATTGTGACCCCCTCCAGCTTCCCCCTTTCTGTGGTAGGAAAGGGCCCCTTCTCCCCAAAAAGCTCCAGTGCTTCCCCAGCTGCCTGCAGGAAATCTGCAAGATGCAGATTTCAGTACAGAAATGCTCCGTTGGGGCAGTTTCTGTAGGAAGACAGAAATTCTGCTCTGGGCTGCCATGCCCCATGTGCCACGGGAGGGTGGATAACAGGAATTCCTAGGAATTCCTGCAAGGCAGCAGGCCATCCCTCTGCTTCCTTGCCCAGCAGGTTTGGGCTGCAAGAAGCTGCGTTGGTGGCCTCGCTGAGGACAAGCAGGCAGCTTTCCCACCGCTGGGGACAGAGCCTCCGCCTCTCTCCTGGCTTGGCAGGGAGAGAAGCAGCAAGAGAAGCAGCACAGAGCCAGCCAAGCTCCCTCCCCAGCCTAGAGGTGAGCACAACTCCTGTCCTGCACCAGCAGCAGACTGACCTTTCCTGATGGAATCCTCTGGAACAGCAGGAAGGGAGGGAAGGACACCGAGCTCAGCCACCCCACGGCAGCACGGCACAGCCGGTGCCTGGGCCAGGGGGGGGACTGACACACTGGGGGCTGCAGGGACAGAGAGCAGTGCCTGACACTCACCCAGCAGCTGGATGTGCTTCTCACTGACCCCCAGCTCATTGGACACCCGGCACATGGCTCCCGCCTGCAGCAGGTCATTGTTCACCCGCACCGTCAGGTTGCTGGCGACGTGCTGGTTGTCCATGTACTGGTGAGCCTGGGCAGGGCAGGCAGGGCAGGATTCAGCACCCGGGCAGCCCCTGGGACATCCCAGCCCGGCCCCTCGCAGCCCTCACCGTGCCGTTGATGTTCCACTGCACGGTGGGCTGGGGGAAGGCGATGGCCTTGCAGGTCAGGTTGATCAGCTCGTTCTGGCGCACATACAGCGGGGAGCTGATGGCCACGATGCGCGGCTTCCCTGTGGGCAGGGGACATCAGCACCCACAGATCCCAATTAAATGGGTGCTGGGCAGGCAGGGGGCAGGGGACATCAGTACCCACAGCTCCCAGGGGAATCGCAGGGCAGGCAGGGGTCACTCTGCACCCACAGATCCCAGGGGAATGGGTACAGGGCAGGCAGGGGTCATCAGCACCCACACGTCCCAGGGGAATGGGGGCTGGGCAGGCAGGGGTCACTCTGCACCCACAGCTCCCAATTAAATGGGTGCTGGGCAGGCAGGGGTCACTCTGCACCCACAGATCCCAATTAAATGGGTGCTGGGCAGGCAGGGGACATCAGCACCCACAGCTCTCAATGAAATGGGTGCTGGGCAGGCAGGGGACATCAGCACCCACAGCTCTCAATGAAATGGGTGCTGGGCAGGCAGGGGTCACTCTGCACCCACGCCAGGCCTTACCCTTGACAGCCAGGGACACCTTCTTGCTCTGCTCCAGCCCCGGCACGCTCGGGGCCATCACCTTGCAGCTGAAGGTGTTGGAGTTTTCAAAGGTGACATTTTTCAGGACGAGCTGGTTCCCTTCCACCAGCATCTTGCCCTGTTGGGAAGGAACATCCCCAGCAATGAGCGCTCTGCGCCCTCCTCCCAGAGGGGTTCACAGCGAGGGAGTCTGCAGGCACAGGACCTCCCTGCAGTAGTGGCCAGGAGGTGACAATACTGGGGTGGACAATGCAGGTCTGTGAAAGAGGGAATCCTTCCCCTGACCTCTCAGGAGTGACAGAGCAAAATCCCACTCTGCCTAATTTGCTGCCAAGCCCAGGCTGAGCCTGAGTATGACAGAACTGGGATGCATTCTCACCTTCTCATCCCTCCACTGGTAGGTCAGGCCCACGGGGCTGTAGGCATCACAGCTCAGCGTCACATTCTGCCCTTCAAGAAGGGTTGAGGACGGCTCCGTCTTCACATGGACCCCTTCAATGTCTAGGAGGGGGATGGAGACCAGAGCAGGGTGAGCAGGAGGGACAAAGCACCCACCACGAGGTCCACAGGGCCCAGCCTTACAGTTCACAACAAGATCCACATCCTCCTCTATCTGCGACATGTCATCCAGGTCCAGGGACTGGCACCTGTACGTGCCATTGCTGCTCTTGTTCACGTCGTACAGGTTCAGGACCCCGCTGTCGGCATCAGACAGCGAGGACAGATCCTGCCACCCATCCAGCTGCACACAGTGGGCACAAAGCAGAGTCCTTAGCCCCACACAGGCCCCCTCCCACCCAGCCACTGCACCCCCCTCCCCAGGACCCTCCGGGCAGGGGACAAGGAGCAACCAGGAGCTGTTTGCCATGGGAGAAGTGCCCCTCTCCCCTCCAGCCTCACGTTTTTTTTAAAGAAGCTGAAGACGGGCGGCGGGTTCCCATCAGCCTCGCACACCAGCGTCACATTGTCCCCTTCCTTCACCAGCGCCGAGGACGACACCACCTGCAGCTTCAAGTGCTCGGCGGGGTCTGGGGGCAGGGATGGGCAGAGTCAGTGCCCAGCCCCGCTGCGGGGTACCAGCACAGCCCCCCCGGCCCCAGACTCACAGTAGATGTTGACCTTGACCCCCCGTGACTCCAGGGTACGCGTCTGTCCGCGCTGCCAGTAGTGCACGGTGCAGTGGTAGCGGGAGTGGCGGTCCTCGCGCGTGACGGGCGCGTACAGCACGCTGCTCACCGTGTACAGCCCGCTCGACTCGCGGATCAGCGTCGAGGTGATCGTCACATCTGCGGGGGACACGGCCACACCCCAGGGCTCCTGTGGGTTCCGTGGGTTCCCCTTCCCGAGCTGGTTGCCCGCCCCCACCCAACTCACTGTTCTCATCTGCATGCAGCTGCTCCCCGTTCTTGTGCCACGTGAGGTTGGGAGATGGGAAGATGTTTTTGCTCATGCACGTGGCAATCTGTGGTGGCAGAGACAGCCGTGAGCACAGGTTTGGGTTAGCAGGGATCTCCCTGCCCCCCGTGTGCAGCCTCTCCTCACCTGGGGGACCTTAGTGCTGTGCACAGAGATGCCTCCTGAGCTGGGCTCAATCTCAACAGTCTCGGGGATCTCTGGAAAGAGAAGCCACCTCGCAGGTATTAGGAGGGATGGGTTGGGATGGGATCCCCACCAGCAGCCCCGCAGAGCAGCTGCCCAGCCGTGCTGCCCTCCTGTGTCACTCACTGTAGACGCTGAGCTTGGTGCTGCTCTTGCCCCTGCCATAGCTGTCAGCTCCCACCTGGCACATGAAGGTCCTGGCGTCCTGCAGTGTCACTGCGCTGAGGGACAGGGCCTTGTCCTCCCCCAGTGACAGCCGCTTCTTGAGGTCCGTGTCATCTTCCAGGACCCCGCTGGCTGTGACGTGGTACAGCCTCACCTGCTTGTTGCTGTGGTCCATCTGCAAGGTGAGGGGCCAGGCTGGACTGGGCAGCCCGGCAGGGAGCCCTGGGCTGGTTGCCACCCCAGCTCAGCAGCCAGAGCTGCCCAGCCAGGCCAGCACTCACATAGAACCAGTCGATGTAGGTGTAGGAAGCGTTTTCAGGGATGTTGAAGTTGCACTCAATCCTGGCTGTGCCCCCGATCTCCACTTCCACCACGGGTGGCATGGAGATCTCCAGCTTGCTGGCTGCAGCTGTGGGACAGAACTTGCTGTTAGGGGCAGGAAGAATAGGGAATAATGGCTGTCCAAGCACAGCCTATCCCCATCTCTATCCTCCAAAATCTGTGGGGCAGAGCCGTGCAGTGTGCTGTGCATTGTGCTCTACAGTGTCCCAGCCCAGCAGCAGTGACAGCCAGGACCCTGCTGCCACACTGCCTCCAGCATCCACAGAGAGCCCACGGGCTCAGGGCAGCGATCCTGTCCCCAAAGAGGGGACATGGCATGCCGTGCCCCCACCAGCTGTGTCCCCAGGACACCGTTGGGAGGCAGCACCTCCCCAGCCACCACGGCTCTGGCACAGCCAGGACTCCCAGATCCCTCCACAAGCTGTGATCCTGCCGCCCCAGCAAGAACTCAGCAGTCAAATCCCTGCAGCATTCCCGAGGCTTCCCCTGGCTGCTGCTCTGCTCCCTTGCCCAGCTCTGCCCACCCACGGCACCCCTGTGAGCAGAGCCTGCCCATCCCTGCACCCCACCTTCCCTGCCAGCCCAGCCAGCTGCAGCAGTAATGGAGCTGCTGGCCCTGCTCCAGAGAGGATGGGAAAGGTAATGGCTATTGATCCAGGACAGGGCACGGAGCAGCTTCCCAAGGGATTGGGAGCAGAGCAGCCCTGGCAGGGCAGGGCAGAGACAAGGGCAGCACCACAGCAAGGCTGGGAGTGTCACTGCCACCATCCCTGCCAAAGCAAAGCGGGGTCTGCCTGCCCTGGGCTGGCACACGGCCCTGCAGAGGGGACAACAGCCTGTCCCCAAGCAACAGAGCCAGCCCAGGTATGGGAGCTGGGGACAAGAGGCTTGGAGGAAGCAGCTGTGTCAACATCTCCCTCGATAGCGCCCGCTCCGTAACAGCCACCACCGAGGCGACTTCAAAGGGCAGCGCCGTGCCCACAGCCGCTCTTTGTTTGGAGTGGGTATGGGGTGGCACGATGCCAAAACACAGCCAAGAGCCCTTCTACCACAGCAAAGGCCCCGACACGCAGGACCAGCCGCCTCAGGGCTCCCCAGCACACGGGGTTTGGCCCATCCCATCAGTGTATTACAGTTGGCACCAGGCAAAGAGGGATGAGCAAATCACGGCACTGCAAAGAAGGTGCTGGAAAAACAGGTGAAAGTCCCAGAGATAAGCACACAGCAGGGACAGGAAACTGGCTGAGAGTACAAAGGAAAAGATAACTTTGCACAGCAGGCAGCTGCCCACCTGTACAGCCACAACTTGGCTGCTGCTGCAGGAGAGCACCTGCACAACTGGGCAAGCCTGGGGCTGGGCAGTGTCCCTGCTGACCCCTGGCACTCCGAGCTGCAGGCAGCCAGGCTGGACTTTGCCCCTCCATCATTTTCAGAGCTTCGGGAAGGGCCCCAGGCACAGCCAGCCCCTGGGAGAGCAGCTGGCCCTCCCCCTGACCCGCTCGGCATGAGAGCCCTCAACCAGGCAGCGGAGCAACCGAAACCATGAGCTCAGAGCTGGAGAATGGCTGGCATCCGGGGCTGGCATGAGGAACACAACCCTCGCAGCCATCCCACTGCCCTTGAGGAGGCTGACATGGTCGCTGCAGCTCCCACCCTGCCTGGAAAAAGGGATCGCTGCCCCCCACCTCCTCCGGGACAGGCGGGAAGAGGGACACAAGGGGACACTCACAAGGTCCCCCACAACCTTAGGGACACAAGGCTCGCTTCTACAGCTCCAAGACCTTTTGCTATGTGCGTGGGCAGGCTAAAGAGGCGCTGGGCACAGCCAGCCTGGCACAGCAGGCTCCGGGGACTTGGCGATCCTCCCTTGTGCCCAGCGCAGCTGCGGGTTTGGTGATGGAACCCGGGGAGATCCATCAGCCACGCGTGGAACAGCCCAGCTGCAGCACCGAGCTCCATCCACCCCAAGTGCCTGGCACGGCTCCAGCCGGAGACCTCGAGCTCTGGAGAGGGCGTCTGCAGGGAGCGAGCAGGGAAGGAAGGAGAGCCCCCGTGCCTTTTCCATCTGGCTGGCGGACAGCCGGCCGGCAGCCAGAGCTCCGCAAGAACAAAGATTTGCTTTTAGAGCTGGGGAAGGGGGTGGGGAGCGGCACAGTCCCTCGCCAGCCTCCTGCAGAGCCGAGGTGTGCGGGGAGACGGCGAGAAGTGCGGCTGCGTTGGCGGCACGGAGCCCCCGGCGCTGAGCCCCCGGCCCGGGGCGAGAGGAGGGGCACCACAGGGGTCTGGAGCCGCACGTGGGATGCCTGAGGTTTTCGTGGGTTTGTGTTTCCCCTCTCAGGGAAACCAGCTGCGGCCAGATCCCGCCTGCTCCCGGCACTGCCACACATGCTACCCTCTCCTATTCCCTAGGAAAGCTGCACAGATCCCCGAGCCGGAGGGTCCCAGCTCACACGGGACGGCATCACCCGCACCCTGCCTGCTTCAGAGAGAGAGGAAAGGGCGCAGAGCCGCGGCCCGGCAAGAAGCGGCACCACCAGCAGCGCCCAACACCTCCACCCAGCAAGCACACCCGCCCAGCCCGCACCCTGCCGGGGATGGGGACGGGACCAGGGCTCTGCTGCAGCGGGGACCAGCACCTCGCACCCCAAAACAACCCCACCGCCCTGCCAGGACCGCGTCCTGCGCACCTGGAGCGGCAAAGCTGTGAACGCCACCCCGCAGCTCGGTGACAACATGCGGACACCTCTCTAACAGCCAGACCGCGCTGCACAAAGGGATGGGGCGGCTCAGGCAGCCCCGGGGTGGGCTCAGCCCCCCGTTCCAGCAGCGCTGGCTGGCCTGGGAATGTCTTGGCCGTCGCCCCTTGTGCTTCTGGGAAGCATCAAGCCTTTCACGTGGCTGGGCTTCCAAATACACCGACGCCGCCAACCATTGAGAGGCTCCTGGCTCGGCACATGTGCGGTGGGAAGGGGATCCCGGCACGGGACGGGGGTGGGAGCAGCCCGCTCTAGACTCCGCTCTGAGCCTGACTTTGGCTCCAACACCTCGGCCCGGGCAGGTTCCCAGCGCCGGGGCCACCTCCGCAGCCCAGCGGGGCAGGGAGCAGCCAGCGCACCGGGACCGCTCCCGGGCCCCCGGCGAGGGGAGGGCGGGATGCGGGGAGCGGGGCAGGGCAGGAAGCGCAGCCACCCCCCGAGGGTGAAAATGGACTGGAAAGTGGATAAAAAAAGAAGGCACGAAAAAAGCCAAGAGAAACACAGCGCTCAGGGGAAAACTCCTTAGAAGGAAAGGGGTGGATGCTTCCTAACAGCAACCAGCTCACCCCGGTGCGCGCTGAGCGCACGTGGGGCACCCCTCAACCTGCCCTGCCCTGGGGGGCTGCAGAGGGGCCCCGAGAGCGGCACGGGGCACCCAGACCCGCCCCGGATCGCGGGGCCGTCCGGGCGGGGACTCAGCTCAGGGAAGGGCCGATCCCACCTGGGCTGCCCCGACCC
This sequence comes from Acrocephalus scirpaceus scirpaceus, assembly GCA_910950805.1. Taxonomy (NCBI): domain Eukaryota; kingdom Metazoa; phylum Chordata; class Aves; order Passeriformes; family Sylviidae; genus Acrocephalus; species Acrocephalus scirpaceus. The sequence goes on from OU383793.1 coordinate 2,040,531, forward strand.
CGCGATCCGAGCATTCCCGGCGCCGCGCCAGGCACCGCCCGAGGGGCGCAGCGCTCCCGCCTGCCGGCGCTGGCCCCGCCGCGGCTCTGCGGGGACACCCCTCCGGCTGCCACCCCGGGGAGCCGCGCAGGGGCAAAATCCAGCCCCGCACCTCCGCTGCAGCCCGGTGTCCCCCGGGCCGAAGGACATCCCCGCCAGGGCTCCGCGGGACCCCGCGCCGCGCCCCGGAGCGCTCCGCAGGTGCGCGCGTTCCGCCCGCCCCGCACCGCCCGGCCCCGGCCCCGCACCGCCGGTCCTTCCCGCACCTCCCGGCCCTTCCCGCACCCACTCACCGCAGCAGAGCAGGAGGCAGCAGCCCCAGCCCAGGGCGAGCCCCGCCGGCCGCCGCCCCCCAGCCATGCCCGCCGCCGGCCGCCCGAGACTGAGCGGGGCCGCGGGCTGACGTCAGGAGGAGGAGGAGGAGGAGAGCAGGATGGGGATGAAGAGGAGGAGGAGGAAGGCGCGGTGCCTGCCCACCGCCCGCAGCCGCTTATCACCCCCAGCAGCAGCAGCCGGGCGGGCGCCGTCGCCGCCCAGCCTCGCAGCGCCGTGTCCGGCCCCGCACGGCCGCGGGCAGCGCTCGGGCCGGCCCCCGGCACGGCCCCCGCCGCTCTCGGGCCGTTCCCAGCTGCGCCGGAGGGGCTCGCAGACCTACCAGCTCCTGCCTGTCCGGGCGTGCACGGGCTGAGCCCGGCAGACAGCCGGGCGCGGGAGGTGGGATCGCTCACAGACTCGGGGAAGGGGCTGAAGCGTGGGGCGTGTTTTGCAAAGTGTTCAGGGAATGTCGGCGACAGCGGCTGAGAGTCCAACGTGCAGATAGCAGCGGCGATAATCAGAGGTGACCTGCTGCCCTGCTCAGCCCCACACCGCCCTGAATCCCAGCCGCAGCTGCTGGGTCACCTTTGAACCCACGCCAAACAAGGACAGACTCAAAACAGGCAGGCAAAACATTATTTGTTGTTGTCTGGGCTCCATCAGACACCTGGGGGCAGTTTTGACTGCGGGACGGAGCAATGCCCGTGTCCCAGGCAGGTCACCGGGGTCTGCGGGGTTGGCACCCCAGCCCCACTGAGCCTCGGTGTCCCCAGCCCCGCTGGGACCCCCGTCCTGTCCCCGCGGCGAGGCCCCAGGGCACCGCAGCGCCCCGCGGCCCGAGCCCCCGCGCAGCTGTTGTTGAATGGGGCGGCTGTGGAGAAGCTGCTCCCTGCGGTGGCCGGGGCAGCAGCCTGGCCTGGGGCCGGCCCGGGGGCGGGGGGGCTGGCGGGGCTGCACAAGGCTCCCATTATCCAGGGGTAATCACCCAGCCCAACACGGCCCGGCCCCTCCGGCAGCCCGGGGCAGAGCTGGGAGGAGCACAACGAACCCCGCCAGGTGCTGCGAGTTGCCCGCAGGCAGCCGCGCAGGACGTCCGGCCTCAGTGTCCCTGCCCGGTCACAGCCTGGCTCCGTGCCTCAGTTTCCCCCGGTTCAATCAGAGCCAGAGGGGTTGTTGGAGGACAAAGGTTTTCTTCCCCTCCAAAAGATTTTCGCTTTCACAGGACACCTGAAACTTGCTGATTCAGGTTCCTCACAGCTGAATGCGATGAACACCAGACCCAGGGGCTGCCCAAACTCCCAGGAGCTGTGACAGTCCCCTCCTCCCCGTCTGAAAGCTCTGAATTTTGCACATCCTTTTCTCTCCTCCACTTGCTCTCCCCGCAGCGTTCCTGTTCCCCAGCAGCAGGGGCTGCATCCCCCCGACCCTCCCTGAGCCACTCCAGGGCTGGGCTGCAGGATTCCCTGAGCCACAGCATTCCTCTGGGAATGCCCAGGCTCCTCTCCCACCCCGGCCCCCTGTGCTGGCCCCCGGCCCCAGCGTTGCTCCCTGCCTGGTGCCATGCTGCGGCCCTTCCCATGCCCTCCTCCTCCTCCTCCTCCTCCTCCTTCTCCTCCTCCTCCTCCTCTGCACGCCTGACCGGCACCCCCCCAACCAAGACTTTCCCAGCCAAACACACTCAGTGATTCATCGGAAATGATTAAGTTTTTTCCCCAGGAGATCAGTTGCTTAAAATGGCAACGCTGGGCAGCGATAAGGCTCTGAGCCCTCACGCTGCCGCTGGACACGGGAGGCCTCCTCCCTTTGCTGGGAAGAACAAGTGCAAGGGAGCTGTGCCATCATCCACAGGATGCTCTGGAGCTGCTCTCCGGCCTCACAGCTGCAGTTTTGGGATGCTCTCACACCTCATGGCAGGAGCTCCCTGTCTGTGCTGAGGAAATCCACCCCCCGAGTGGGTGCTCCAGGCTTAGGGACTCCCTGACAATGTTCTCCCTCTTCCCCTCCATCCAAAGGGCAGGATGCATCACTGGAGGAGCCTCAGGCTCTGCTCTCCTTGGAGCAGGGAAAGGGATGTTCCACTTGGCACAGAACACCCCACAAATGCCACCCCGAGAGGGAAGGAGGCCCACGGGAAAGCATCCACCAAAGTCAAACAAACAAAGCAGGAGAGCTCGGCTGACACGCCCCTGGTGCGTTTTGTTCTGGGGCTAACTTTTATTCCGCGTTAAAAATAAAGCAGAACGTTGCTAAGAAAACCTCTGCAGAAAATTCCCAGCAGTTGGAAAGGGCAGTGCCAGTCCCTGGGGAAAACAGGCCAGGGAATGTGCCACCCTCAGCCAGCCCCCTGCTCTCACTGCATGGCTCTGCCTCCAGCTGCTCGGGCTTCAGCCTGCTTAACTTTGAAGAAAACCCATGCTGCTTTCCCCCCTGACAAATGAATGGTTCTGGGGAAGAGAGGCAGGGTTTGAAAGCAAGGCATGAACAGAAGGCATGAAATCACCCTGCTGCGCTGTGTGTGGCACCCAGCGGGCTCGGGGACTCTGCGTGGGGAGCGTGGCAGCCTGGCCACCTTCATCTTCCCTCCCTGCTGCCTGATCTCACGCCTTCTTGTTTATCTGCTCGCTTAATGGATTTGGCTGCAGTCCCCGCTCACGGCGATGCACACAAACTGTGGATGAGGCTCCCATGTCGCAGTCCCACGCACACAGCTGGGGTGGGGAAGTCAGGAAGCGGAGGTCTGGCTCCACCTGAGGCACAGAGGAGCTCCCACATTGATCCCCTGGCAGTGGAGGGAATATTGGTGCCTGGGCCCCCGCAGCTCCCATCACTCTCCTCCTCCATCCCTCCTGCCACCTCTCAGATGGGGCTGTGCCTGGGCAGGCAGTTCTGCCCCTGGCAGTGGTGGGGCTTTGCCAGTCCCTGGCGCAGCTGCTGGAAACCTGGGATCCACAGGACCCTGCCCAGGGCAGGGCTGATTTCCCGGCATTATCTGAGCATCGCAGGTTGCAGGAATGATCTGGAATTGTGCAATTGCATTTGCCTCCCTCCTCTGGCTCCTGCTGGGCCTGGCTCTCTGCAGCCGGAGGGGAGCAATGGCCAGCACAGAGCCAGGCCTGGGGCTGTGCATCCCAGCACACACCGCAGCCCCTTCCACCTTTTCCTGCACCGCCAGACAGATCCCTGCTGATATCGGGACCTTGGGATGCTGCCAGACGGAGCTGGCCCGGCGTGGGCTGTGCCTGTGCCTGTCCTGACACGCGGCTCAGCATGTCCCAGGTGGGATGGGGGGCCCTGTGCCTTCCCCAAGCACTGCAGCCGAGCCCAGAGGGGCCCAGAGAAGCTGGGAGGGGATCTGGGGGGTGCTTGGGGTGCTCTGTGCCAGCTGCCCCCAGTGAACCCCCTCCAGTGCTGGTACCAATGGGCTGGGGGCTGGCACAGCTCCAGTGCTGACGGGCTGGCCTGGTTCTGGTGCCATTGGGCTGAGGCTGGCACAGCTCTGGTGCCAGTGGGCTGGGGGCTGGCCTGGCTCTGGCGCTGATGGACTGGGGGCAGGCACAGCTCTAGTGGTGATGGACTGGACCAGCTCCAGTGCCAGTGGGCTGGAGGCTGGCACAGCTCTGGTGGCGATGGGCTGGCACAGCTCTGGTGGCGATGGGCTGGCACAGCTCTGGTGCCAATGGGCTGTCCCGGCTCCCTGCAGGTCTCCAGGGTGGATAGAGGGCAGCCGTGCTGGGCAGAAGCCTCTGGCTGTGTCCACCCAGGCCTGCACCTCTTCACACAACACCGTCAGGGCCGAGAGCAGCCTCGCTCCCCAGGGATGGGATGGGATGTGGGCCAGCGCTGAGCTTTCCCACACCACCCGGGATCAGCCAGCTGCTCCCCTGCCACTGCTCCCCTCACCCTCAGGGCACCTTCTGCCAGTCCCTGCTGCTGCATTTTGGGGGGCTCTAGGCCTCACACAAGGCTTTGCACTCTGGGAACCCTCCCGGGCTGTGCTGCCTTTGGCTCTCTGCTCCCTGGGTGCCATGAGGTCACTTTGGGGTACCCCTGCCCCGTCTCTGTTCACCTCTGGGAGCCCTCTTCGAGCTCAGGAAAACGCCTCCTTCCAACCCCGCTCCTCGGCTTGGCTCCCAGCTGCTCCTTTGTGTCTCCCCTCTCCTTCCTCTCCTCTTGTGCAGGGCCTTTCTGTGGGGATTATTAACCATGGCTACGGGGCCTTTGTTCAGGAGGGGCCGCCAGGAGGAGCCGCGAGGGTGGAGGAAGGAAGGACAGGAGCGGAAAGGGGGAAGGAAGGTGGAGGGGGGGGGGGGAAAGGAAGGTGACATCTGGATTTCTGTCATGGAGGAGCGCGATTTTGGGAGCAGCTGTGCAGGGATGGCCAGGGCTCAGCGGATGTGCAGCAGTGGCAAAGCCCCAAAAAGGAGCTGAGCTGGCAAGGGTCACCCAGCCCAAGGCAGAGAGAGCTCAGCCTACTGCCCTGGGGATGCTGCTGCTGACAGAGGACAGAAGCAGCACCCCAGGGCTCTGGGACTGACGTTGAGGACTGGTTTGTGGTGCACAGGGATGGCAGGGAAGGCTGTGGAGCCGTGCAGCCCTTCCCTAGCTGCCTGCCTCGAGAGCTGCGTGCGGGGAGGATGGACAAGGACAGCTGGAGCACGCCTGGGAGAACCTTATCCAGCTGGGAGCCACAGACAAGGCAGGGGGAGAAGGAGCCCTCGGCCCAGGGCTGTCACTCGACATCCTGGGGGTACAGGAGCCCCACGGGCCGGAGCAGGTGCAGCCCTGGGACAGGGCGTGACAGCCACGTCCTGCCCTCCTCACACACGTTCAGCTGGGCTGGTCACGTCCGTGCCCCAGGCTCCTCTCCCAGGCTGGGAGCACTGCGGGCATGGAGCAAGGACCAGGATTTGGGGATGGGCACTGACCGGGTGGCTTAGGGAAGCCAGGAGCTATTTATAAATAGCTTTTCCTTGGGAGCACTTCCGAGTCCATCTCCCCCAGCACCGGCCGGAAAAAGGCCCCATTGTGCTGGCGCCGGCTGGGACAGGGCTGGGCACTCACCCACACAATGGGGCAGATGATGGGGCTGCCTGGGGGGTCCGGCCTGGGCTGGCCCTGCCCTGTGTCCCCTGGCACCCGGCTTCTCTGGCTCCCTGCTGCCAAGGAAGGGAGGGGAAGGCAGGATGGGGACACAGCATCACTCCCTGCGCTTGCCTGCAGGGATCTCTTCCTGCTGCCTTTGTCTGCAGGGCTCCCCCAGGACGGCTCATTGGGATCATCTGTGAGAACGCCCAGTGAGAGACCAGCCCCGGGCAGGCCCAGCTTGGGGGGAGCCCCTCTTGCAGGGGATCCCTTTGGAGCTCCCTGGGGAAGGTTCCCTGTGGAGAGGGGTGGGGACAGCCAAGGAGTGACTGGGATCAGGCAGCACGCAGGGCACAGGCCTCGTGTCACATCCCCACAGCATGGGGGAACACAATGGAGCCCCAGGGCCCAGGGGAACGGTGGGGCTGGGCTGACCAAAGAGGAATTTCTTCTTGCAGGACTTTCCCATGGAAGAGGACTTGCCTTTCCCAGGGCTGTCTGGCCAGGCTCCAGGAGAAGATCAATCTCCCAGCTCCCATGGTGGGGAGCCCTCCAGAATCACGGCGAGCAGCCCTCGTGCTCCTGCTCTTGCTCAGGGCTGCAGGGTGAGCAAAGGCAGGGAAGCCGGTGGCTGCTGGGCTGGGCACAGGGCTGGGCTCCCTGCAGCTCCAGATCCTTCCTGAGGGCTGTCCCAGGAGCCTCGGGCTGTCCCTGCGTGCCACGGGGGACTCCATCACCTGCCTCTCCAAGGCCAGAGGAAGAGTGAGCCACAGCATCCTGGAGCGGAGCCCGAGCGGGGCCGGGGGATTTTCCGGAGCGGATGCAGCGAAATGAGCCATTGTTCCCGCCCGGGCTGCGAGCGACCGCGGGGCTGCAGGCGCTGCAGGCGGCCGCCTCCGCCTGCCCAGCGCTGCCCAGGCCAGGGGAGCCGAGGTCGGGCTGCCGGCAGTGCCCGGTAGCACCGTGCTGCCTGCCTTGGCCCGGCGGCCGCACGGCCTGGATCTGCAGGGGAGCGCACCCTGGCCATGGCACAGGATGCCCAGGGACGCTGTGGCTGCCCCTGGATCCCTGGAAGTGTCCAAGGCCAGGTTGGATGGGGTTTCCTGGGATGTTGGAAGGTGTCCCTCCACCATGAGCTTTTCCTCTTACCGTAGTGGTCAGACAGATCCACTTCTGCAAAGAGATCAGGATACACCTCAATTTTATAATATTGATTTTCTAAGTATATTAATTTATTTAACATATAGCATATAATTTAAATAAAACATATAACTTAAATAACAGCACATAATTTAAATAAATGCATAATAATTAATATAAGTATCACTAAGTAATAAAAGCTATATTAATACCATACAGCTTCAACAAATACTTCATTTCCTGCCCAAAACACTGCGAAAACCCAACCGCAGGCGCGCGGGGGAAGCGGAGCTGCCGCGGGACAGCGAGCGCCGCTGGCGCTTTAAAGGAGTGAAGATGGGTGTGACCCCTCCGGCAGCGGCCACCCTCCCAACAGCCACTCTCCGGCCACCTCCTGCCCTTCCACGACCTCCAGCACCGATCGGCGACGCCCATCCCGGAAGAGGCTCCGGGGTCGCTCCGCCGGCGGGACCGCGCGGGGACCATGGACGGGCATCCGCTGCTGCGGCGGGGGCTGCGCCTGCTGCGGAACGCGCCGCTGCTGCTGCTGGACTTGAGCTTCTTGCTGTGCTCCTGGCTGCTGGCCGCGCTGCTGTGCCTGCTGGCCACCGCGGCCATGGCGTGCGGAGTTGTGCTGACGGTGCTGCACGGGTTCTGCGCGGGCATGGAGGAGCTGTCGGGGCTGCCGGCGCTCTCGGCGCTCTCGGGACTCTCAGGGATCTCAGGGCTGTTGGAGCGCTTGCGGCAGTCGGGGCTCCCGGGTCTGTTGAAGCTGTTGAAGATCTCGGGGCTCTCGGGGCTGTTGAAGACCTCGGGGCTGTCAGGGCTGTTGAAGCTCTTGGTGCTGTTCGGGCTGTTGGGGCTCTGGGGGCTGCTGGGGCTCTCGGTGCTCTTGGTCCCGGTGCAGAGCTGTCGGAGCGCGAGGCTGCGCTGCGGGCAGGCACTGGGCATCAGCTGGCTGCTGATGGAGCCGGGCAAATTGTGCCCCGCTGGCACACGGAGCCTCTTCACACTGCTCGTCACCCTCTGGGAATTGCTAGGTGTGTCTGTCCTCAGGGTCAGTGAACTGCTGGGCACATTCCTGGTGCCCGTGGCCAGCAGAGCCACTGCTGTGTCCATCCAGCCTTGGCTGCTCAGCCAGCTGGCCATCAAGCTCCTCCATTCCACCACTGTGGTCTTCATGAGCATCTACTTCCTGATCTGCAGCCTGGCTATTTTACGTCACAGCGGTGCCCAGAGCCTCGGCACCCCGTTTGTCACCCTCTGGGACTCACTCACCAGCCTCAGTTTCAGGGTCACTGACCCGCTGGCAGCGCATTCCTAGCACATGTGTCCAGTGGTGCCACTGCTGTGTCCGTGCTGCTCTGGCGGCTCTGCCATTTGGCCTTTGAGCTCCTCTGCTCCATCTCCGAGGTCTTCATCAGCATCTGCTTCCAGGTCAGCAGCCTGGCCAAGAGCCTGCTCAGCGTGTGTCTGATGGGCGGTCAGCACCTCTCCATGCTGCTTGCCAACCTCTGGGACTTGCTGTCCAATCTGATTCTTGGGGTCAACAACGTGCTGGGGATGGTCCTGCAGCTGGCCCTCATGCTCCTCTCCTTTGCCACACGGGTCTTCATCAGCATCTTCTTCATCGGTCTTTACATCCTGGGCTTCCTCTTGTGCATTGTGTTTCTCATTGTCTTTTTTGGTGTCATTTACTACAATCGGGAGGGGCTGAAGGGACGCGTGCTGGGCTTCTCCCGTGGCCTGCAGTCAGTCCTGTGGTGGCTCTACCAGGTGACAGTGGGGACCCTGCACAGGGCCGTGACCTCCCAGCCCTGGCGCAGACTGGTGGACTGGGTTCTGCTGGTGACCAGCTGGAGCCAGAGAGGCAGGAGGATGAACCAGGGAAGGGAGCAGCTGGATGCAGAGCAGGTGCCACAGCCACAGCGAGCTCTGAGCCATGATGGGGCAGGACAGCATCACCAGACATCCAGGGAGAAATCGAGCAAATCAGGTGGGAGAGCTGCGAGGAGGCAGCAGCTGAATCAAACAGCTGGGAAAGCCAAGGGATCCTTGGGTAAGAAAACCTGGGCTCTGCTGAAAGAGCAAGAGGAGCGTAAGAAATGCGTCATATGCCAGGACCAGCCCAAGACAGTCCTGCTGCTGCCCTGCAGGCACCTGTGCCTGTGCCAGGAGTGCACGGAGCTGCTGCTGCTGCAGGACATGGATGAGCACAAGTGCCCCCTGTGCCGCCAGATGATCCTGGAGACCCTCAACGTGTACCTGTGAGCCCATGGCCTGGGGTCATTTTCCCAGGAGGTCAAGGACACCCCTGTCTGCACTTCCCAGGACTACCCTGAGCAGCTCCAGAGAACTGTGGATGGTGCTGGAAGGGCAGAACGCTGTGGGGTGCCTGCTGGTTGCCATGTAACTACTTGTAGCTCTTGCTAGCAAGCACAATACTGATCTATGCAGTGGGATGGAAGAGTTACCTGTTGTTTTCTTGACAACTTTTGCTGTTCCAAGGCCTGTTGGTTTCCTTGAGCCTGCAGCAGGCTGAGATCCAGAGCAGAGCACAAAAGGAGGTCTGGTCCCTGCTAGCCACCTTATCCAGCTGAGAGCCACTGGCAGGGCCCAGGGGGACAGAGCCCTCTGTGGGCTCCCAAGATTTGAGAATGGGGTGGCTTAGGGAAACCAGGAGCTATTTATAAATAGCTTTTCCTTGGGAGCACTTCCGAGTCCATCTCCCCCAGCACCGGCCGGAAAAAGGCCCCATTGTGCTGGCGCCGGCGGGGACAGGGCTGGGCACACCCCACACAATGGGGCAGATGATGGGGCTGCCTGGGGGGTCCGGCCTGGGCTGCCCAGGGGACAGCCAGGGGGCCCGGCCACGCTCATCCAGCACTTGCCAATGCCACAGCCCTGCCCTGTGCCCCCTGGCACCCGGCTTCTCCAGCTCCCTGCTGCCAAGGAAGGGAGGGGAAGGCAGGATGGGGACACAGCATCACTCCCTGCGCTTGCCTGCAGGGATCTCTTCCTGCTGCCTTTGTCTGCAGGGCTCCCCCAGGACGGCTCATTGGGATCATCTGTGAGAACGCCCAGTGAGAGATCAGCCCCGAGATCAGCCCCGGGCAGGCCCAGCTTGGGGGGAGCCCCTCTTGCAGGGGATCCCTTTGGAGCTCCCTGGGGAAGGTTCCCTGTGGAGAGGGGTGGGGACAGCCAAGGAGTGACTGGGATCAGGCAGCAGGCAGGGCACAGGCCTCGTGTCACATCCCCACAGCACTGGGAGACACAATGGAGCCCCAGGGCCCAGGGGAACGGTGGGGCTGGGCTGACCAAAGAGGAATTTCTTCTTGCAGGACTTTCCCATGGAAGAGGACTTGCCTTTCCCAGGGCTGTCTGGCCAGGCTCCAGGAGGAGATCAATCTCCCAGCTCCCATGGTGGGGAGCCCTCCAGAATCACGGCGAGCAGCCCTCGTGCTCCTGCTCTTGCTCAGGGCTGCAGGGTGAGCAAAGGCAGGGAAGCCGGTGGCTGCTGGGCTGGGCACAGGGCTGGGCTCCCTGCAGCTCCAGATCCTTCCTGAGGGCTGTCCCAGGAGCCTCGGGCTGTCCCTGCGTGCCACGGAGGACTCCATCACCTGCCCCTCCAAGGCCAGAGGAAGAGTGAGCCACAGCATCCTGGAGCGGAGCCCGAGCGGGGCCGGGGGATTTTCCGGAGCGGATGCAGCGAAATGAGCCATTGTTCCCGCCCGGGCTGCGAGCGAGCGCGGGGCTGCAGGCGCTGCAGGCGCCCGCCTCCGCCTGCCCAGCGCTGCCCAGCCCAGGGGAGCCGAGGTCGGGCTGTGCTCCGTGCTGCCTGCCTTGACCCGGCTGCCGCACGGCCTGGATCCGCAGGGGAGGCACCCTGGCCGTGCTCCCCGCAGCTGGGAGCGCCCTGCGAGCGCTGCCGTGATGCCAGCGGGACCCGCACGCCAGAAATGCCCTCAGCATTGCCCAAGGAACAAGGGAGGCAGGGCGAGATGCTGGGGCTGGGGAATCCCCCCAGGCACGCTGGGCTCCAGAGAATCCCTCAAGCACCCGGACACCCAGCCCTGGAGTGGTTCCTTGTCTCCCTTTGCCTCCAGATAAATCCAGAAGGACTCAGCACCTGCCGGGGCTGAGGCACTCCCTGGAGCTGGCGTCCTGTGGCTGCTGTTTTTCTGGAATGCGGGGTGAGCTCAGCAGCGGGAAGGCGGCTCGGAGCCGTGATGCAGCAGCCCCGTGGCCGGGCTCGGTGCCAGCACAGTCGGTGCTGCACAGCCGCGGGTGCCCCGGCAGGGCAGGGAGTCACACACGTGGCTCTGGTGGTCCCAGAGAGCAGCAGGGCTCTGTCTGCCCTGTGCCCAGTGAGGCTGATGAGGGGAGGGGGCTCACAAGCGGGGTACGCCCTGTCCTGCTGCCAGCCGCTGCCACGGGCACAGCTGGGAGTGCAGTGGCATCATCCCACACCTCCAGCAAGTGCATGAACAGCTGGGGGGACTGTCCTTGAAATGAGGGATCCCATCCCCAGCCTGGCTGCCAGGCACCTTGGAGGGGAGCTCTGTGTCCCTGCAGAGCCCTGGGAAGGGTTTCCATCCAAAGCCTTGCTCTCCTCCAGCCAAATCACTGTCTCAACCTGAACTGCTACCAGGTGTTCCCAGCCCCCTGCTCCCCTCCTCATCCCTGTGCCTCTCTCTTGCAGGTCTGCACGCCCTGGAGCTGGACATCCTACCGGAATGAGAGTGGGCAGAGCTCCCCTCCATCCCACGGAGCACAGAGAAGCCCTGCTATGGAGCCACGACCTCTGAATGCTGCAGCCGCTGCACCCCCGGCCCGGCAGCGGGGAGCCCACCAGGGTGCCCCGGGCACGGCAGAGCACCAGGGCAGGGGGAGGGTGGGGCAGGTGCACAGCCGGAGGCAGGGAATGAGTGGAGCACGCCCAGCCCTTGGCTCGGCTCTCTTTTCCCTTCTCCTGTTTGGGAAAGCGCTGAGAAATCCAAACATTACCATAAATGCTGAAAGCATCCTGACTCCGTCACTCCCTGGGGATGCAGGCGCCCGCTGCCTCGGAGCCACAGGGACGGGGCTGGCAGGGGCCAGAGAGAAAGACAGACAGAGCCCAGGCAGGGACAGACAGACGCTGATGCGCCATCCCGCCCGCTGCCCTGCTCAGGGAGGCACCTGCACCGGTGACCCCAGAGCCTGCCTCGCTGCCCGGGGTGTGGTGCTTCCCTCCTCGGCCCCACACTGGCTGCAGCCTCCTGGGCTGCACATGGCTTTCCCATGGGTCATCATCCACCGCACTCACCCTCTCCTTCCTTAAAAAGCGTTGGGCTTCAGGGCTGCATTTTCCTGAACTTGTCATCACCATCAAGGCAGCAGGGCTGGACCATCCCCTGGGGCACGGCAGAGCAAAGGCCGGAGGCTTTGACAGCCCCACGCCCTGGCTGGGATCCAGCAGGGAGGGCAGGACCTGCTCCAGGGCTGTAACCTTGGTCTGAGGCACAGCCATGGCTTTATGCTCAAACCTCCTGCAGGAAACTGCTTGGCCGGGTGACCCTGGGCTGACCCTGTCCCAAACTGGCCCAGGGGATCCCGCTGGCAAGCACTCACCTTCCCTGTGCCAGGGCTGAGGCTGGCACAAACTCACCTCACACGTGGACACTGCAGGTGCTGGGTGCCCCGTGGGCTGTTTGGAACCAGGGTGAGTGGGCTGATATCCAGCCCTGTCCATCCCGTGCACTCTGCCTGCCCTGTCCTGCCTCCTGAGCCCACCCCATCACTCCATCCCTTGTGCAAAATCCCTCTGCAGCTCTCAGGGAGCTCCTTTAGGTACTGGAAGGGGCTCCAAGGTCTCCTGCTCCAAGCTGGACACCCCCAGCTCTCCCAGCCTGTGTGCAGAGCAGAGCTGCTGCATTCCCTGAGCATCCCTGTGCCCTCCTCTGGGAGTGGTGGGACAAAGGGGAATGGCTTCCCACTAACAGGGGGCAGAGTTAGATGGGATAATGGGAAGAAATTCCTCCCTGTGAAGGTGAGGAGGCCCTGGCACAGATTGCCCAGGGAAGCTGTGGCTGCCCCATCCCTGGAAGTGTCCAAGGCCAGGTTGGACTGGGCTTGGACCAGGCTGGGGTATTGAAAGGTGTCCCTGTGCCATGAGCTTTTCCTTTCACTGTCGCGGTCAGGCAGATCCACTGCCACAAAGAGATAGGGAATTACCTTGATAGTCTTCATTCCGCAATTAAAAAACTGCAATAACGGATGTCACGCGTGGTGAAAAGAACGGTCCGGGATAACGGGCGCTACTGGCCCTTTAAATGAACGGCAATGGGCGTGGCCCTCTGCTGGCAGCCGGGCCCCCGCCGCGCCCCCGCCGCATCCTGCGAACCGACCAATGGAAGGCGAGCCCAGGCGGAGCCCCCGCCGCTGATTGGCCGCGCCCCGCACGGCGGCGGGCTGCCAAGATGGCTGCGCCCATGGCGGAGGGGCCCCGCGGCTGAGCTGCCGTACGAGCCCCGCGGGAGACCATGGACGTGCTGTTCGCGCTGCTCCGCGGGCTGCGCCTGCTGCTCGACCTGCTGCTGCTGGTGCTCGACCTCAACTTCTTCCTGGTCTCCTCGCTGGTGTCCGCGCTGCTGTGGCTGCTGGCCGCGGCCTCCAGCCTGCCCGCGGCCGCGGCCGCCGCGGTGGTGGCGTGCTGGGATGCGCTGGTGCTGCTGCGCGGGTGCTGCGGGGCCATGGAGGGCATGCGGGCGGCCGGGCACCTGGTGTCGCACCTGGTGTCGCACGTGGCGCTGCGGGCCCGGGAGCTGGCGCAGCGCGGGCTGGGCGCCGTGCTGGGCTGCGGGCAGGCGCTGTGCCGCCAGCTGTGCGAGGCGCTGGCCATCGGCACCAGCCTGCTGATGTACCTGGTCAACAGCTTGGTCAACGTGTGTCTCATCGGCACCCAGAACCTCTTCACGCTGCTGGCCGCCCTCTGGGACTCGCTGGCCGGGCCTGTCATTAGGGTGGCCGAGCTGCTGGCCGCCTTCCTGGCACACGTGTCCAGCGGTGCCATCGCCGTGTCCATCCTGCTGTGGTCGCCGTGCCAGATGGCCTTCGAGCTGCTCTGCTCCGCCACCGACCTCTTCATCAGCGTCTTCTTCGTCAATGTTTACGGCCTGGGCTTGCTCCTGCTCATTGTGGCGGTCGGCGCCTTCGTGTTCAACCCCGGGCTGCTGTGGACGCTGACGGGATACGTGCTGGGCTACTTCCACACGCTGCCCTCCTTGCACCGCCTGCAGCGGGACGTGTGGCGGCTCTACCAGGTGGCCGTGCTGACCCTGGGCGTGGCCATGACCTCGCAGCCCTGGCGCAGGCTGGTGGTCTGGATCCTGCAGGTGACAGACTGGAGCCTGCAGGTGACCAACTGGAGCAGGGGAGGCAGGATGGTGAACCAGGGCAGCGAGCAGAGACGGGCTGTGCCTGCCCCCAGAGCCCCGGCCAGCGGCAGGGTGACCCTGGGCCAGCTGCCGGCCGAGCAGGAGGAGCAGCTGGATGCAGGGCAGGGGCCACAGCCACGACCTGCTCTGAGCCGTGCTGGGGCAGGGCAGCGCCACCAAACACCCAGGGAGGAAGCGGGCACCTCCTGGTGGAAAGCTCCAAGGAAGCAGCAGCTGAACGCCACAGCCGGGAATGCTGAGGGAGCCCCTGACAACGATCCCTGGGCGCTGCTGAAAGAGCAAGAGGAGCGTAAGAAATGCGTCATCTGCCAGGACCAGACCAAGACAGTCCTGCTGCTGCCCTGCAGGCACCTGTGCCTGTGCCAGGAGTGCACGGAGGTGCTCCTGCAGCAGGACATCTACCAGCGCAACTGCCCCCTGTGCCGCCAGATGATCCTGCAGACCCTCAACGTGTACCTGTGAGCCCACGGGGGGCTTGGGCTGTTTTCCCAGGAGGTCAAGGGCACTCCTGTCTGCACTTCCCAGGGCTGCCTTGAGCAGCTTCCAAAGAACTGTGGATGGTGCTGGAAGGGCAGAACGCTGTGGGGTGTCTGCTGGTCACATTTGCTGCCTAACTAGGTTGTAGCTCTTGCTAGCAAGCACAATACTGATCTCTGCAGCAGGCTGGAAGAGTTACCTGGTTTTTTTTGTTGACAACTTTTGCTGTTTCAGGGCCTGTTGCCTCCAGCCTGCAGCCTGAGATGCAAAGCAGAGCGCAGAACAATGCTCTGGTCTCTCCTAGCCAAAGCTGATGGAAAGTTTAAAGGCTGTGCCCTCCTGGCAATCACAGGAGCTGGTGCAAGGCAAGGGAATTTTTTTTTCCCAAGGTCTCACTAGAAAATCACCTGGCAGGCTGCATCCAGGCCTGTTTCTCCTCCCACCATCAGAGTGGAGGAGCTCCGTGGGAAAAGGGAAGAGTGCCCTGTTTGCATGGCCCAGGGAGGGCAAGGAGCACACTTGAGTTTTTAAGTGTTTGCTGAACCTGGCTCTCAGCTGGAGAACAGGCTTCCTGGGGTACTTCATCACCCCAGTGGCTTTGCTTTTGGAGGGATCTGGCTTGCCAGGACAGCGTGGAGCTGTGATGAACTCGGGCTCCCTGCAGAGCTCAGCATTGCTGCTGCTTCCACGCATCACCTATGCAAGACTAGCGAGCACACGTCAGGTTACCTGCACTGGCTGGAGGGAGTCACTCCTTCTGCAGGGCTGGTGGTGCTGCTTGGGGAGCTCCAGGCATGGCCCCCCAGCCAGTGCTCCCAGCCCTGGCAGCAGCAGCAGCCCAGATTTGAGCCAAGGCTGGAGAATCCTCTCCAAAAAAACCACACATGTGCAGGCTAAGAGTGCCATGGAGCAGGGAGGGTCACTCCAGAGCTTGCTGGCTCCTCAAGCTGGGCTGTCTAGAGGGAGGAACTCTGTGGGAGGAGAGGGAGCACCCCAAAGCTCCTGGGAGCTCACAGACATTCCAGCTCCAGGCACAGTTTCTGCATGTCCGTGCTGTGGATCTGCAGTTGTGTGCATGGAGCAGTACCAGGACCACGGATATCTTGGATTAGGGCAGGGCTGTACTGTTGTTTTGTCTTGTTGTCTGTCACCAGTGTAGCTGCTTTCATTCAGAAGTGTCCCCCAAAGTCCAACGAGGTTATCCCATCCTGGCTGGGGGAGGCCTGGGATGGCTCATCCCAGCTTGGGCAACCAGCACCATTCCAAGAAATTGCTGGGCTGCAGGAGGGCCTTGCACTAAAAAGCTTCTCCTTTCCCAGCTGCTTGCCTGAGGTCAGCCACACACCACAGCCAATTTTGGCTGGACCCACACCAGAGAAAGTCTTGACTCTGGACTGCAAGCCAAGAGCCTGAGGGCAGCTGGCATGGTTTTCCTTCTATTTTCCTTCTTGATTAGCAATTTAAGCCAAAACAGAGGCAGCAGAGAGGCCAGGCTGTGCTGGGAGATGCCTCTGAGCTGTAAAGCTGAGCTCCAGCAAGGAGTTATCTTCTTGCTGAGTGGCTTTGCTCGGAAAGGCACTGCCAGGGCTGGTTGCTCCCACATTTCCTGGGAGCTGGAAAGATTCCCTGGGCCAGGCCAGGCTCCTGAGCACTAATGGGTGTTAGAAGGGCTCTCAGCTGCTTCCACTCAATTTCAGAGAGATGCAAAGCTCCCCATTGCTCAGCCTCTTATCCCTCCACACCCCTCCCTCGTTAATGTTGGCTCTCTCCAGCCACCAACACTTGGGAGCAGCCAAACCCTCACCAGAGGAGTGTGAGCCCAGGCTCTGGCTTGTCCCAGGCACTTGCAGAGGAGTCAGGGAGCTGCACCTGGAGCCACTCAGGAGTGGGACTGTGGCCCCTGCCTTTGGCCACAGGCAGCAGCATTCCCTAGGGACCAGCTCATGGATCAGGGGTGCAAAACGTTCCCTACATGAGTTACAGGGTGGGGGGGAAGGGATCTCCCCAAAACTGCAGTTTGTTCCCCTAACCACTTTTTTTTTATTTTTATTATTTTTATTATTATAGCAGTCACGCTTGTTTGTTTAGGGCCTGTTTGCTGTTTATAAGAGAAGGCTTTGCCTTAAGTTTAACTCTTTGCACTATGGACTAGGTACTGAGCAGATTAAAATTTCCTTTACCAAAAGCTGGGTGCTGCCTCATTCTTGGGAAGGCTTTTTTGGGGAAATGTGTGTTTGTATCTCTTTTATCCACCCCTGGACTCCAGGGAAAGCCCATCCCTCCCCACAAAGGGTCAACATCACCTGCAGGCTCAGGGGTGTTTGCCCCCAGAAAAGCAGTGCTGCACAGGGAAAATCCAGCAGCCAGGAGATGAATTTACACCCAAACCCACTCTGGGTGGGCTTTTCAGAGCTGGCAGCCCTCAATTCCTGCTTTGACAACCCACAGCAAGAGGAGATGGTTGTGGATACACCACACCAGGAGACAGGGACAAGGGGCTGGGGTTTTCCAGCCTGTTCCAGGCTGGCAGGAACATGCTGGGACTTGTTCATTCCTGTTCCTGCACCCATCTGATGCCTCAATGTCCTGTGCCAGACTGTCCCCGGGATGGAGGCAGCACAGGGCTGGGTCTGGCCCTGCAGAGAGGCTGTGTCAGGCTCAGGGTTACCGTGAGCAGATGCATTTGCTGCACAAGGAGCTGATCCCTGGCTCGGATCTGAGCTCCTGGCAGGTTGCTTTGTGCTTTTAAGCACTCTCTGCTTCCCCAGCATCTTCATAAATTGTTTGGAAAAATGGCTCAGGACCCTGATGGGCAGAGACTCCAGGAGTCCTGGCTTGCCCTGCCCTGGCAAAGTGGCTCATTTTAATCAGGATGGAAAGCAAGAGAGGGGAGCTGGGAGCTGCTGGGAAGCCAGAGAGAGGCAGATACCTGCCCAGGCACAGCGAAGAGGGCAGTGCTGGCAGATGGGTGATAACTGGGCAAACTGAGGCACTTCTCTTGCTCCCAGGGTGTGACCCGAGGCTGGCTGGGCACTGGGGGAGGCTGCAGAGGGGGCAGGAGGGTGGGATCAGCAGGGGAATGTCTGCCATGCCCTCCACAGGCAGGGTGCTCCCAGCCCAGCACCCCGAGCAGGGGATGGGAAGAGTTTTTAGGCCACCTCAGGCCACCGCGGCCGAGCTTTCCCAGAGAGGACAGGATGTGCAGGACACGGCCCTCCCCCGGGAGCCATCCTGCACACACTCGGCTCAATCTCTGCTCGAGCAGCCAGCAATTGCAGGAGAGAAATGCAACCACCTCCCTGCTAATGGACAAGCTCCGTGAGCCCTGCCTGCCACTTTAGTTTTTGGTGCAGGGCTGCACAGCCTGGGCAGCAGCAACGCTCACAGGGCAGAAGATTTGGAGTCCTCGGGGTATTCCCTGCTCCAGAACGTGCTTGGGAAGCTCCCACATGAGCCGAGCCGGCTGTTCTCAGCTCATCAAAGCGCCAAGACCCTTCCCCGAGGAGGGAGGAGCGTGATGCTGCCGGCTGACCCCGGTTTAGGAGCTCTGTGGTGGTCGGCTCTGGCAGCCGGCTGCAAGCAGGAGCCCCCGGGGCGCTGGGAAAATCCCTTTGTCAGCCCAGCTGCAACTCCCCCGCCCTAATGAACGGCTCGTCACAGCCTGGGGACAACAGGCACGGCCCGCCTGCCAGCAGGGAGCGGGCGGGCCAGGCGGGAGCGCAGATGTGGCACAGCAGGAGCGGGGAATGATACCCGGCCGGGAGGGAGGGAGCAGGTGAGGAGCAGCGGCAGAACCGCGGGGAGCCTTTGGGCTGCTGCCGGCACCAGCCTGGGCTCTCATTAGCGCCCAGCACAGCGAGCAGCGATCCCGGGGCCTCGCAGCCTCGGGGACACGGAGGGGACACGGAGGTCATCCAGCTTAGAGCAGCTTGCACGGTTCTGGGGACACCCCAATAACCCAGTGGGGGAGACTCTGGTGCCCCTCTGAGCAGGCGCTGCCATTTCTCATCCCCGCTCATCGGGATGGACCCGAGTTTGGAGGAACTGATCCTTCATCCTCTTGGACACCTCTCCAGGACATGGGATTCTCCCAAGGACATCCCTGAAGGAGGCAGTGTGTGCTCTCCTAAAGTCCGTGTTTGTGGTCCTTTTCTTGCCCACCCCAGCCCCACTGGGCAAGGATTGTCCCCTCCCCTGCCATTCCCGGGTTAAAGGTCTCCTTACCGGGTCAGCAGTCCTGAAGATGTCTGGGGGTGTTCCCTGCACCTCCTCAGTGATGAGGCCTCCAAACCTGGGCTGTAACCAAACTTTTGGGTGGAGTAGGAGCCATCCTGCTGCTGCCAGGAGTCACCAGGCCGCCCTTCAGCACTGGGGGCATCTCCACGCTCTGACACCACGAGCACAGTGCAGCTGTGGGGTCTCAGACGATCCAGCTGCTCCCTTTAATCTCTGGTGCCTGCTGACCTCCTCAGGTGACCTTGGAGTGCCAAAGACACGAGTGCTGCTCTGAAAAGCCGTGCTGACATTTATTTTTGTTTCTAAAAACCCCACAAAGCAGCCGCAAAAACCTCAAAAGAAACAACAGAACGGCCCAGCTGCTGCCTGTGTCAGCTGTACTGCAGCACCTGTGGGCTCTGCCTGGCTCTTATATCGGCTTCTCTCGGCCTGGCTGAGGGATGCTGGCCCCTCCCTAACCTGGGCTCAGCTGGAGCAGGGTCTCCCAGGTCTCCTAACTCAGGGGGAAGCTGGCAGAGCTCATCAAAAGCAGCTGGAGCTTGCTAGGAACTTGTCAAACTCTCCTGTGCTTCTCCTTCCCTTTTCCTTTCCTTGCCCTCTTCCTCATCCTCCCTACGCAGCAGCAGACACCCTCATGTTCTCACAGGGGGTCCCCCTGATCCCAAAGTGTCCACACAGAGCACCCCAAAGGAAGCAGAGCCCACAAACTTCTGTGGCTGCCTGTGCTGACCGTGCTCCCCCCCATCGTGACAGGGACCAGGGAATTCTCCCAGCCCTCACAGAGCTCGTCCAGAAAATTCCCTTTCCTCCTCCCAGAGCAGCCATCGATCTGCTCTGCGGCGTTGTTTGCCCCCTGAGCAGCTCTGCTTACAGAAAGAGCCATCTCCAACCCAAACAGAGGCTTCCGCTGCAACCCGACCCGGGGCTGGCCGAGGGGCCTGCGGGGTGGCTCCAGCAGAGCTCCTGTGTCCCCCGAAGGGGCACGAGGTGTCACATGCTCCCAGCACCTCACAGGTCCCCACGGGCTGCGGGTGGCCCAGGAAGGTTACAATGACATGCCCACCATCCTCAGTCCCGCGGGTTCCCCTTGGGGGTGGCACTGGCGCTGTCCGGGGGCACACGGGTGTCCCCAGCCTGCTGAGCTCAGCGGGGACACGGTTTGCTCATCCCCGTGGGCACAGCTGCAGTCCTGGGGGTCCGTCCGGCACAGATGGGGACAGTGGGGGATCCGGGGCGGGGCAGGGGTGGCTGTCCGGCTGTGCACGGGGTTCCTGGGCCGGGGAGCGCTGCAAGGTCCCGCTGGCACGGCCAGGAGAAGAGGCGGTCCCGGCTGACACCCTACAGCCGGGCAGGGCAGCGTCCCAAGCGTTTTAAGGGGTCCGGCCGCTGGCCAAGAGCCCCCTCCCCGGCTGCTCCCCTCAGGGACCTATTTTGGGCAAGGAATGAGGAAGCTCTTCATTCCCCTGCTAAAAATAGCGACCTTTCCCAGGGCGGGTCAGCGCTTTCACACTGGCTCGGGGGGCTCCGCAAGCCCCGTTCGGGGACTGACGGGCCACCCCCGGACCCGCGGCTCTGCTCGCCCCGGGCAATCCGCTCCCCTCGGGGTGGCCCTGACAGCACCGGGACCTTCCCATCCGGCCAGACTCGGTCCTCGGGGGGGGCCCGGGGGTGCTCCCTCCGCGCTCCCCGCTCCCGAGCCGCGGGGAGGTGCCGGGAGCTGTCGCAGCGCCGCGCTCATGGCTCAAGGACGCCGATGCCACCATCTAGCGGCTCTCGCTGGCCCTGCGGGGACATCCTGACATCCCGGAACCCTCAGGCGGGGCTGCGCAGCCCCGTCCCCGTCGGGGATCCCAGGGCAGGGGCGCACAGGCAGGCGGCACACGCGGAGCTGAGCAGCCCTTTATTGGGGGAGGGATGGGACAGCACCCGCGGGACGGGCTCCTGGCCCCTCAGCACGGCTTGCCCTGCCCTGGCACCGCGGAAAACAGCGAACTGTGCACAGCGCTGCTCCAGGGATGCTCCCCGCCACGGCACGGGGAAGGTTTCTCTGCCCTGAGCAGGGCAGGGGTCCCGCTGCCCCGGCTCCCACCACGCTGGGGGCTGCGAGGGGGCACCCGACCGGCCCCATCCGCAGCCCAGGGCGGGCTCAGGCGAACACGGCCGAGTTTTGCCAGTAGGAGTAGACGAGGAAGCCGGTGAAGGTGCTGTCCGTCTTGACGCTGGCGTAGAAGCCGATGTAGTCCCCCACGCCCACCTGCACCCACACCTCGTCCTCGGGCTCCAGGCGGACCAGGGTGCCCCCGGAGAGCGAGGTGGGCTTGGGCCAGTTGCCGTAGTACTGGAAGAAGGAGGCGATGGAGTGGCCGTTCTTCATGATGTCGAACTGCAGGCTGGTGCGGTACACGGTGGCGTGCACGGCGAAGTAGTAAAGCCCGGGCACCTCGCAGGTGAACTTGCCCGTGGCCGGGTCGTAGTGGCCCTGCTCGTTGATGAGCACCACGTCGAAGAGGATGGGTTGATCGGCCAGGGGAGGGCTGCGGGACTCGGAGCGCTTGGCGCTGAAGGCGGAGCGAGGAGCCACGGCGCACTCGCCCTGAGCGCCCTTCTCACCGTGCAGCCCGTCCACGCCGGGGCTGCCCATCTCCCCGCGGGGACCGGGCACTCCTGGGGCGGGCGGGAGGGGACAGGGTCACCGCTAAGTCACCAGCACAGCTCCTCCACCCCTCCTGCCCAGGACATTCCAGCAGGGATTCCCTGCGGGGGGCAGCAGCACAAGTGGGGAGGGCTGGGTCTCTAATTTAGCACGCCATTAACAAGTCGTTGGAGAAACCCTCACAGGATAAGAGAAAGCCCAGGGCAGGGATGATGCAATTCCTGGTGGTCCCTCCTAAAGCGGAATGGCATCGGGGATGGGGACAAATGCAGCATTACCGGTGACAGAGCTGCTGCCTTTTTTTTTTTTTTACAAGAACACAGGGGCACCACAGGCAGGGCCAAAGGGGTGGTGGTGGCATGGGAGGGGCACTTCTGCAGGATTCATTCTCCCTCTGGCGATTTGTGCCAGCATGCAGGACTCACCCCCTGCCGTGAGGGTGTTCCCCATGGGCAGGGAATGGCAAACCCCCCTCCCCAGCTGGGATCTCTCCTTTCTTACCAGGAGGGCCCATGTCGCCCTTCTCCCCTGGCATCCCCCTGGCTCCGTCCCGGCCATCTCGTCCGTCTCTGCCTGGCAAACCCTGGCCCCCATGCAGGCCCGGGGTCCCCGGGATGCCCGGCTGCCCTGAGCACAGCCCAGGGATCTTGTTGTCTTCGATCTGCAAGGACCTGGTGATGAACCCCAGCAGGAAGAGGAAGAAGAGCTGCTTCATCTTGTCCTGGAGGGGCTGGAAGGGGGCAGAGAAGGATCACAGCTCTGGGGACCACAGTGAGGAGGGTTGGGAGTGCTTGGCAGGGAGTGGGGGAGGGCAGCAGGGGACATCACCTCCCTTCTTTTCCCTTTACCTTTTGGGCTGCTCCCCTCAGCGAGGCCCCGGTGCTGCCTGCACCTGCCACAGCATCCCCACGGCCCGTGTGCCACCACAGCATCCTGCAGCCCCGGGACAGCTCAGAGTGGCTGTGGGGTGTGGGTATAGGGCCAGGGGCTGTGGAAATGCCTTTGTGTGTGAGCCTGGGGGCTCTTTGGGGTGGGCACGGCCCCATCATGCCCAGCTCTGCGGGAACGGGCGGGGGGATTTAGGGCTGTCAGCTGGTGAGCTCTGAGCGTGCCTGCGGTGGTGGTGTTGCCTCTGGGGGGTGCGTGGTGGGGCGGCAGCTCGGAGAACGCGGGGCTGTGTCGTGGCCCTGCCCTTGGCAGCATCCCGGCTGCCGGCGGCTCCGCTCCACCCCCGGCCGGCTCCCCGGGGCACGGCTGGCCGCGGCTGCAGCATCCCGGGCCGTGCCGGACCACCCCCCTGCCCGGGCTGCCCCCAGCCCTTCGCACAGCAGCGCAACGAGGACTGAGCCCCAGGGCCAGCGCTGGCCCCCTCCCGGTGGCCTCGATCCAGAAAAATTGCCCTCTTCCCCCTCCGCGACGACAACAAAGAGGAAAAGGAGGAGAAAAGTGTCTCTCCTCCGCCCAGGCGCCGGAGCCAGGAAGCCAGGGAGTCCCAGCTCCCCCCGGCTGGGTATCCCCACTCACTGTGATCCCGCGGTTCCTGTCCCGGCACCTCGCTGCTCGCTGCTCTGGAAGGGCTGAGGCTCTTCCTGGCCACTTGGCTCTGACGAAGGCCCTAAGAGAGGCAGCCTCTCCACCCCCCCTCCTCCCCACGTCTCTCCTCCCAAACTCCAAAGGAAATCAAGGGCCTTGGGAGCCAAAAGCTACAAGACAAGGGGAAAAAGAAAAATAATCCCATGATGTCGGAAGTGCTGTGAGCAGGGGGAAGGGAGAGCGCTGCAAACAGCCCGGCTGAGGGAGAGGAGGAGGAGGCTGTGAGCCACCTCAGCTGGGCACCGGGGCAGCAGGATGGAGGGGAGGAAAAAACAGGGAAAACAGGCAGCAGAGGGAAAAGAAACAAGAAATAGCCTGAGGGGCGGGAAATCCAGCAAGGCAGAGAGAGATGGAGTAGCAGAAAGAAGAGGGAGCTCTCAGGGTGTGCGGGTGTCCCGACTGGCAGCAGAGCTGAGGCAAAGGGGATGGCAGAACACACACAGCCGGGCAGTGCCAGCCCTGGCAGCATCCAGGGGCAGCCGCAGGATCCACGTGGGCGGTGCCAGCACGTTGGCCTGAGCGTGCAGGGCAGGTGGAAGCGCGGGCGGAGCGGCGCTGTGCCCGTGCCAGGAGGCAGGGCTGGCCCCGGGGAGCGCGCAGCTCGCGGCCCAGCTTTCGAGGCGCTCCCGGCTCGCCTTCAACTCATTCCAGCGCCGAGTGCGTCCAAGGGACACGGTCACACGCTGGCCAGAGGGGCGGGCCTGCGGCTCGGGGATGTCCCCGTGCCCGGCAGCAGCTGGGACGTGCGGGGGTGGGCTCAAACCCCCTGTGCTGGGTGGGAGTGGCAGTGCCGTGCTGGGTACAGGACAGAGCGGTGCTGGCACCAGTGGGTCCTGATCCCAGTGACCCCAGCCAGGCTGGGGGTTTCCCCACATGTCAGGGCAGTGGGAAACACGGTGGCATTGCTGGCTCTCTCCTCCCCACACAGAGCCTGCAGTGGAGCTGGTGACATTGCCAAGTGTTCCTTCCAGACCCGGACACCCACGGCCAGGCTGGCTGGTGGCAGGGAGCCGCCTTGTCTCCTCTCCCCCAAGGTGTGAAGGGACTGTTGTTTTTGGCCAGCTGGACACTGGTTTGTGGCCGTGGGTGTTGCCAGGGCTGTGGCTACCAGGGTGGCTTTCAGCCAGCTCAGCCGGCTCAGCCAGCAGGGCCACTGCTCTTGGTGGGGCAGGATCACTTCCCTGCACCATGGGGCCACCAACGGGACCTCCTGAGACCCTGGACCGTCCCTGAGACCCTGCAAGCCCCCAGCCCAGCGAGGGCACAGCCAGCTGCCCACTGTCCCCTGTGTCACTCCATCCCTGCTCAGATCCCCCATCCCATCCCTGGCTTCCCTCCCTCCACCCATTCCTCAGGATTTCCCCATGGATTTGGCAGCACCCCCACACAGACCCCAATGAGTCACCTGCTCTGTTGGGTTGGTCAGCTGCTCAGGCTCTTTATTCTGCTGGCTCTGGGGCTGTGGGACATGGGCAGCCCTGGGCTCTTGTGCCTGCAGCCTGCCCCACTCTGCCCAGCCTTGCTCCATTTGGGGAGCATTAGCCCTTTTCCTCGTGCCCCTCCAGCACCAGCCTTTCCCTGTGGGATGTGTCACCGGCTCTCTAAGGGAATGGAGCTGTGGGCAAGCCCGTGGCACCCAGACACCAAGCCAAGCACTGGGGCTGACCCCAGGGCAGGTGAGGGGCCACCCCAACAGCTGGGTATTTACAGCAGGAAGAGCACGGGAGGGACATTTGGGGGGGGAGGGTGGCTTCAGCCCCGGCTTCTCTCCTCCTGCCGGCTCAGGGCTGGAAGCACTCTACGGGGTCGTTGGAGTCGGGCAGGATGTTGCAGTTGATGGGCCAGAGGATGCCGAGGAGGCCCAGGGACTGCTGGCAGCGCAGCTCCGCCGCCAGGCACACGGCCCGGCAGGGCTGCAGCACGCCCCCGTCCGGGGTGCACTTGGGCACGAAGAGGCTGCAGATGAGCAGGCGGAGGTGCTGGTAACACGCCAGCTCCATCAGCGTCTGCGGGACAGCGGGACAGCGGCGTGAGCCCGGCGGGGCGGGGTGAGGGCAGCCCCGCGGGCAGCCCCCGGGCAGCTCACCTGGTAATCCTGCAGCACCTCGGCCGCTCCCTCCTGGTCCGGGATTGCCAGCCAGATGTTGGGGAAGGAGGTGGCGTTGTAGCCCAGCCCCAGGCACATCTCCACTTCCACGGGCTCACAGACAGACCCTGCCACAGGGAGAGGGGATTCACAGTGCCGCCCAGCCGGGCTCGGGGCTCGGGGGATGCTGGACCGGGCACCCAGGGGTGGCACTGACCGAAGGCCGGGTAGGACACCCCGGTGCAGTTCAGCTCGTCAGTGCCGTCGGGGCAGTCGTGCCAGCCGTCACACACAGACTCCAGCGCCCGGCACTCACCGTTTCCACAGGAAAACTCGGCGGGGCTGCAGGTCTCTGGAAGGGGAGAGGGCAGGGCGTGGCTAGGGGTCAGCACGTTCCCATGCTGACCACCCCTGTCTGCTCCTCTGGGTCACTGGCCAGGGGATCTGGCAGATGCAGCTTAGGGAGATCCCAAATTCTCTGGGTAATTTGGGGGAAGCCCTCAGGTCATGGATCATGCCTCTGTGCAGGTGAGCCCTTCCAAGCCACCTCCCATGGCTGATTTATAGAGTAAATCAGGTGAGGAGGGTCAGCTGTGGAACAAGAGCTGTTTTTCACAGACTTTTATCCAGCCTGGCCTTGAAGCCCCTCAAGGATGGAGGTGGCACAACCCACCCTGGGCAGCCTGTGCCCCCGCTTGGCTACCTACTCTCCGTGGCATTGTGGGCTTGGTAGGTGGCAAAGAACCCATCATCTGCAACTCCCTCGTCTGCCACGAACAGGACGGTCATGACGTGCCGTGAGGAGGTCAGGGTGGGTGGCAGCTGGTGACCACAGAACCTGCCGAGGTCATGGGATGAGGAATGGGGTCGGGCGGCTGACCAGCACCTCCCCAAACCCGGCCTTCTGGCGGCTCCTCCCCACCAGCCAGCCCCGTGCCTCAGTTTCCCCAGGTGAACCGCGGCCCCTGTGTGGCCAGGGTGGCACAGCAGCCACCACAGCAGCTCGGGTACCTGCCCATGAGGCTGGCGGTCCCCGTGCCCGCGCTGTCGTGCACCTCCACGAAGTCGAAGCTGCAGTCCTCGTGCGACTCCAGGCTGAAGTTGTGGAAGTGCAGCTCGATGACGTGGCCCAGGGGCACCGAGATCTGCCAGAGGCACAACTGCGGGGCGGGGATGGAGGGGGGCAGCCGGCGACACCCGTGAAGCTGGGCAGGGCCACCCCCCAGCTCTCCCCGGGGCGGGGCTGCCTTCCTCCCTGCCCACCCTCACCCTCACCGTGCTCCCGCAGGTCCCCTTCTCTCACCTGCTGGTGCGGGTATGGCTGCGGGTGGTTCGGGGTGGACAAGTGCCCCTCCAAGGCGGTCAGCGGCCCCCCACATTCTGGAGTGACACACACACACAGAGATTTACCGCTGCCCCTCTCCCTTCCCTCCATCTCCCCGCTCACCCCGGGTGCCGCGGGCTGCAGGTGGGGTCTGTCCCGCCCACCTTTGTGTTTCAGGCTGCAGTTGGCCTCGTCGCTCTTGTCCGTGCAGTCGTGGAAGCCGTCGCACACGAAGCCCAGCTGGAGGCAGAGCCCTTGGTCGCACAAGTGCTCGTCCCAGGCGCAGCTCTCTGCACGCAGCACAGACACCCAGGCTGGTGCGGGGGTTCCAGCGGGCACCCTCCCCTCCCCGCTGGCTGTCCCCACTGCCTGCCAGCAGCGAGGGACCCTGGGGACTCACTCTCGGCGGGGGCCACCGCGCGGTAGCGGGCGCTGAAGCCCTGGGCGCCCACGCTGCTGTCGGACACGAAGGTGACCCGCAGGCGGTTCGAGTCGGTGTTGAAGGTCGGGGGGACCACGTTGCCACAAAACCTGGGGGCACGGCAAGGGCTGGCACCGCTCGCTGCCCCCGCCCCCTGCACCGCCACGCTCCCCCAGGTGTGAGGAGCCCTACCTGGCCGGGCTCCCCCGAGCTGGGGCAGGGGCTGTGCCGCCCGTGCCCTGCTCTTCGTAGAGCTCCAGGCGGTCGAAGAGGCAGGAGGCCGTGCCCTCCACGCTGAACGTCTCCATCCTCAGCTGGATGGCGAGGCCGGCGCCCACCTCGATGCGCCAGACGCAGAGGGCGTTGGGGGGGTAGGGGCCGGGGTAGTTGGGGGAGCTGAAGGAGCCCTCGGGGCCGCGCAGGGTCCCTCCGCAGGCTGAACGAGGCAACAGCGCGGGCATGAGCCGGAGCGGGGCACCCCCATCCCAAAGCACCGCCCCGCTCGGGACTTACCCGGTGCTGCGGTGCGGGCCGTGGGCAGCCAGCTCTCGGTGGGGGTGGCAGCAGTTTTGGGGGCCGGGGGGTCCCTTCGGATGGGTGCTGTGGTGGTGGTGGCGGTGCCACGGGCGGGCAGGGCCGTGGCTGTGGTGCCGGGTGGGCGTGGGGATGTCAGCTCTGTGCCCGGGGAAGAGCAGGGACTGCTCAGCCCCGGCGGGGAGGGATGGCCGCGGGACAGGGAAGGGGCTCAGGAAGCCCACCCAGCCCTGGGCTCCCGCCTCACCCATAGGTGTGCAGCCCCCAGGGGATCCCACACGGCTTTCCCGGGGACATTGACACTTCCACATCCCACGGACGGGGAAATCCCCGTTGCTCCGGTACATGGGGTCACCCTCTCCCCACAGCGGGCAGACCCCTGGGTGCCCCTCTCCCTCTCTGAGCCGGTTCCGTGCCCCCCACCCCAGTCACAGCCGCCTTCCAGCTCGGCACTCACGGTGGATGACGATGCCGAGCAGGAGGGCAATGAGGAAGACCAGGATGATGCTCATCAGAGCCACGCAGAGCCAGGTGAACTTGCAGTCGGCGCGGTACCTCCAGCCCACCTGTGCCCAGAGCTGCTGGCCTGGAGGCGAGGACAGCGGGCAGTGCTGCTGAGCCCTACCCCACCTCCCTGCACGGCTGGCTCAGCCCCCCGCTTGTCCCCGCAGTGCTGATGTGTCCCCAAGCATTCCCGGAGCCCGCTGTGTCCCCGGAGCCCAGCACCCCGCTCCTGCAGCCCCACGGGCAGCGGGTGTGTACAAACCCCCAGGCTGGTACCGAGGCCGTCCCGGCGCGGTGCGGGGCCGGTCCCATCCTTGTCTGCCGGGTGCTCCACGCTCGGTGCTGCCCGCGGCTCCTCGCCCTCAAACACGGGGTTGCAGAACTCGGTCTGTGGGACAGCGAGCGCGGGTGGCACCCTGGGGACCCGCGGGGACCATCAGCAGCACCCACACCCCCAGCCCTACCTTGCTGCCGTCCAGAGCCTCGGGGCAAAGCGTGATTTCGGTGAAATCTTTCATGGCAGCAGGCGGTTCCCGGAGCAGCCTGGCTAAAATCCTGCCCAGCGCCCTGTACCCCCCAGCCCCACCGCCAGCTCCTCCCCAGCTGCCCCCATGGGCCCCGGGGCGGCGTGGGGACCCCTGCTCCGCGCTCCGGGGCGGGGGTGGTGGCGGTGGCAGCTCTACAGGTGGCAGCCCAGCTCCGGAGCCCACCCGAGGGCCATGCCCGCCGTGCCGGGAGTGCGGGGAGCCCCGGCAGGCAGCAGCCCCAGTCCCCTCGGCAGGCCCCTTCCCCCTCGCCCCGTTAATCCAGCTCAGCTGAGGATGCCGAGGTCAGGCTCTGGCACGGAGAACCGGCGTCTTAAAGGGGAATGAGTGCTCGCACCCATCCCGCGGGGAGCCCAGCCCCAAGGGACCCTGCTGGAGGGGTCCCCACACGGCACCTGGGTTTTCCAGCTGCCCGCAGGCTCCTCAGCGCGCAGGGCAGCTGGAGGGGCTGTGTTGGGCACCCCGGGCTGAGCGTGTCCCTCCTGCCCTGGCTGGCTGCCTGCGCCCTGCCACCTGCATTCCCGCTGCCCCTTAATGCCCGTCTCCGTCCCTAAGCAGGGGAGAAAGGGGCCATTGTTCAGGGGTTTGGAGGGGAGAGCGTGGGCACCGGGCAGCTCCCTGGGGCTGGGAAGGCTCCTTCTGCCACCTGCACCCACATCTCCCCTGCTCCAGACGAGCCCCGAGTGCTCCTGGTTGCTCCCCCCGCTCTGCCAGACAGAGACAAAACACACGCACCCAAACTCCCTGTTCAAGCTCAAATTTATTCCTGCACGAGTCTCCCTTGTATGAGACACTTCCCACCCGTCTTGCTTACACAGTAAACAAGCCACCTGCCAAGCAGCATCGCTGCCCCAGCCCAGCTCCTGCCGCGGGCAGCCCCCCCCTTCCCCATCCTGCCCCCCCTGAGCCCCGCTGGGATGCCCCAGGCTGGGCAGGATGCCGGTGCCAGCGCTCAGCCCGTGCCCGCAGGGCAGCCAGGGCCAAGCCGGCCGGGTGTGGGTTGGATGGAGCTGCCTCGAGGGCTGGGATGGTGCCCGTGTCTCCTCCCGCTGCACCTCAGGCAAGGCAGGACGGGGAGGAGAATAAATTAAAGGCTAAAAAGGCCACTGGCATTTTGCTAGCTGGAGGACAGAGCAGCAGGGCGGGTCCCCGGGCACCCAGGGGGGCTCCTGATCACAGGGAGACAAAAAAAAAGCCCCGATTGCAGATGGTCCCGGAAAGCCACTGTCCTCCCCTCCCTCTCCCGCACAGGTTCCTGTGCGACCCCCGCGGCCCCCGCTCCCCTAAATGGTTTAAGGCACCGTCGTATGAGGAGGCAGGTAAAAACCTACCCGGAGCAACCCCCGGCACGAGTCCCTGGAGAGGCAGGAAGCGGCGGGGGGGCTCCAGGTTGAAGCAAAGTCCACTATAAATACATATAAATTCCACAAAACGTTTTCCTCCCTCCTGTCCGTGAGTCTGGGCCTGGGCTCAGGCTGCTTTGAGGAGTGTGTGTGGGGCAGCTGCAGGGGATGTGCTGCCTGACACGGGATGGAGGCCACCGGAGGGCTGGAGTCCTCTGCCAGGAGGTTTGGAAGTGCCGGGAGGAGGTCGGGAGCAGTTCACAAATCCTCTGGGATGGCCAAGCAGATAGAGGAATGGCAGGAGGCCAGGAGGGATGTGTCAGGCTCTCCTGGGTCCCCAGCTCTGGGTGCTGTCCCAGGGGAGCAGAGGTCCTGGTTGAGTCAATGGGACAGGTGGCCCCATTCCTGTAGAGTCCCTTGCTCAGGATTTTTATTACACACCCGAAAAAAAAAAAAAAGAAAGGAAAAAAGAAAAAAAGAAAAAAAAAAGAAGAAGAAGAAGAAAAAAAAAAAAGAAACTAAAACCCCGAGGTAAAAACCAAATGCCAGGAATCAGAAGGCGCCTGAGCTGCCTGAGCCCTGTCCTGTCACGAGCTGCCCTCCTCAGTCCGGAGCTGGGATGTCCTTGCCCGGGCTCTGATCCTGGCTGTCCCCAGCTCCCTCTGCAGCCACTTCAGGGGTGTCTCCTCTTCACCTCCCCCTCGCTCTGGAGGGGCCAAGTGCCCGATCCCTGGCGGAGCCGGCTCTGAGGGGTGGCACGGGGGGTCCCCAGGGAGGCAGGGCTGGCTACATGCGGGAGGACGGGCTGGCCAGCTCGTAGAAGAGCAGGTAGGCATCGCTGCTGCGCACGTGGCTCGAGGACATGGGGGTGACGCTGCAGAGAGGGGGAGAGGAGAGCTGTGAGCAGCGGGGACGGGATGTGCCCTCAGCAGGGTGCGGTCCCTGCTCGTTTGTCCCAGCCCAGGCTCACCGGGAGTCGTTGAAGGTGTGCCACTCGCTGGACACAGGGCTCTTGCAGTAGGCTGTGTAGTGTCCCCCCATGGTGGTGCCCGAGTGGTTGGAGACGGCGTAGAGGTTGTAAACGGCGTGGTCTGTGGGGGGCAGGGGTGCTGCTCAGCCCTGCTGCCCCACAAAGTGCCAGCACACAGCACCCCCCTCCAGCAGCCTGGATTCCGTGCCTCCCACCCCTCACATCTCTGCCCCCCACCAGCCTGGGGACACAAGGAGCCCAGGAGCCACCAGGAGCTCAGGGCTGGGGTCAGAGGCAGGCAGGGGCTGGCACTCACTGCAGCTCTGCGAGGCGAATTCCCGGAGGTCCAGGTCCTTGAGCGGGAAGTTGACGAAGGTGGTGAGTTTGCTGCTTCGTATCCTGGCCTCGGAGAAGCGCTTCAGGTCTGGGGGGTCACGTCAAGGAGCCAAAGGGACAAAGGGGAGCCTGCAATAACCCATCTCTCCCCGCGCCCCCACAACAGCCCCTGTCCCCATCCCTCTGCCCAAAGGATACGAAGCACCAGGATCTTGGGGAACTTCTGGATGCTGAATTTCTTTGTGCACCTTGTCCTGGCTTTGCAGCGACAACACGTCTGTGGGAGGCAAACAGCAAAGCAGGAGGGTGAGGGCACTGCCCACAGCCCTGGCAACACAAGCTCAGAGGGGAAGGGGCCCAGCCTGCCCCAGGGAGCCCCCCTGCCCTGCCCCATACCGGTTTCTCGTCCCCATCCAGCACGTCCTCTTTGGTGAAGAGCCGGAGGCAATCCATGAGCGTCACCTCCCCGTAGCCTTTCTGTGGGAGCACAGTGATGGTTAGGGATGGTTAGGGACAGGGAATGTGGGGCAGGGATCCTCGGGGCTCCCTCACCTTGGGGATAGGCAGGGATAGGTCCCAGAAGGGGTCGAAGGCTGTGGAGCAGTAGCCGCACTCGCTGCAGGTCAGAGAACTCTTCAGCTGCCCAACGAAGAGGTCTGGAGGGGTGGGACAGAGCAGGGTGAGACCCCTGGCTCCCCGCCCTGGCCCCAGCCCAGCCCTGTCCTCCCTGCCCGCAGCCCTGCTCACCGCTGATGCGGCTGTCCTCCCTCTCCTGGTACCTCCTCCACATCTGCCGGCTCTTCTCGTCGTCACTGCAAGGACAGGGACACAGCAGGGCACTGAGCATGGCCTAGGGGACACCAGCCGCGCCACCCAGCCCAGAGGGACCTTGTGGTCAGTGTCCCTGGGCTGGCCTTGCGGGCAGTGAACTCTCCTGGGGCCTGCGCAGTGCCAGCACTTACGGGAGGTGATCCAGGGTGTCGGTGCTGGCCCGCGGCCGCACCAGCACGCGGTTCACCTCGCTGTGCAGCCCGTCCAGCAGGAACCGCAGGAATTCCTGTGCATCCTGCTGGCTGCAAGAGACAGGACACGGCCAGTGAGGGGCTGCAGGGGGCTCAGCTCCCCCCACCACCCTGCACCCACCCCCCCTTACTTGTAGCCGACGAAGCGCGGGGCGTATCTCTGGATCTGCGTCTTGAACTCGGAGGGGCTCACGCTCTCGTTGGGGGAAGAGGTCCAGAGCAGCTGAATCAGCTTTGCAAACTCTGCAGGTAGACAGGCAGGTCAGCAGCGGAGGTGGCACTGCCATGTCCCCAAGGGGACAGCTCAGGGCCACACTCTGGGGTCTCAGGGCTTGATCCTCCTCTGGCTGGGCACCCAGAGGAGCATTGAGCTCTGGGTGGGGGTCCTGCAGGATGTGGGGGGCCCTGCAGGATGTGGGGTATCCTAGGAATGTGCTGCAGGAATTGCTGCAGGAATTGCTGCAGGGAAGCCCCCGCAGTCACCAGGGGCCGGGGAGGGGCCGTTACCTGACATGAGCGCCGTGCGCATGCGGCTGTTGTTGTTGAGGTCCCGCAGGTACTGGTTCTGCAGGCAGTAATCCCGCAGCTCCTTGGTGTTGCTCAGGCACTGCAGGATGGAGTTCATGAAGCACTGGGGGAGGCAGAAGAGAAAACCATGGCAACGGGAAGCAGAGGGAGGCAGGCCGTGGCAGGGGGACACCTCGGGCAGGTGGGCACAGGACAGGGATGAAGCCTTGAGGAGCAGGGGAAGCTCCGTGGGGAGAGGGGTGCAGGGAGCTGCCAGGGTGAGGGTGTGGGTATTGGGGATGAGGTGAAGGGACAGGGCTCCCCCTGCCCCGCAGATGTGCCTGGTGTGAGCCCAGGCCCGGGGACACACTCACCGTGTTGCCGAGGTTTCGCAGTCCGGTCAGCCCCTGCACGGCCTTGGAGCTCTGCAGAGAGAGGGAGGAGGGCTGGGAGGGTGGCGGGCTGGCCATGCCTGTGGGCAGCCCAGCGAGGCCATGGTGCCACAGACCTGCCTGTGGAGCAGACCCTTAGGGGCCAGCAGAGGCCCCATCCCGCTGTGACATCATGGGCAGAGCCAGCCCTGAGCAGCTCTCCAGGCCAAGGGCCTGGTGACAAACCATGGCTGGCTTGCCCCGTCCTGCAGGCCCAGAGCAATGCAGAGGGCTCAAAGTTCTCCCTGCCTGGCAACACTTCTGCCCCATGCCCAGGATTGCAGGTCAGGCTGGCTGCCTCCCCTGAGGACACGGGCATGGCAGGGCCCTGTGCCTGCCCCATGCTGCAGGAGGAGCACAGTGCCCTGTCACTGCCTGTCGGGTTCATGCCAGGTGTCCATCGCCTCCAGGACACCCTGCACAAGCGCAGCCCAGACTTTGGCACAGCAGTTTTGCAGGATAAAGTCCACCTGGGAAAGTGCAAGCCCAGCCCTTGCAACAGCCAGCCCGAGGACACAGGGCTGTGTGCCCAGCAGTGCCTTCTGCCCCGGCTGTGCTGCACCTGTGCCACGGGGTGGCAATTCCAGGTGCTCCCTGAGCCACGAAAAGCCAAGATGGGCATGGGCAGCTGGATGCTGGGGCTGGGAAGCTCCATCACTCTTTGCTGGAGAGACCAAGAGCACAGAACGGTTTAGGGGTGACAGGATGCTGATGGGGGGCCCTGGTGGGAGCTCAGGGGTCCTGCTCCCAGCCCTGCCCAGGGGAGCAGCAGGATGAAACTCCCCAGAGCAGCGTGAGGGTCTGACAGGCCCTGCAGGGTCAGACTGATGCTGCTCCCCCAGATGCCCAGGATTTAAGGATGCTTAGGCAAACGCCCCAGCTGCCCACCTCAGGCTTGAGGAGGAGGAGAGGAGGCGAGAGGAGGGGAGGGGGCCCAGCAGCTCCGAAATAGCAGCAGCTGGTGTGTGTGTGTGGGAGGTGCTGAGCACCCAGCCCTGACAGCAGCCCAAAATAACCCAGATCCAGTTACACGTGCTCCTTAGCGACGGCGCAGGCATCACCCACCGCGGCAGGGACCGGCCCCAGCGGGGACCCGCCTGCCCTGCGTGGGCACACACGGCTCTGCCACACTGACCGGCTGCCCTCTGTGCCATCGGGTGTCCCCAGAGCACGGGGGTGTCCCCAGATGTGGCTGCCCACGGCCGTCAGTGCCAGGGGGTTGCTGTCCAAAAGTGCCAGGGAACCCCCCGGTGCTTTTTTGGGCTGGGGGCAGGCGCAGCTGGGCACAGGGTGCCAGCAGGATTTGACTGGTCAGTGCCACGCCACGGCTGGAGGAGCTGGCCTGGCTCTGCTCCCTGAGCAGATGGCAGCAGGAGAGGTGGGCCTGTGCCCCCACAGCCTGCATCCATCCCTTGGAGGATCTGGACCCCAAGGCCCTGCTCGTGTCCCCACACCTACCCCAGGGAAGGTCACAGTGCCAGGGGTGAGCAGCAACCCTCGGGAGCTGCCCCAGTGTGCCCCAGCTGTCCCCACCAGGACGTGCCTGTCCAGTTGCCCTGGTTGGGCAGCTCCCGCCGTGTGCCAGGAGGGACCGGCCAGTCCTGCCCATGTGGGTGCAAACCTCCCCACAGATCCTGCATTCCCCCACAGCCAGGTGCCAGGCTGTCCTCCCAGAGCCTGGAACAACCCCAGGGGAGGGCTGGAGCTGAGGAGGGGGTGTCAGGTGCTCCCCTAGCGTGGCACAAGCCCTGTGTGCTCCGAGGTGTTATCTCCCCCCCTGGATCTCCCTCCCCTGGGTGACTCAACTCCAGCTAATCCCCCTCTCCCGTACAGGGCTTTATCTAGGACACGACATGCTCAGAGGCAGTGAAGGAGAGCCGGCTCACGCGGCGCGGCTGGGGACTCCCCGAGGCTGCACCGCAGGACGGGGACAAGGGACAGGCGATGGGGACAAGGGACAAGATCCTGACCGTCCTGCCCCATCCGGGTCCGGCTGCCAGGAGCCCGTTGGGGCAGCAGGAGAAGCAGAGCAGCCAGACTTACATAAGTACCCAGACCCTGCCCTCCTTGCCCCTTGCTCTGCCATGGCTGCAGGAGAGATCAGTCCCGGCACTGTGGCTCTGGGGACAGCCGAGTTCGCTCCGATGACGCTGCCAAGGGGCTCAGTGTGGCCAGCAGACCCTTCCTTGTGGCGGGACACGGGGACCTGGCCAAGGTCACCGCAAGGGCAGGGCTGGGAGAGGAACCCAGGTGTCCTGACACGTGCGGTTCACCTGCTCCCTGCCATGCTGTGGGACACGGGGACACGCCGTCCCCACGGGCACCTGAGAGGGCACCCACCCCCCGGCACCCCATCATCGGGCACAGGGGTTGGCACAGGGCACCCCACACTCCCCAGGAAAGGCAGGGGGTGCCCCCTTCTCTGCCCCCAAGCCGGGGCATGGCGGCTGCGGGCATCTCGTACCTTGGTCTTGTTGAGGACGAGCCCGACGAAGGTGGAGACCAGCAGGGACCCTGGCATGGAGGTGCGGGGCCGCAGGTCCTTGTGAAGGTCGGGGAGCGCGGGGGGCTCCTCGGGCAGCGTCACCGTGTAGGAGTCCCTCATGGTGGCCCCGGCGGGCACCGCAGGACGGCGGGGAGCAGCCGCGGGCAGCGGGGTGCCGGGGGACACCGGCCGGGCTGCCCTCACCCGGGGCCGGCTGCAGCCGGGGGCGCGGGGTCAGGCGCGGAGCCCCCCGTGCTGGGCGTGCGGGGCCGGAGCCGGTGCCGGCTGCGGGGCTGACGGCACCTGAGCGGCTCTGACATCAAATGGGTGGAGAGGCGGCAGCCGGGCTCGGTGACGGCTCGGTGACGGCTCGGTGACGGCCAGCCCCCGCGCACCGCGTGGTACAGCGCGCCGGGAGCCAGGGGGGCCCGCGAGGGGCGGCTCTGCCCCGGGGACACGCTCCGGAACGGGGCGGCGACACCGCCCCGGCTCCAGGGGGGCTGCGGGGGGCCGCGGTGCCCCGTCGGCATCTCTCTCAGCGGGGATCCCGTACCCCAACACCGTGCGCGCACCGCGGGGGCGATGGGGAGCTGGGGAGAGGCGGCGGCCGGAGGAGCGCCTGTCCCCCCAGTGCTCCCCCCGTGCTCCCAGGTCGGCGTGCCCAGCGCTGGTGGCACCGGCTGTCCGGCCCCGGGCACGCTGAGCTCCGGGCAGGCACTGGGCTGGGAGCCGGGCTCCCCAGCTGGGGGTTACACGCCAAAATTGCCTCGGTAAAAGTGGGACAGTCCCACAGAATGTGGGTGCAGGGGGTGCCTGTACCCAGAGAGGGGCTGAGAGCTGCCAGGCAGGGCTGTGGGGCTCCTGGGTACTGCTTTTCCTGCAATGCCAATGCCATGCTCCCATGCAGTGACATTTTGGGGGAACCCCCCTCCTTGGGGGATGCATTAGCGCTGAGCTCAGAGGATATTTCAGTGCCTTGCGCTGGGGAAAAAACTCCCCGCAATTCCTACGTGGAGCAAAGACCCCACCTGGTGTCTCCCCTCGGTAAACTGAGGCACGGCACGGGCAGGGCTCCAGCTCTTCTCCTGCAGCAAGGGCAGATGCGGAGGCTGGCAGCGAGCCCGGGTGTCCTGCGTCCTAGTCCTGCGTCTCCCGCTGCTTCACCCCTGTGACCGCGGCAGGGCGAACGCCGGAGCCCTGCGCCTGCTGTGCGTGCCCAGGTGTTTCTCTGCCTGCTCAGGGAAATTTCCATGGGCAACCAGGGCAGGGAGAGCGGTTTGGGCTGCTCCAACAGAGCCACAGCCTCCAACCTCACTGAGAGGGCTCTAAGCAGAGCCTCCTGTCCTCCTCTGGAGCCCCCCAAACACCCCCAATCCAGAGGCAGGGGCTGCTGGATCCTGATGGCTGCAGATGCAGCCTCCCTGTTGAGCAGAGCTCGGCACAGCCAGCGGAGGGGCTGGCTGGAGACGGAGGGGAGGAAAGGAGGGAGGAAGGGAAGGAGACTATTTTTGGCACCAGCAAAAATATCTGAGGAGGCATCTTGCAGTGTTATTCATCTGCAGGGCCAGGGCCCTTTTGCATCACACCAGGAGGGCCTGTCGTAATCGAGGCCTGTGTGTGCTGACACGTGTGTACATGTACACACCCCGCGCTGTGTACGCCGTACACACACACGGGGACACGGTGTGCGCGCCGGGGCACACACCCCACTGCCCTCCTGCAGCCTGCCTGGGTGCCCTGCCATGCCCAGGGGCACAGCCTGGATGGGGCACAGCTCCCCAGAAATAATTCAGGGCTCCTGCCACCCTGCCCGGCAGCGCGGGTGGGTAGCGCAGGGACAGGATGGGCACTGTGCACAGCCAGCTGTGCAGGTGGCTGGGACAGCTCTCCCTGTGCTGGCCCAGCCGGTTCCATGGCAGGAGGGTGGCTCAGCCACATCCCGTGTTGAACCTCGTGCCCCGGTGACATCGAGCACCCTGGGCCAAGGACCCAATTCCCCTCCAGCCGGAGAGAGGCATGCAGGCTCTGCAGGCGAGGCTGGAGCAGCAGAAAGAAGGGGACACCAGGTGGGACGGCATCACCCAGAGCCAGGGCCCTGGCCTCAGCTGGCCCCTCTGCAGCAGTGACCTTCTGCCGCGGGCAGAGGTTGCCACAGGCCCGGTTGGCACGGCGGCGGCAGGCAGGGCCAGCCAGCACTGGCTACGGGCCAGGGACGTCAGCTGCTCAGGATGGGACTGCGGAGAGCTGCCGGCGGTTTTGTGGGTGGCCCTGGCCTTCTGACCCTATGTACACCCGGGGTGGTTAATGGGCCGGCACAGCTCCAGTCCTGCCCCCCACCAGCCTGCCCTTCCCGGGAGCCAGCATGGCCCAGCAGCTCCGCAGGCACAGCCCCTCGCTGAAACTGCACCTTCACACACCTCCCTCTGCCCACGGGGTGGTAAACTGAGGCACGAGGTGATGGTGAGGGTAGGGACACATGGAGACACCCTCACTCCTGGCTGCAAACCCCTCCGGGTGGTGATTTCTGAGGCGCAGAGGCAGGAGGCGGCGGTGGAAAAAGGGATGGGAGGAGGCGCGGGGCCAGCCCCGCTGTCGCCTGGCTGCGTCAGGAGCGGGTGCTGCTGACACTGCCCTCGGGGCTGGGCAATGGGGCAGAACCGATGGCAGCACCGAGGCTGCAGCCTGCGCTTTCCGGCACCTGGCACGGCCGCAGGCACCCAAGTCTGGTTTACGATCGGGACATTTGCTTCCCAGCTTGGGAAAGGGAGGGAATGAACCACAGCAGTGGAAAATAGCAGGTGTGCCCATCAAAGCACCAAGGAAACCTAAGCCAGCGTCACTGACCCTGCCTGCCCCGGCATGGATGTCTGTCCCAGTGCCCCGTGCCACCTCTGCCACCCATCAGCCCAGGCTGTGTTCACGTGCAGACCACAGGGCTGTGGTTGGGGACCTGCACAGCCCCTGCTGCCCCACAGGCATCCCATGGGAGCAGGCTGGCATCCCCCACAGCAGCGTGGGGCACATGGGGTGGGGACCCTGCCGTGGCAGTGCTGGCTTTTGTGAGAACCAGTGGCTGCAGCAGCCGCTGGATCCCCCCTTGGTGCCCCCCACCAGGGCCTGGTGTGGGAGAGGGAGGCAGGAATTCCCTTCCACAGCACTGATCCTTCACTCCCTGACTCCCCAGCCCGCTCCCTCACCCAGGACTGGGGGCCAGGCATGAGGCAGGGGGTCCCACACCACAGCAGGGCACTGCTGAAGGTGGCTCTGTGGGGGAAGGCAGTGGGCAAGGGGCACAGAGAGGGATCTGGGGCCACTGGTTTCAAAGGGAAAGATTGCTGGGGGATTCTTTTCTGCGTCCCTGTCAGCAGGACAGGATTTCTCATGCCTCGGCGGACGGAGGGGGGACAGAGGCGCAGGGAAGCAAAGGGCAGGTCAGACCATGGGTGAATGGAGGGTGACTGGAAAGACAGCGGGAGACAATGCAGGCAGAGCCCGGTCAGATCTTGGAAGGAAACCTGAGTGGAAAATTACCAGGCTGCTCCCCTGCACGGGCTGCGTGTGCGGTGCCTGCTCCCGGCCCGGGCTGGGGCTCTGGGGACGCTGCAGCACCGACAGGGACGTGGGGCACTGAACACCTGCCAACACGTGTGGTGCTGCCCCGAGCAGCAGTGCCATGGGGAACCCCCTGCTGCCACACAGGCTGGGCCACAGGGCCCCAGACTGGCAGCAGTGGATGGTGCCAGGGAACTGGCATCGCTGGGCACAGAGTCACTGTGGCAGAGCCAGCACCAGACAAACCAGCTGTCCCAGCACGATGAGTGCCCAGCCTGCTCATGTCACCTTCCCTATCTGGGATGAGGCAGCAGGAAATCCTCGTCAGCCCCACATGGGGCCGGAGCCATCACCTGCTGTCACATGCATGCTGAAAGTGCAGCTGGCACAATCCTGGGCACAGGCTGGTCCTGCCTCCTCGCGGAGCGTCCCCTGCGAGCACAGCCCCTCCGAGGACACCCGCACACGGCTGCCTCAGCAGCTCAGCCGGGACTGCTGTGCTAGCAAGGGCATCTCAGAGGGTCACACGCAGAAACTGAGGCACGGAGCAGCAGGCTCAGGTTCCCAGGAAGAACACGGCTGCCTCTGGCTCCTCAGCTCACCACAAGCACAGCCCACATCCCCCCCCGGCACCGCTCTGTCCCCCACCCCCGGCCAGCCCCGCGTACCGTGGGGTCCTGGGCGGACACGTCGCAGTGCTCATCGCTCCCCTCGCAGGGCTGGCTGGCACAGCGGGTGCCAGAGGGTGGCAGGGTGGCCTGAGACGGGCTGAGGTGGCCGGTGGAGAGGCTGCCGTGGTGGCTTTTTCTCCCGTAACTCTCCAGGTAGCCACGGACATAGTCGGAGTGGGTGGCAGCCTGGTAGAGACCCTGCAGGTTGCCGAGCTCCGGGCGGCTGCGGGTGCTGAGCGCGCCGGCCGCGGGCAGGTAGGTGCTGTCTGAGGTGTGCAGCCCCGAGAACTCCCGCGCCAGGTCCGAGTGGCTGATGGATTTGTGGCGGCTGAGGGGCGCTGTGGAAGGCAGGTAGCCCGTGGGGCTGCCGGGGCTGCCGGTGAAGGTGTAGCAGGCGCCCCCGCTGAGCCCGGCGCCGGGCGGCCGCGGCTGTGCGCGGATGTATGAGGGGCTCAGGCGGATGCTGGGGTCGGGGTACAGCCGGCTGCTGTCATAGCCGCCGGTGGGGGACAGCCCCCCAGCGTGGTGGTAGCGGGGGGACGGCAGGTAGCTGGCTTTGAAGCCGATTTTGTCGCTGTCTGCGTAGGTGGTGGACAGGGCGGATCCATAGGAGCTGTAGGAGCTGTAGCCGCTGGGCACTCTGCTGTAGGAGGTCTCGGCGTAGCGGGAGGAGTCCACGTATCGCTTCAGGGTGGAGGAGAGCTGGGACATGCTG
Source organism: Acrocephalus scirpaceus scirpaceus (assembly GCA_910950805.1). Taxonomy (NCBI): domain Eukaryota; kingdom Metazoa; phylum Chordata; class Aves; order Passeriformes; family Sylviidae; genus Acrocephalus; species Acrocephalus scirpaceus. Next base: position 2,080,951 of record OU383793.1, read on the forward strand.
GAGGCTGGGGATCAGCAGGTTGTCCTGGAGGCATCGGCTGCAAGGGAAGAGCCCAGGGATGAGCTTCCACAGGCCCAGGGCAGCACAACAGGGCTCCCACCGGCTCCCACCCACCTGCTCCTGCCTCCCCTGGAGACCCTGGGAGACAGAGGGGATCCAGGGGCTGCTGGTCACAGTGTGGCCATGGCTCCTGCCACCTGCCAGCCTTCCTGGAGAGCCTGGGACAGCAGGACCTGGCACTGCCACCCTGTGTCCCCAGGCACCTCATAACACAGAAAGGAGCCCCAGGGCACAGCCAGACGAACCCAAAATCCCCACACACACCAAGGAAGTGCAGCAGTCACCTCTGCCCCAGCCCTGGCATCCCTGCCACACCATCTGTCCCACTCTAGGGGCTGCAGGGATATCCCCAGTGCCTCCTCCAGGTGGGAGGCAGCGGCCTGGGCACAGGATGATGCTCAGGCCCAGCTCTGGCTGAGACAGGCAGGTAGGATGGACCAATCCAGCCAGCCCAGCACCTTCCCCTGGTTACTCACAGGGAGTGCTGGGGCTTGGCACGGGGCTGGAATTTCAGTGAGAGGGAAACTGAGGCAAGGTCAGCATCTGAGCAGCTCTCCTGTGTCCCTGCCATGGCTGTGCCCCATGAACCCCCAACGGTAATTCAAGCTGAGAGTCCCCCTGGTGAGGTGGCAGCCGTGTCCCTGCCAGCCGGGCAGAGCCAGCACTCGGTCCCCACAGAGAGCTGGTGGCTCCCACACAGGGCAGGAGAGGAGCACACAGAGACAGAGGCCCCCAGAGCACAACAGAGCCAGCCCGGAGCAGGGACAGGGCAGGGTGGCAGCCAGCAGTCCCCAAACACAGGCTGTCAGGAGCTGGAGCAGTTTGCCCTCAGCACCCAGGCTGGCAGGCTGACGGCTGGATCCCTACCTGTGTTGGGGCTGTGGGTGGCACCGGGGCAGGCAGGAGCCCAGCTGAGCCCCTCTGCCCTGGTGCTGCTGGTGCTCAGCTCCTGGGGTGACTGCTGTCCCTTCCCTGGCAGGACAGTGGCTCATGTGGCTCCCAGAGTCTCCAGTCACCCGGGAGATGACCCTGATTCAAAGGCTTTTCCCAGCCCAGCCGGGGCGGGCTCTGGCCCGGCTCCAAGCCAGGAGGTGCCGGAGCCTGTGCCTGGCCCGTCCCTTGCACGGCCCCGGCAGCACCGAGGGTGCACCCGGGTTTGGGGACGGGCGCTGAATCCCGGCATAAAGAGCGGGATCTGCCTGGCCCTGGAGGAGGGACCTCCTGCTGAGAGCCCCGGAGGCTCAGTGTGGAATGCTTTTAGGAGAGGGTGGTGAGAGACAGCAGGCAGCCCCCGTGGGCTCCTGGCTGCCGGCCTGGCTTTGCAGCCAGCCCGGGCGCTGCTGTGATTGCCCAGTGAACAGCATCCCACAGCGGAGAGGGAAATATTTACAAGCAGCAGCAGCAGCAGCGAGGTGGAGCGCACAGACCTGTTTGGGGACGGAGGGTGAATAATCAGCTCCCAGGCAAGGGCTCCACGAAACACCCGGCTCTTCCCAGCCGTGGCTGTGCCGGTCAGGATTTGACACAGACAATGGGGAATTTCGCTCACAGGGAGTGGGACCCCAGCCAAGGGACTGGCACTCGAGTGCCAGGATGGGAGTGACGGAGCCCCTGGGCTCGCAGGGAGCACATGCCTGGCTGCCTGCCCTGCCGGGGCACGGAGCAGCCTGGCACAGGGACTGCCCCTGCTCCCCACCTCCTCGCCAGCAGAGATGATCTTGGCTTGAGACAGTGCCAGGACAGCCCCGTGCCATCATCCCCTGCCAGGTGCCCACGCTCTCTCCTGGCACCAGCAGCACCAGGAGAGCACCAGTTTGGGAAGAGGAGGGCAGCAGGTGCTGCTGGCAGCAGGACAGGTCTCCACAGGGCAGCACCTGCCCTGGGGATGTGGAGGAGCCGATGGAGGGATGCAGGGTCCGCACGGGCACCAGCCCCAGACACGGGAGCTACCCCATTCCTTGGAAAGAGAGGCCTTACCATGGAGGAATGTCACATCTGCCAGCCTTGCCTGTGCTTCCAAGTCCCCGTGTCACATCCGAGCAGACCCCAGGGCGGCGGGAGAGCGGAGCGTGCCAGGAACCCGAGGAGCTGAGGGGGTGTGAGAAAACCCCGGTTCCTCCCAGCGCTTCCTGGGCTGCCTGGCCCCTCCCTACCCGTCATTGTGCTGAGCTTTCCTGCTGCCTGGCAAAGCCCTGCGGCCGGCACGGCTGAGTCAGGCCTCCTGCACCCTCATCATCCTCGCGGGGTGTCAGGGGAAGCTGAGGCACAGGAATGTCCGGTCTGCCCTCACGTTGTCAGACAGGAGCAGTGGCACGACATGGGACACCATGGGGCTGCTCAGGGTGCTGGGGAACCCTGCCCTGGCCTCCAGCTCCAGCAGCCTTCCCAGTGGGAAGCTCAGCTCAAAGTGAGGAAGCAAAACCTTCACTCTAAAGCCAGAGAAGCAGAGCCCCTGCTCTGTCCCCAGCTGCTGTCCTGCCCGTGCCCAGTGGCAGCTGTCCCCTCTGTGCTGCCCGTGCCCGGTGGCAGCTGTCCCTCTGTCCTGCCCGTGCCCGGTGGCAGCTGTCCCCTCTGTCCTGCCCGTGCCCGGTGGCAGCTGTCCCTCTGTCCTGCCCGTGCCCGGTGGCAGCTGTCCCCTCTGTCCTGCCCGTGCCCGGTGGCAGCTGTCCCCCTCGGTGGCCACGGAGCCCCAGAGCGGGCTCAGCTCAGTTTACACAGCGCTGGCTCCGTCAGAGGTGTCACAGCACAGCTGCTTCTCGCTTACGCAGGCTCCGAGCTGTGTCCCCTTTCCCCTGAGACACAATGTCCCAGCCTGGAGGTTACGTGGGTGCTCCCAGGACTCTGCAGTGCTGGAGGCAGAGAGGGGACCCTGGGTGAGGCACTTTGCACACTCCAGAGTCTGGAGTTGAGGGGCTCTGTGTCCAGCTGAGGGTGCCAGCGGGGTGGGACAGCCTCCTGCCCATTCCCCAAGGGAAACAAGGCACAGAATGCCTCCAGGTATCCATTTCCCTCCAGGAAGGGTGACCCAGAGCAGCCCTGGAGGGAATGTACCACAAAATGTTTGCTCCCTGGAAGGGCCTGGAGTCACCCTTGTCAACAGATGGGGACTGCAGTGCCTCTGTTCCAGCCCGGCTCCTGCGCTGCCCCCCACCACTCCCACCCCCCAAAGTGACAGGTCCTGCCCAAGGTGACTGATCCAGCCTGGACCAGCCTGGCCAGGGCCCTTCCCCCGGCAGCCCTGGGCCCGAGATCCCTCCAAGCTCCCACCACATGGCTGGGAGTCATCGCCCCGGCCTGGCTCTGTGCTGCTGACACATCCCCACCCTGCTGCAGAACCTGCTGGGCGCTGCTCCCGGGACACCCCCAGGCAGCCAAACCCCAAACCCATGGGGGACCCTGACCCAACACCCCGGGTATGAGTTACTGCTTTGACGTCTGTGGGTGGCAAGAAAAAGAAGGGACCCTGAGGCAGGCGGCTCTGCCCACGCTGGGGGATGAGGAGGGTGCCGAGGAGGGCGGCTCAGAGCCAGGATTTTGTGTGTGAACCCTGAACCTGCTCCCCGGAGCACCCTGATCCCTGCACCTCTCCCCCGTGGTTTTATCCAGCTGAAGGAAGAGGAAGGCAGTTTTGTCTGTCCCCCTGTCCCCCTCCCCGGGGCGGTGTCCCCACGGCACGCCCTGCACTCACCTGCATGTGGCTGCTCAGGGTACGGTGAGGGGCCACCAGCCAGGCATTTGGTGATGCCTCGGGGCTGATCCTGCCTCTTTGGGGAGCTTCCCTTGCCCCGCAGATGGGCGATGTGGAGACGAGCAGCAGCCGAGCCCTTTGCAGGGGACAGGAGACCCCCGGCTCAGCCCCTCCGCCCTGGGAGGGAGCGCAGTGGCCGGAGGGGGCCGAGCCCGAGGGCTGTGGGACCACGTAAAAACACCACCGCAGAAATTCAGGGCTCAGGTTACCAGCCAGATAAATATAGTGTCTCTATCTGACCTCACAGGGCGCTGAAATGCTCCTCTCGCATTCCAGCCTGGGGAGGCTTAAAGGGGACGTGAACCGGGGGGGGCTGGTGGCCCACGGCAAGGGGGTGCCGGGAGGGGAGGCTGCGGGGGCACCGGGGACTGTGGGGATGGAAAAGGAGGATTGAGGGTGAGCGCGAGGATGGGAGAGATTTGGGGAGGGAGGTCGATGTCCAGGAGGGAGACGATAGAGGGAGGGTTAAGGGAGGGACACAACTTGGTGTAGGGAGGGCAGGGGGGAACAAAAAAGGGGTGGTCGTGGCTTCCAGCAAGGTCTGGAGTAGAGCATCAGGGTGAGGGGAGGAACTGGACTGGGTTTTGACCCCCTTGGGGTGAGTTGTAGGGAGAAGAGCCCTCCAAACCTTCAGCAAAGGTGGGCATGGGGCAGCTGGGGTGGCGTGGCCACCCCTCGTGGATCCATGGGGACACCGGGACACCGCTCCGGGACGCCTGACCCGCCCAGGGTACGGCACCTGCGTGGCCGTGACTCAGCCAGCACCTGCCGAGGATAATGGGGAGGGATGTAATTAGGATGGCATCTTCCTCCCTCCCTCCCTCCCGCCTGGCTCCAGCCCTTAAACAGGGAGGGACGCGTCGGGGCGTCACTCTGGGAGGTGGCGCAGGGTCACCAATGGTGTTAGGGGGTGGTGGCAGAGTCCTGCTGGTGGCTCGTGGTGGCAGGGTGGCAATCTTGACCCCGGGCAGGGCAGTGTAAGGCTGCTCCAGAGGACACGGGAGCCCTTGGCAGCCCCCCAGGCAGTGTGTGGGCACCCAGCAGGACCCTGGTGTGCACAGCTTTGGGACATGGGCACACCCAGCCCCGCTCCCACGGCCACTTCCATCCCTGGCAATTCCCTCCCCAGAGGATGAACGAGCCAGGACCAGACCGGGTCCCCTGCTTTGCCTCCCTGCCACCACCATGAGCAGTAGGTGGCCTCTGGGATGGTTTAGGGACAGGGATGGGGACAAAGGGTTTGCGTGCAGGGGGTCACACTCCAGCTGGGCAGGAGGGGGTTGCCCTGCCCAGGAAAGTCGAGTCTTGCCCCTCTGCCTGCTTCTGTCCCACAGGGATTGGGGTGCTGGAGGCACAGGGGGGCTGTACCCCTCAGCAGGGTCCTGGAGCCCCTGGAGTCCCCACCACCGCACACACGGGCACCCATGGCTCCAACACACAACCTAGGTAGGGTTTTATTGTGCAGACAGAGGAACACTCCTGGATGATAAGGTTTTTTTTTTCTGTTGTTGTTGTTGTTGCTTTTCATAGGATTCTTTTTTTTTTTCTGTGGTTTTTTTTTTTTTTTTCCTTTTCCCTTAACAGAATTTCTTTGACGACAAGCTGTGGAAACAACTACAAATGTTCACCAAAAAATGAGACTCGAGCCGCGTCCGCGCTCTGCCGCTGGGCTCTGCGCCTGCCCCGGCGCTCACCAGCACGCCCAGGGAGCTGGGCACAGCCAGGCCTCAGCTGGGCACGGCCTCAGCAGCACTAGACAGCAAGCAAGCAGGCAGGGATGGGCAGGGGACGGGCACAGGGGGGAGGAAGCAGCTCTGGAGAAGAGCAAGGGGTGGGGAGCAGCTGCTGTGTATTGCTCTCAGCCGTGGTGGCACAGCCCGGGCTGCACGGGTAGCACAGCTGGGGTTCACCCCCTGCACCTGGATGCTCCTGCCTGCCTCTTCCTTGCCCTGTGCCCTCCCCTGGGTGAGGCTCCTGGGGGTCCCCTGGGTATCCAGGCAGCCCTGGGCTGGCAGATCTGAGCTGTGCTGGCCATCCCTGTCCCTGCTCTTGCCAACCCCCGGCACCATCCTGGCCTTACCGAGCTCGTGGGCTGCCCTTGGATCCTTTGCTGCTCTTAAAGGGAGACAGGGAAATGCTGAAGGGGAGGGGGCACACAGGCCCCTCCCAGGAGCACGGTGGGATTTGAGGAAGACTGCTCTGCCTCTCCATGAGGAAGGACTGGGGTTCCCAGATGTTCCCTTAGGGAAGACAAGGTGCCGGTGCAGAGGAGTCCCTGCGGAGACCCTGGGGTCACACTCCCAGAGGGGAACCCCCTCCCCACCAGCCAGCCTGGGTGCAGCTCTGAGGGCCCTGGGGAGGGCAGTGGGGCTGTGGCTAGCTCAGAGAGGCTCTGCTTGCCTCCACTGGTGCTGGCAGCAATTCTCTCGTCACAGCTAAGGGCTGGTCCCTGGGGAGAGCGAGTGATGTCTCTGGCTCGGGCAGCCCAAAGGTACCAGATGGTGTCTGGAGGAGGCCTCACTTCCAGCTCAGCTGTAAGAAACAGATTGGGAAAAACTTGTTGCCGAGGCATGTTTGCATTGAGCCCGTTCCCAGGGCCCCAGAGGAGCCCAAAGGAGGCAGGGGGGGGTTCATGGTGTCTCCTAGACCTGCTCCCCTCTCTCCTCCCAGCCTGCCAGGCCCAGCAGCATCCCACGGCTCCCCTGTTCATTGAGACAGGAGTAATTTTGTGCCCTCTCCCAGCCGTGGCAGCTCAGGGTAAGAGGAGCAGGGTGAGGAATCAGTCACCTGGTGGCAGGCAGGGCGGGTGGGGACACCAAGAGCCCTGTCACCTCCAGGGGCCACAGGCACAGCACCCACCACGGCCACCCTCCGCACGCTCTCACATCACCCCCCTCTCTTACCTGCCAATCCAGCTGTCTTTCCCCAGCTGAGAACAGGCAAACCCCAAGAGTTAAAGGGATGGGACAAGCGAGGCTGAGGCCTCCAGTGCTCCCAGCACAAGCAAACCAGCCAGCCTACGGAGCGGGGAGGCGCGATGGGAGAAGCAACGCTGCCTAGCAGAGCCACCATGCTTCGGAGCGGGGCGTGTGTGCGTGGGATGGCGGGCCTCGGCACGGGGCGGTGCTTAGCGTTAGATATACGGCTAAATAGAGATAACACAGAGAGGTTTCACGGCTTCCAGACGCTTCAGCTTCTCTTTCCAGGGGCTGCGAGGAAGGCGGGGTGGCTGGGGTGCTCGGTGTGTGCGTGCGTGTGTGTGCGAGCGCTCTGTGTGTGTGTGTCTGTGTGTTTGGCCTTTCACAGGGACACGAAGTCCACGGCTTGCAGGAGAGGCAGGGAAAGGAGCAGCAGCAGGAGCCACGAGGTGTTCTGGATCAAGAGGCTGAAGCCGGCACATTTCTCCAGTTTGTCTGCGAGGAGAAGGAAAGGGGAGGGAGAGAAGAGAGGCAATGAAATCCTTTGGGAATGGGGCTCAGGCTGGGTGTTCTAATGGTACTGGAATGATTTCTTGCCTGTGCTGTGTCACACAAATGCAGCACGCCCCACCTGGCCTGTTTCCCTCCCAATGTGTAGTAGCAAAGATTTTTTGGGACCCTGAGAAGCATAACCCTGCCTGTGCCTGACTGAGGTGACAAGTGGGCGGGCACCAGGTGAGACAAAGGTCTCTGCATCTGGAGGACAGCTCCTGTGGGATGTAGGTGTGGAGGATCCCCACTGTCCTCTCTGTGGGAGGATATCCAGGCAATGGGCCTGAGGTGAGACCCAAGAGAGGCAGGAAAAGCAGTGTGAGATGGGGTAGGGTGAGCCCAAATGTGGGATGAACCCCACCTGAAGGGTATGGAAGGGTCAGGACACAATTACGGAGCTCAGGGAGGATCTGGGGACACCACAGGGAGTTGTGGTGTTCTCTGCTGGGCCTGCCCAGCCAAGGAGCAGGTGGGAAGGGCTGAGGCCAGGTGCCACTGCCTGTCTCACCTTTGATAACAGTGATGTTCTTTATCTGGTTGCCGGTGTAGTCATTGGTAGCCCTCAGCTCGCACATGTAGACGCCCTCATCGCTGGTGGTGAAGCTCTGCAGGTGGAGGCACACCAGGTTCTTGTACATGGTGACGTTGCTTCGGCTCCGGTAGATGTTCTCGGAGACGTTGATGGTGCTCTGGATGATGTGCTTCCTGTTGTCCTTGGTGATGCTGAACTCGTAGGTCAGGGGGTTGTCGGTTTTGTTCTCATAGCGACAGTCCACGCGCAGGTTCTGGCCCAGCAGGCAGGCACTCAGGTCCTTGATCATCTGGCAGTGGGCAGCCTGGAGGACTGGGAGAGGCAGGAGGGGGTTGGACAGGGAGCAGCGAGCTCTGGGAATGCCCATGCAGCCTCCAGGCTGCTCTGGGCCGAGCAGGGAGCAGGGAGGGATGTACCTGTCAGGAAGACAGCGATGCCCACGGTGGGATTCATCTCGCTGCTGAGGTGCCCAGTGGGGGCTGTCTCTGAGAGGGGAACCTGGCAGGGGCAGAGAGAGGCAGTTAGCCAGGCCACTGCCCCATGGATGTGGGCACTCGGCGGTGCAGACTGCCCTTCTTGCACAAACAATGCTCTAGATAGAGTCTGCTCCTCAGCAGTGTCTGATTCACTGCACAGAGCCTGGCTGGCACTGCACCCAGCTGGGGAATCAGGCACTGTGTGTCTGCCCAGCATCACCTCTGCACATCCCCAGCCAATGCTGCATCCACACTTTGTTTTCCCTGTCCAGATCCCCCCAGCAAACGTTAAATGATTAAATGAGCCAGCAAACGTTAAATGAGCAAGGCCTGCATGTCCTGCCTCCTCCCCCATTTGCCCCATGGCCAGCCAAGGTTGGCACAGGTGAAACCAGGCTGCACCCCAGTGCCTGCACACCTTGCCTAGAGGTCTGTGGCTCACGGCGAGGGGGCTGCCAGGTGAGGGTCCCTCTCTGGGGGCCGGTGGGCGCCCGCCCTGCCAGTCCTCCCGCAGCTCCAGCGGGTGAGCTCAGCAAGGATGAGTCATTGCGATGCAGTGAGGGAAAGGGGCCAAGAGCAGCGAGGAAAGGGACACAGCAGCTGGACAGGGAGCCAAGCCCGCTGAAGATGGCACAAAGCCTCCAGGAGCTGAGCTCAGCCTGCCTGGCCACGGGGTGGAAAGGGTGTGGGTGGCAGCATCCACTCTCTGGGTCCCTGCCCAGTCTCTCTCCAGGCTGTGTGTGTGGGTAAGGGGCCCGTGATGTGCCATCCAAACACCAGGGCTGCTGATTCCAGCCGGCCCAATGCAGCCACAAGGAATCAATTAAAGGTTTGCAGCCTGGCCAAGCAGCCTCGTGGGGAATCCAGCCGCAGATATGCGGAATGGAGGGACAGGGTGGGGGAGCAGTGAGGCAGCGCCGGGCTGAAGGACACACCAAGCACCCTGCAGTCAGCCCTCCAGGCCGGCCGTGTGGGGCCAGGTCCAAGAGGGGGAGCTGATACACCAGCCCTTCATGACTCCAGGCTGGCAGAGGGGACGACGGACCCTGAGTCTGCTCCCTCTGAGCCTGGCAAAGCATCCAGGGAAGAGCGAGGAATTGCCTGTACCACAGCCAGCTGCATTTTTTCTATTTCACAATTTTTGGGTTTTTCATATAACGTTCTAAAAGGAAATACCAAACCCATTGGCTCACCCTGAAGCCCTGAAAATTCTCTTTATCCAGAGCACTAAACCTTGGCCAGGAAGAAAAATTCCCTTCCGTTTGATCTTGACAATGAAGAGGTTGCCAATAGGGTAAACGCTTGAACCTCTGGATTCCCAGAAATTGTCCCTCTGTCCCCTCCCTTCTCATTTCCCAGCACCAACCTGCTCCTTTTTGAATGTCCTGGGACACTATCTAGGTCATAGCCTGGCTTTTCTCCAGAAAATCAATGCAAAGAAGCTCCCAGAGAGGGGGTCTTCCTCCCATCTATGTGCCCAAACACTCAGATTTTCTAAGCTCTGGGCTGACAGCCCTTGGACATCTCCTGACAGCAGTGCTGGGAGCAGAGCAAGGCAGGTAACTCTCACTCCATGACCCCAGGGGTCTGGCGGAGGGACAGGGCTCAGGAGGACGGCGGCATTCGAGGGGCTCCAGCTCCTGCAGGGCAAAGTTCCTGGCGCGGCGACCTGCTCGGGGTCACACCACGGCCGTACCTACCCCCCGTGCCCACCAGCGTGACAGCCTCAGGGTGACAAACGAGCTGCGGGGATGGGGACGGGGGTGCGCACAGCCAGCCTGGTGGGCTGGGGGAAACGCAGAGCCGCAGGAGCCTGGGGGTGGCTGCCGGCAAAGGGGGTGCACGGGGACGCGGTGCGCAGGGAAAAGCCATCGGGCGACCCTCGAGAGGGGCAGGAGGGCTCGGGGTGGGCGAGCTCCCCCCCTGCAGCAGCGCGGAGCGGGAGCGCGGCTGCGGTGCGGGCGTGCGCGCGGGCGCGCCCACCGGGAATGCCGCAGTCCCGAGCCGAGGGTGCGGGGCAGCGGCACCGGGGCGACAAGCTGAGCCCGTCCCCTTCTCCAGCGCGCTCCGTCCGGCCGAGCATCCCCCGGGAGAGCGGCGAGATGCTCCCGGTGCCACCGCCGCGCCCGGCGGCTGCGGACCCTCCCCGCGCCCGCAGCCCCGCGTTGTGCCCCGAGCCCAGCGGCCGCTCCCGGCCCGGCAGCGTGCGGGGCGCTGCGGGGCGGTCGGTGCCTACCTGCGGGCGCTGTCCGGTGCTGCCCGCTGCCTGCGGGGCTGCCGGCGCTGTCCGGGGCTGCCCGGCGGGCTGTGGGCGCGGCGCTCCCGCAGTCTGGGCAGGGCTGGGCGGGCGGACCCAGCGAATGGGGACCGGGAGGCGTCACTGAGGCTCGGCCCCCGGCCCTGCGGCGGGGGGCGGTGCGGGGGGGCCCTGCCTCTGCGGGACTCGGACGCCCCCGCCCCGGACAAGGGGCGCGCACTGATGCGGAAGGTGCCGTTCGCCCCCCTTATGTTCCCCGGGAAGGGCCGCACATCCCCATTGCCATGGGAACATCATTTTGCGGAAGAGCTGCCAACCCTCATCCTCCCCGGCAGCGTGGGAGGTGTTTTGCTGGGAAAGGAGGATGGTCGGGAAGGGGAAAAGGAGCTTGGCGTGGGCTTTGCTGAGGAGGGAGCAGGTATCATCCTCTGCCACCAAATGAGTTCAGCTCAGGTGCTCTAAGAGGCCACTCTGCACCAAGTCACCAAAGGCCTGTGTGACACAGCTCTCCTCCATGTGGGAAGTCATTGTGGGAATGGCAGAACACTCAGCTGAGTCACAGAATCACAACCATTTAATTTAGGAAAGACCTTTAAAACCATCGAGTCCAACTGCTAACCCAGCACTACCAAACCCAGCACTAAGCCATGGCCCTGAGTGTCACATCTACAGGCTCTGTCCTGTCACTGGACACAGAGCTTCAGTTTTAGGCCCAGGTCTGGTGACAATGAGGACACACCAAGGTTTTGCTCCTCACAGGCTCCTATCAGCATGTTTGGGAAGGGGATAAGCAGAGCTGCTTCTGCACAGGCAAAAAGGATCTAGATCCAACACCTCTTCCCTGCTCTTTGGCAAGGTCATGACAGGGGAGGAGGGCAGCATCAGGGAGCTGTTCTCCCTGGGAGTTTGGGTCCAGAGGTATCCCAGGAAGGCCTGCCCTACCCTCACCTCCTCCCACACCCCTGGCTGGGCTCTGCTAAAAGGGCTGACACTGGGTAAGTTGATATTAAAGTCATGTTCTCCTCCAGCAGAACCTGATCCCAGGTGACACTCGAGTGCTGAGGTTTTGCAAGCTGGCTGTGCAGGGGGTTTTGCTAATTCTACAGAAGCTTGGGCTGCTCACTCACTGCATGGGCTGCAGGTGCCCTGAGGGTGTTCAGCAGGGTCCCACTGTGCTGCCATGAGGAGGGCAAAGGCCTGACCCTTGTGGCTGCACAATGACACATCACAATGCAGGCTCAGGATGGCTGAGGCTGGCAGGGCTGGCTCTGGCTGGGAGGAGAGGCAGAGCAAAACAACAAGGAAAGATACTGAGAGTGGGAGCAGATGGATGCAAGGCAAAGAGACAGACATGAGGCATGCTGCAATGTTGTCAGGGGGGAAAAATTGCAAGCACAAGGTGTATATCCAAACACAGCTGTGATGTGGGGGAGCACATGTAACCACACACACACACACGGGTCCTTTTCACATTTAGCCTCACATCTCCACAAGCTGTGTGTCCTCCACGTCCCCACCCTCAACCCCAGCTATCACACAAGGAAACCAGGGAATTCAAGCTCCGATGACTGGCTTTTAGAGGCATGCAGTGGCTCAAGTCCTACTGTGAGAGATTTGGGCTTCCTTTCAGTCTCTGACTGTGGTGCTGTGGAGGCAGGTGTGAGTGTGCAGTTTCTGCTGGCAGCCACTGTCCTGCTAGGCATTAGCAGGAGGCTCCTTGCAGAGCTTTCCCCTCTGGATAGTCCTTTTGCTGCAGATTGCAGCCTGGCTGCTATCCATAAACCACAAAAAAGCACCCAAGTGACACCTAATGCAGAGGCCTCCGGACAGCAGCCAAAGGAAAGGGGTGGAGAGGAGAAAACCTAATTGTGACAGACCAATGGAGGGGGGCAGGCAGTGTTTGCAGTAGCAGGTGTCAGTCAGGGAGACAGGCAGCCAAGCAGGCACAGTGCAGCACAGCAGTGCAGGCAGCAGCAGCAGCCGCCAGTGGATGCGGCAGGACAGACAGACCAGCAGGCAGAGGCAGGGCTCCCCTGGGAGCTCAGAGCAGCCAAACTGCCCCTGGATCTTCTCTGGAGAGAAAGCCGGGGCATGTGGGGTCCCTGGGGGGAAATTCACTGCTCCCCATAGCTCAGTAGCTGCAGGAAGCGGGCTGGGAGCAGAGGCTCTGAGGGGCACCATGACTCGGGTGTCTGGTGATGCTGCAGCAATTAAAACCTGGCCTTGCCCAAGGACATCCTGCTGCAGCAGACACCCTTCTAGGAGAAAGGTGGATGCACACCCTTCCCAAGAGGAACATCTCTGCCTATCCCAAACACAGGAATTGGAGAGTCTCTCCCTTTTCCTCCTGCTCATGAATCACAGCACAGCAGCACACCCTGGGTCCTGCTCTAAACAATGCCCACGCAGCAACCATTTGCTCCCACACTGCCAGTTGCGGGGGAGAGGTGATGTAAGGGCATGGACAACAGCACCTGGGGGCAGCTGTGTTGTGGAGAGACCCCTGACACCTTCCCCAAGGCTGTTAGAGCTGAGGAATTGCAACATGGAGGACTAAGGGAGAGCACCTGGGAATCAGTGGTGGAGCTGCAGAGATCACAGCCCAGGGAGTGACTGATGCTCACCTGCCTCACAGCTCAGCCCCTGCCCCAGAGACAGGAGGGCTGCAAAGGGTTTATTCCTCACAGCACTAAGCCAAACCCAGGCCCTTCCCACCCCATCTTTGAGGGACAAGGAAGGGAGGCTGCAGAAGAGCTGTGCCCTTGATTGGAGGGACAGAATGGCCCTTGGGAGCCCAGCAAGGCCCCACAGATGCTAAATGTAGCACGGCCCAGATATGAAGCCCCTGGGCTTTGTGGCAGTGCTGCACAGAGCTGGGGTGGAGGAGACTCTGCTCCCCTGCTTCCTGCAGGCAGCACAGAGCCAGGGAAAACAGGGGCAGGCAGGACTCCTGCTGCAGCACCTGCCTGGGGTCACATCAGCCTGGCAAAGGAGATGGCTGGCACAGAGCCCCAGCCTTGGTAGCCTGTACCTGCTGCGTGCCTGTGTCTTGCATAAAGAGAAGCCCCAGAGAGTGAAGATCTCTGACAGTGATCAGGGTTAGGGAGCGCCTGTGAGCAATCATCTCCAGCTCTGCACTGACACACTTGCCAGCAGGAACATCCCTCTGTTCCTCCCTGTTTGCTGCACACTGTCCTGGAGCGGTCTTGTAGCTCCTGGCTCTGTGCTCACAACCAGTCACATGAGTGCCCTAAAGTGGGAATGTTGTCAGGGGGGCTTCTCTGGGAGGCTGCCAGCACTGAGCATTCACTACAGTGTAGGATCCTCCCCAGTAAATCCCTGCTTCACCTGCACTGCTGCCTTCCCAGCCCACTGGGATCCACCAGACAAGATTCCAGCAGTGGAGCTGTCCGGCCTGAGCAGAGCCATTGTCTCTGCAGCCTGATATCCACCTGGAGGAGTGAGTGATTATCTCTGCCTCCAGCCCAAGACCACTAAAACCTCTTTGCAAACCGTGGGAATCCTTTTGGGAGCCAGCTCAGCCTGGAGGAGGAGGTTGACTGAGGTAGAGAGCTCTTAGTTTGCTCCATCTGCTCTCCAGACTGAGTGGGAAGAGTGCTTGGCTGCCTGCTCCAGCCTCCTCCTCACTGCCTCCCATTGCATCCTGTTAGTTCTTGGCAGGGTCTGGTTTTTTTTGAGAGCTGATTTCTGCACAGTGCCCTGCAAACCTCATCTCTGCTGAGCTGTGAGGGAGATTCATCCCTGGGGGCAGGAGAGGCACCTGTGCCAGCTGAGCCCGGCAGGTTTGGCAGGTAACTCCTGGCTCAGCTTGCAGACCTGTTTCTTACCTGCAGGGTCAGTGGCCACAGGGCCTGTATTCCAAGCTCTTTGCAAGGTGCCACATCCCACGGGCTCTTTGGGGGGGACTGAACACGGGCAGACCTGGAATTAGGAAAAGCTGCCACTTCAGATGGTGAAATTCCCCTCTGCCACCTGCTGAACATCTGTGACACCTCTACCCTCACTCCCTTTAAAATGGGGAGTACCAGTGGGGGCTGATACAGGATGGGCAGCATTGGAAGCCCTGAGAGGGAACTGAATCCCAGATAAGTTCACCTAAAACAAAGGGGTTTATGTGGGAAAGGAGAAGCTGCTGGACAGAAAAGGAGATGTAGAGCACAGCACCACTTCTGGTGCCCATCCCCAACCAAGCTTTCCCTCTGTCTCAGGAGAGATGACTAATGCAAGTTACAGAAAGTGAAAATAGCTTCCTTGATTAACGTCTCTTCCTATCTGCTGGGCCTTAAGGAATAGAAAGTATTTATTAGCATTCCTTATTTAGGAGAGAACCATTAGGCCAGGGTGATTAACACCACACAGGTTCCTAGGGAGAGCACCAGCCAGGAAGCACAGAAAGGAGCTGCCTGCAGGGTCTCCCTGTGCTATGAACCAGCAGAGAAGCCCCAGGCTCTGGAGAGAGGCAGGTTCAATATAGCCTACAGTTAAATACAGTCTACAACTTCCTCCTGAGAGGCAGCACTGATCTCTGCTCTTTGGTGACCAGGACAGGAAGTAAAGGAATGGCTGGAGCTGTGCCAGGGAAGATTTAGGTTGGCTATTAGGAAAAGAGGCTGCTGGGGCACTGCCCAGGCTCTCCAGGGAATGGTCATGGCCCCAGGGCTGCCAGAGCTCCAGGAGCGTTTGGACAATGCTCTCAGGGAGGCACAGGGTGGGACCCCTCCCAACTCAAGATATTCCATGATGAATAAAGGCAGTTTCTCCCCTTTCTAGCATTGCACAGGGCTCAGTCCTACCCTGAGGCTGTCAGGAGCCCTGGCTGGGACTGGGGCAGTGCTGGCAGGGCAGCGACTGTGGCTGCACACACAGAGCTTCCCTTGAGCAGCCACCAGCTGCTCCTGCCCTGGGGTTTGTGTCATCAGCTCCAGCGCTCCCTTTGTCAGCAGGGACAGTGGCACACGTGCAGGGCTGAGGGAGAAAGGGCTTCCCCTGCTCTGAGGAGCCCTCCTGCCCCAGCCACAGCCCAGTTCCTGCAAGAGGAGGAGGCAGCCCTGCCTGCCCACACCCGGGGCTGTGGCTCCTCCAGGCACTTGGCCAGCCCTGCTGTTTCCCCTCTCAGCATCACCCCCCAAACACCAGCAGCCCTCCAGCCACACCAACCTCTTCTGCTGTGCAAGGTCACTCAGGGATTGCTCCCAGTCCATAATGATCAACTGTTTGGAGCAGAGGGGGATTGTCAAGTGCTTCCCAGGCACCTCAATACCCATTTGCTGTCTACTCCTGCTTAGGCTGGAGAAGCCCCAAATGTCTGAGCTCTCACAGCAAAGCTGGGAGCCCAAGTGCCCCATCCCTTCTCCTGTTGCCTTCAGGGACAGCAAGCAGGGTCACTTCACATCCCTGGCGAGCAGTTTTGCCACAGAAAAACACACTGCTAAGAAATCCCTTCCTTTGCTTTTAGTCCAGGCCAACCCTCTGCTTTGAAATGTTGGTGTAGGAGAGATTGTGCATCAAGACAGCAATGCCATAAAGAAGCACTGAGCTTTAGAGAGGAGAATCCCAAAGTTAAAAATGAAAGGGGAAAAAAATTCAGGATTGTAGCAGTGAGAACTTCCAGAGGCACAGAAAGAACTGTGCTGCTGAGTGGTCATCTCTCTGAGCTATTACTTCTTATAAATTACTTACCTTTTGATTACTCATTATGCACAGTACCTAAAACTCAGCAAGTGGAGCCCCTGCCACTTGGAGAATTCTTTAAGAATGGCCAAGAAGCACAAGAGGCATGAATAAAATCAGATTTTGCTGAGGTTGCTTTTCTGGTACTGAGGAATTCAGAGCTGGGAACCCCAGGAGCAAACAAGAAAAGGCAACACACAGGCTTAATAAATCTCCCTTAAATGTTGAAGTCCTCATTGCAAAGAGCAAACACCTCCTGTCTGTATTTCATGGAAGAAATGTCTCCCTGTGGCAGAGGGAGCTCGAGCATGTTCCAAAGCAGAAGCTACACAGCATCTGGCATAACATTTATGCCTAAGGGGTTTGAGATCCTGCCAGACAGGACTTGATTACAACTCACTCTCCTCTTCTTTTCAGGTAATTCACAGAAATCTGCCCCCCCATAAGATCTCAGCTGTAGCACAGTAAAGGCACTTACCTGGACAACAAAACATGGTAACAAACCTGCATTTAGGACCACATGTCATGCATAAAAACCTCACAACATCACAACCTGCAGCTGTGCAGGAGAAAATGTTAAAGCAATACAGTAGAAGTGTAACAGCCTGAGAGAAGATGTATGAAAAACTGCAAACCAGACACAGAAAAAGTATTTTATTGATGGAAAAGAAAAACCAGAAGTCACAGCTGCTGTTCCTGAAATGAGAAAAAAAAAGAGTACTTTGTGCATGCTAAATGAAGAGATTTTCTCCCCAGTCAAACTACTCTAAAAATCCAAAACAAGGTTGAGACACAAGAATATAAAAACTATTCTAAAGACAGGTGAAAAGACAAGAGGAGAGGTACAAAAAGAGAGAAAAAAATTAATCAGCCCATGAAAGCCCAAAACCCAACTTTGCAATTCAGGGCCTAGAAGAAGTTACGATGGAAGTTCCACATGGAAACTTCTCTGTCCCAACTATCCCGGCCACCAGAGAGGTCGCCAAGCACAGCCTGGCTCACCTCAGCGCCGTCCGCCGCAGGCCCTTCCCCTGGTGGCAGCGAGGCCCTCTGGGCAAATGAAGCTGGGCATGCAACGCTGCGGCCAAACAGGCTGCACCCCTGCTGTCTACAGGGGGCTGCAGCTGCTGCCGCCTCTGAGGGCAGCTCAGCAGCAGGACAGGCAGCCCCGCAGCACAGGCACACACCCAGGGCCTGCCTACAGGCGGGTGCCCCTGCCCACGCTGCCACTAAGCGGCTCGGCTCTGTCCTCAGGAGCAAAGGGCCAGGCCGGGCCCTGCCTCTGCCTGCGGCTGGACAGGGCACCCCCAGGCTGAGTGCACAGAGCTCCTCTTCCCCTCCTGGCAAGTCTGAGCTACTCTAACTCTGATCTGGTTCTAAGGGGACACACACACACACTGCCTCACTCACACTGACATAGACAAGGGGACACATGAAGGGAAGGGGTCAGGAGAGGGAGCAAGGTCTGTGCACACAGCCTGGGGACACCCTGCCAGCCGCCAGGCAGGAGAGCAGAGCTCCAGGCCTGCCCCGGGGGGGCTGCAGGGATGCCACAAGGGCCTCAACCTGCTCAGGGGCCGCAGCAGTGGCCAAGGGACAAAGGACTGTGACATGCCCTGAGTACAGGGAGTCACGCTGGCCAGGGGAAAAGGCCCTGCCCTGCTTACAGGGGGCCCTGGGGGTGCTCCATTTCCCCCCTTGGCTGCACAGTCTGGGCCTCTCACCCTCCTTACAGGGCGGCCATTTTCTCCACGCAGCCAAAACAGCACAATGGCAAAAGGCCAAAGGCACCAAAGCAAAGACCTGGCCCTGGTTACAGGGAGGTCGCCCAGCACAAAAGGAGTCCAGGCACCATGAAGGTGCCCACCAGACTCCAAGGAATGTGTGGCCTGGAAATGCCAGGGATGCCATTTGCCCAGAGGGTCTCACGCGCCACCTCTTGACCTCGAAGTCCGCCGATCCTCTTGCTCTATCTTGCCTCGTTGTCCCACACGATGTCTCTTCTTTCTTCCTCGATGGCTTCTGCCAAGGAAGAAGAAGGACACAGTCAGACCTGACAAGCCCCAACAACTGAGGGTGAATGGCACCCAACAAGCCCAAATGGAGCTCTGCAAACCACCCCCTGAGCTCTCTCACTCCCCCCAACCAACACACAACTGTCCAAGCACAGCCTGGCTCACCTCAGCGCCGTCCGCCGCAGGCCCTTCCGCTGGTGGCAGCGAGGCCCTCTGGGCAAATGAAGCTGGGCATGCAACGCTGCGGCCAAACAGGCTGCACCCCTGCTGTCTACAGGGGGCTGCAGCTGCTGCCGCCTCTGAGGGCAGCTCAGCAGCAGGACAGGCAGCCCCGCAGCACAGGCACACACCCAGGGCCTGCCTACAGGCGGGTGCCCCTGCCCACGCTGCCACTAAGCGGCTCGGCTCTGTCCTCAGGAGCAAAGGGCCAGGCCGGGCCCTGCCTCTGCCTGCGGCTGGACAGGGCACCCCCAGGCTGAGTGCACAGAGCTCCTCTTCCCCTCCTGGCAAGTCTGAGCTACTCTAACTCTGATCTGCTTCTAAGGGGGACACACACTGCCTCACTCACACTGACATGGACAAGGGGACACACAGGACAAGTTGCCAGGAGAGGGAGCAAGGTCTGTGCACACAGCCTGGGGACACCCTGCCAGCCGCCAGGCAGGAGAGCAGAGCTCCAGGCCTGCCCCGGGGGGGCTGCAGGGATGCCACAAGGGCCTCAACCTGCTCAGGGGCCGCAGCAGTGGCCAAGGGACAAAGGACTGTGACATGCCCTGAGTACAGGGAGTCACGCTGGCCAGGGGAAAAGGCCCAGCCCTGCTTACAGGGGGGCCTGGGGGTGCTCCATTTCCCCCCTTGGCTGCACACACTGGGCCTCTCACCCTCCTTACAGGGCGGCCATTTTCTCCACGCAGCCAAAACAGCACAATGGCAAAAGGCCAAAGGCACCAAAGCAAAGACCTGGCCCTGGTTACAGGGAGGTCGCCCAGCACAAAAGGAGTCCAGGCACCGTGAAGGTGCCCACCAGACTCCAAGGAATGTGTGGCCTGGAAATGCCAGGGATGCCATTTGCCCAGAGGGTCTCACGCGCCACCTCTTGACCTACGAAGTCCGCCGATCCTCTTGCTCTCTGTTGCCTCGTTGTCCCACACGATGTCTCTTCTTTCTTCCTCGATGGCTTCTGCCAAGGAAGAAGAAGGACACAGTCAGACCTGACAAGCCCCAACAACTGAGGGTGAATGGCACCCAACAAGCCCAAATGGAGCTCTGCAAACCACCCCCTGAGCTCTCTCACTCCCCCCAACCAACACACAACTGTCCAAGCACAGCCTGGCTCACCTCAGCGCCGTCCGCCGCAGGCCCTTCCCCTGGTGGCAGCGAGGCCCTCTGGGCAAATGAAGCTGGGCATGCAACGCTGCGGCCAAACAGGCTGCACCCCTGCTGTCTACAGGGGGCTGCAGCTGCTGCCGCCTCTGAGGGCAGCTCAGCAGCAGGACAGGCAGCCCCGCAGCACAGGCACACACCCAGGGCCTGCCTACAGGCGGGTGCCCCTGCCCACGCTGCCACTAAGCGGCTCGGCTCTGTCCTCAGGAGCAAAGGGCCAGGCCGGGCCCTGCCTCTGCCTGCGGCTGGACAGGGCACCCCCAGGCTGAGTGCACAGAGCTCCTCTTCCCCTCCTGGCAAGTCTGAGCTACTCTAACTCTGATCTGCTTCTAAGGGGACACACACACACACTGCCTCACTCACACTGACATAGACAAGGGGACACACGAGGGCAAGTTGCCAGGAGAGGGAGCAAGGTCTGTGCACACAGCCTGGGGACACCCTGCCAGCCGCCAGGCAGGAGAGCAGAGCTCCAGGCCTGCCCCGGGGGGGCTGCAGGGATGCCACAAGGGCCTCAACCTGCTCAGGGGCCGCAGCAGTGGCCAAGGGACAAAGGACTGTGACATGCCCTGAGTACAGGGAGTCACGCTGGCCAGGGGAAAAGGCCCTGCCCTGCTTACAGGGGGGCCTGGGGGTGCTCCATTTCCCCCCTTGGCTGCACAGTCTGGGCCTCTCACCCTCCTTACAGGGCGGCCATTTTCTCCACGCAGCCAAAACAGCACAATGGCAAAAGGCCAAAGGCACCAAAGCAAAGACCTGGCCCTGGTTACAGGGAGGTCGCCCAGCACAAAAGGAGTCCAGGCACCGTGAAGGTGCCCACCAGACTCCAAGGAATGTGTGGCCTGGAAATGCCAGGGATGCCATTTGCCCAGAGGGTCTCACGCGCCACCTCTTGACCACGAAGTCCTTGATCCTCTTGCTCTATCTTGCCTCGTTGTCCCACACGATGTCTCTTCTTTCTTCCTCGATGCCTTCTGCCAAGGAAGAAGAAGGACACAGTCAGACCTGACAAGCCCCAACAACTGAGGGTGAATGGCACCCAACAAGCCCAAATGGAGCTCTGCAAACCACCCCCTGAGCTCTCTCACTCCCCCCAACCAACACACAACTGTCCAAGCACAGCCTGGCTCACCTCAGCGCCGTCCGCCGCAGGCCCTTCCGCTGGTGGCAGCGAGGCCCTCTGGGCAAATGAAGCTGGGCATGCAACGCTGCGGCCAAACAGGCTGCACCCCTGCTGTCTACAGGGGGCTGCAGCTGCTGCCGCCTCTGAGGGCAGCTCAGCAGCAGGACAGGCAGCCCTGCAGCACAGGCACACACCCAGGGCCTGCCTACAGGCGGGTGCCCCTGCCCACGCTGCCACTAAGCGGCTCGGCTCTGTCCTCAGGAGCAAAGGGCCAGGCCGGGCCCTGCCTCTGCCTGCGGCTGGACAGGGCACCCCCAGGCTGAGTGCACAGAGCTCCTCTTCCCCTCCTGGCAAGTCTGAGCTACTCTAACTCTGATCTGCTTCTAAGGGGACACACACACACACTGCCTCACTCACACTGACATGGACAAGGGGACACACAGGACAAGTTGCCAGGAGAGGGAGCAAGGTCTGTGCACACAGCCTGGGGACACCCTGCCAGCCGCCAGGCAGGAGAGCAGAGCTCCAGGCCTGCCCCGGGGGGGCTGCAGGGATGCCACAAGGGCCTCAACCTGCTCAGGGGCCGCAGCGGTGGCCAAGGGACAAAGGACTGTGACATGCCCTGAGTACAGGGAGTCACGCTGGCCAGGGGAAAAGGCCCTGCCCTGCTTACAGGGAGGCCTGGGGGTGCTCCATTTCCCCCCTTGGCTGCACACACTGGGCCTCTCACCCTCCTTACAGGGCGGCCATTTTCTCCACGCAGCCAAAACAGCACAATGGCAAAAGGCCAAAGGCACCAAAGCAAAGACCCAGCCCTGGTTACAGGGAGGTCGCCCAGCACAAAAGGAGTCCAGGCACCGTGAAGGTGCCCACCAGACTCCAAGGAATGTGTGGCCTGGAAATGCCAGGGATGCCATTTGCCCAGAGGGTCTCACGCGCCACCTCTTGACCTCGAAGCCGCCGATCCTCTTGCTCTCTCTTGCCTCGTTGTCCCACACGATGTCTCTTCTTTCTTCCTCGATGCCTTCTGCCAAGGAAGAAGAAGGACACAGTCAGACCTGACAAGCCCCAACAACTGAGGGTGAATGGCACCCAACAAGCCCAAATGGAGCTCTGCAAACCACCCCCTGAGCTCTCTCACTCCCCCCCAACCAACACACAACTGTCCAAGCACAGCCTGGCTCACCTCAGCGCCGTCCGCCGCAGGCCCTTCCGCTGGTGGCAGCGAGGCCCTCTGGGCAAATGAAGCTGGGCATGCAACGCTGCGGCCAAACAGGCTGCACCCCTGCTGTCTACAGGGGGCTGCAGCTGCTGCCGCCTCTGAGGGCAGCTCAGCAGCAGGACAGGCAGCCCCGCAGCACAGGCACACACCCAGGGCCTGCCTACAGGCGGGTGCCCCTGCCCACGCTGCCACTAAGCGGCTCGGCTCTGTCCTCAGGAGCAAAGGGCCAGGCCGGGCCCTGCCTCTGCCTGCGGCTGGACAGGGCACCCCCAGGCTGAGTGCACAGAGCTCCTCTTCCCCTCCTGGCAAGTCTGAGCTACTCTAACTCTGATCTGCTTCTAAGGGGGACACACACACTGCCTCACTCACACTGACATGGACAAGGGGACACACAGGACAAGTTGCCAGGAGAGGGAGCAAGGTCTGTGCACACAGCCTGGGGACACCCTGCCAGCCGCCAGGCAGGAGAGCAGAGCTCCAGGCCTGCCCCGGGGGGGCTGCAGGGATGCCACAAGGGCCTCAACCTGCTAAGGGGCCGCAGCAGGTGGCCAAGGGACAAAGGACTGTGACATGCCCTGAGTACAGGGAGTCACGCTGGCCAGGGGAAAAGGCCCAGCCCTGCTTACAGGGGGCCTGGGGGTGCTCCATTTCCCCCCTTGGCTGCACACACTGGGCCTCTCACCCTCCTTACAGGGCGGCCATTTTCTCCACGCAGCCAAAACAGCACAATGGCAAAAGGCCAAAGGCACCAAAGCAAAGACCCAGCCCTGCTTACAGGGAGGTCGCCCAGCACAAAAGGAGTCCAGGCACCGTGAAGGTGCCCACCAGACTCCAAGGAATGTGTAGCCTGGAAATGCCAGGGATGCCATTTGCCCAGAGGGTCTCACGCGCCACCTCTTGACCACGAAGTCCTTGATCCTCTTGCTCTATCTTGCCTCGTTGTCCCACACGATGTCTCTTCTTTCTTCCTCGATGCCTTCTGCCAAGGAAGAAGAAGGACACAGTCAGACCTGACAAGCCCCAACAACGGAGGGTGAATGGCACCCAACAAGCCCAAATGGAGCTCTGCAAACCACCCCCTGAGCTCTCTCACTCCCCCCAACCAACACACAACTGTCCAAGCACAGCCTGGCTCACCTCAGCGCCGTCCGCCGCAGGCCCTTCCCCTGGTGGCAGCGAGGCCCTCTGGGCAAATGAAGCTGGGCATGCAACGCTGCGGCCAAACAGGCTGCACCCCTGCTGTCTACAGGGGGCTGCAGCTGCTGCCGCCTCTGAGGGCAGCTCAGCAGCAGGACAGGCAGCCCCGCAGCACAGGCACACACCCAGGGCCTGCCTACAGGCGGGTGCCCCTGCCCACGCTGCCACTAAGCGGCTCGGCTCTGTCCTCAGGAGCAAAGGGCCAGGCCGGGCCCTGCCTCTGCCTGCGGCTGGACAGGGCACCCCCAGGCTGAGTGCACAGAGCTCCTCTTCCCCTCCTGGCAAGTCTGAGCTACTCTAACTCTGATCTGCTTCTAAGGGGGACACACACACACACTGCCACACTCACACTGACATGGACAAGGGGACACACAGGACAAGTTGCCAGGAGAGGGAGCAAGGTCTGTGCACACAGCCTGGGGACACCCTGCCAGCCGCCAGGCAGGAGAGCAGAGCTCCAGGCCTGCCCCGGGGGGGCTGCAGGGATGCCACAAGGGCCTCAACCTGCTCAGGGGCCGCAGCAGTGGCCAAGGGACAAAGGACTGTGACATGCCCTGAGTACAGGGAGTCACGCTGGCCAGGGGAAAAGGCCCTGCCCTGCTTACAGGGGGGCCTGGGGGTGCTCCATTTCCCCCCTTGGCTGCACAGTCTGGGCCTCTCACCCTCCTTACAGGGCGGCCATTTTCTCCACGCAGCCAAAACAGCACAATGGCAAAAGGCCAAAGGCACCAAAGCAAAGACCTGGCCCTGGTTACAGGGAGGTCGCCCAGCACAAAAGGAGTCCAGGCACCATGAAGGTGCCCACCAGACTCCAAGGAATGTGTGGCCTGGAAATGCCAGGGATGCCATTTGCCCAGAGGGTCTCACGCGCCACCTCTTGACCACGAAGTCCTTGATCCTCTTGCTCTATCTTGCCTCGTTGTCCCACACGATGTCTCTTCTTTCTTCCTCGATGCCTTCTGCCAAGGAAGAAGAAGGACACAGTCAGACCTGACAAGCCCCAACAACTGAGGGTGAATGGCACCCAACAAGCCCAAATGGAGCTCTGCAAACCACCCCCTGAGCTCTCTCACTCCCCCCAACCAACACACAACTGTCCAAGCACAGCCTGGCTCACCTCAGCGCCGTCCGCCGCAGGCCCTTCCCCTGGTGGCAGCGAGGCCCTCTGGGCAAATGAAGCTGGGCATGCAACGCTGCGGCCAAACAGGCTGCACCCCTGCTGTCTACAGGGGGCTGCAGCTGCTGCCGCCTCTGAGGGCAGCTCAGCAGCAGGACAGGCAGCCCCGCAGCACAGGCACACACCCAGGGCCTGCCTACAGGCGGGTGCCCCTGCCCACGCTGCCACTAAGCGGCTCGGCTCTGTCCTCAGGAGCAAAGGGCCAGGCCGGGCCCTGCCTCTGCCTGCGGCTGGACAGGGCACCCCCAGGCTGAGTGCACAGAGCTCCTCTTCCCCTCCTGGCAAGTCTGAGCTACTCTAACTCTGCTCTGATTCTAAGGGGGACCCACACACACACTGCCTCACTCACACTGACATGGACAAGGGGACACACAGGACAAGTTGCCAGGAGAGGGAGCAAGCTCTGTGCACACAGCCTGGGGACACCCTGCCAGCCGCCAGGCAGGAGAGCAGAGCTCCAGGCCTGCCCCGGGGGGGCTGCAGGGATGCCACAAGGGCCTCAACCTGCTCAGGGGCCGCAGCGGTGGCCAAGGGACAAAGGACTGTGACATGCCCTGAGTACAGGGAGTCACGCTGGCCAGGGGAAAAGGCCCTGCCCTGCTTACAGGGAGGCCTGGGGGTGCTCCATTTCCCCCCTTGGCTGCACACACTGGGCCTCTCACCCTCCTTACAGGGCGGCCATTTTCTCCACGCAGCCAAAACAGCACAATGGCAAAAGGCCAAAGGCACCAAAGCAAAGACCTGGCCCTGGTTACAGGGAGGTCGCCCAGCACAAAAGGAGTCCAGGCACCGTGAAGGTGCCCACCAGACTCCAAGGAATGTGTGGCCTGGAAATGCCAGGGATGCCATTTGCCCAGAGGGTCTCACGCGCCACCTCTTGACCTCGAAGCCGCCGATCCTCTTCTTTCTCTTGCCTCGCCGATCCTCTTCTTTCTCTTGCCTCGTTGTCCCACACGATGTCTCTTCTTTCTTCCTCGATGCCTTCTGCCAAGGAAGAAGAAGGACACAGTCAGACCTGACAAGCCCCAACAACTGAGGGTGAATGGCACCCAACAAGCCCAAATGGAGCTCTGCAAACCACCACCTGAGCTCTCTCACTCCCCCCAACCAACACACAACTGTCCAAGCACAGCCTGGCTCACCTCAGCGCCGTCCGCCGCAGGCCCTTCCCCTGGTGGCAGCGAGGCCCTCTGGGCAAATGAAGCTGGGCATGCAACGCTGCGGCCAAACAGGCTGCACCCCTGCTGTCTACAGGGGGCTGCAGCTGCTGCCGCCTCTGAGGGCAGCTCAGCAGCAGGACAGGCAGCCCCGCAGCACAGGCACACACCCAGGGCCTGCCTACAGGCGGGTGCCCCTGCCCACGCTGCCACTAAGCGGCTCGGCTCTGTCCTCAGGAGCAAAGGGCCAGGCCGGGCCCTGCCTCTGCCTGCGGCTGGACAGGGCACCCCCAGGCTGAGTGCACAGAGCTCCTCTTCCCCTCCTGGCAAGTCTGAGCTACTCTAACTCTGATCTGATTCTAAGGGGGACACACACACTGCCTCACTCACACTGACATGGACAAGGGGACACACGAGGGCAAGTTGCCAGGAGAGGGAGCAAGGTCTGTGCACACAGCCTGGGGGGTACCCTGCCAGCCGCCAGGCAGGAGAGCAGAGCTCCAGGCCTGCCCCGGGGGGGCTGCAGGGATGCCACAAGGGCCTCAACCTGCTCAGGGGCCGCAGCAGGTGGCCAAGGGACAAAGGACTGTGACATGCCCTGAGTACAGGGAGTCACGCTGGCCAGGGGAAAAGGCCCATGCCCTGCTTACAGGGGGGCCTGGGGGTGCTCCATTTCCCCCCTTGGCTGCACAGTCTGGGCCTCTCACCCTCCTTACAGGGCGGCCATTTTCTCCACGCAGCCAAAACAGCACAATGGCAAAAGGCCAAAGGCACCAAAGCAAAGACCCAGCCCTGCTTACAGGGAGGTCGCCCAGCACAAAAGGAGTCCAGGCACCGTGAAGGTGCCCACCAGACTCCAAGGAATGTGTAGCCTGGAAATGCCAGGGATGCCATTTGCCCAGAGGGTCTCACGCGCCACCTCTTGACCACGAAGTCCTTGATCCTCTTGCTCTATCTTGCCTCGTTGTCCCACACGATGTCTCTTCTTTCTTCCTCGATGCCTTCTGCCAAGGAAGAAGAAGGACACAGTCAGACCTGACAAGCCCCAACAACAGAGGGTGAATGGCACCCAACAAGCCCAAATGGAGCTCTGCAAACCACCCCCTGAGCTCTCTCACTCCCCCCAACCAACACACAACTGTCCAAGCACAGCCTGGCTCACCTCAGCGCCGTCCGCCGCAGGCCCTTCCGCTGGTGGCAGCGAGGCCCTCTGGGCAAATGAAGCTGGGCATGCAACGCTGCGGCCAAACAGGCTGCACCCCTGCTGTCTACAGGGGGCTGCAGCTGCTGCCGCCTCTGAGGGCAGCTCAGCAGCAGGACAGGCAGCCCCGCAGCACAGGCACACACCCAGGGCCTGCCTACAGGCGGGTGCCCCTGCCCACGCTGCCACTAAGCGGCTCGGCTCTGTCCTCAGGAGCAAAGGGCCAGGCCGGGCCCTGCCTCTGCCTGCGGCTGGACAGGGCACCCCCAGGCTGAGTGCACAGAGCTCCTCTTCCCCTCCTGGCAAGTCTGAGCTACTCTAACTCTGATCTGATTCTAAGGGGGACACACACACACACTGCCTCACTCACACTGACATGGACAAGGGGACACACGAGGGCAAGTTGCCAGGAGAGGGAGCAAGGTCTGTGCACACAGCCTGGGGACACCCTGCCAGCCGCCAGGCAGGAGAGCAGAGCTCCAGGCCTGCCCCGGGGGGGCTGCAGGGATGCCACAAGGGCCTCAACCTGCTCAGGGGCCGCAGCGGTGGCCAAGGGACAAAGGACTGTGACATGCCCTGAGTACAGGGAGTCACGCTGGCCAGGGGAAAAGGCCCAGCCCTGCTTACAGGGGGGCCTGGGGGTGCTCCATTTCCCCCCTTGGCTGCACACACTGGGCCTCTCACCCTCCTTACAGGGCGGCCATTTTCTCCACGCAGCCAAAACAGCACAATGGCAAAAGGCCAAAGGCACCAAAGCAAAGACCCAGCCCTGCTTACAGGGAGGTCGCCCAGCACAAAAGGAGTCCAGGCACCGTGAAGGTGCCCACCAGACTCCAAGGAATGTGTGGCCTGGAAATGCCAGGGATGCCATTTGCCCAGAGGGTCTCACGCGCCACCTCTTGACCTCGAAGCCGCCGATCCTCTTGCTCTCTCTTGCCTCGTTGTCCCACACGATGTCTCTTCTTTCTTCCTCGATGGCTTCTGCCAAGGAAGAAGAAGGACACAGTCAGACCTGACAAGCCCCAACAACTGAGGGTGAATGGCACCCAACAAGCCCAAATGGAGCTCTGCAAACCACCCCCTGAGCTCTCTCACTCCCCCCAACCAACACACAACTGTCCAAGCACAGCCTGGCTCACCTCAGCGCCGTCCGCCGCAGGCCCTTCCGCTGGTGGCAGCGAGGCCCTCTGGGCAAATGAAGCTGGGCATGCAACGCTGCGGCCAAACAGGCTGCACCCCTGCTGTCTACAGGGGGCTGCAGCTGCTGCCGCCTCTGAGGGCAGCTCAGCAGCAGGACAGGCAGCCCCGCAGCACAGGCACACACCCAGGGCCTGCCTACAGGCGGGTGCCCCTGCCCACGCTGCCACTAAGCGGCTCGGCTCTGTCCTCAGGAGCAAAGGGCCAGGCCGGGCCCTGCCTCTGCCTGCGGCTGGACAGGGCACCCCCAGGCTGAGTGCACAGAGCTCCTCTTCCCCTCCTGGCAAGTCTGAGCTACTCTAACTCTGATCTGATTCTAAGGGGGACACACACACACTGCCTCACTCACACTGACAGGGACAAGGGGACACATGAGGGGAAGGGGCCAGGAGAGGGAGCAAGGTCTGTGCACACAGCCTGGGGACACCCTGCCAGCCGCCAGGCAGGAGAGCAGAGCTCCAGGCCTGCCCCGGGGGGGCTGCAGGGATGCCACAAGGGCCTCAACCTGCTCAGGGGCCGCAGCGGTGGCCAAGGGACAAAGGACTGTGACATGCCCTGAGTACAGGGAGTCACGCTGGCCAGGGGAAAAGGCCCTGCCCTGCTTACAGGGGGGCCTGGGGGTGCTCCATTTCCCCCCTTGGCTGCACACACTGGGCCTCTCACCCTCCTTACAGGGCGGCCATTTTCTCCACGCAGCCAAAACAGCACAATGGCAAAAGGCCAAAGGCACCAAAGCAAAGACCCAGCCCTGCTTACAGGGAGGTCGCCCAGCACAAAAGGAGTCCAGGCACCGTGAAGGTGCCCACCAGACTCCAAGGAATGTGTGGCCTGGAAATGCCAGGGATGCCATTTGCCCAGAGGGTCTCAGGCGCCACCTCTTGACCTCGAAGCTGCCGATCCTCTTCTTTCTCTTGTCTTGCCATCTTTTAGGATGTCTGTTTGTTTTTTCTTTATGACATCTGCCAAGGAAGGATGACACACTTATGTCTGAGAAGATCCAGCTCCAACAACTGAAGTGATATTTCACCCAAAGGCCCCAGAGGGAGCTTGCCAAACAACCACCACATCTCCCAGAACCCCAACCTCCTCCCAAGCCTCCAAGCACAGCCTGCCCCTGCTCCCATTGTACGCTGCAGGCTCTTCTGTTGGCCTCTTCTTTGAAGAAGCCTTTGACCCAACTTTGAAGACTGAAAGCTGCTGAGGACAGGGAGAAGGTCAGTCCCATCTTACAGGTGGTCTGGGACTTCTCCATTTCCCTCCTTTTGTTTGGATACCTCGGCTCTTACTCTCCTTACAGGGTCTCTCTCCAGGCAGCCAAACCATCACTATGGTAAAAGGCAAATAGTAGCAAAGTAAAGACCCAGCCCTGGTTACAGGGAGGTCACCCAGCACAAAAGGAGTCGAGGCACCGTGAAGGTGCCCACCAGACTCCATAGAATGTGTGCCCAGGAAATGCCAGGGATGCCATTTGCAGAGAAGGCCTTTCCCATGCCACGTCTTTACCTTGAGGCAGCCTGTCCTCTTCTGTCTCCTGCCTTGCCATCCCATTGGATGTCTGCTGTTTCTTCCTTGATGGCTTCTGTAAAAGAAGAAGGAGGCAGTTACGGCTGTGTACGGCCTCTTAAGCATTGCTAATTGACACTTGTAACACTTCTTTTTTAACCCTTCTTTTTTAAAATGATTCCTGACTACCATCAATACTAGTTTTTGTTTTCTGCATCTTTTTTGCCTATATTTTCTCTCTTTCCAGCCTTCCAGGCTATTACTTGGAAGAAACTCAGAGCAGTTGCCTCAGCTTTTCCCTCAGCGACTCCACCGAAACACCCTGCTGCCTTTTGACACCACTGCCCACCACTCCCTCCCTCTGTAAGAGCCCCGAACGTGCCCCAGGGACACTGCAACACCTTTCCTCGAGCCACCCGGACCGCTTTTCGCCTGCGCCACCCTCACGGACCGCGACGCTCACGGCTCTGAGGGTGCTGAGGGGAGCGGCGGGAACCGCCCCCCTCGCAGCGCGGGAAAACCTGAGGGGCAGCGGCACAGCCCCGCCCTGTCTCGTCTCCCTCAGGGCACAGCCCCGCCCCGTCTCGTCTCCCTCAGGGCACCCCCATGGCCTCTGAGTGACCCTCCCGGCACCCCAGCGACACTGCCTGCATCTGCCTCTCCCTCAGCGACACCCGGGACACCCACTGTCCTTCTCCGTGTCCCTCAGGGCACCCCAGCGACACTCGCGGCACCTGCCTCTGCCTCAGTGTCCCTCCTGCCCCTCAGCCAAACTCACCGCACCTGCTTCTCCCTCAGTGAAACACAGAACACCTGATACTGATTTGCACAAAAATCCCCAGCAAGTAAATCAGCTTTCACCTGTAAGAACTTCATTCTGTCCCTCACAATTTACGTCTGATTTCGCCCCAATATGTCCATTCTTTCCACTATAGATTAGCTCTGATTTACCCTGAAAATATCCTTCGTGAAATAATTCACTTTTTCCCTGCAAGAACTTTATTCTGTCCCTCACAATTTACCACACATTTCGCCCCAAAATGCCCATTCTATCTACTACAGATTATCTCCGATTTACCCCGAAAATATCCTTAAAGAAACAGTTCACTTTTTCCCTGCGAGAACTTCATTCCGTCCCTCAAAATTTACCTCTGATTTTACCTTAAAGATTCCCTCGGAAGATGTTCTGTCGCGGCTGAGCTACCTCAGCTTTTCCCTCAGCGACTCCACCGAAACACCCTGCTGCCTTTTGACACCGCTGCCCACCACTCCCTCCCTCTGTAAGAGCCCCGAACGTGCCCCAGGGACACTGCAACACCTTTCCTCGTGCTGCCCGCACCGCTTTTCGCCTGCGCCACCCTCACGGACCGCGACGCTCACGGCTCTGAGGGCGCTGAGGGGAGCGGCGGGAACCGCCCCCCTCGCAGCGCGGGAAAACCTGAGGGGCAGCGGCACAGCCCCGCCCCGTCTCGTCTCCCTCAGGGCACAGCCCCGCCCCGTCTCGTCTCCCTCAGGGCACCTCCATGGCCTCTGAGTGACCCTCCCGGCACCCCAGCGACACTGCCTGCATCTGCCTCTCCCTCAGCGACACCCGGGACACCCACTGTCCCCGTCCGTGTCCCTCAGGGCACCCCAGCGACACTCGCGGCACCTGCCTCTGCCTCAGTGTCCCTCCTGCCCCTCAGCCAAACTCACCGCACCTGCTTCTCCCTCAGTGAAACACAGCACACCTGATATTAAATCCCCTGCACAATAACTGAGCTTTCACCTGTGAGTACTTCATTCTATTCCTCACAATTTACCACAGATTTCGGCCCAAAATGCCCATTCTGACCACTATAGATTAGCTGATTTACCCCGAAAATATCCTTAATGAAGCAATTCACATTTGCCCTGCAAGAACTTTATTCTGTCCCTCACAATTTACCCCACATTTCGCCCCAAAATGCCCATTCTATCTACTACAGATTATCTCTGATTTACCCCGAAAATATTATTTACCAAATAATTCACTTTTTCCCTGCGAGAACTTCATTCTGTCCCTCACAATTTACCACAGATTTTGCCCCAAAATGCCCATTCTGTCTACTATAGATTATCTCTGATTTACCCCGAAAATATCCTTAATGAAACAATTCACTTTTTCCCTGCAAGAACTTTATTCTGTCCCTCACAATTTACCACAGATTTCGCCCCAAAATGCCCATTCTATCTACTACAGATTATCTCTGATTTACCCCGAAAATATCATTTACCAAATAATTCACTTTTTCCCTGCGAGAACTTCATTCTGTCCCTCACAATTTACTTCTGATTTTACCTTAAACATCCCCTCGGAAGATGTTCTGTCCCGGCTGAGCTACCTCAGCTTTTCCCTCAGCAACTCCACCGAAACACCCTGCTGCCTTTTGACACCACTGCCCACCACTCCCTCCCTCAGTAAGAGCTCCTAATGTGCCCCAGGGTTACTGCAATACCTTTCCTCGAGCCACCCGGACCGCTTTTCGCCTGCGCCACCCTCACGGACCGCGACGCTCACGGCTCTGAGGGCGCTGAGGGGAGCGGCGGGAACCGCCCCCCTCGCAGCGCGGGAAAACCTGAGGGGCAGCGGCACAGCCCCGCCCTATCTCGTCTCCCTCAGGGCACAGCCCCGCCCCGTCTCGTCTCCCTCAGGGCACCCCCATGGCCTCTGAGTGACCCTCCCGGCACCCCAGCGACACTGCCTGGATCTGCCTCTCCCTCAGCGACACCCGGGACACCCACTGTCCCTCTCCGTGTCCCTCAGGGCACCCCAGCGACACTCGGGACACCCACTGTCTCCCTCCGTGTCCCTCAGGGCACCCCAGCGACACTCGGGACACCCACTGTCTCTCTCCGTGTCCCTCCCGGCCCTCAGCGACATTCGCGGCACCTGCCTCTGCCTCAGTGTCACTTGGGACACCCACTTTACTTCATGGCACTCCAGGGACACTCAGGGCTCCTGCCTCTGCTTCTCTGTCCCTCGTGGCTCCTCAGTGTCACACGGGCCACCCACATTCCCCATCAGTGACCCTTGAAGCCCTTCAGTGACAGTCGAGGAACCCAACTATGCCTCAGTGACCCCCATGGACCCCTCTTCAGCTCATGGGGCATCTGCTTCTCCCTTCAGTGGCAATATTCTCCTAAAACTGAGAAGTCAGAGATATTTAAAGTTCTGAAGCAAACTTATAAGATTATTAAACCACCCTCCCAAAAAATCCCCCCCCCGAAAAGATTCCTATTGAAGTTCATATGCTAGCTTAAAACCCTTTGGAACAAGTATGTTTCTCAGCTTTTTGTTGCAAGGATTGACTTATTTACCATGCTTATTTACACATGAACACAAACTATATTTATGCAGTTCTTTACTGTCAGAAGAGTGGAAGGTGTTTGTGTGAATCAGTTATGACATGATTTGTCATTTTACTCTTTCCATGGAATAGAATTTTTTATGCCACGGTTTGCTTTTTTTTTTTTATGTCATGAATCTGTTCTGAAGAGATTCAGATTTCAGTTTAAAATGTTGGGCAAGATACTCCAAAAAGCAATGTTTTTTTAACTTGAAGGAAGTACTGATAGTGCTTACTTATTTCTGAGGCTACGCATTAGTAAATTTAAAAAGCCCTGAAAGCAAGCTTTTTGTAACCAAAGGAAAAGCAGAAAATTCTGTTGGTGCAAATCAGAGGCAGGGATAAAAAAAAGATGGGCAAAATAAGAAAGGCAGGGAATGAATTAGATGAAAACCAGAAGAAAACATTGCTATTATAATCATGCTACACACACACACACACACACGGGGGAAGGCTCTTCTTTTAAACACAGACTTAACAGAGCAGGGATTTACTAAGCAGCACAAACAACATAACCTGCTGTTTACTACAAGAAGAGTAAACAAACACTAGGAACCAACCCACGGCTTCTTTTCATGCAATTCCTCTCTGTGCTGGCAGGCCAGGGCTGCATTTCTGAAAATATATATGGAAATAAATCACAAGAAGCTCCATTCAGATGAAGCAAAGTGTTGGAAATATGAATTAATCAAGTGTGAAGGGCCAACAAAGACAGCCCATGTGTCCCCCCACATGCAAAGCAATGATTTGATAGAGCCAGCCTCTTCCTCTTAATAATACATGGATTGCTTTTGCTTAGGAGAGACGCGATGGAACCAGAATCCCAGAATGGTTTGAGTTGGAAGGGACATTCCATTAGTCCGGGTTGCCCCATCCAGGGAATTTGCAGTGAAAGCAGTGATGAGGAAGCAGAGGCAGGGTGTTGATCCTGCCGGGAACCACGAGAGAGCAGCATTGCCCTTCGCGGGACTGGTGCGCACAGGTGCAGGGGGCACCGGGTGAACGCAAATTACTCAAGGGTGAACACAAATTACGCAATCAACGAGACCTGTGCTTTCTTGATGGACTACAGGCCGTTGGCAGGTAGGGTTTTGATTTATTTTTTATGTTTTAATGCTTCTTGCTTTTCAGATCTTCGCCTGGCGTTCCCTGGTGGGGTAGATAGAAGGGGTGAAAGTGAGGTTTATGAGCTGCACAGCTCTATTTTGTGTAAATACTCTTAGGCCTGACTTACTGAAGCAAGGCTTTAGTGGAGATTTCAGTGGGGAGGAGCACTCCCAGCTATATTAGAAGTAGAGGAGAATAATAAAAAAAGTTTAAAGCTGCTGATCTTCCAGCAGCTTAGTAGATGAAATGATGAAAACAACTTCTGAATTCTGGCAATAATGTGCATGGAGTGTGCAATGGACTCCTCCAAGTTTTATGGTTGCATCAAAGGGGTAAGGGAGACGCTAGTGGGGAATGCTGGCAGGGAAAGAGAATACAATCACTGGAAAGCCAGACTGGTAGAGTCATTAAGTAAAATATATGTCTTCCCAGGCTTTTCACAACCGTCAATGTTGCTGGCACATCTGTGTGTGGTGGTGAAGGAATGAGTGGCTTAGACCTGGGAGCTTTCCTGGATTGTTTTTCCAGGCCTAATATGTCCATCTTCTGCAAGTGTGGACATCTGACCCTGTCTGGATGGCTGTAGACCTCAGTGTTGTGCTTCCTCAGTGCTTCCTCCCTGGTTGCAGCTCGAGCTACCTTGACCTGCAAAATAATTTCCAGCCCCTTGCTAGACACAACAAGGAACTGTCCATTTATCACTTAAATGTTTTCCAGCCCCCCATCTAGCCAAACTCTGTCTCTTTGGCACCACTTCCCACTCAGTAAACCTCAGCCAGCAGAAAAAAAAAATTGTTTTCTTGTTTACAAAATAAAAAGAAAAGAATGATTCTCTGCTTCGGAGGCCTGGGGACCTTGTTTACCCTCCAGCCTGGAGTGAGTTTTTATGGGCAGGTTTATAAAGCCCTGCTCAGCCAGCTCTGTAGTGCTGACAGACCTTTCAATGTAGCTGCTTTAACACTTCTGCTCTGACAGGAGCACCACTGCGGATCTCAGGGAGAGCAGCAGAACAGACAGATGTTTTTGACTATTGGCAGGCTCGTGTGTACTGCAGAAACCTTTATCTTGCTAAGGGAGTGGAGGATGGGGAGGGGGCAGAAATTCAACATGAACAAGGCAAACCCATCCCTGCCAAAGCTGCTGTTTTGCCCTGAATTTTTGAGCTGGAAACTTGGTAGAGTGTGTAAAGGAAAAGTACTGGGATGAGCCTTGTTCTAGAGCTGTCACCAGCAGTGTTCTGTCACCAGTGTCACAGCACTGAGGACCTGCAAACCCCTCAGTGTTTCCTGTGCCCCCTCTGGCATGTTCTCTTCCACAGCCTTTGGTTCTTCCTTATCATAAATCCTGTAGGATTTAACTTCTAGCTACTGATCCTTTTGACAGTAATGGACCATTAACTAACTAGACATAAAATTGAAAGTGTAAATCCCTCTGCCTTGGGGAATTAGAAAGCAGGTTTAGGATGCAGGCCATGAAATGCAGGAGTTCATTGTAATCACAAACGAGGCCTGATTAACTCTGCCTGCCCAGCACCCTGGTCTGTGCCAGCTGATGAACACGAGACCAGGAGTTGAGGCTGGTGCTACAGGACATTTGCAAGTGCCAGGGGAAAGCCTATAGTCTTGGTGCTTGAGTTTCTTTATCCCACTGCCAGGGCCTTCCCTGTAAGACACTGAGGGAGTCTGGGCTGCTGAGGAATTATCTCCAGACACTGATGCTGCTCTGATTGGAAGTTTGGTGTTTTTTCCTTTGTTGGGATAAGGAGAGAAGGGAAGGCCAGAGGTGAAGGTGCCTCTGCCCCTGGGGAATAACATCAGGGAGAAGGATGAGGTGATGGAGCAGCTCTGCAGGTTGGTGTGTACCAAACCCAGTTCCCAGCACTTCCTGAGGCCTCCAGTGACATCACAGGGCTCCACTCTGAGTCTGTGGGAGTGAGTTTGCTTCTCTCTCCCTTCACTAGACCTTGAGATCAGTGCCCACTGATTAAAAAAGTTAATTACCTTCCTCTTGCAGAAATGACTCTGCTTTCAAGGTCTCACAGGCCTTTAATTGAGCATCTTTCTTTGACAGAACTTTTGATTGCATTGCAGTGAGTCACCATTAGAGCCAGGATGGCCAGGTCAGACAGGGATGTCTTTAGGGAGCTGGCTGGGCTCTGCGTGTGGTGAATGGAGTGGTCCCAAACTGCTCAGGAATAAGTGACTGCATCAGAAAGAAGAGAGGGAATCAGGTTCAAAAGCAGGGCTGGGTAGAATCTGCATTTCTGTGACCTCCTGGGAAGTGAAGTGCCTGGTGGCCAGTGGTCCTTGCACACCTGAGCCAGCCCCACCACCTGCGTGTGCTCCAGCATTTCCCTCCTTACCCTGGATCCCGTGGCCACGCTCCTGAGCTGAGTGCCTGTGCCATTCATCATGCTAGTAGCACAAGAGTAACTGGAAAAAGTGTCTGGAATTTATCACTGATGGCAGGAGCTTTTGTCTGTAATAAAAAACATTTTTCCCCTCCTCTCTTCTAGAGCTTTTCTCCTTCCCTTCACTCATTATTATTATTATTAAGAAGCTTAATGCCATATGTCTTGCTGTTTCATAAATAACCCCTGTAATCAAACAGCACTGGGTAAATGGGCAGTCCAGCTTGTGCAATTTGTTTGACAAAACGAATCCAGAAGAATATGAGTCTGTGGAGGAAAGACAAATAGAGCAGCTTGGATGAATGTGTTAACCAAGAGAAAAACGGCTTGGCAGAGCAGCTGATGCTATTTTTATCCATGCAAATGAAGTTCTGGGCTAGTTTATTAAAAATACAGTACAGAACTTGCCAGAATGGTCAGTGTCTCCTGGGATGGAGAGCAAGAAAGGTTCTCTGCCTCCTGAGGGCACAGGGGGTGCAGCTAAGGAGGGAGTGAGGTGCAGCCAGCCTGGAGTGTGCTTCAGCTGCCAGCAGGAGGGCTGGGCCTGGAGCATCACCCAGGAAGGGAGGAGAACCTGCCCTGGACTGTCAGTCCTGGCATCCATCCATCCATCCATCCATCCTTCCATCCATCCATCCATCCATCCATCCATCCATCCATCCATCCATCCATCCATCCATCCATCCTCAGATCACAGGGAGATCCCAGAGCTACCTGAGGCTCAGGAGAGCCAGCTCTGGGCTGGGTGTGACTGTGATAAATCCCAGATAGGCAGGGTTAGATCTGTGCCTTCCTGAACAGCTGGGCTGCTGCTCCCTGTACCCTGCTCAAGATGTACCTGAGTATCCAAGTGAACTTCCTTGAGCAGGAAAAGCTGAAGGAAGCATTTATCACCTCCTGCAAGGCTGTCTCTGCAGTCTCTTCCATGGGAAATCCATCCCAGAAGGCAGTGAGGGCCTGTCTCAGCCTGGGAGGTGCTGCAACCTAGAGGAGAAATCCCTTCGTTCTGCAGCAGGGCGCTGCCTCTTCCTCACCATCGGGCGGCAGTACAGGCTCTGGTGCCTGGCCGGGCTGGGATGTGCAGATGAAGTGGAGCATTTTTCATTGATGAGAAATATCTCAGCTACTGCTCCCTGCAACTCACCTTTTGTGCATCTGCCTCGTGGCCGAGACAGCTGAAAAGCTGAAGTTTTAATCAAAGCAATGAATTTGTTTCTAGGGAAGTGGGGAATGTGCAGAGGGGGATGTTTCCCTGCCTCCTCACTTCCTTCCTTCCCTCAGAATACTTGAGATATCTTTGCTCTGACTTTGCAAGCACAACATCGCCCTGTGGGCTCAAAGGGAAGCCTGTTGGGATGATGTGCACACGGGGATGCAGGGGAAAAAGCAGAGGCTGAGCCTGAGTTCTGTGCTGGAGGTAAAGGCAGGCAAAGCTGCAGTGCAGGTGCCTCACATGTTGGACTGCACATCCACAGCCAGGGATGCTGGCTCATTAGTCGAGGAAACACCTCTCCCCTGGCTGCTTCCCTCCCCCTCCTCCAAGTGGGAATGCAGCCCCCATCCTTTTTCCCCATTCCTGGTGTGTATGAGTATTCTTTTTTAAGTGGCAAGCTGAATATTTTAAACAAACACTGCTTAAAATCTATAATTTATGGGCAAGGCTTCAGAAGAGGAGATCAGTCATCTCTTGGTGCTGAGGGTGTCTCTCCATCTGCAGCAGCCCCCACTACTCTGTTCCCAGTCAACTGGTGCAGCATAAGGGATTAGGCTTGGGCATGGCAGCACTGAGCAGTTCCCAGAAAATTCCCAGCTCCGAATGAAGGAAAACCGGACTGTCTTCTCTTGCAGCAGGAACAGCTCCAAGCCCAGCACCAAGCACCAGCGGGACAGCCCTCCTGCTAGCCTGCCTGGAAGCAGCTGGCTGGGCCCCACATTTGGTCCAGAGCTGGGCTACCTGGCACAGCTCTTGGAATGGGGGGTTAGAAATCTGCACCCCCTGCTTCAGCTCCAACCCCTTACTTAAAACCTGAGAGAGCCAGGGTAGAGGTGAGAAGTCTGAGTGGGCAGAGGCTGAACTCCCAAAGCTGCCAGATCAGACATGATGAGAAGCTGAATCAGGATCTGAACTTGAGCTTACAGGCACTGCTGGTCACTGGGAGGAGACCCTGCCTCTGCTGTCCTTCTTCTCTCTGTGCCCCTGCATGTTCCTCAAGCTGAGCTGCATGTGGGAGGATTCCAGGCTTGTTCGTTAATGGGAGTAGAGAGACTCTTACTTCGATTAATTAATTTGCTGCTCTTCCCCATTTTCAGTGCCATCTTTTATTCATGGCCAAGTAGTTCAGACACTGCTGCTTGCTGCCTGTTCAGGATGCTGGCATTAATATTTCATCCCAGAGCCTGCTCATGCTGAACCGAGCTCATGTCCCACGTTCCTGCCTCTTCCCAGTGATCTCCTGCCCTGGCCCAGCTCACACTCCCCCCTTCCAGCCACAGGCTGGGTCTCTCTGTCTCTTCACCAGCTGCATGGCTTCTCCTAGGATCGTATTCCCTGGGAATTAAATGTGGCACACTTGGAGCTGGGGCTTGGAGCTCGCTGCCTTTGTCTCCTGTGGCTCTGGGCAATCAGCCCTGCACAGAGGGTGTCGTGCTCGCTGTGGGAATAACGGGTTCTGGGAGCAACTTGTGATATCGAGCAGCAGGGAGAGGGGAGTGACTCTCATCCCGCTGTCCCCTCCCAGGAAGGCAGGATATATATTTCAGTTGCCAGAGGAGCAGTGTGGTGCTGTGGCTGCAACCTGGGAGAAAAGAAGGCTGCTAAAGGAGAAAATCCTGGCTGTACCTTTGAGGGCAGCTGCAGAAATGAGGAAATTACACTCTCCTGCTTCTTCACCTCTCTCCTGGCTCCTGTGCATGCACTCTCCAGCATTCCTTAGTTCTGCAGAGCTCCAAGGCCAGGAGCTGCCTTTGCCTGCAGCTCTGCAGCCCCAGCAAGGCACTGTCTGAACAAGGGCAGGCCACAGTGCAGCTGTTTGGAGTGGCACTTCATTTACTGAATGGCAGCTCCATAATCCTCTTCAAATAAAAAGACTGTGGAGTCTCTGTACTGGGAGCTGATGGAAGGCTTTGCTCTCAGGCAGGTGGCACAAAGGGAGTATCTCCTTGCTGCGTGTAGGAGTTGCTGGGTTTTGCTTGGGCTTTGTTATTTGATTATTTGTTCTCTCATTTGTCACTGGGGCTGGCGGATGTGATTCGTTCTCCCTGATTAAGGCACTTGTTTTGGCAGGGAAACGTTTCCCAGGTCTCATAGGATGGGATAAGAGGCCTTGCAAGGCACAATCTGTGCCCTTCCCTCTTCATCCCAGAGATGCCAGAGCCAATTCCTGGTTCATCTTCCATCTCTTCAAGAACAAAACAGCACAGCTGCTCATGAAATGTCTGGCCCCAGCTCTCTGGCTC
The DNA here is from genome assembly GCA_910950805.1 of Acrocephalus scirpaceus scirpaceus. NCBI lineage: Eukaryota > Metazoa > Chordata > Aves > Passeriformes > Sylviidae > Acrocephalus > Acrocephalus scirpaceus. The sequence continues at coordinate 2,120,701 of OU383793.1, forward strand.
AGAGGCTGCAGAGCTGCCAAACCAAAGCATCACCTTAAAAGAGGTCTTCAGATTGGACTGGGAAAAATGAGGAGTTGGGAGGAAAGGGTGGAATTGTGTTGGAGAACATGTGCACATGCCTGTGCATCCAGACGTGTAGTGGGGACACGTTCAGTTAAGGGGATGTGACTGCAGGTTGCAGGATGTGGAGGCTGCAAGTGGCAGAATCTCCACAGCCTCATTAAACTCTCATGTCCAAATTAAATGTCAGATTTGCATATTGGTTCTGTGTTTTCAGGCCCCTTATGCAGCAGCCAGGAGGAAGCTGATCATGGGGAGGTTTTGAGTATCCAGATTGCAACCTCACTCCTGAGAGCCCTGCAAAGCCAAGCATGTGAAATATTAGTGGGAACAGGGGATTAAACTTGGTTTTACAAAAGTCAGGGCTCTGTGCCTCAATTCCTGCAGGCAGAACAGAGAACTGCATGTGGTGGGCAGTGCTGTGTTGTCCAGGTTCCCAAAGCTGTTTCTGGGGGTTTTTCACTACCCCCTTTCTTTCAGGAGACAGAGGAGGAGCACAGCACTGCCTGGACTCTGGTTGTAGAGCTTCACCTCTGGGAAGCCCTTTACAATTTTCCCCAGGCTGGATTCCAGTCAGATCATGTTCTAATCCAGGTTTAATTACCTGTGAGGACAGACAAGCCTCTTTCTTGCCTCTTGGGAAGCCCAAGCAGCAGGGTAGTATCGGGAATTGGGACAAAGCCAATGCAGCCCAGGTTGGTAAGCCCCTGATATGTACAGAAATTTCAATTGTGGCTGAAGACAGATAAATGTGTCCAGGGACTGAACTAAGCAGCACTGAGAATCAGTGATCCAGCACCTGAGAGAGGCTCATCCCTCCCTGCAGGAGGTGGGAGGTTTCCCTGGCTTTGTAGTGCAATGCTGATTATCCATGCCAATGGCTTGGCTGCAGAGCTGTGGGTGGCAAGAAGGTGCTTCCCAACAGCATGCTGGAGGAGCCAAAAGTAGGAAAAGATTCCTGGTCTGTTGTGTTCTGCCCCAGTGTCCCTGCTGGGACCTGAAGGAGCCATGCAGCCCATCTGCTTCAGTCCCTGGAAAGAGATGGGAAGCAAGGAGGAAGAATGAGGTCTCAGTTGCCCTGGGAAGCCTGTGCCTGCTGCCCCGCACAGCTGTGAAACGTGTCACATCCCTGATGGGCCAGATGCTGAAAGATGCTGAACATCCTTAGAAGGTCAAACTCAGAAGACAGAAAACCCTCCTGGCTAATTGTGAGACACAGCAGTGACGGGGCCTGCATGACAGGAGACACCCGGGAGGCAGAGCAGCTCTGAGTCAGCTGTCTCCAGAGAAAGGCTTGTCAGTGGCTGGGCCAGTTTTCACCAGCTCCACAGCTGGTGGCAGTTTCTGCACTTCATTCGACAAGCATCTTGTGTGGCTGACATGCTGCTCCCTGGAGGACAGCCAGGGGATGGGACCCCTCCTTTCTCACTGGGGGTCGGTGCCTGTGGACTTTATCCAAGCACTCTTTGCACTGCTGTACCATTCCCCAGGAGGAAAAGGGGCCCAGCATCAGGGAACAGCCTGCAGGCCTGGGCTGGGGAAGCGGAGGGTCTGAAGCATCTTCTCTGGCCACCTTCCCAAGGGCTGCCTGCCTGTGAGCCCTGGCTCTGAGTGCAGCCCACAGCTCAGCACCTTAGGGCAGGCTCTGGGCAGGTAAGGACAGAGTAATTCCAAGGGAGTTGCTCCAGATTTACATGATTGTAAAGAGAAAGGATGCAGCCTTAATTAAACTTCTTCTGAGTCCTAGGAGGGGCTGGAATAGAACTCTGAGATCTGCCACAGGCTGCCTGTATGTCAGTTGTATAATTCCTCCTGGTCCCAATTCTCTTATCCATAAAAGCTGGAGTACCTCCTGCCTTGGTTATGAAGGATGCAAACCTTGCAGGGCTGAGGCTGCTCCTGCCAACCACCACAGCATCCAGGAGAGTAGTGGAGCTCCATATGCTGCTTCATCCCTGATCCTGGACAGGCAGAACTGCCCATGGAGCAAACCCCACATTTCCCTTCCAAGTCCCCAGCTCTGAGACAGCATCCAGATCCCTCAGCCTGCACTGGTGGCAATCCCTACAGCCTCTGTGCTCTCCAGGCATCTCTTGGTGCATTCTCTTCCAACACCAGAGGCTGATGTGCTCACTGCAGGGTGGATGAAAGCATCCCTCATGGCACAATGGAAGGAGTGAGCCTGAGGCTGCTGCAGGCAGGAGAGCAAGCCATGAAGGACAGCTGAGGACATAGGGCTCCAAACAGGAGCTGTGCCCAGTTTTAATGTGCCTGGCCTTTTGTGTCTGCCTCTATTCATGCCGGGAAGGAAACTGCTGTCTCTGTATCCATCTTTCTGTCAGAAAATCCTTAGGCTCTGAATAGATTTACTCTCCAATCTGTGAGCTGGTTAGCACCGGGCCTGTAGTGGGAGGAGGTGAATGGCTCTGGAGGGCTTTATTGGCAGGACAGTGCTCTGGAGAAGAGGCTGGCTCACTTGTTATGGATGGGATCCTTCACTGGTGGAGACAGCCTTGGGGATAAGGAGTTGAGCAGTGGTGGATAGCCCAAGATTCCAAAGTTGGCTACAGGCTTGACCCTCCTTTCTGTACCCACTTTACTTCTGTAAGAGTTGCTTGTCTGTAACATGAAGTGTCACTCTCTCCACGGATGGCGATGCAGGAGTCTCCTCTTCCCTTACGTTTCAGGCCCAGAGCTATTTGGCTACTTGTAAATAAGCAGCCAGGTAGGTTGTGAAAAAGACACCACCACGGAGTGCTTGCTCAGCCTGTGCTTTCTGTCACTGCAGTGATGGTGCAGACAATTCCTCAGCTGCTGTGGCTGGATTCCCCAGGGGCTGTTGTTAATGCTGCTTTCCCAGCTCTTCCACTGAGCTGTCTCTGCCTGCTGCACTCATATAATCAGGAGCTGTAAAGCCACTGACAACTCCAGAGACCAGAATGGAGATTACATGCAACATTAAAATTAAAAATGGGCCAGAGTCACCAAGTTGCCTTCATTAGGCGGCTCTGTTTTATTTGTGGCTTTTACTGCCAAATAAATAATCTTTCAGGTGAGTTAGTTAAGCTGCCCTCAGGAGCACGACAAGATGGGTGAGGAGAGGCAGTTCAGCACGGCCTCTGGGATTCCTGCCACAAATCAGCCAGTCTGGAAACGGCAGAACTGGTGTCAAAGCAGGATGAAAACCTTAAAATGCCACCAACACTCAATGCAGAACGTCACAGAGCAATCCCCTCCCCTGAGCCAATGCAGAGCTGGCTTCAGCGCCCACAGTGAATTCAGCCATTCGAGGCTCTGCCTCCCTCACAGCCACTCTCTGTCATCTGCATTCATTTGCCTCCTCAAGGCTTTTTCCTCTCCCTTTCTGCCAGGCTTCTGTCTTTAGGAATGCTGCTGGGGAAAGCATTAAGGAGAGGCAGCACTATGGATACTTAAGGGCAATTTTAGAAGGCTGAGCATGTTTGCCCCAGAACATTCCAGGATTTTCTATGGAGAAAGTGCACTGGTCATACACGCACCAGGTGTCAGTGCTTGTGGGTTGTGTTCCACATGGATTGCCAATAGAAACTGCCATGCATGAATAGCTTGGTTTGATTCTGCATCAGAACCAGATGAAGCCTTGTCTTTGCTTTGTTTCCTCTTTGCATTTCCAGACCCTTTCAAACCACAGGCTAGAAGGGCATGACAGTTGTTCCCCCGGGGATCAGAAAGTCTCTTGCCAACCAGTGCAAAATCATAGCAGCGATGCTGCTGACACTGCAGACAGGAGAGAGGCAGGGAAAAGGTGCTAAAATTCTCTCTTGCTTCCTCCCTGGTCTGGGCTAAGGTCCTGTCTCCCAGATTACTCCTTGACTCCTGGCCCAGAATCATGGCAAACACAGGAATCCAGCCCTCCCACTCCTGCCACTGTGTCAGAAAACCTTCTCAGTACTATAAGGTCAGGTATTCTCTGATTATCTGCTTCCTCATCAGAAGACTGCTTTAATGAAACTGAAATTCTTTGCAGGAAACGCTTCCATAAATAAGTCAACTTTTGCAAGAAACATGATAGCAAACATATCTGTAGGAAAGAATGAAAGATACTGGTGAATCATCCCATTTCAACTCTTCTAAAATGAAAAAAAAAGCCACTTTACATTTTGTTCAGAAAAGAAAGTTAACTGATATTGCCAAAAAAAAAAAAAAAATCACAAAGGCTGACCTTAAGTACGTGCAGATAGTGAAGGAGCTCTTGTTCTCCTGCTCAAGGAGTCCAGACTGAATTCAGCTGAATGAACTTCATCTTTTGTATTAAAAATACAAAACAGGTCTTTTCCCAACCACCCTGTGACTTTTAAATACCCTTCACTGCAAAGCCAGAGCTGCAAGCAGGCACCTTGCACAGTTTGAAATTACACCTGCTATAGGGTGAAAAATAAACAGTGTGGGAAGTTGTGAGACACTTGGTCGTCTGTCCCCAGCAGTTTGGGGACCTTTCCCTTGGTGTGTGACGTTGTTCTGCTCACGTGGTTGCCTTTGGGTAAGGGAGACTGTCAGGGAGCTGTCAGGGACCATCAGGAAGAATTCAGGAAGCACTCAGGAAGAATTTCTTCATGGAAATGGTTGTCAGGCCTTGGCAGGGGCTGCCCAGGGAGGTTTGGAGCTGTCCAAGGAACAACTGGATGTGGCACTCAGTGATCTGTCCCAGGTTGGACTCGATGATCTTGGAGGCCTTTTCCAACCTTAATGATTCTGTGATCGGGTCTGGGTGCAGATTGGCACTGGTGCAGATGTCCTCCTGGCCCCAGTTTTGTCATTCAGATTTGTCTGTGAGAAAAGCAGCTCCCAACTCCATTCCCTAGGGGTGTGTGAAGCTGGTCCTGCACAATAGCAAGAGAGGTTATTCAGGCCTTGGAGATGGGTATGGTTTCACTGGCGGATGTTAGACCGTAATAAATCCTCCCTGCTGGGCTCCTGCAGGCCACATGTGACAGAGGGCAGGACAGAGCCACGCTGGCAGTGCCTGAGTGTCCCCTCCCTGCTGCAAACGCTGTGAGCACGAAGGGAACTCCCCATCCCTCAGTGGGAGCCATGGCTGAGAGCTCCTCTGCTCCCTGGGGAGGCAGCAGGAGAGCCTTTCCTGCTGCGTGCCTCTGTGTGTCTGTGTGTGTTTTTTCCCTGGCAAAATCAAATCAAATCTTTCTTGGCTCATCTGCCGGGGCATGAGGGAGCTCCCTCCTGCCTGTGCCATGAAAGACTTGTCACCCTGTGACTCCAGAGGGGCACAGCACGAATGGCTGTGCTTGTCCCCAGCTGTGCTTTGAAGGAGGTGGTTCTCATTCGTGTAACGTCCTATTGTGAGGGGATTTAATTAGCTGTGGTTTGTTCGCACAGCAGACACAAATGAGGTTTTAATTTCTTGTGTACAGGCGCGAGGTGGTTTTTGTTCATCTCATCGGGAGCTCTCGCAGGCCTCCCACGGCAGAAGCTGCCTCCAAGAGGATGGAGAGGGCCAGACAAAACAGGGGTGATATTCCAGAAGTGGCAGGATAGGCTGCAGCTTTAATATGAGCTGGGGGTTTTTTGTTGTCACAAACACATGGCACTACAGTGTGCCCTTCCTCTGCACTTGCAGTGCTCCTGTCTACAGCAGAAAGCCCCAAATCCCAGCAAGAGGAGAGTGTGTAGATGCTGAGAGGGCTGGGGAACAAACCTAAGCCTCTCTAAATCTTTCCAGAGCCTCATTTCCTTCTGCTGTTCATCGTCTCTCTCCTCTCTTCCAGCACCCAGAAGCACAATGGCATTTACTTTCTCACTTAATGTCAATATTTGCTTTGCTTTGGAACTGTCTGTTTAATAATAATAATTCCTGAGTGCAGAGGAGAGGTGAGGCCTCTGTACATTCAGACTGGGAAGAATGGGCCCAACACTCACATTTTCTCTACTTTCTCCTGGGGTTGGAGCAGCAAAGGGAACATTCCCAGACTTCAGGATCCCCACTCACAGACAGCTGATTTCCGTGGAATGCCAATGCATCAGGTTCTTACTCCTGTATGTTTTCCTTCCCTCCCTTCGTTCTGTGATGAATGCTGTCTCTCAGACAGGCAGCTGCAGAGGGAGATGCAATTTCTCTTAGCTTGCCAGCCATCAATCTCCTGAACAATACCCTGCTAATGAAATGGCAATGTTATCACACGCCTGTCACCAGCAGTAATGGGGCGGCCGTTCCAAACTCAGACCAGGCAGAGGGAAAGCAAGGAGAGCTCTGGAGTTTGTCTTCAGGGTGTGATTCCTCCTGAAGGCTTTTGACAAACTCTGGGCATCCTTCAGTGCAGAACTGAGAGCCCCCAAGTGAGGTTTGCTGACCACCTCCTCCTGCTTTGCAAGGACAGAAGTGTCCACACGTGGTCAGCCACTGTCCTGCAGGACCATGCTGAATTTTCATCTGAATTCACCGTGTGGGCACCCGTGGTCATCCAAGGAGCCACCTCCTCCTGTCTCCTTTGGGAAGTGACATCACCAAGTGGGCAAGAAAGTCCTTGATGCTTCTTCTTCCTTTGAAAAGCAAGTGAGCTTTAAGTGGATAGACTCTTCCCTGACCTGTTGCTATTCCACCTCCTGCTTTTCCCCACTTGGAGCTCTTCAGATTAGACAGCAAAGAGCTCATTGAGTGGCATTTTATCCCTGAGGCCCTTCTGTCCGTGATTTCAGTGAATCCCAAGGCACAAAGCACAATGACAAGGCTTTCTGCTTTGCATGGCTTGTTTTTGTGCTGAGGGATTCACTGCAGCCTGCCGAGGTGATGGGGACACACCTGGAACTCAAAGGAGGCGTTGATCAAAGCAGAGGTGTTACCTGGGCCGTGTGTCATGGGGCAGGCTCTCCTTGAATGGTGAAGGGCTTCCACTTAAAATAAAAGCCCTGGATGTGTGAACAGATGGTAGCAGCTACTTGGAGGGAATGAGAGATGAGAGGAAGTTACCAGAGGGACAATCCTTCTAAAACTCAGGGCTGCCTCCAGACAGGAAAGGTGAGCTACCCTGTAGGTCTCACCCTGCTTTGGATCATGCTGAGAAAACACCTGTGGTTTTTGTGCAGGATCAGCAGGAGAAACCCCAGCTTGTTCCTCAGGTTTCCCACAGCCAGGTGAGGCACTGAGAGGCTGAGCAAAACCTGAGCCCCCCTTTTTTATGAGGCTGATCCCCACTCAGCACCCTGCAGAGACATCCTCCTGCTGCCTGGATTAACACTGGGGAAGTGGATGACACCTCCCAGCTGTGAGAAGTGCCAGAAATAAGGTGTTTGGAGCACTTCCTTCTGTGTCTGGCAGGTGCAAGTGAAGCTGAGGGTGCCAGGGGGTGCAGAAGTTAAAAAACTTGTGCAAATCTCCTCAGTGCATCCAAGGTCACTGAGGTTCCCAGGATTTCTCTAGCCTGATTGCTTCATCCGTTGGAAATCGTGGTTTACATGACTGCTCCCATTCTAGCTCCTGGCTGGAAAAAATATTTTTTTTTGGTAATAATTGTCACTGAACACTGAAAAACAGCCATGAGAAATGACCAGAATATAACCTCTTGAGAGTGCTGTAAAAATTTTTGTTGTTTATTTACTCTAAGAAAAAAAAAGAAAAATCAAAGAGAAGAGTAAGAAATCTAAGGCTCTGCGATGAGAGAAAAATGCAATTTACTTTTTAAAGCTCTTTCTGATTTTAAAGTGATATACGGAAAAATATAAATGGTTCTAGAAAACTTCACAAAATAATAGAGAGAAGAGAAAATAACTACAGTGAAGGGCAGTATATTGAGGGTCATATCTGCCTCCATCTCCCGTAAAACAATATTTGCTGCAACAAAAGCAGGGGTATTTTAGTTATTTATTGTCGTGTCAGCTACAAAATATTAAGGAAGTAAAAAAATTTTAATTTATCCTGGATGAAGTCTGGTGGCCAGGAGACTGCCCAGGAGCATCAGACTGGAATGCACAAGCAAGGAGGGAGGAGGAGAGCAGGAAAAGGCTCTGAATAGGGAAGTGGGATTGGTCCCTTTCCTTGAAGGCGGTTCAGGGAGTGCAAGGAAAAAAGGTGAAATGTCACAGCTCCTGCTGGGAGAGGGCTGGGCTCCCTCAGACCCCATCACACCACAAGCAGACCATAATAAGCAAGATTTAAGTGGCAGAAATCCACCACCTTTTAGCAATGGAGTGGTGTCAGCTCTTCCTCACCCCAGTCTGTGCACTGAGGGTTCAGAGCCTTTTGCAATCCAGCCCACGAATAATCTTGTCCCTTTTATGTCTCCTCTTCACACAGCTGGTATTTGTCATTAGCACATTTTATTAGTCTTTGTTCCCCACCCCCAGTAAAAAAGAATCTTAATAAAATGCCAGAACACATACTGAGCAGAAGAACAAATTGTTAATGCAGTCATTAAACAAATACACCTTTCCTCCAGTCTTTGGATGGAAATTAATTACCCTGCTGGAACTGAAACCTGGATGTGTGCTTTGACTGACAGCTGGGGCTTGTGCCTGGAGCCTTTTTTAGAGGCTGAAGTCAGAACTGGCCCCTTTTTCAGTCGTGAGGAAGGTGATGGCAGGGCTGAAGGACTCTGAGGAGGGATGAGACAACAGATCATGGGAGCTGGGTTCACTGTCAAAGGGCAGGAGCAAGAGCTTGCTGAGCCCCACAAGCAACTTGTGGGATTTCTCCTTGGCTGGAGGCAAAATCCTGGGCTAGCTGAGTCTTCTGTCGTAATTAACATCAGTTTCCTCTTCCTGCCTCCCATTGCTCATGGGAGGGCAGGATTCACTTTACCCTGGAAATTAAACACCCTTGGTCCCAAGCAGGTGCATCACTTCATGAGCAAACAGAGCCCCACAGGGTCAGCTGTGCCTGCTGCCACCAGCTGGGTGGCTTGGGGACACTTGCAGGACATGTAATTGCTCTGTCCCATGATCTGGGTGCATTACTAGTCCAGGAGCATGAGATAATGAACCTTTTAGCTGGGACTAAAGAGGGAGAAAGAAAGAGAATGAATGAGCTGGGCAAGAGAGAATGACTGAGGATTCAGTTAGTTAATAAAGGGATTGCAGAAAGCAAGGTGAAGAGACAGTGGTAATTTTATGCACTGCCAGTCAGGCCCATTTGTCCTGGGAGCAGCTCCAATTTCTCTCTGAGCTGTTCTTTTTTCTTTAGAAATGGAGCTGTGAAAGGAGAAGGAAAAAAAACCCTCCCTGATTAAAATCAGCGCCCAAAGTGACAAGGAAAAAAGCCATTTTTTAATCTCCACATCCATAGATGGATCTTCTCCCAAATAAGTGAAACAAAAGGGAATTCAGAATATTGGCCAGTCTTACACAGCATAGGCTGAAATCATCCAAACTCTGATGGCAATCTTGTCATATCCCAGCCCTAACCACAAAACAAAGCCAAATTTCATCTTTACAACTATTAATTCCCACTCATACACGAATCTCTCTGCTCCACCCTCATCCACTCCCCATTCATTCATGACCATTTAAGAATAAACCTCCCTTAAACCCCTAATTAGCGCTGCAATTTTGATGTTTTAGCTCTACAACTGGTTCAAATCTTCCTCTTGTTATTAAATATTCCTACTCCTGCATCACAACTCCTAACCCCTGAGCTGAGGCCAGAGAAGGACAAAACTGGGTATCTGTTGCTTTTAAACTCAGCTTTTATCAGATTCTTGAGATGTACTCGCCCCATAGAACTTTAATTTCTGATTGAGAAAAGAAAGTTATTTGGGGAAGAGAGCAGGGAAGGGCATTGCTGTGTTTAAAAACAGGCATGGATTATCCCTTGCAGTCAATGGGAACCTGTGAAAACATTGGTTTTACTTTAAGACCACAGGATGGGGACATAAATAGGAAAGTGTGAGTGTTAAATTCTGTCCTTGGGTGGGACAGTTTTGCATCAGGCCTCTGGACAGATGGATGTGTTCACCTACAAACTCCTCTTCCCCTCAAGCTGGCCCAGTGGCAGGGCTCCTGAGCTGTTTGTGCACATCCACATCAGGCTTTTGATCTCAACACAAATGCTTGACCAGCCATGGCAGTGCTTGGTGCAAGGATGAGTGGGGTTGAGCACATAAAGCACAATTTGTGTCTGCATGCAGGTGCAAGCTGCCAGGACAGGAGTATTTGTGCTGCTGGAGTCCATTGCCTTGTTTTGTCCTGCCCTGTCCATCCCCAGCTTGGCCACTGGTCAGTGTGGATGGCAGCTGAGGCAGGAAATGAGAACACTCAGGGCTCTTACAGAAGCTTTCAGGGCTTGTCTCCAAGGGAACAAACAGAAAGGTCCAGGGGCAAAGCCAGAGCAGTTCTTAAAGAGGATTTAATCTGATGTGGGCTGCCCCTAAGCACAGGGTCTTGCACAAAAGGCTGAGAGTGTTCATAAGTCTGTTTAACCTCTCTTAACTTCCCTGCCTTTCCCCTTTTAACTGGATGAGCACAACTGCCTTGTTCTGGTCCTGATGACTTGAGTGCAAAAAGGGGGTGGAATTTTTCCTCAAGGAAGGCACCAGCAGCGTGTGCCCTTTCCTCAGGGGCACAGAGGATATAAACCACCCATCAGCAAGCTTTTTATTTTTGTATCAATATAATTGAAGATGAGACGTGTGGAGCCTGGGAAATGCAGGCAAGCAGGATTGTCAGCCATGTGAGCAGCAGCAAAATCAGGGGGTTTGTGTGGTGTGGTTCAAGTTCCAGGGGACTTTGAGTCTCCTTTTTTATCAGCAGTGGTGTCCTTGAGTGCAGGCTGTAGCTCAGCTCAGTTCAGTCCTGGCACCGAGGCCCTGTGATTGCATTACAGGGAATTATCAGGTGGCTGCACCTGGCTTAGAGAGCTCCAAGAAGGCACAGGGGTGCAAAAGGGAAGGCAAAGCACCGGTGGTTTATGAAATTAAAGAGTTCACGAGTGCCAAATCCACATGCTAGAGTGGAACTGAGAAATGGAAGAGGTCTCAGCAACACCTTATCAGGAGGCAGGACAAGGAAATTGGAGTTGAAAGCCCTGTAGTGCCTGATTTGCTATCTCTCCTCTGCACCTTGGCTGTAGGTTGTGCCTTTAGGGGTTTGTTAGGCAACTTGGGGAGAAATATTTTGTATGTATTCAGTGGGCTCTGCATGCAGAGGCCTTAGTATGGGTGAGGTGGAAAACACGTCTGGAGAGATGGGATCCGGTGTCCCTTGTACCTACAACAAACACAAACACGGGAGGGAAAAGGACAAAATGCGTAACGTGGGCTTCACGCAGCTGTTTTGGAGATGGAAGTTAAATTCTCCCCTGCACTTCCCCTGAGCCGGTGTGCCTGTAAACACAACTGGTATTTGCATTGGAAATGTTATTGAGAGGAACAATTCCTGCTTGAAGGAGCCTCGGCAGCACCTGGCTGCTGCCTCCCTGGGAGAGAGGCTGTGCAGGGAGTCAGGGCTTTTCTTGTGTGCAGAGTGTGGAGAAGGGAAGGGGAGGCCAGTATCCCTCTGGAATACAAGAGGGACCCTGCTCTTCCTGGGGGAACCAGGCCACACCTGAGAAGGAAGCTGACAGAATCCAACAAATCCCAAGTGCCTGTGGTACCAGCTGTGGTGACCTGCTGGGCCAGAGCTCAGATGTTAATTTTCCTGTTAATGCAGGAAAATCTGAGGAGGTCAAAATCCTTAAACGATGCTGCCAGAGAAACTGAGATTTCACTTTCTGTACTATAAATTTCACTTTCCTGCTTTTACCTCGAGACTGTGCTGCCAATAGGGTGAGAGAAGCAGATCAGGTTCTCCTTTGGTTTCCTCTATCTATCTCCACTCTTTCCTCAAAGGAAAAACCTGGAAAACCTTTTGATATTGCCTGAAAAACCTGACAGTGCTGCGTTGTCACACTCTGGTTGCAAGCACAACGTGGGTCTGGTCCTGTAGCTGCTGGTGCAGCCTGGAGATGCTCAGCAATAATATCACGACTTGCTGGCAATGGCACAACAGGAAATTGGAGTAGTAAAATATTTCCCTCCTCGCTGCATCCCATTTACATGTTCATAATGGAGGTTTTAAAGGCCCTAATGACAAGGAATGCTCGTTGCTGGGAGAGGATGATTGAAGCAGAGCCGGGGTGATTGCAGGCTGTGAGGAAGGGATGTTAATTACATCAAAGGATGCAGGAGGGCAGCACAGCTGGCGTGGCTGCTGTTTGCCACCCGGGGACGGGGGCTGTCCTTGATCCTGGCACAGATGTGCTCACCCACCTTCTCCAGACCCCAGTGAGAAGAAAAAGGAAAAAAAAAAAACCAAACAAAAAACCCCAAACAAACAAAAATCTCCTTCCAGCTGCAGCCTGCAACAGGAGTGAGCTGAAATTGTGCATGGAAAACTGCTGGAGGATCGAGCAGTGCTCAGAGCAAGAACAAAGATGCTCAGGAGAGCCAAAAAGAAGGAAAGAGCCCTGGAGACATGGTTGAGGGCTCAGCCTGTTCAGCGAGGTGGGCCTAGGAGTGAACTGATGTGGTGCAGATTAAGGAGCTTCTGTTGGGTGCATATGAATCAGAGGCAGCCTTTGAAGCAGTGCAGAGGATGCTGTGGTTGTTTCATCTCTGGCAGCCAAGTTGTCTCCAAATTCTGCTTTCTGCCACCTTGCTGGTGGAGCAATGCCCCGGGGAGGTTTCTCCTTGGATGGAAATCTCCATCTGCATTCCTGGGAGATTACAGGGCAGGGTACTGCTATAGAAGAGGTGTTTGAGGAGTTGTGCTCTTGGTGACAAAAGAGAGAGAGAGATAAAGGAGAGCCCATGAATATAATTCAGCATAACAGAAAATAGCAGAGAAAGGAATTAATGGAAGGATGCATAAAAGAACAAATGAGAAAAGAAGTCCTTAGCAATTGCATAGGGCCTAATTTAAGCAGAGTATTCCTGATATTTCCTCTTTAAATAAATAAAACAGCAGAGCCCAAAGTGTTTGAGTTTTTCCCAGTCAAAGCCTTGGTATCAAACTTTCATCTATTCTTGACAGAGCAATTAAAGGGAGGGATGCAGGCTCTGAAATGTAGCCAAAAGGAGTAGACTGAATATTTAATACAGTTCCAGGCTTTGAAAGTCCCAACAAACCAGTGGAATGGGGAAGCTGGTGACAGTTTTATCTTAACAAGGAAAGGGAGGGAAAAAAACCTTCATTCCTGCCAGCAAGGATGGCAGGGAAACACAAACTGGATGGGGAACAGGCAGCACCTTTCCAGATTGTCTTCTTGGATGTCATAATTGCAATTCTCAAATGGTATTTGATGGAGAGGGAAGTGGATCTTTCCACCTCTCTTGTTCCAGCTCCTGGTGCTGCAGACATAAGTGTGGGGCACTCTGAGGTTGTTTTCCATAGTGCTAAAGGAATAAAAAAATTAATTTAGGGCTGAGGACAATCTCCTGGCCTGCAGCTTCTGCTCAGCAGCTGGGAGGAGGTGAAGGGAGAGCTGGAGAGTTGAACATGGAGTTAAACACGCAGGTTAGCTCGGCTGCCAGCGCTAAACCTACTCATTAAAGGGATTAGCCAGCAGCCCTGACTGGATTTAGGAGGGTGGCTGTTGCTATCAATAAGTAATCCTGTCTCCAATCCTCTCTGGTGGCTTGGGAAAGACAGGGAGCAGAGGAAGGGTGGGAGGGAAGGAGGGACAGTAAGGAATGAGAGGGATAATTTAAGGGAAATGCTGAAGGCAGGGAAAAACTCATCGCTGAGAGGGCATGGCTTGCTGAGGAGTGAAATATTCCTTCTCCCTGTGCTCTGGTGAGGATCATGGCAGCTCTGGAATGGGGCTCCACTTCCTCACTCTGTACAGCCCTCCAGGGCAGACTTGCTGGAGCAGGATTGTGCTGTTTGGTGACGGGGAGATTGAATTTTGATTAGCTCTGACACAGTCTCTTATAACCTTTTCATTAGAAAATTACCTTTAATAGAAATCGTTCTGACACCTCAGCAGCTTTTCCCCCTAATTCATTACAGGCTCTCGTGGTGGGAAGGGAGGGGAGGGAAATGGAAAAGTGCCTCTGTTTTTTCTACTTGCATATTTATTAATCCATTTACAGCATAATCCATCCCCTGTTTACCTACTGACCTATTTGCTGACTTGTCTGTCTGTTCCTCTGCCTGCAGTATCCATCCAAACACGGGATGTCTGCTTGCTTACTCTGAATTAAAATCCAGTTCTCCTTCTTCCTGTGGAATGCAATTTTTCAGAAGAAACATAGTTTTGGGGCGACTGCAATATTTCTTTCCAGTTTTGCCTTGAGAAGATAATAGTATAAAAGTCATGTTCTGGCTTAAAATGAAAAATGAAGGTGCTCCTTTCTAACAGTGTTTCAAAACTGTGTCTCTGCTTTATCCAAAGGCATCTCTGCCTAATTTTTAATCAAAATTTCCACCCAGCCTGATGGATGGATGAGTGTTGGAGGCAAAAGAAGCAGAGCAGGGATGGAAAATGTCTTCATGTTCTCATCTAGCATCAAAACCCGGCTGATACCGTGTACAACACAGAGCAAATCGTGTTATCTCAGCCTCTCCCCAGATCTGTGTGATGGAAAGGAAGACCAGGTGTGGGAACATAAGGAATAATAGTTATTTGCAGAGCTCTTTGAGATCCTAAAAGGGAAAACCCTGGAGAGATGTAAAGTATTATTAAAAGGGCTGTAAGTTCTTTTCAGGCAGTTAAAGGGATAATAAATTCTTTGCTCAGGAGATCTGGTAGTCAAAGTTCTGTGCAGAACGTGGTAAAAAGGGAAGACTTTGGGAGACTTTTGGGCATTGAGCAGGAGGACAGTAAAGCCAGGCTCATCAAGTTAAGTCTTATCTTGGTTCTGGGTTAAAATCAATTTTGTTGTTTCAGCAGCCCTTTCATAAAGCACTAAATGTGTCTGGAGCTTGAGAATTTGAGCAGTTTTTGGTATTTAATCACATTTCAGTCAGGTATTTGGGCCTAATTTCTCATTTCAATTTCTTTGGCTTCATCTCGAAGTCATTGGGCTGTCTCTCTCTTTTTTTCCCCCAGATTAACGAGGCCTTTAGTACCTGCTATTGTCTCCCCACAAAGGCTTTTATCTGCTCTAGTCAAGTCACTTCTCAATCTCTGATAAACTGAAAGGATTGAGCTCTCTCTGCCACCCTCCAGGGAGGATGGATCAGTGCTCTCAGCGTACTCTGCACTTGCCTTTGATCTTTTCCAGGGAAAGCCCTGTCCACACTCCAGCCCCGCTCCAGTGAATTCCTGTTCTCTCCCGGAGCAATCTCCCCGTTTGTTGGTTTTTTTTTTTTTTTTTCCATATTCCTCTCCTTAGATCTTCGGGCTTCCTGCAAATTTCATTAGGATTAATTTAATTCTTCATATCAAGATTATTGAGGGGAATTGAGTCCAAGGCTGGAAATGTGTTAAAGCTCCACTTGTGCCTCTCTCTCTCCTGTGTTCTCTCCTCCATGGACACCATCAGAAATAGGATTCTTAATCCATTTACCACGTGCCTCACTGATATCATATAACACTAATTTTTTAATCAGAAGGTTGTGAGATACAAAGTCAAACATCTTACAACAGCTAAATATATTATATCTTTGCAGTTACCCTTATCAACCAAACTTGTAATCTCATCAAAGAATGAAATCAGATTTGACTGACAAGACCTATTTTCCATAAGACCATGTTGACTGATGTTAATTATATTTCTGCCCTTTAATTCTTTATCAATTGAATCATATATCAGCTTTTCTGATTACTGTGCCAGGCACAGATGTTGGCTGGCCTAGATTCCCTGCTTCAGCTCTGCAATCCAGGCACCAGGTTTGCTTTTCCTGCTGCAATTCCCTCCCTTTCCCAGGGAGCTGGGGAGGTGTGAGCTCTCACTCTGCGCATCCTCATCGGCCATTCCCAGCCTGGTTTCACTCTGCCAAGTGCACAAGGGCTGGGATTTGTGGTTGAGGGTTTGTGTAAAGTTGTGAGTCCCTTTCCCTGGGAGCAGGCACGTCCCTGGGATGCTGAGCTGCTGCTGCAGCCTCTCCCGTGAGTTTGCAGACATCAGAAGCAATCAGCTCTCTCCTGCTGCCTGACAGTGTCGGATTTTCTTCCATCTCCTGATAAGAACTAACCTAGCATTTTACAACTGTATATCTGAAATTAGTAGCAGCTTAATCTCCCTCTGCTGGATCACTCAGAGGTGTAATTGTGCAGAAAAAAAGGGTATTAAAATGCAAAACGCTCTCCTATACTTCTTCCTGTTAAATCCTTTCTTCCTTCTATTCTTTTATTTTTTTTTCATTTTACAAGAGGGCTTTTACTTTTTGCCTTCCCCCCATGTGGGTGTCTGTGTGTCTTCATAAAGAGAATGAGCTGGGCACGCAGAGAGAATAATTTCTATTTCTACATAAATCTCAGAAATGAATACTCAAATTCAAGCAAAAAATACATTCTTACACCTTTAATTTCCTCTCTATGAAGTATAATGAAAAAGCCTGATTATTTTTAATTCTTCCCTTTAATAATTCAGCAGTGGAGTGATTTAAAGCTGGGGACGATAATTACCTTTTCACTTTCCTGGTAAATGGAGTTTTAATAGAAATGGAAGCTCAAATGCTGGAATTAATTCAAACAGGTCAGCATCAGGTCATCCATAGCATCTTCGGTATAAATCATTTATCTGAAAAATGGCCTGCTTCTCAATTTCCCAGGAATCCCTACCCAGAGGCTATGTTTAAACAGAAGACTCAATGTTTATATCTTGTAAAGCATGAAGGGGAAAAAAAAAAAGTGCAATCCACATCATCTTGGAAGGATTTTTTTTTTTTTTAATGCAAATGAAACCGCTGTTTGAAGGACAGGGAAGCAGGGGCTTGTCTAGATTAGGGAAATTCAGCTGTAGCTACAATGATGGTTGGCTGTGGAAGCTTTCACAGATCCCATTATCTGAGCAGTTTGTGCTGCTCAGTCTATTTATCTTCATGCTACACCTGCTACATCTGTTTTAGAGGTGAGGGATGGAGGTGAGCAGTGTCATCTCCAGCTGAGAGCAGACCCCCGAAATAAGGAGTATTGGCCCTGGGAGCCAAGAAAGTCTGTCAGGGAGAGAGGAAAATAAAGAAAAACACCTTATCAGCCCCATCCCTGGAGGTGTTTTGTGAAAAAAAAGGGAAAAGAAAAAAACCAAGGCAGGTTAACCCAAGCTGCTCCTGCCCTGGGGAGGATGGTGACACCACAGAGCTGATGTGCCAAGGATTTTCCTGGCACAGGGAAGAGGGGAAAGATTCCCACTCACTGCACCGAGCTCCTGCTCTGATGGATTCAGCACCAAACCATCCCTGTGGGGTCTGAAACTGCTGAAACGCCTCCCCTGAGCTGCCTCCAGCTGGGATTGGTGTCCCTGGGCAGGGGCTGAAGTGGAAGGGGCTGGGCCAGCAGCAGGGTTTGGCTGGAGGCAGGCAAAGCATCCGGGGGGGTTAAATTTTTCATGAGAGCTAAACAGAAACTGCCTCGTCTCTAATTAAGCACCGGGACATGGAACTTTAAAGCACTCCAGCTCTGATTCGCCACAAGTGTGTGGTAATGATTTCTTTTCAAATGTCAAGCAGTTTTGTTTCTATTTCCTTTCATAAATAATTGGTGCTGAGCCGGTGGCAACACCAGCATCCAGCTGGCAGCGGGAGCCTCGTGATCCACTCCCTGCATCCAGCCAGGCACGGGGGCAGTTCCAGCAGATCCCAGGTGGGGAGAGAGATTTTCCTGCTCCCAGTGCGGGGAAGTCACCACAATTTCCTTGGGGTTTCTGAATTTGGTGTATCACACCATAATTTTCTTGGGATCTCTGAATTTATTGTATCACACCATAATTTTCTTGGGGTCTCTGAATTTATTGTATCACACCATAATTTTCTTGGGGTCTCTGAATTTATTGTATCACACCATAATTTTCTTGGGGTCTCTGAATTTATTGTATCACACCATAATTTTCTTGGGGTTTCTGAATTTGTTGTATCACACCATAATTTCCTTGGGGTTTCTGAATTTATTGTATCACACCATAATTTTCTTGGGGTCTCTGAATTTATTGTATCAGGTGTTTTGATTTCATTAAGATTAACCCGGCGTTCAGGGTGTGCTGGTGGCAGGGAGAAGTGGCTGCAAGGGTGAAGGATGGCAAAAAAATCTGCATTTTTCTGCAGGAATAAGGGGGAAATTTAATGTCTGAGGGCCCGGAGAATCCTGGCTGGGGAGTCCACACCTAAAAAATTGCACAGAATCTCTCTAGCTGAGGGATCCAGGTGAGCCCTCCCCTTCCTGCTCAGGTACAGCACATCCTGGAGCCATCCCTGAGTGTTTTCTCTTCGAGTTATTCTCCACACCAATATTTCTCTATCCATTACTGTTTACAGCCACGTATTATCCACCCCTGCCTGGGGAACTCAAGCAAATGATTGCATTGCTGGGATCCCCAGCCCTGTCGGTAAATACAAATACAGCTTCCAGCAATGGCCCAGCTGTCATCAATTCAAGGGGATCAAACTGATGGCTTTTTTTGGGGGGTGCTGCTTAAAGTGCTGCAGGAGTGCTGTATGTCATGAAAATGTTCGTGGCAGGTCCATATTTACTGTCAGATGCCCTAATGAGAAGTTAAATAATATCCTTTTTGCTTTCCCTCCTTTCTGCTGTGTTGGCAGTGCTATAGGTGGGTGCATTAAAAAAAAAAGTGTTTCAAAAATGTATAAATGATCTCCTTGGAGAAAAGTGACCTGCTAAGGGACATCACTGCAGTGATGGAATTGATCTCCTGCCTGTCTTTCAAAGGAGCTTTTCAGATTTCCCAGACCCACCCAGCCAAGGAAGGCAGATGTTTAAACCCTGATTTTGCTTGCCTCTTGCTGCATTCCATATTTAGCCCCAGAAATATCTGAAGTGGTCATGCTGCCTATCTCAAGAGGGAAGGAAGAAAATAAATCAGACAAAATAGAAGCTGGGTTGTTTGCTCCAGGCATGTTAAAGAAGCGTGTGTGTGGCCTTCTGCCTCAGCTGCAGGGCAGTGCCAGGGCTGATCTCTGTTCCTGGCTCCCATGTGTCACACGGCCCTTGGGGACAGCCAGCTTGCACTCTCTGAGGTCACTAAGACAGAGACCTGTGCCACAGGCATTTCACTCACAGATGCACTCTATGTAGATTTAATTAAAAATATAAATATCTATATATTTATGTGTGGAAGTCTCTGCATGCCCAGGTTTGCAGCCCTGTCTCATCCCATCCACCCCTTCCCGATGGGAGCAAGCTGGAGCAATGCATGGATGTTCCTCTTTCCCAGAGCCTTTCCCCGTGCTCTGGGTTCCATCCTCCCTGGCTCCCTGCTGCTGGCTTTGCTCTGGCCCCTTGCACAAGCAGCTTTTCCCCCTCTCCCTCTCAGGGATGATGTTTATGGAGTCTCACACGCAGCCGCTCTCCTGCATTTTTCATGGAGCTGCTCCCTGGGGGCGGCGCAGGCTGATAATCAAACAGCACCCGAGCAGAGATTGCTGCAGCTCCAGCTGGTAATTACCCTGCTGTCCCTGCAGCAGGGCCTGACAGCTGCCACCCCCCTGGTCCCCAGCCAGAGATTTAATTGACCCGAGGTCTGTCTGTGGGATCACACTGAATGTCCCCGCCTGTCTCTGAGCAAAGGTGAGACCGAGCTGTGTGCAGCACCCAGGGATGTGCCTCTGCTGTGATGAACCAGTGCTGCAGAGACCTCACTCCTTGTGTTCCATCCTCCTCTTCCTCTGGTCACCCCAGAGCCTGGAATTTTTATTGCTGATCTCAGATAGAGGTGGAGCAATCAGGAATATAAACCAAACAATGGTGCCTTAGTGCTGATGGTGCCTTACAGAGCAGAGCTGGTGTTTATTCCTTGGTGTTTTCCTGGGTCCAAGAACTTCTCACTTTCCCACTCCCTCCAAACTCACCTTTCCCAGTCCTTGCTGTACTCCAAGCACAAAGTGACACAGAGCATTCTGCAGCCTCTGTGCCAGCAGAGCTGCTCCTGGTTATAGGGCAGGAAAACAGCTGCTTGAACTCCTTTATTCCATGGGATAAGGAGCCTCTGGAATGCTGTGGGAGATCCCTGGGGCTGTGGGACTTTGTGGTGTGAAGGAAGAGAGGAGCAGGCTGTGAGCTCTGGGAGAAACAGGAGCATCTGTTTTTCCCACCCTTGCTAGAGAGTTGCCCTTCACTTTTTCACTTTATTTTTGTGAGGAATTGAATTCTCTGGATGAGAAGAAATGAGTTCCATGTTATGGAAAAGTGGTGAAATCTGAAAAATTGTATTCTTGGTTCTCTCCCTGCCTGAACAAGGCACGGACCTGCACACCATCAGGGCTCCTGGCCATATCCCATCTCCCCATCCCTCCCCTGAAATAAAACAGGCAGTGACAAAGGGAGGTAATTTATGAGCACTGAATAATTCAAGGGACTTCCATGCCCTGCTCCTTTTTTTGTTGTTGTCCCTTGGGAGAATCCACCCCCTGCCACACACAGGGGGCTTTGGAGAGGGGGAGCCTCTCCTGGGACACACAAACATTGCACATTTTCCTTTCATCCATCCTTCCCCCTGGCCATCTCTCCCTCTGTATAAACATTTGCCTTCCCAGCCAGCCCTTTCCATACTTTGTTTTCCCTGCCTTGCACACACACCTCAGCCTTCCTGTGCCATCCTCCAGCCTCCCTCAAGAGCACTCCATTTCAATAGGAGATGGGCCCTGGGAATTTGGCTTTAATATTTCATAAGCTTCCTTCTAAAATGTAAAGCGTATTTATGTTATTTGCATCAACCACCAAGAAAAATACTGCCTTCGATTTTGCAGGCAGATCCTAACCTGCTGCCCACTTTTCCAGGGCAGAGCATAAAAACCACAATTTATTCAAAGGAACCCTTTCTCCTATTTACATTTATATTGAATAATTTAAAACAACTTTCTCCACTTCCATAAATTCTTCCTGGTAGGATGGGAGAACCTGTCCATGTCTAAGGAATGTGTTCCTAAGGAAACCTTACAGCACAGCACAAAGAGATGTCTGCAAACCTGATGGCATCTGAGGGATCATCATGCTGGGCCAAAAATCACCTGTCCCCTTCCAAATTCTGTCCCTGCCTCTTTAGCTGTGTCTGAAGATGGGGTAGAAAGAGATCAGCACAAGCTGATGGGGAAACAAACCCAGTTTCAACAATTTTAATGCTGGAAAAAGCTGGCA
Organism: Acrocephalus scirpaceus scirpaceus; assembly: GCA_910950805.1. Taxonomy (NCBI): domain Eukaryota; kingdom Metazoa; phylum Chordata; class Aves; order Passeriformes; family Sylviidae; genus Acrocephalus; species Acrocephalus scirpaceus. Next base: position 2,141,975 of record OU383793.1, read on the forward strand.
GGACTCTGCCTGAGGAGTGTTGGAGCTGAGCTCCTCCTGGCAGCATCCAGGGAGCAGCTCATCAGTGGTGCCAATCTGTGACAATCAGGGAGTTCATTTAAACCCACTGAACACCACTTCCCAACTTTCATTTCCTCTCTCCCTGGGCATGTTTAGGCTCTTTGTCTCTTATCTCTTTCTAATCATTTATATTTTCATCACTTTCCTTTCCTCAGGGTTTATTTGGCAGTGTTTTCTCAATTTTGGGTTTTTTTGCTGGATCCAGAGTTAGTGTTGTTATTTTACCCTGGTGTCCAGGTGCATTGGCCATCACTTAGGCATGACAGCAGGGAATTGAGCCAAAAATGAATCAAGCTCTCACCCCAATGGGTGGGTGAACATCCCTTGGAAGCCCAGAAAAGAACAACCAGAGAGGAACATCTCCAGTGAATCTCAGCACAGCAGTGAATCCAGATTAATCACCAACAGGGAGAGTGGAAGCTTAAATAATGTCTAATTTCCTAATTTCAAAACTCTCTCTATCACTCTCAAGGCTCCAAGCTCTTTCTCAGCACAGAGAATGACTCAAATCTCACCATGTGCCTGGGACAGCTGATTTTTTTATTTCTTACCCTATTTTAGCAGATTGTTATTCTTATTTCTTTAATCTCTGCCAGTCTCAGCCTCTCTGTGCAGCAGACACAGAGAGAATCTTCTGGATCTTCTGTGGCTGGAAAAACCTCCTGATGCTGAGTGGTGACTGTAAATTTGGCCAGGGGAAGCCAAAGGAGTGGAGGGATAAAAAAGGGAGGTAACTCAAGATCCACAGCTCCTCTGTGGCAGGAACCTGCAGGTTTTAGGCATATATTATGTGCTACATATATTCCATAATCCAAACAAACTGCGGGGAATGCCTCAAATTGCTGTGAATTAGGAGCCATTCAAATGCAGCCCAAAGCACTCGTGAACTATTTGGGTAAATATTCTTTTAATCTGGTGCTGACTCCATTAGAAACACAAGAACCTAATTTCTGCTTGCAGTAAAACCAGAGCAAGATGTTGGCAAATCAAAGCTGACGGAGTAACAGAAATGTTCGTGTTTTAATTGAATGTGGAATAAATCCACCTGCACATAATACCTCCCCAGAACATTCTCCCTCAAAGATAGCTTCCTTTTCTTTTTTTTTCAGTCATTACTAGAATTTCAAGGTTAGAGATTAATTATAATGGTAATATTGCCATTTATTTTACTGCCAACTGTAGTGGGAGAATAAATCTAGCTTGAAAATAAATTGTGAGCACTGTGTCCACACTAAAACGCTTGTGATACTGCCTCTGTGTTAATGAAATATTATTGACTGATTCTATTGAATTTGGCAAAAAAACCCCTCCCTTGCTGCTCCTACTGCACCGAGGCACAAATCTTGGAAAAACAAGATCTTGTTTAAGCACGAGTTCAGCTCCTGGCATCTATAAAAGTGGAGCTTTAGGAAAGAAAATGAACACCCCATCCTTCCTTTATCTTAATCCAAAATGTTTCCATCCTTCCTCTCTTTTTTTGCCTTCTTTATTTCTCTGAAATCCAACGGATGCTGCAGGTACCTCCTGGCTGTGTTTTATGTTTAAGGGCACAGATACCCATTTAATTAACTCCATAACTGTGTGGTTACTGCTGGCCTTGGGATTGCACAGTAAGCAGCAGAGATAGATTAAGGCAGTAATTTCATGCCTATTTCTGGCTTTCCCCATTGCTGGTCTCTTAAGGACAGATTTAGATGTCCTTTAGGAAGCTTAAAATTAGGGAAAACTTTTTTTATTTTGTGATCACAGAGAGATCCATCACCAGTTCTCCTGATGGAGGAGCAGAGGCTGGAAGGTGCCTGGTGCTCCCACAGGGGACAGGGATGGAGGGACATGATCAGAGAAACCTGGGAGAAAAGTCCTCCAGCAAACCCAGGCCTAGGAAAAGGAAAAATAACCTCTTTATTCCCTGACTTAGCACCTCTTTTGCTCCTTGCAGGATCCCTGCTCGTATAATTGCCTGCTCACAATAGCCTAGTGGAATTATCTTCATCTGAAGCCATTCTCAGAACTAGAAAGAAACAGAAACGTAGAAAGAAACAGAAACGTAGAAAGAAATGTTTCCCCTGAGCTGCTGGCACTTGGAATGGGGTCTACAGGCAAGCTCAGCCTTTCTGCAGTGAACAAATCTCACACAGAAGGGCTGCAGAGCATGAAACTCTTGCCTTTAATCACTCAAACTGTTGATATGTGATGCCCACAGAACAAATTGCCCATTAATTGTGTAAATTGTGCTGGGAGATGACGAATTCTCCTCTCCCAGCTCTCCTGGTCCACCTCAACTGGTGCACCAGGACCTTGCTTGGAGTTTGAGTGGTGCCAGGACTTAAAATATAACACGTAGGGGCAAAATGAAAAACTGGGATCACCTGGCAAGCACTGCTCTTGGGATGAACCTGGAGCAAACCCAGGATGAGATTCAAAGCTGAGACCCACTGGTGGTTTCCACTGGCTCTTCACTCCTCACTTGTGAGAACATCTGGGGCCCATATGGCACCAATGGCACTTGCCACGGCGCTGGATGTGCTGGAAATTCTGTTCCAGGAACCAACAAAAAATCTTTCTGGATACTTTTTGCAAAAGACCCAAACTGTGATATCCTTCAAGCACCAAAGAGGGGCCCATTAGCTCGCTTGTGTTTGAGCATTTGAAGCGATTATTCATGTTCACCCAGCTCCAAACAGCTACCAAACACCATGTGTTTTTCCTCAGTGTTAATAAAAACCTAAATGATTCTTCATTAAGAAGCCCATTAAGACGACTGCAGTTTCCTCGAAGCTCATTAGAGGATATTCTCACCACTAAATTTTCACACTGGAGTTTTATAGGAGGCTGAGGAAAGATGCCCTATTGTGATTAATTCATGATAGATTTTCCTCTCCTCTGCTTGTAGTCTGCTCCCCAGGCTCAGCTTTGCTGGTTTCCCAAGTTTGGGAGGATAAAACTGATCCTCCAGCTTAGCTTTGTGGGAGAAACAATCCAGAGCTGAGCCTGCCATCCCTATTTGTGGAACTTCCCTTCATCTCGTGGCACAGAGAGTTCCTGCCAGTCTGAGCTGGGATTAGGATCAAGGGCAGCCCTTGCAAGGCAAAAATCTGAGGACAAAGTGGTAAAAACAACAGCAGAAAACAGAATCATTAAACCCATGCTGGATGAGTGTTCTCCTCACTCCCAGTCCTCCTGAACCCAGTGGGAAGCTCCAGGAGCTGGGGATCACTCAAGTGTGGGAACAGAGGCCGCTGTGACAAAACAGAGCTGCTGGGATCTCCCACTGAGTATTAAAATCTCATTTTATGGTACATTATACACTTGGCCTTTCCAACAATCGGCGGCCATAAATGGTGTTTGCATCCCGGAGCCAAATCTGGGGAAAGAACAAGAGATAATCCTTCTGGCTGGGGAGGATGGAGTGGGAAGGGCCAGCACTGCACAATTATTTATGTCCACTCAGAGACACGGGGAAATGAAATGCGTTGAGAGGGCTGCCAGGCCCTCCTCAGAATGGGGCTTTAAATGATATTGATGTGGTGCTAATGGGTGCACAGTTTGTCTTCTCTGTATTACATCTCAGAGCTCGGAGCTGGCACTTGGAGAGCCAGCTTAGGCATAGTTGGGCTCTTTAGGAGGATTTATTTCTGGGGATTTGGAGTCTCAAAGAGCTGCAGAACCCGTTTGACCCAACAAGAGGATCAGGGAGGTGTCAGGAGTACCCAGCCACTGTGCCAGGGCTTTCACTGACACCTCATTCACCAGCCAAGGGTCAGGAATCCTTAAATCGGGATTTTTTCCATGAATAAGAAATGAAGAATGAATCTGAATAATATCCCTGTCTGAGGATGACCCTTGGCAAGGGGCTTTGAGGCTGGCAGGGTGTCCCAGGCTGCCCCAGAATGTCACACACTGCCACAGCAAAGCTTAAAATCCCCAGGGTTTTGAGGCAGACCTCCTTGAAGAAGCCACATTTTTCAGGTGACAGAGAAAACTTTCTCCACTCCTCCAGCTTGTGTGGCTGCCTTGGAAATCTCTCCCACCTACAGATAAAAACCCCTCATATGTGGCCTATTCCTTTCAGCTTTAATCTCCTCCGGAATCAGCTATTAAATCAAGAGTGTGTGTGATTATCTTCGGAGGAAAAGGTGCAGGGTACGGGGTTTGAAGGCAGGAGCTGTTTATTCATTCCTCCTGCAGCTCCAGCAGGAACGCTGATCCTGGCATGGAATTAAGGGAGGAAGGGCAGAGCTGCGATTTGTTGGCTTGATCTGACAGCCAATTTTCAGATCTGGATCAGAAAGTTATAAAGGAAGTTTTAAAAGTGCCTGCATTTGGGTTTAGCTCCGTGGAGGAGAGTGTTATTTTTCACTCTGCTTTCAGAGAAGAGTTTTTAATGTGTCAGGGCAGTTTTTAAGGATTCAGTTCATTGTGCCACCAGCTAAAGCCAGCTGAGAGCAGAGACAAGAGCTGTGCAAACACAGTCCTTCCCCAGAGGGCTCAAGGTTCTGATTAATTATTAAGAATAACTGAGGAACTCATAGAATCCCAAGATGAAAACCTGGCCTTGGATACTCCCAGGGATCCAGGGGCAGCCACAGCTTCTCTGGGCACTCTGTGCCAGGGCCTCACCACCCTCCCAGGGAAGAATTTCTTCCCCATATCTGATGTAAATCTCTCCTCTTTTGGTTTAAAACTGCTCCCCCTTGTCCTATCACTGTCTGCCTGAGTGAGAAGTCGCTCTCCATCTCTTTTATATTAACCAGTGAGTAATGAATCACAGCAATGGATGTGTGCAATGTTATTATTTTCTAATTCACTTCCTTCTGGTGCAAACCCACCCCCGAGATCAGCTGGGTGAAGCTGCTGAGGTGTCAGAGGAGTTGTTGAGCCCTGTCAGCGCAGTGGGTAAAGGAAAGCACTCCACTTGTCCCTGGAAAAGAGTTTCCAGCCTCTTTTTCTTCAGGGAAAACTTTCTCCAGGTGTCCTGGGCAAAACACAGCCAAGACTATTGGATGGCAACTCAGAAATGCAGGCAGGAGCCAGCCAGGCCCTCTGGGCAGTGCTGAGTGTGGGGTATTTTTCCCCAAACTCTCTCTCCTAAGAGCAGAGATAATTATTTCTGTGGCTCCAAAGTGGACATCTCTAGGATGCTTGTAGACAGAGACACCAAAAAAAAAGAGGTGAAAAGGACCTTTGCCTCTGATCATGAGGCAGCTGCAAAATTGTTTTCGAATTGTTCCACGATTGGGTTTTGCTCATGAACTCCTTGGTTGAGAAGGACACGGGAAAAACACTTGGGAGGGAGGGAGCAGAGGAGGCCAAGGGGTTGGGATTGGGGAGAAGGAAGAGGTGAAGGGTGGGGTGAAATATCCCATTTTCAGCAGGAGCTCAGGGGTCACAGCAGAAGGGGTGAATTCTTTGGCCTTGCAGAGTGAGAAGCAGGGCCTGGCACGTGGATGTGAAGCTCTACAAAAAGGCCCAAACCTTTCACATTTATGGTCAAAATAAAACATTTTTGGGGGCACATCCAGCCTGGTGTCTTTTCTCCAAGCAGTGAGAGCAAAAGAGGAGTCACAGGCACTGTGCAAGTGTGGAACGGAGTAAGAAATGAAACCCTCCAGGTGAAATTGTGTCCTCTGAGAAGTGAAAAGTAATTTTTCTACTGACTGCATCTGACCACAGCTCTACTCTCCCCCATCAGCTGCCAGGCCTTGGTTAACTCTGCTGCCAAGGTACCTCCTTGAAGTGCAATAAAAATAAAATACTCTCTGATCCAGCTTTCCTGATAGCACTGACTTTGTTTAAGCAACTTTATAATGAGCCCTAGCTCTCCTCCCAATAGATGCCTTTGCTATAATATCCAGGAGTAACAATGGACTAAAATAAATCAGCTTTTACAAACTCATAAACACAAAGAAGGGAATGTAAACCAATTTCTGATCTAGTTGAGGTGCACTGAGATTTCACAGAGTGGCATGAAGCTTGAGTGGATTCTGAAATTGCTCTTGAGCCTGAGAATTCATCTCTCCTTTCTCTCCTCTGCCAGCACAGATGTTGCTCTTAACCCCTCGAAGGCTGGCCTTGAATTCACCTCTTATTTTGGTGTCTCTGACTGTCTGCAATCCATTTGTTTGTATATTTTGTCTGGAGTTGTGGAGGATTCAAGGTGCTGAATGCTCAGAGCCCTTCAGGGACCAAAAATTTAACAGTTCTTGGGACAAAGGGACAGAGACATTGTCCCTGGTGTGAGACACCTGGGGCACCCAGGGCTGGGGACGCTGCTGGCTCCAGAGCTTGGGGAAAAACAGTTGGAAAATCGGAATTGTTGAAAAAAAAAAGTGAATTCTTGCGAAAACTGGTGGCACAGCCTGGAAAATACTGCATGTTCCTGAGCCCTGCTGGGAAAAAGAGACCCATCCTCACCATCCTCCCTTCAACAAATGCCCATCCACTGTGTAATTAACCCAGTTAGCACAGACACTGATGCATGCTAACTCCGTGAAACCGGCTTATTATCTGCACTGCTAATTAGCCATGGGAAAACAGGCACTGCGTTTATGAATATCCGTTTGAGAAAGGGGAGGAGGAAAGGCAAACCTGTTGCAATGGATTTTTTTAACCCTGTTATTCCTTTGCTTTTTAAAGAGGGGTGGAAGAGGGAACAAATTAAAGTGCACACGTGGAGCAGGGGTTGGTTTGGCAGCCTCGGGCAGGGGACAGGGTGGAGGGGAAGAGTGGTTTTGGAAGATCAGGGTAAAAAGCTGTGAGGAAATGGGTTTTACCATCAATTCCTGCACACGTTTGGGTCAGGGTGACCTCTTTTGTGAAATCTATTGAGATTGGAGCCTCACCTGGCTGGAGCAGGGCTGGAAACAGCCCTGAGCAAGGGCTGGGGATAACAGCAGCAGCAGGAATGTGCACCCAGTGCTGGCTCACCAGAGCTGTCACTCTCACAGGAAGCTCGTTCTGGAGTTTGCTGCTGCTTTTGGTATTCGGGGAAGAGCCCAATTGGCCGATTGTGCTGATGGGATGTGAAAGGCAGGATGGAGTTTTATTGCAGAGCAGTTGACCTTGCTCCAGAGATATTACTGATACACAGCTGCTATTCAACCTGGCAAAACACTGTAGTCATTATGTGGATCTGGCTGCTAAGAGAAGCAATTAGACTTCAGAGATTTAGGATTTGCTCTAGGAAAAATAAAATTCAGGCGTGTTCAGGTGGATGAGGCAGGTCCCTGTCTGTGTCAGGTGGTGGGGTTGCTCTGGAGGAACATGGGTGCCTTGTGCTGTCATCAAGGGTCCAGGCAAGGACCCTTCCCCATTTTAAAATCAGCTGAGAGTGTGGTTCTGTAGCTGCTCAGTGGGATTAGTGAGGCTTCTCTCAAAGGCTGTGAGATATCACAGAATCACTGAGGTTGGAAAAACCCTCCAGCATCACTGACTCCGAGCTGTGACTGATCCCCACTGAGTGCCACATCCCATAATTCATTGAACACCTCCAGGGATTGGGACTCCAAACCCCTTTGGGCAGCCTTTCCATGATGAAATTCCTGAAATATCCAACCTGAACCTCCCCTGGCGCAGCTTGAGGCTGTTTCCTCTCACTGAGGACAGAGGATATATAAAATCCAGGACAGCCCAGGCGAGGGAGGGAGGCAGGGAAGGTTTCTGTGCTCGCTGCTGAGCCGTAATTATGCTCAGAGCCTGTGTCAGCGATTACACTTGTTCCACTTGTACAGCACAGGGCTGGCGCCTTGTTTGACAATGCACAGCTCATTGTTCTCGCTGCAGCCCTCAACGCCACCAAATTGATATTGCTTTTCCACGGGCAGGCAGATAAGGCACGTGCTCAGCACACTGTGAGAGCCACGATAGCATCGCCACGCACGGGGAAATGAAAAACCTCCACGTGCCAGCACAGCCCCTCTTCCTTCCTCTGCAAAATCCTTCTTCCTTCCTCTGCAAAATCCCTCTTCCTTCCTCTGCAAAATCCCTCTTCCTTCCTCTGCAAAATCCCTCTTCCTTCCTCTACAAAATCCATCTTCCTACATCAACAAAATTCCTCCTCCTTCCTCAACAAAATCCCTCTTCCTGCCTCTGCAAAATCCCTCTTCCTTCCTCAACAGAGTCTCCATTCCTGCATCAACAAAATTCCTCCTCCTTCCTCAGCAGAACCCCTCTTTCTTCCTCAATACAGCCCCTCTTCCTTCCTCAAGAAAATCCTTCTTCCTGCCTCCACAGAATCCCCCTTCCTGCATCAACAAAATTCCTCCTTCTTCCTCAATAGAATCCCTCTTCCTTCCTCAATAGAATCCTTCTTCCTTCCTCAAAATTCCTCTTCCTGCTGCAACAGAACCCCTCTTCCTTCCTCAACAAAATTCCTCTTCCTGCCTCAAAGAATCCCTCTTCGTGCCTCAACAAAATTCCTCCTCCTTCCTCAACAGAATCCCTTTTTCTTCCTCAACAGAATCCATCTTCCTTCCTCAAAGAATCCCTCTTCCTGCCTCAACAGAACCCCTCTTCCTGCCTTGGCAGCACAGGAATCCCCAGCTGGAATTACAAAGAGGAGGGCAAGTGAGAAGGGTGTGCTACAGAAGGGTGTTCCACAAATGAACTTTTGAGGCTGTGGAGAAGGGAGGAAATTCTTCTGGACAGGATGGGAGATGAGAAAGAGCACTGGAAACACGATTGCATCACTGAAGTCACACCTGGGGTTATCCCTGTAAATTTAGGCTGAGCCTTTAAAAGAACTGATGGTTTTAATGCCCTTCCCATGCCCAAGTACTCTGCCTTCAGTTGGGACTCAGGGAAGGGCTGTTTCTATGGCAGAGGGTGGGAATCTGTCCTAAATCTGTCCTAAATCTGTCCCGAATCTCTCCCGTGTTGCACTTGGGAATGAGGGGAGATTAAGAAGCAGGAGAGAACTGGAAGGAGAATGGTGAGCATGAGATTGCCTCTGACAGGCAGACACAGTGGCAATTTTTTCCCTGAGATGCATTTTTGTCCTTCACTGAAAAGTGCTCATTTGTTGTAGCAGAACTATTCAAGATTTGGAAGCATTCACAAGGAATTTTCTGGGTTGGAAAAACATGGTTTGAAATTATCAAGGCATCCCAATCTCATGCAATCAAGACACAAAGTCTGGGAAAGTCTGAGCTGAAATTTACCCTTTCACTTGAAGTTTAAACTTGAATGCTTTAAAATACCCTAAAGCTTAAAATCAAAATGGAACAATCTAAAGTTATTGGAGGAACGGAATGACCCAATCTAAACTGTATTTCTACTGGTCATCTGGGGAAAATTGGCAACACATCGACTTTTTGCTTCAATTTGAGATAGATGTCTGTCAATCAGAAAAAAAAAATGTTTTCTGCCCCACTCTTTTTCCTCTGTGTGTGTGGGGCAATGTGAGCTTGCTGAGGGATGTCTGCAGCACCTGGGAACTCTGTGATCTCTGCACCCAGAACCTCTCAGGAGAATCTCTCCCTGTGCCAGGCTGGGCACCAGTTCTGGTGCTGGGCACTGTTCACCCCAAAGGCAAAAATTGATCATTTTCTCTTGTTTCAACCCCAGAGAATTTAAGTTTTCTCCTCTTTTGAATTGATTTTACTCGGTTTTTTTTTGCACCTCAAGCTTTCCCCCAGCCTGGAGGAGCTCAGAGTGGGAAGGGGAATCTGCATGGGAATGTGGGATGCTGTCCTGGCTGGATACAGGGACAGTGTCAGGGCTTTCCTCTCCTCAACCCAAACCACTTGGAGAAGACAAGCAGTTTTCCAGAGCTTCTGCTTTATGCCAGCAACGACCCTCTGGAGTATTCCCATTTCCATAGATTTACTGGCTTAATGCTTTGTTAGAATGATAAAAGCCAGTTAATTATCCCTTATGAGATTCTGCCTCCCCACCTGCCTTCCTCGGCCCCCCCAGCCCGGCCTCCCCACGGCTGTGTATTTATCTTTTGTTCATCCATTTGATTTGGAGGCGAATAAATCGGGAAAGCTGGAGTGATTCATGTACTGTGGATTGCATATTGATCTGGCACGCTCTCCTCCTTAAAGCCCCCATTAGTCACGCCGATCAATGGCTCCTTCTGGATGGGAATCCGTGCTCGGGGAGCCAGGACGGGAGGTGCTCTGCACTTCACAGCCCCTGCCCAGCCCCTTTTGTTATTCTTTTTGTTGTTGTTCTTGCCAGAATTTCGGAGTTCTCAGAGGCAGGATGGCTCTGCTTGCACCCCCAGCCCCTAAGAGCCTTCCTTGGAGCAGGTTCTGAACACTTCCAGGAGCTGCTGGTGATTGTTTCTCTGCCAGTGAACTTTTTCTGATGGGTATCAAAAGCCAGGAGGTGAAGGAACATGTTGTTTTGCAGGCTGTTGGAGAAATATTTCCTCCTACGTGGTACAAGCACAGGGTTTTCCATCAAGAACAGGGCGCTCTCAAAACAGGATCGCTCCACACGAGCCTGGCATTAGCTGATCCTCCAGCAGAGCTCATAAAACACTTCATAAGGCACAGCAGCATCATCTTCCTCGGAATCAGACACAGCCAACACCTCCACAGCTAAACGGGGCTGCTTAAACAGCCACCAGTGAGCCATCAGCACCAGCAAATTCACATCTCAGCCTCCTGACCCCCTGCTTGTTTCCTTTTCTTATTCACTCTCCATGGGACTGGGAAATTCCATGCAGGAATGTGGATCCACGGCTCATTTTCGTCTCATTTTCTCCCTAGTGCGGGGGCATTTAAGGCCAGTTCTGAGGTGACACCCACCCCAAAATGCCGCAGGTCTGTGGTTTTCAACCTGCACTTTGAAGAATTTTGGGGGTCAGCAGATTAAGGAGCTGCAAGAAGGAACTCAGGAAAGCCAAATTGTTGTCAGCAGGCTTAACAAAAGTCTTCAGGGGTCAGGGAAACTATTCCTCCACGAGAAATTTAAAGGGATCAGAAATAAAAAAAGAGACTGACAGCTCGATGTACGACTGGGGCTAAGTACTGGAACATGAGGATAAGGCAGGAGGGCCTTTGGGGCTGTTTGATTTTAAAGAATTTTATATTTCTCCCAGGCTCGGGTCTCCTCAAGAGGTTTTGTGTTGTGTGTCAGAAACCCTTCTGGGCCAGGTAACACAGCTCTGAGCTGCTCCTGGAAACTGCTGGAGAGCATTCCTGTTGTCCTGGGTGAGATAAACAAGTTTATTACACTGGCTGTGCCCTGACAGAGGGAGCAGATGTCCTCAGGCTCCTCCAGTTGTCCCATGGCTCTTCCAGTTCACTCCAGGCTCAAAGCCACACTCCTGCCCACACTAACGAAGCAAAATCAATTAATTTGCTTTGGGAATCCTTTGTCTGCTGGTTTAGTCGAGCCATAAATCATTGTCTCTGCTCAGGGTTGGTCCCAGCCTGTCTCTGCTGGGAGCAGCACCCCTGGGAGCAACGAGGAGAATTTGCTCTGCTTCACCAGCTGGGCCTGGCCAAAACATCTCACTGCATCTCCACCTCCTCAAACCCAAACCTGCCTGAGGCTGCTGGGGCCTGGCTGTGCCCTTTCTGTTCTCTCTCTGTTCTCTGTAGTGCTGTGCCTATTTTTAATCAATACCTGATAATTTCTGTGATTAATTTCCTCCAGTTTCTAACCCCGTGTTCGAGCTGGATCTGCAGCAGAACAGGGCAGGAGCAGGGCGAGCAGCTGATCAAAGCTGCAGCACCCTGAGATGTTGCTGACACCTTCTGCCTGCCCAGCTCGGGCTGATGGGGGCTCCTGACAGGCAGCAGCTTCCCTGGGTGTTGAACATTAAGGGATTTTCAGCTTTGCCTTTGGATTTTGGGTGTCTGAGGTGTCAGCCCCAAGCTCCACACTCCTGGAGAGCCCCCAGGGAACGGATTGCCCAGGAGTGATGAAGGGGACTCAATCCAGGGTGTGTCACACATCAGGGGCACAGGACCCTGCTGGGATGTGCAATTCATCCCCATCCTGGACCCTGCTGGGATGTGCAATCCATCCCCATCGAGCAAGAAGAGTGCAAATGTTCTACCCAATATCTGATTACTCCTGTTAAAACTCAGAGCCACGCTCCAATTCCAGCATCATTTTCCTCTGCTCCCCTGATTTTGGATGCCTCTCCCAGTCCCCATCTGCACCCTCACCTGATGCATCTCTGCACACGTTTGGCTCTCTGCTCTCCACAGCAGTGGCTCCTTTTCAGGGCAGCTGATCAATGGCAATGTTGTATAAAGTCTCAGCTGCTTTTTTCACCCATTCCTTCCTTTGTATATGATTCACAATTTTGTCTTTCAGCAAAGCTCATGTCAGTGAAATACATCTCCTCTGTGAAATTTCGCCAAGCTGAGGGTTTTCCCTGCTGAAAATATCTGAAACTGCAAGTGTTAGAGGTTTTGGTACAAATCTGCCTTCATGAGACTCACCACTTGGAACGGATTCAAGATTTCCTTCATGGCCACATGATCTTTCACATAGGCTGGATTTGAAAACAAACCCGTTTGCTCTGCCAAAAAGGGAGGAATTCTTTCATGAAAACAGGATGAGTTCCAACTCAGCAATGATCCACGTAAACACGAAAATATAGGGTGCCGTCTCTCATAAATCCTAGGCATTAAAAGATCAGCTAACAGAAAATGGCATGATTGCTTTGAAACCCACATCATTTGCACTGCTGGATGGAAAAACACGGACACGGGAAATAAAAACAGCAGGACACAAATGTTAATTGCTGGAGAAACAGTCCTTTCCTAAATTGTGTGTGTGCCTCGTGTGTCTCTCTGCCTCTCATCCTCTTCTGGCTGGAGAACTCCAGCTCAAGGTTTGGCCCAGCCCTGCAGGGATTGGGAAGAGGAGACACAACCCAAGCTGCAGCTTCAGATCTTTTTGCAGCCCCATCCTGCTTGTGAGCATCCCCAGCCCCATGTGCTGTCTCTGGGGTGCTGAGCATCCCCCTGATCCCCCCTTGATCCAGGAGATGGGTGTGAAATTAAACCCTGCAAGTTTCTCCAGCCTCAGCAGCTTTTTTTGCAGAGGAGGTTCGAGCAGGGAGTGTGGAGAGGCAGGGGAAGCACGTGTGATGTGATGCTGTGCACCAGGACTCACCCCCAAGCCCCTGCAGCCTGCAGAGCCTTTTGTCAGCAAGGAGAACGTCCCTGGTCCCTGCTCTCCCCTCCTTTCCTGCTCAGGGAGCAGCACTGACCTTTCCCTGTCCCCTTCTCCCCCAGCCCCACTCAGAGCATCCAAGTTCCCTCCAGAACCCGGCCCACAAACACTTTTATGGCTGCAGCCAGGCTCTGAGGGGTGCTGTGGCCTGGTGGCTCCATCCATTTGCTTTTCTAGGAGCCACATCAGTAACACTGTGAGTGCTCAGAGTCACAGATAAATCCTGGTCTTGGAAACCCACAAGTGCATTCCACACCTTTTCACTCAGGTCCTTCCTGTGGCACAAAGCTCCCACCTCGCTCAGGGATTCACCATCCTCCAGGAAAATTCCTTAGGGACAAGGCCTGTTGTTTTAATCTGTGGAGGAAGCTTTTCCTCCACAGATTTTTTTCCCCCACACACATTTTATTACAGTACAAATGAAAGTGTCTGTTCATTCCCCATTCTGTCATGTGGTGGAATTGTTGGGAGAGAACAGGAAAATTCTGTTTGAAGAGGGAGGGAGGGAGGGAGGGAGGGAGGGAGGGAGGGAAGGAAGGAAGGAAGGAAGGAAGGAAGGAAGGAAGGAAGGAAGGAAGGAAGGAAGGAAGGAAGGAAGGAAGGAAGGAAGGAAGGAAGGAAGGAAGGAAGGAAGGAAGGAAGGAAGGAAGGAAGGAAGGAAGGAAGGAAGGAAGGAAGGAAGGAAGGAAGGAAGGAAGGAAGGAAGGAAGGAAGGAAGGAAAGCTTTGATCTCACCTCTGTATTGGCTCTGCATGAGCACCTTTCCTTTTTCCATGGTCTCATTTACCAACTTACTTAACCTTCTCTGGTGAAAATAGCTTGGAAGAGATGAGAGCAGAGGGACAAAGAAATAAGGTTACATTTACCAGCCTGTTAATATTTATGAGGGCTATGAACCAGATTAATCTCCATGCACCGTTTCACCTGCAATGCTTTTCCCTTCCATATTTATGTGAGGGGAAAACAAACAAACAAAAGTAAATCCAAATATCCACCTGCTTTTAAGCAGTGCGTGAGCCACCTGTCTTTCAAACAGGATAAAAGAGTTTTCCTCTGCATCTTTTTGGGCAGTGGGATAATTTCCCAAGTTTCAGGCCAAGAGATGAGGTCGATGCTCTGTAGGAATTCAGGACTTGCCTGGGGTTTAGGATCTGGGGAGTGGTGCTGTAGGAATTCAGGATTTACCTGGGATTTAGGATCTGGGGAGTGGTGCTGTAGGAATTCAGGATTTCCCTGGGGTTTAGGATCCGGGCAGTGGGGCTGTGCAGGTGTGTGGGATGCTCAGGAATGGGTGGGAAAGGGGCACAGAAATGCCAAAATCAGGTCTGGGGCCGGACCCGGAGCACAGACAGACCCTGCCCTGTTCATTCACCTGCACTGCCCCAGCCTAAATCCCAGGTGCCTCAGGTCTGTTACAAACCCAATGCTGCTCTTTGGGAACTCCCAATCCCCCAGGGAAACATCTCAGCGTTGTCTCCAGCACAAACACAGTCAATCTGTTTATGAAACCAGTTATGGGGATGAATTAACATTTAAAGCCCTGCACAGTTCGCATTTCCATTTATAAATTCTCCTGTTAGGATTATTTGATAATGCAAATTCTCATCTTCTGTCTTAATAGACCCTTCAGTGTTGGGGTGGGTTTGGATTTCAATTGCTTTTTTTCTCTCCTCCTAGTAATAGGATCTGCCTCACATGTGACAGATTTGTCAGCGAAATTTTAACAAATAATATTAAATGAACTTTAAATGCCATTTGTATCATCAGTTTTTAATTTCAAAAGTGTCATCCCATTGCATTTGGGGAATATGTAAATGAACAGTTCACCTACTAAATTTTATGGCAGCCCAACGTGTCTGGAATACTTTCTGCTGATATTTCTGTTTATTTAATCCTTGCAATATAAGGGAAAGATTAGCTCTGCGTATTTTCTATATTTGTTTTATAATGACTTGGTTTTTTTTTTCATTAATGAAATGATTTAGAGTGATGCAAAACAAGGTACAAATTATATTGGAGGTTGACTATGAAATAAACAATCCTGGGGGGATAAAAGACGTGGATTAAGGAAAGAGAAGGATAGTCCTGTGCCACTGCATGTGATGAAAATATTTAAACCCCTGTGTTCACCTGGATTTACAATGAGATATGATAGAAAAGAGAAATGTTGCACCTGAAGTGGAAGAAGGAGCTAATTTGGGCACTCAGACTCTGCTCCACTGCAGAGCTTTAAATCCTGGCCAGCCACTGCTCCTCCTTGGGAACGAGAAATTCTCACATGGGCAATGCTCAACTCATTTTTTATAAGTGTTTGAGGACATCAAAACGATGTTGTGGAGATTAAAACCACTTTTTGGTGGAAAACTACATTTTTTTTGCTTAGAATTAGGAAAAAGGGATGGGAAGGAAAATCCTTTCAGGTGACAGGAATGGCACAGGACTTCACCAGAGCTCTGAAGGGGGAGGTGAGGAGAGGATGGAAGATTTTCTGTGGTCTGAAAAGTGGGTGAAGGCTGCTGCTGCTCTGCAGGAACACAGCCCTGTACAGCAGGACAAACAACTCCCTCTGGATCATTTCCCTGCACCATTTCACACCAGACAGGACCGAGGTGCTAATTGCAATCCCCTCGTTATGCAAAGCCATCAGCAGCCTCACGTCCTGTGCCTTACCTGGAGCTGCAGCCACACCATGCCCAGGGAAGCCAGGATGTGGCAGGGGTGGCTCTGGGCAAGGCTCTGACCTCCTGTGTGTGCTCAGACCTCCTGTGTGTGCTGGGGTTGGTGGCTCTGGCTGGGCCAGTGTTTATGACGAAGGAGAACAAAACTCTCCTGCAAAACCCCCTTGCTGTCTGCTTCTCCTTCACCAAATCTCGGTTTGCTCCTCTCCCACTGGTGCCTCCTGAGCCCATAAATTCCTCATCATTGCTCTGAGCCACCCTTGGAAGTTTTCAGGACTAAACTGGACCAAGTTTTAAAATCCCAGGATGGTTTGGGTTGGGAGGAACCTTAAATTCCCCCCCTCCCACCCCCTGCCAGGGACAGGGACACCTCCCACTGTCCCAGGTTGTTCCAACCTGGCCTTGGACAATTCCAGGGATCCAGGGGCAGCCACAGCTTCTCTGGGCACCCTGTGCCAGGGCCTCCCCACCCTCACAGGGGAGAATTTATTCCGAATATCCAACCCAAATTCCCCCTCTTGGGTGACCTCCTCTGACCTCCCAAAGCTTGGAGCAGAAGATTGGGTTGAGTAGCCCTGGGGTCCCTTCCCACTTGAACTCCTCTCAGCACAGGCACTCCCTGTGGCTGAAGATTGTTGAGAAGAGCCACACCAAGGCTGCAGCACAAATCCCCATTTTTGGCTCAGTGTTTATTTTCTGTTGTTGTTGTTGTTTATCTCCAAAGAACCGGAGGGTTTATTCGAGTAGAAACACACGGGTGGGATGAATTACACTTGTCTGTGGTGTTTTCCCGCCCCAGCACTGGTTTCTGATGGGGGGTGGCATTCCCAGGAGGATGATTTGACTCCTGTAGGCAGCTTTTGATGTGCTGTGCTGGAAGGAGGAGGAGGAGGAGGAGGAGGAGGATGGAGCCCAAGCAGCCGCCTGTGACTGAGGGAAGCTCGGGCTCTGCTCTGCACTGCTGAGCTCATTCATTCCCAGCCAACACGGGGCCCTGGGAGTGACACTGATATTAAGTAAGCAAAGTGCTCTGCTTAATCACAGCCTGTGTGTGCTCCTGAGAGAGATGGAGCCAGCAGAATTCCCCCTCACGCTCCGTAGGGAACATCCAGAGCAAGAAAACTCCGTCAGGATCCTGGTCACGGCTTGTCTGAAGAGGACAGGGAGAGGATTTGCTCTGAGAGCTGCCCTAAAATGTAGGTAAATTTGGAAGAGAACCCCTCTTGTTAACACAAAACAGCCTCTTCCAGCCCCTTGTCCCTAAGTGACTCAGCCGAGCCCTCTGTGGTCCCTGCTGTCACCTCTCATGAGGAATTGTCACTGCGAGAGCACTCTGAGAGAAAATAATACAGATTATTTCTGCAGAGAGGTGCCCCACTCTCACACATTGGGCAGAACGGTGCTCTCAGGAGTTCTCTGGGTCTCAGCCAGAAGCTCTGGTCAAAATTCTGCCTGTGGCACAGTGTCAAGTGTCAGAATTGCTGGGGAAGTGGCAGGGCCAGCTCAGCAAGGCTGTGTTTCAGTACCCTCTTCATCTCTCACCTCTCCAAAACTGGAGACATCCCAGAGAGAGACAATTCCCTCTCTCCCCTGGCCCTCCCCTCCTCTCCCTGCTCATTTCCACCTGTGTTCTTTATCTCTCCTTCCCTCCCAACCTCCCTCGTGCTTTGTCTTTAAGCCTCCGTGGCAGCAGTTGGGTTGTGGGAGCCTTCGATTTCCTATTCAGTTCATCATGGAGCAGTAATTTTCTGCACTTCCATAATTAGGGGAATTTTAAGCAAACTACCCTGTGGATGATTACAAGCCGGATTCAATCTCGGTTGCTTTGATCACCAAGAGGATGAAGACACTGCTGGAATATTTGGTGGTGTGCTCATGCCTCAAGAACCTCGTGCCAGCTGCTTCCTCCCTGCCTTTCCCTCTCAGCCCCCAGCACCCCTCCCTGCCAACCCAGGGATTGTCTTTTCAGCTCAAGTGGAAGAAATAAATGTCCCTTCCTGGAAGATGAAGCTCTGTTAAAAATCAGTTTTCCCAGTGAAGAGGCAGCTTGATTGTTGGAGCAGGGCCTAAGGAAGGCAGGGTCAGGGAATGAAATTTCCAGGCCTGTGCCTTGGTTTCTTCATCTGTAAAATGATGGAATAAGGGACAGGGCATTAATTTGATGTTTTGCTTTATAAAACTCCTGTAAGCAGCGTTCCAAATGCCTGATTCCATTCTCCAAGATGGTTTGGGAAGATCTGTGATAGAATCCCAGCATGGTTTGGGTGGGAAGGAACATTAAAACTCATCCAGTCCCAGGGCAGGGACACCTTCCACTATCCCAGGCTGCTCCAAGGCCCTGGGACACCTCCTGGCCTTGGATGTCACGGTGCCTCTGAAGTGATAATTGGTTTTTCCAGCTTTTATCAGCTTTAACACCCAGCACTGAACACAAGACCTTTCCCCATCACCTTTTTGCTTTGGCTGTGCTTTAGTTATCTCCCTGATTATCTCCTTTGTGCTCCGGGGCTGGGAATCCATCCAGGAGGGAACAGACCATTGCAACATTTAATTCCTTTTGAGTCCAGAGAGGGGACAGTGACAGAGCAGGCCTGAAGTGGCTGAGGACACCCTGAGCCTGCAGGAATATCTGGTGAGGGCTGGAGGGAGTGGGAGATGAATTTCAGGATTGAGGACAGGACAAAGGTTTGGATGATCAGCAGAAGAGCTGGACCACAGCAACTTTATTCCAATTTATACCCAAAGATTGTGGCAGGAGCTGTCCCAGCACAGGGAAAGAGCAGGATTTACCTGCCACAGGAATCTCTGCTCAATGGGAGGTCACGGGAGGAGGTTCCTGTTCCCAAATGTGAGCATGATGGGCTGTCAGCCCCGGTGTATTAATAGACCATTAATGCTTCCAAGTTTCCTGAGCCACGTGCATGGGTTTTCGATAGGTTAATTAGGCCATATTTCAGGATAATTACAGCTGTATATTTCTACACTAATTAAGTGGCTTTAAAACATACCCACAATGTGGCTCAGTGAATCATAATTAAACTTCCTCTGCCTCCTGCTATACACTATGGAACTAATACCCATAAAAGACCCGAGCGCTGCTCCTTGCCAGCAGCAAATTGGAGCTCAAAAAAAAAAAAATCTTATGGAATGTCTGCCCTTTTTTTTTTTTTTTCTTAAATAGAATCGTGTACAAACTAATTCAAAATGAATATTACATGAGTCATCAAGATGCTGCAGCTTCCCTCTCTTTATTTATATTTATCCTCCCACGTGAGCTGTCACCTGGAGGAGACGGCGGCGCTCCAGGCTGAGGGGAGAGTGATTCATTCCTGCATCACAGAAGGGCTTTGCCTTCCCCTCCCCTCCAGCTGGGCAAGGCCTAAAACCCATGGAGAATGATGCTGGAACCTCCCACTTCTGAAAATCTCCGGCTGGTGGGGAAAAGGAGACAATTCCAGGCTGCTGCCTGCCTGTCACTGCCCCCTCCTTGGTCCTGTTTAGCTGGAGGGCTGAAATCCCTTTTTCCTCTGCTTTTTCCTCCTCCTTTTCCCCTGATCTTTTGACGCCCTTTCAGTCCCCACTTGACAGAAATACCAGTGCCTTGTGTTGTAATTTCCTCATTCCCTGAAGGATCCCAGTAATCCTTTCCCTGCACAGGTTCCTTGCATCCTTCTCAAGGTGATCTCTCACTTTGTATTATCACCCCTCCTGCCTCCTGAGCTGTTCCACTCCTTTCCCTGGCTGCTTCCAGGCTTAGTGTCCTGACATTTGTCTGCGGGCTCACAAACTCTCCTACGATAAAAATAATCACCAAACTCTTCTCCTTTCCATCAGATTTCACTGTTTCTAGTGGAATTTTGTCTGAGCAAACTTAAATGTCCATTTGTTTTTATCCCTGTGTCTCCCAGCCCTTCCTGGATGTGTGAATGTTGCTCAAAAGTTTAAAAGGGCTTGGAAAACTGGGATGAAGTGTAGGGAAATTCAGACTATATCTGTTTTTTTGCATTTTTCAACTGATTGACTCCAGTTGTATCTCCAAGCTTTTGATGGGAGCTTTCAGCAAGCATTCCAGTGGAGAAATTAATAATTAGATGGAGCAGTGATGGGTTCTGTGGAAATAAAATGATACAGATGGACACAGAGATGGATCAGTCTGACTGAGAGAAGCGAATTTTAAGCAATGTTTTAGCACATTTATGGAAATCCAGTGTGATATTCACCCAGGAACATCATTCCAGGGGTTGAGTTCAGCTGCTCAGGAGACAGCCAGAGCCATGTGAGCAGCATAACCAACACCAAGCAGCTCTCATTTCCCTGCTGGAATTTCCCCAGCTCATTCCTGATGCAAAGCAAAGCAAATTCTAAACTTCCCCCTCGGAGCAGGGCTTCGCACCCGGGGTCCCTCTGCCATTTTTATGAGTTACCTCACCTAATGAACAGATTCAGGGAGAGACAGAGCTCCCAGACAGGCAGGGAAGCCAAATTTGGAGGATTATTGATGAATTATTCAGCCCTCTCTGCCCATAACGCTGACATGTGAGCAGGAGCTTAATGCCCTGAGGCACCATTTCATTGTGGGAGGACAGATCCAGGTTTATAATCAACACATTGCATAAAAGCCCCTTATTTACATGTGCAAAGCAATTTCTCCTGGGTCTCAGGCCTTAATCTCAAGTGTTTCCTGTTTGGGAACAAAAAATTAAGTTCTGTGTAAGGTTTATTTTCTATGGACCATGTCAAAAGCTCTTATGGAGCAAGAGAGGCAGGAAAACTGCTTGGTTCATCACTTATTTATTTCTAATGAATGGGAGAGGAAAAATTCAGCAAGACAATCCAGGTGAAGTGTAAGGGAAAGGTTTTTAATGAGAGGAGTGAGGAACAAGTTATCCAGGAGAGTCATTGAATCCCCTCCCTCAGAGGCTTGCAGGAGGTGTTGGATATCTGCTATTCTGCTCCAGTGAAAGGCAGAGGGATGCAACTGCACAGGCCTAAGAAAGGAAGAAAATTAAATTACAGGGCAGCTGAGACAGTTGTGATGAAGACATTTCAGAGGTGTCACCGAGCGTGGGAGCCTTGGCAATATGCAGATTCCCCAGGATGGATAAAACCTGATTTAATTCCAGCCACAGGCACCTTGTCCTGCCCCAGCCATCAGTGCTGAAGGTGACTTTTCTGTTGAAAAGCAGCAGGGAGGGAAGAGGAGGGAGTTCAGCAGATCTTGGGAGGCTTTTCCCTCTCTCCTGTCCTTGGAGTTCAAGTTGCAGGTCCAGCAATTGCTTCTCCCCTCAGCCCAATTAAATCTGCCCCGAGCCTTCCCCAAATTCCCCAGAAATTACAACAGCAATACCATTAAAAAAACAACAAAAAACCAACAAAACAAAACAAAACAACAAAAAAAACCCCAAACAAAACCAAACCCAAAAAACAAAAACCAACCAACCAAACAAAAAACCAAACCAAAAAAATCAAGAAAAAAAACCCTCAAAACCCAAAAACAAACCAAGCCAAAGCAGTGAATTTGTGTCACTTTTAGACCTGCAAGGGAGGATTTTAAAGCTGTTTGAAGTGCCCTGTTCCAGCTCAGAAGGAAAGGAGCCGACCTTCCCCTCTGCCTGCCCTGCCAGGACCTGGACAAAGCTTCCCACGTGCCACTAATCCAGCTCATGTTGCCCAGGGGACTTTTCCTGTCCCTGGAGAGACCCAGGGGCTGTGTTTTGATGCAGCCCTCAAAGTGCCCTGCAGCACTTGGCCTGGAAGGCACTGTATAAAACCTTAACCACTGTCATTAATCGCTCTGCTGTGCTGCTGCTGACTTTTATGTGGCAGGATAAAACAAGCTGCTGCCTCTGGAAAAACATCCCTGTACAGGGAAAATATCCCTGGAAGGGAGAGCAGAAGGAAAATCAGGATGTGCAGCTCAGAGGGATGAAGGGAGGATGCTCTGGCAGAGGTAAGAGCTGGATGAGCCCTTGGGATGCACAGGCAGTGCTTCCAGAGCTGGATTTGCTGCAATAACTCCATCCCTGAGTGCAAACACAGCAGGGTTTGGCTCTGAATCCCAATGGGCTTCATGGCTGTGTGGGCAGGATGAGAAAAACCAATCCCACCTTCACCTGCAAAAGTCACCTGAGGCCCCAGCAGCACCACAGGCACTTGTGGTGACGTCCAGCAAAATTCTGGGCAAGAGGGTAAAAGCAGGTGTGGGATACTTGGGTTGGTGCCTCAGGACCACAGGGTCCTCTGTTCTAAGGGAAATATGGGACAGGAGCAGGGCAGTGGGGCTGGGGGTGAAAAAATGAGGTGCAGGGGCCCTTTGGGGTGCAGGAGGCAGAGGGTCCCAGCCAGGCAGGCTGAAACAGTTTCAGGGAATCACTACACGCTACCAAAGAGCTCTTCAGGGTGCAGGTGAGCTGAACAAATGGAAATTGAGAGTGTCCAAGGCTGAGGAGAGCGTGACAGCTACAACTGCTCTTGGGGACAGCCCTTGCTGGCAGCAGCTCCTCTGAGCAGCACCAGCTTGGCTGCATCCCTGTGCTCCCACCTCCTGAGGAAAAGGGGGCATGACCCCCCCAAAAAAAGCCACAGCCACTCGTGTTTGTCTTGCCTACAGAGCTGGTAACAGATTAAAGGATTTGTTGGAGGAGAAACGCTCTCACCCATGGCAGTTTTAATAAACCAATAATCAAATAAAGGAGCGACTACAATAAATTAACATCCTTTACCAGAAGCCAGGCAAGACGATCCTTTTAAAGCCATTGTCAGGGTTGTAACCGGTGAGACGAGGGAGGGAGGGGAGAAGAAGGAGCAGCAGAGGGGAAAAGCAGGGAAAAAAGGGAAAAAAAGCGTTTAACCCCGGTTGTTAGACATGCGAATCCCACGTCTAATTTCCAGCGGCCTTACAGCGTGTGTGAGTGCTGATAAGGCCTGTGTGAAATTGCCAGCTCGGGCCGAGGCGTGGATGTGCCATAAACCATTTCTTTATTGAGCAGATAAAGCAGCGAGGCCGGCTGAGCATGACTGAGCCATTAAACTCTCCAGCTGAGCAGGAGGGGTGAAAAAAGACACCCATTCCTATTAGGAACGCCATTAGTTAATGAGAATATTTGTGTGTGTGTGATCAGAGAGGGTTTTCACACACACACACCTGGCCCTGGGTTCTGGATGGGGGGGAAAGGCAAGAGGGGTGGGGGGGACACCCGGAGGACACCTCAGAGAGGAACTGAGGGTGAGGAGCAGGGAAATAGGGAGAAATCCATGCAAAATCCACATTCCAAGTGAGTCTGTGAGGAGCAGGGAAACAGGGAGAAATCCAGGTGAAAAACACATTCCATGGGAGTCTGTGAGGAGCAGGGAAATAGGGAGAAATCCAGGCAAAAAACACATTACAGGTGAGTCTGGGAGGAGCAGTGAAATTGGGAGAAATCCAGGCAAAAAACACATTACAGGTGAGTCTGTGAAGAGCAGGGAAATAGGGAGAAATCCAGGTGAAAAACACATTCCATGGGAGTCTGTGAGGAGCAGGGAAACAGGGAGAAATCCAGGTGGAAAGCACATTCCAGGGGAGTCCATGAGGAGCAGGGAAATAGGGAGAAATCCAGGTGGAAAGCACATTCCAGGTGAGTCTGTGAGGAGCAGGGAAACAGGGAGAAATCCAGGTGGAAAGCACATTCCAGGTGAGTCTGTGAGGAGCAGGGAAACAGGGAGAAATCCAGGTGGAAAGCACATTCCAGGTGAGTCTGTGAAGAGCTGTGGTACTGGGCCATACAGTGCTGCTGCCTGCTGGAGTGTCCAGCTGAGCTGGGCTGTGCTTTGGGTAGTAAAATTTTTTTCAGCTTTGCTGGGTGTTTTTCCATTGCCTGCTGTGCTTCCTGTGTGTGTTATCCCTGCAGTTTTGATCACAGAGTTGTAGAATTGTGGTAGGATTGGATGGGACCTTAAAGCCCATCTCCTTCCACCCTCTGGGACAGCTTCCACTAGACCAGGTTGCTCCAAGCCTCATCCAGCCTGGCCTTGGACACTTCCAGGGATGAGGCAATGCCTGGTCATCCTCACAACAAAGAATTTTCCCCTAATATCTCATCTAAACCTGCTCTCTTCTCAGTTGGATGCTGCTTTACATGCAACTCTACCCCTGGTGATCAGCAGGGCGAGGAAAGGAGAGGGGATGTGCAGCCCTCGGGCTCTTCCAGCTATGGATTCCCATCCTTTCCCAGCCAGGGCAGGTCCCATCCCAGCTGCTGGCAGTGTCTGGAGTGGCGCTGTGTGGCAGACAGCTCCTGGCCCTGTCCTCGCTGCTAATGGGAACGGCGCACCGGGGAGCGGGAACGAGCGGCCGCAGGGCTCGGGAACGCTTGGGCTGGAGCAGCCCAGTTAAATCAGAGCAGATGGCCACATTAGCCCTGCAAAAGAGCAGCCTCTCACTCCCTCTGCTCATCGCTGGCCCCCCATCCAGCCTCAGCCTTTCCAATTTTCTCGGCGAGCCTTTGACAGCTGCTCCAGGGGAAATTGTGCTGCCGGGGCGAGAGGAGCGGAGCCCTCACCTCCTTTTCATTACCCACGAGCACGAACTCCCTTTGTCTTCCGAGGCAATTTCATAGCCGGTGCACAAACACGGAGCCATCAAAGGAGCCTTTCACTGGGCTGGCACGGGAGACAATGGGAAGCAGATACACCTCCATCAACAAAGGGCTGCATTTCCATTTTGATAACAAACGTGCTGGCTCCCTGTCGAACACCCGCGTGTTGTTTTCCCTCTGTTTTCCCTCTCTTTCCCGCAGCCAGCCCCAGGATGGGGTGTACAATAACATTTCCCTTCCCTCCCCTTGCCACTTGTGCTGATAGATCTGATAGTCCTGCGTGCCACGCTCTGCCTTTCCTCCCAAACAGCAGAGACAGAGAAAAGCCGGCCTTGTTTTCCTCTCTTATCTCCCTCCTTCATGCCCTCATCACCATGCCACTGCAGAGATGGGACAGCAGAGATTTAGGAGCTGCCAGAAGGGTATTTTCCTCTGTGTGTGTGTCCTTCTCCTGGCTGTGTGCACTGGAGCATTCCCAGGCTTGCACCAGGGCTCAGTTGTTATTTTAGCAGGATGCAAGGAGGATGGAGAGGGCTGAGCTGACACGGGGCTCCCAACCAGCTGACACCTGCCAGGTGCAGGGATGCTGTTCCTTTGGATCCCTAAACGTGGCCCTAACAAAGACAGGCAGCCCACTATCATAATCAGAACATTCCACCTATTTCTAAATTATTCACCCATTTTAGCTCTTCCCTAAACTGATTATCTCAGGCAGGTCCCAGCCATGTTGAGATGAACAATGCTGGTTTCTCTTGTTTTGTGCAAGGCTGAGAGAACCAGGCACTGACTTTCCTCCCCACCTTGCCCTGTTGCTGCCCTGGGGTTGAGCTGTTTCCACCAAGAGCAGCACCTTGCACCTGCCTGCACTGCTGAGGAGGTGTTGGATGTTGTGTTGGAGGGGAATCAGCAGGGACAGCTCCCCTGGCTCACTGCTGGCTCTCAGGCCCTGCGATATTCATGTCCCCACAACCAGGGGAAATGTGAGCACCTTCCCCTGGGGGCAGCAGAGGAATCCATCAGAGAAACTCAAAGCCAGTGGGGGACAGGAGGAGGAGAAGTGGGAGAAATTCTGCTCGGAGCACTCAGGCTCCAAACCAGCCCTGCCCCGATGTGGCTGTGGAACAGCCCAGTGGATCTCAGGCTCTGGGAATCCCGGGAAGGGCAGGAGAGGAACAGAGAGCTCCAGCTCCGTGTCCTTCAGAGCCCTCCGTGACAAAGCACTGGCTGAGCACGGCTGGGACAGGATCCTGCAGAGATGGGACACAGGTTCCTCCTTTGCTGCTGTCCTGTGGCAATCCAGGGAAGGGCTGCAGTGCCGGGAGCTGTCCAGAACCCTGGGGCTCCCTCTCCTTTGTCTCAGTCCCCTCTAACAAATCCAAGCAGTAGCAACTCCCTCTTGTGCTGGTGAGCACCACAGGCACTCGCTGCTGGTCCTCAGACGTGGGTGGGCTTTACTCCCCGGAGGTTTTTAGGGTCATTATTTCATCCACCACCAACTGATAAAATTTTCAGCCTCAGCAGAGGAGCAGTTTCTTTCTCAGGCTGATCCTGGGAGGGTGAGCAGATGCCTGGATTGCAGGACCTCCTGGAGCAGGGGCTGGGAGAGGAGCTGGGGTGAGAGCTGAGGCTGATCTGGAACAAAAAAGGAGAGAAAGGGTGAAAGGCAACCCAAGGAAACACAGAGTGGGGTGTGAAGAGGGCGAGCAAATACATAGGAGACCTTTTTAAAGGAATGGGAAACAGAAAAGGAAAGGAGCCTTGCACACAGTGGATTGTTCACCCAGACCAAAATGCCAACTAAATTAGGATATTATAGGTCACTGAGCAGGGATTGCACAATGGCCGAGTCTCTAACAAAGGTTAAAACACGGAACAAAGACAAATAATGACAGAACCCAGAGCCAGTGACCATAAACTCCAAACAAAAAGGAGGGCGGCGAGCACAGGATGCCAGAGCAGAAGAAATCGTTGTTTGCAATCAGTGCTCAATGGGTCAGACTGAAAATAAAATGGTTTTGCAGAGCCAGAATCCTAGATGGGGACACAGAGGCAGCTTTGACAAGGTCTTTCAATAAAATTAATACACTTCAAACGCTTGGTAGGAATGAGAAGCTGACATCAGCTCACAGACAGACAGGAACACGTTTAAAATGTGTAATATATGAATGTCAGAATGAAGGAAAGAAACTCTGGTTTCTCTGAGCTGTTCTGTACAGCTGTCTGGGAATTTTTCTGTGAAATCTTTGGTTGGAAAATCACTGTTTAGCTAAATTGCAGCTATTTGCATTGAAAAAGGCAGTTCTGCTAAACTTCTGGGTTTGAAAACATTCACAGAAAAGCACTGAAATGGTTGGAGTGTGCCAGTTCTTGCCTGGTTTTCTAAGGAAATGGAGATACAGGATCACACCACATATGGCATCAGTGAGAAAAGGTTTTTCTGTCCCCTCCTGAACCCTCTGAGAGATTTTATTCAATATAACAAAGGGACAGAGCCTCTCAGTGTCATTAAACTCAACATAAGAGGGACTCATGAAGGGAAGATGTTGGGGAAGCTGCTGGGTTGTGACAGGGAACACCAGCACCCATTTTCTGAGCTGCTTCCTCTCTTCTGTCCCCCTCAGTCCTGCTTTGGTCCCTGGGCTCTCACAGCCTCCAGCTGGGCCCAGAATCCCAGAACTGCTGACTTCTCCCTGATCTCATACAGAAACCAGCCCTGCTCTCCCAGACAGGCAGCCCTCGAGGTGACTTTTGGGGTTGCTATGGCAGCAGAATTGATAACTCCCATCTAAAAAGGCAATTCAGTGTTGCAGAGGATGATCAGCAGCATCCATCACGCCCACACCCCAGAGGTGCTGGGCTAAATGACCACCACAGCTGCTCAGGGGTATTTTTCACAAGCCCTCGTGGCTCTGTGCTGCCACTTGGGCCATCCCAGCCTGTGGGAAGAGAGTGAAAGACACAACATTCTTGCTTTGCCACAGATGTTTTGCTTCCCCTCAGATAACTCTCGGGAGAGGGTGGCTGCTGCTCTTTGGGGGATGCTTTGGGTGCTCTGTGCTCTGTGCTCCCTCAGCTCCGTATCTTGTTCTCTGTGAGGCTGAGATAGCAAAGTCTTTGCCAGATTTCTTTAGGATCCCTTTTTAATACCTCAGATCTGCCTGCCAGCCAGGGAGGCTGTACAGATCTCAGGAATGTGGGGATGCAGAGGATGGAAAAGGCAGAGACTGGTGTGTGACATCAAACCAGTCTGTTATCTCTGCCTCCAGACTGAGGGCAGAGCTGGGAGTAATCCATCCTGCGACTGTCCCCAGCACTGGCCTCAGATCTGAGCCTGACAGCTCTCCCTGCTCCTGCAGGGACACAGAATTTGTCCCCTCAGGCTGTTCCTTTTCCCTGGCCCTGGGAGGCAAAGGTATGAGAGCACAGCCTGGCTGTGAAACCTCCTGCCTCCAGGGAATTCAGGTGACAACAGCATGGGGAAGACCCTGTTACTGCTCCAGACATTTCCAGGGTCACCACATCCCACCTTTTTTTTTGACACAGTCATGTTCCTGTGAAATAATGTTCAAATGCTCATTTTTGACAACAATGTTCAAAGCAAACGCTGCTCCTTTCCCCTCTGAAATCCCAGGCAAAAGGACAATGATGAGATTCAGCTGCTTGCACTGCAGCACTGAAGAAATGCTGCCATTTTTACAGGGACCACCAAGTATTTTGTTGGTGTTAATATGATCTACACAGGGCTAACAGGACCCCCAAAATCCCTCCCTCACCATGCAAATAAAGGCAGAGTTGCTCCTGCTTTTTATTTTATTATTCATTGTACCTCTTTTTTCCTTTAACCCTGAGATGTTGCAACAGAGAAGGCAACACTCTGCACCCCTAGACCTGGGGAGCCCCTGTCCCCCTTCCTGGCATCAGGGCAATCACAGCTGTCACTGCTCTCCCTCCATTTCCCTTTTAACCTTTTTTCCTTTTTTTTTTTTCCAGGCTGTTTCTCAGAGCTCTCTGAGCCTCACATTTCCTCAGCTTTGATTGTAGTGGCTGAGGTAGCAATAGCAAGTGCAATTTTCGAGCTGTGTCTCATGGATGGCTTAGAACAAAACCCTGCATTAGCCTGAGCAGGCTCCAGAATGCTCTCCAAGCCACTGCGTGTCACACACAGCGTGCCCTGCCTTCTGTCCCCTGCTCACAGGGGTGACAGCAGCAGCAGCACTGGCACAGGGCTGCTGGTTCCCACTCCCATCATCTTCCTCAGTGCCCCCCAAATTGAGGGAACAATTGATTTGTTGTTCCAGTGATGGAGAGGAAGGCTCCTGCTCTCTGGTGGGTGTCACACCCCCAGGTCCCCTGTGCCAGGTGCTGCAGGGTCCCTCCAGTGAGGGCATGAACACTAAATCATTTACCCTCCGAGGATTTTCCAGCCTTTCTGATGGAAACAACCAGGACAAACCCCAGGATGTTAAAGGCAAGCTCTCCTTCCCTCCCAGGACTCATCCATGCAGCTGCTGTCACCTTGGCTGCATTAATCCCACGGCAGCCCAGCAAACTGCTGCTCCAGAGCCAGGAAATCTCTCCCTGGCTCCCAGCTGTTCCATTCCTGGTTGGAGCAGCTGGGATTTGCAGCTCCAGAAAAGTCTCTGAGCACCTTCATGAATAACAGCACCCAGTATGGAAAGGATCTGGGCAGAGGAGCAGGCACAGCCCCTGGGCTGCCACTGGTGTCACCTGGCTGAGGGCACCTCATCCCTCGGGTGTCCCTGTCACCCTCACCAGGGATCTGGATGGAAAACTTCACCCAGCCCACAGGGATGAAGCCAGCTCTGTGACGAGTGTCCAGGCACATGACAGGGTGCAGAGCGAGGGGAAAACTTCACCACAGCCCCCAGTCCCAACCTTTGCTGCCTGCCCACAGCCAGGCACAGCCCTGGGATTTTTCTCTGCCAGCCCTGCAGCTCTCCCGCTGTTCCCAGTGACTCACTACCGAGATATCTGGTAAATACACAAAAAAACCCTCTTGTGTTACCCTGAGCCTGGGGGGAAAGCTCTGAGGGACAGCAGGTTCCAGTCCATTCCTTCCAACAAAGGAAATCCTACATGGATTTTGTGTCCTTGCTTCAGCAGCTCGGGTTTCCTCAGCGTTCTCGAGTGGGTGAGTGGGAAGGGTTTATCCAGGACCTTATTAAAGCTGGAGCCAGGGAAGCAGCGAGGTCTGGCCCTCATTAAATCTGGAATTAGGAGGTGTGATGGTGCTGCTGGACAGCCGTGGTGTGCAGAGGGAAAAGCCTTGGGAGCAGAGGGAGAAGGGCTTTGCATCGAGGAGTAGCAAAAACACAGATAAAGAGCAAGGCTGGCGCTACCCACGGCCTCCAAAGATCTCTGTGAAATTGAGACAGCTGGGAGACCTCGGTCACAAAGCCATGGAGCCATCCCAGAGGGCTGGTCCCAGTATCAGAATGGTTTATCCAGGAACTTTGGTTTATCCAGGAATTCTGCCCGCCTCGGGACCAGGCAGCTGAGCCTGAGATTAACTGGCCCCAGGGCTCCCTGTGCCCATTGCCCCACCCCTGGCACCACCCCTGCCTGCCTTGGCACCTGAGACAGCAGCACAGGCTCCTCTTGGGGCCACCAGGTCACACATTTTGGCACCCAGATCCCTGGGTGTGCAAAAGGGGAGCAGCTGGCCCGGGGGTTTGGGCCAGATGGTGGCCAGGATTAGGGGGTTTGAGGATGCATCAGAAACCTCGATGATCTAATATTGCTCCAGATGTGAAATGCCTTAATCCACAGGGAGGAGGTATTTTTTTTGGAGGGGGGAAAGGACAGCCCTTGCCAAATCCCTTCCTGGAAAGGAATTTTCTTGCCTGGCGGGGGGTGGTGGTCTGGGAGTGTATTAAAAAATGACAGCACATGGCTGGCTCACCACACACAGAACCTCCCTGCACAGCAGCTCCTGTACCCCTCCATGCAGTCGTTTGGGCTAAGGGACTTTTGAAAAAATGCCTTTATTACAGGGATTATTATCGTAAGTAGGTTAAACCATCATTGACAATGCCAGCTACCCTGAGGAGAAAAAAAAATAGTGACTTGGAGGCTGATTTCAAGCAGCTGCCCACCTCCCCTCCCAACGCCACTCTGACTAATGCAGACCGCAGGCAGATGCCTTTTGGCTGTGATCTCCAACGCACAAAAAAAGCCTTATAAATAACCACCATTGTCCCGAGATTGCCATCTCTGCCTCTCCTTTGTCGCCCTCTCCCCGAGGCAGTCAGAGGCTCCCATTTGTGCTGAGCAGAAGCGGGGCAGGGCTGCTCTGAGCTCTCTCAGCTCCCTGTGCACGGGTTTTGTTTTTTTTCTGCAGCACAGGCACGAAGCTGTGCCCATCCCCTGCTCCCGA
Organism: Acrocephalus scirpaceus scirpaceus; assembly: GCA_910950805.1. NCBI lineage: Eukaryota > Metazoa > Chordata > Aves > Passeriformes > Sylviidae > Acrocephalus > Acrocephalus scirpaceus. Next base: position 2,172,832 of record OU383793.1, read on the forward strand.
AGTGAAAGGGAGAGGACTCAGATTTTGGGATCTCCACTTCCCTCCTGCGGGAATTGGCCCCTTTAATTTTTCCACGTTGATTTCACACCTGGGTTGGGCTCATCTCTGTGTCCCTGAACACTCCCAAGCCAAGGAGGGTTTTACCATTCAGGAAAACACGTTCCTGGGCAGGGTTTGTAAATAAGGACTGAGGGCCTCAGCTCCACTTTGAGTTCCCAGCTGCACTCCCAGAGGTTTTCCATGTCCCTGCAGAACTTTGTGTCCCCTTTTAGGACAAAGTGTAGTGAAACACCAACCCCAAACGATGGATGTTGAAGGAAACTGAGTGTAAAATTCTGTTCCTGAGCAGGGTGACAGCCAAACCTCTCCCTCCCAGATTATTTGTGAGAGATTAGGCTGGGACATCCCTGGTAGAGAAGGTTTCCTCTCTTTGATAATGAGAATACAGAGAGGGTTTCCTCTCTTAGATAATATACCCAGCCAGTGAATTAATCCAAATTAACTTCATCCCTTCTGGCCTGAGGGGTTTAACACAGATGGAGACCCTGATTCCCTGCTCCCCTCTGGACACAGAGTGAGGATGGAGCTGGGCTCTCTCTGTGTGAGGGCAGAGCAGCTCCTCCCAGCCTGATGGGGAAACACCAATGCCAGGGGGTGTTTTCCAGGAATAGATAAGGGAAGCAGAGCGTTTCCTGGAGCTGGTTTATGGTAGTTTTCACACTTACCAGCTGTTTGCACATGAAATTGTTTCACACGATTAGGCAGGTAACAGCACCTCTAAGCCCTGTGTCAAATATTATTACGCAATAAAATAAAACCCTGAGGGAAATCGTCCTGACACACACCCTGATTTACACCCTGCACCGTGAAGATAATTACATTTCAGTGCTGTATATAAAAGGCAGCAGAGGAAGCTGGTGGGGAAGGTGCAGCTCTCTGCAGTACCTGCTCAGTCAGAAGTGTCTTGTTAATCATTGTTTTACAGGAATCAAAAAAACCCCACTGGAACAAAGAGGGACTAACAGGCCTGATCCCCAGGGTGGCTGTGAGGAGGGCTGGAATCAGGGCTGGCTGGGGAAGACAGCTCCTGCAGAACAGGTAACAGGAAGAGGGAGCAGCGTGACCTTTTCCTGCCTCCTCATTCCCTAAACAAGTGTAGAACTCTGATTATTGCAATCTTCTCATCCTTGTTCCCTACAAGAACAGAAACACGGCTGAGGGTGAAGCTGTGAAACATTTGGAAATGTATGGAGCTGGTAGGGAGAGGGGCCTGGAAGGATGGGTTTGAGAGGGAGTTTAATATCTGTGAAAAGGGAATGTATCCCTATTCCCTATTCCCTATTCCCTATTCCAAATTCCCTGTTCCCAGGATAAGGGCACTGGGCTGTCTGGAATCTTGTTCTGCCTCTGACCTCTGCATGGGAAGAAATGTTGGATTCAGTGGTCACCAGACTTTATCTGCAGCCCATCTCCACCTTTCCTGAGTGCAGACATTTTCTTTCCCACTTAAGGGGAAGGCATTCCATGGGGAAATCCCAGGAAGGAGTGAGATTTAAGCTGTCTCATCACCAAATTGATCATGCTGTGAGTTCAAGAATTTTAACTTCTTTTTCCTTTCTCTTTCTTGGAAATTGGTGAGACCAATCCTTGCAGGGGGTGAAAATGGGACCTGAAAGTCTCAGTCCCCACCACCTCCCCTGGTAAGAGAAACTGTGGCCTGAAAGTGCAGCTCTGAAGGTCTGTGGAATTTCCAGGTGAAGCCTGGGATGGGGACAGTGGATAAGTTGAGGGGAGCAGGCTGAAAACTGGGATTTACTGGACTTTTGTAATTTTTTTTTTTTATATTGAATTTAATTCTGACCTACCCTCACATCTTTGCCTTTCTGCTTGTCTGAGCATGGGCAAAATCAACACTCAGTGATTAGAGAAAGAAGAGAAAGGAATTAATTACTCCTAACAAACTTTTAAGATCATGGGTTCTGCCTTCTGAAAAGTCTCCAAATCCCTCTGAAAAGCCAGGTCCCTGCAGTGCACTTTGCATGCGAGCAGAGTCTAATTCCCTGCCTGATAAAAGCAGAAGGAAAGATAAAAAAAGCCGGCAGGCAAATAGGATTAATTGTGTGTCAGAGGTGCCTAATTAGAAAGAATGATGGACTGGAAGGCAACACACAGGAGGCACGAGCCAGCCCAGGCTGCTCTCAGTGGCCTCTTGTTTCCAGGAGCAGCAGCTCTGGGCAGTGTAAATGCTCCAGCATCACCAAATCCCTTTTCCCATCTGTCCCCTCCATCAGGGATCTGGGAAGCTTTTCCCTGGCACCTTTCATGTGCCAGCCTGACCTTGGGAGAGTTTCATCCATCCACATGTTTATTTACTCCATCTACCTTTCCCCTGAAAAATCAACGTGTTCAAGAACCCATGTTCCCTGGCACCTCTCATGTGCCAGCCTGACCTTGAGACAATTTCATCCATCCACATGTTTATTTACTCCATCTACCTCTCCACTGAAAAATCGTTGTGTTCAAGAACCCGTGTTCCTCCTCCCCTCTCCTGTCCTTCTGAGCCTTCTTTGCTGCAAGGATCTTGAGCATCTGGAATGTTTGAGGCAAGTGTTTCTCCTCACTTCCAACCTCAGGGAGCCTCAGAGTCCCTGGACACAGAGTTGGCTTTGTCAGGATCTCCCTGTGCCCAGAGTTGGAGCCTGGGTTGCCATCCTAAATGGAAATGAATGGCCAGCAGTGTTGCACTGGAATTTTCCATGAAGAAGAGCAGCTGGAGGGGATCTGGTTATTACACGTGATGGGAGGGTGTCAGTCTCCTCTCCAGCTTGGGGGCTCAGAGAGCGTGAGTGGGACTAATTTCATTTCACCTAAAGCATTCAGCGAATCCTTTTCACCATGTAAAATCCATTGCAGTTTTCTCATTAATCCTCCAAAGTACAGACACTTACTCCAGGCCTAATCCCACTCTGCTATTGTGTTTCTCTACTGCAGCCTTCCCTCATCAGCTTAACAAATTCCCTGATTTCAATAGAAGATCCAAAGCTGAACATGCTGGGCATTAAACTGAAACCTTCTCCCAAGGGCTGCTGCATCTTCCTCGTTCCCCAGCCTGAGCAGGGATGAATCCTGAAAGGAGGCAGCAGAGGTGGAGGTCATGAGCTGTGACATTTAAAAATTGCTTCTCTGAGCTCGTGTCAGGTGAGACAAAAAAATGTTGAGTGTCCCAGGCAAATGAGAATTGATCGCAGCCGGTTTGGGGGCCAGATTCTCCTCTTCCCTTTGTGTCTCCTGGGAATGATCCCAATTCATGCCGGGAAATAGATGGAGAGTCAGTGCTGGTGATAAGGCGCTGGATCTAATTAACAACTTTTACAAAGGGCTTTGTTTCAGAGGCTCGGCTCCGCTGCCAGCACCCCCCATCCATCAGTGCTGAGCAGCCCTTATCTATGCACAGATCGGAACGACTGGAGCTGCTGAAGCCCAGCCCTTGTGCTGGACCCCCTCAGACAGAGCTGCTCTTCCTCCAAAGACTTGGATTTCTTCTCCCTTTTGTCCCTTTCTCTTCTATTTGTTCATTTTCCTCTCCACAGACTCCCGTCCCTCCTTTCCCTTTGCTATTGGTTCAGGATCGAGCTATTTCTTTCCCTCTGTGCATTCCTTTGCCACCTCTAAGACGGGGAATGCTGACCCTTCCATCTGCTTGGGGCTCCTCAAGGAAAGGCTGAAGGATGGTTATAATAATATTTTCATCTCCAACTGCTCGGCTTTGCTCACCCGTGTCACTTGAGCAGCTGTTTCCTTAATTTACACCATGAAATCCTGTTTGTTTTCTCCCAGTCCAGGCTGGGGGTCTCCTCTCCGGTGTGAATTTTAGCAGAGAAATGTTCCTTCATCTCCCTCAGGTGATTCCTTGACTGGGGTGGGGTTACAAAGGATTTCCAGGCAGGAAGAGCTCAGAATCTCCCTGCTCTGGGTGTCTGTCAAGTTTTAGGTTGTTTATCTACAAACAAGTGACTGCAAATAAATACCTGCTATTCCCACCAACCTGACCTTTCCCAGCTATTCACCCACTCACAGCCCATTCCCCATTCCCTGGGGGCCTCAGGTGACCTCCAGAGCTCAGTTTTCCTCCACAGCTCAGTTTTCCTCCTCCTCCTGGCCCCCATTTTGCTCTGAGGATGCATCCAACACCTAAATAAGTTCCTGAGACACATCTGCCCTTAGACCCCCTTGACACTAATCCAGGCTGATACCATTTCCTCTCTTCCCATTTATAAAGTCTGATTCCCATGTAAATGTTTCATTTGCTCCCGAAATTACTTTGATCTCTTCTGAATTTTTTATCTCTTTTTATTGCATCCTGGGATCATAATCCTGCTTTATGTCCCGCTATCTTTTTTGGAGAGGCCAAATGCCTGCGCTGCATTTGTTTTTCAGTCTGGCATTTTCACCGTGCAATTGGCTACACGAGCACACTTCTGAGGGAGAGATTCACAGTGGAAATTAAGCATAAAAGACTAAATGCTCCTGTTGAGCTGCGAGCTGTTGTGTTGCTTTGTTAAATTTTTAAGAGTATTTGGTTGGAAATGGTTCCTCTTTTTGGTTTGGTTTTTACAAATCTCCTCTGAGAAACCATAGCAGCCTTCTGGAATATACAGGGAAGACTTGTCTGTTTTAATAAAAGCGAGAAGGGGAATCAAAATAAACCCAGAAACAGTGATAGATCCTCTAAAATTAGCAGCCTCACAGGCATCCTAGGAGAACTAACTTGGGAATGATGGTGTGACATGCACAGAAATGGGGGAGAGGCTTTTTGATCTCCTCAGCCAAGCTCCAGGCACGATGTTGGGTGGAAAAGCGATGCTCTGACTCGAGTCAAAGGTGTGATCTCCCTGGAGTACAACCTGCAGCACCGCCCTCAAGGAGCTCATGCATTCGGGGGAAATGGGCACTGCTGGCACGGAGCTTTAGCCAAGAGAAGAAACACAGGGAGCAAGAGGGGTGGGAGGGGGAGTGTGGGTGCAAAGCAGGCTTGGAGGAGATGAGCAGGGTGCAGAAGGAAGGTTTTGTTGTGGGAGAACAAGGTTCTCCATCTTCAGCACATTCTGCTTTGTGAAGTGAGCTCACCCGGCTTCTGAGCCAAAAGAAAACAACAAGACCTGTCCGTGAAGCCTGAATTTCCCAGCATTAATTTGTTGGTGCCTCACATTTCCATGCAGCATCTCCTGTGATTTATTCTCTTCCATTAGTGAGCCCCTTGTGCTGCCTTGGGTTCAGGAGAGGCTGACCCTGCCATGCTGCTGGTGCCCGTTCCATCTGCACAGATCCGGGTGTGAGCTGCTGAATTTCCACATCCAGCCTCTGATCAGCTGGCCCCGAGGCAATCCTGGAGCACAAAGCACAGGCCAGGCCTGGGGAATCCCAAAAGCAAAAGCCTGGCTTGATCAAACCCTGTTACACTTCAATGCTGCCTGCCTGCAGATCTCCCAAAACCAAGTGCAGCCAACAAGACAATCGTGGCCTGAGACAGACGAGGCTGTGCCTGAACAAAGAGTTGGATGCTGATGCAACATTTAAAGAGAAATCACTTTTCCTCAGCCCCAGCTGGATAAAAATCCACTGGCTGATGGGGCTTGGGCCAACCCCCTTTTTTTTCCCTTCACCCCCTCCTTACTGCTGCAGCAAGTGAGGTGTTTTCACTGTGAGTCCCAGAGTTATGGCTGTTATTAAGTTGGAATATTTTTATAGACTTCTCCACTTAGAATATACAGGCGTGTTTACACACACAGCCCCTTTTGCTTTAATTTAGTCCTCTCCTTCCCTGCACCCCATCAAGTGACTTCTAATAAATGACCAAATAAATGCATTCAGATAGTGCTGTAATGGAGAAAAATTCAGTGTCTAATGAAGAGATTGTTCCTACCCCAGGACTGTAAAGATGAATGATGGTGACTGTGGTTTGAAAACTCCTTTTAGTTTAAAATATTGCTCCTTCGTAAGGGAAAAAAAAAAAAAAGAAAGCACAAAGGGGAAACAAAAAAAAAGGCAAAACAATTCTGTGTAGTTTTTACCAGTCAGGATCTGCTTGCACACAAAACAGAAACTGTCGCAGCCAAAATTGCTTCATATATCATAGCCCAGCACCAGGCAGATAATGGCAAAGCCAGTTCTGATCAGGGAGTGATTATTGCTCCATGCTCTGAGCACTGATGTGCAGACAACTGACTGCAGCTTGATTTCCCTCAAACGGGATTGATCTTTCCAGGCTGAAATTAAGAATGTGATCAGCCTGATGAGGTGTTGACCTGAAGGAAAATTTCTAAAAGGAGCCAGTCCTTCTTCTCTCGCACTTAAATTTTCTGTTTGTAATAAGATTGTGTCTTTTCTTTAGCTCTGGGTGCTTAAATTGAGAAAAAAGAGGCTTTTTGTCTTCCTGACCTGTTACTGACAGACATCAAATTATCCCAAGATCATCTTGGACCTGATAGAAATCAGAGCAGTTACCAGATTGCAGAAATAGGAAGCAGAACAGAGGGAACTGTGATGAGATCATTTAGTTTGGAGTCACTTTGCTCTCCCCCAGCTCATCCAGCGTGATCCTGGAGCACCCACACTTCCCCAGGCTGTGCGTGTGTGTGTTTGCTGATCCCACAGAATGTCCCTTTCCCCAAGATTTTTTTGGCATTAGGAGTTTCAAAACAGGGACATTTCCCACTGGAAAAGCCAGGATCTGCAGGGAAAATCACAGCACAAACAGCGATGAGAGCAACAATTAAATTCTGCCCGCTACAAGAGCTGTGGCCACTTCTCCTTGTTTATTTTAGACTCCCAGAAAGGACAGAAAGTTGGGAGAGCCCCAGGTTTGCCCACACTTGGCAATTCCCATGTGCCTGCTCTTAACATTTCACTGCTGCAGAAAAAGCCCCAAGCTGGGAAAAGCATCCAGTGGCCAAAGGATCAGAGGAGAAAGCAAATAACACAGGGAGAAAAGCCAGGCACTGATGAATCCCCTGCTGCTAAGACAACAACAAGTCAAACTTCCACCTTTCATGGCTAAAGCAGCACATTAAAATTAATTGAATGAGCCTCAAGTTCCATGAAAAGGATGTTCTGTGTCTGTTCATCTGAATCCTTGCTTCCCTCAGAGATGTCTCTTTTTTTTGTGTGTGTGTCATTAATCCAAATTCAGGCTGTAAATTCTCCTTGTTGTAAAGCACAGCGAGGCACAGGCCCAGAGTTTGTTATTGAGTTTGTAATATGCAATTGTGGCGATGATTATAATATCAGCAACTGGATTTCATCTGTCCCCACACATTGAAACAGGCGAGCTGAAATGAGCAGTGACAGGAAAATGGTCTTGTTTGCACATAAATCCTTTAATAACCAGCAATTTCAGAAAGAGAATAGTAGCAGAGAAAAGAAGTTGAAGGACAAAGAACTCACATATTAAATCCTACATTGAAGTTAAGTCGTAAAAAACGTGTCATTAAGGCTTTCAACGTGCCTTGAAGACTGGTAAAAGCAACCAAAAAGGGTTAATTCTCTCCTAAATCTCTCATGCAGACCACTATTTGCATGCCTTTTAAGGCAGCCAGGAAATTACATTAATTTCTCTAATGTGTGCAGTGCCATAAGTTCTTTTTTTAATTACAATGATCAAAATATTGCTTAAAATTAAAGGCAGCTGCATTTGTTTCTGACGGATATCATAATTGCAATTGTAAATTGGGAAATGTAATGTTTCCTGGTGCTGCTGTGAGTAATGGCTCTGAAATCATTACAGATAGGTAGATATAAATAAACCAGGAGATCTGTGAAAATAGAGAAAAAGCAAGCTAAAAGGGTAATTAGCTGAGCGAATGGGAACAGAGGAATCCGGTGCTCAAACAAAAAAAACCTAAATATTCGGAGGAGCTCTGTGGCTGTATTCATATCACGTTGGGAAAAAATATCCAAAAAGGGAGAAAAAAAGAAAGAAAAAGAATTAATTTGAACTCTGAAGGTTTTGGTGTCTTTTTTGCTGTCTTTATAAATTCCTCCCCATGAGTGAGGTTGACACAGAGCCTCATTTCTGTGGGTTTTTCCTACCCTTGGGCTTGACCTGGAGCATTGCTGGCATCTTGTGCTGATCCCTGAGGAGCAGCAGGTGGAAAAGTGGATGGTCCTGGGGCTCTGAGGCTGCTGATGATGAGAAGCCAAGTCACATCTTTAAACCAGCCCAGGAGAGGATCAGCTCCCTCTTTTTGGGGAATGTGAAGCCATTTTTGGGCTCCTTGCCCCGGGGTTATCCCAACCCAGGATGCTGCAGCCCTCCGGGAGAGGGATGGAGCTGTGGAAGAGCTGAAAATACTCGGAAAAAGCCCTGGAGCAGCCAGCAAGGTGCAGCTGAGCCCTTTTTGTGTGCCTAAAAGCCCTTCCAGAACAGGAGCCAATTGGGGAGGGGTGTAAATCCAGAGGAATGCGCTGTCCGTCCATTTAGAGTTTTTAGGGAAAAGAAAAATGAAGTTTTCTGGATCTGAGGCCCAGGCAGCTGGGAAATGGCCAGCTCAGCAGCAACATTTATCAGCAGGCCCTGAGATATAACAAGCAATCACACTCCAGCTGGTTTCCCATCAATAAGCAGGGATGGAATATTAGTAACAATTCCGTGGGATTCGGAAGGCAAACACTGAAAAAAATTAAAAAAAAAATGAAAAGGAAAAAAAAAAAAAAGAGCAGTTGCAAACTGGAGAGCTCAGCCTGGGTTCCCTGCTCTGCTAAACTCCCTTCTCCAACAGCTCCAGGTGGTGCTGCCATGCTGGGAATGGAGGACTGGACAGATGAGTCAGGGAGGAGAGAAACAGATGGGAAAGGGGAGCAGTCAACAGCTGTACAAACCCCTGGAACATCCCCAGATGGAGCAGCTGACCACGGGGCTGGAATTGTTCCTAGCACAGGCACGACACAGTCATCCAACACTGGCTTGAAGATACTTCCTAGAAATAAAA